>CM029556.1:20403670-21022420 GCA_017141385.1 Sogatella furcifera
TAAATTACAGTGAAAATAATCAACTTTTACCATGTTTCCTATTGGCAAAACATGGTTATGTTGGCGAGGTGGAATTACTTTTCGGTCTCCCCACCAAATAAAGACATACGCTAATGAAATAATTAATTTGGAATAATTTGAGAAAGAGTGATAATTTTCCTCATCAATCTGACGATAAATTGAAACAGAAAACTATCAAACGAAATGATTCAAGTTTTTTATTTTTTAAATGTATTGTCTATGAAGACGTACACACAAATGGAAAACATTTAATTATATTAATATAATTTTCATCGAGAAAATTCACATAAATAATTCCATGCCTAATGAACCGTCTTCTTAATTTGATATTTTATTTTCAGGAGGAGAAGATCTAGATCAAGAACTGGATCTCCAAGTAGAAGGTAAATTATCTTAATCTGTTTTAATTTAAATTATCAAATAGTATCAATGAATTCTTATTACTTGTGCAACTCTTATCAACTCTTATTCTAGTGCAAATAATTTTTATAAATTCATTACTATATTAGTAACCTTAATACATTAGTAAGACTCTTATCAATCCTTATAAGTTCCCAACAAGCAAATTTGCGGCTGTTGAATGATTTTTTAAACATAAAGAGCCGATGCTACGCTGAAAGAGTAGATTGATGGTGTTTGAGAAATCTGATCAGCTGACTCACACGCCAGGTTTTCCGTTTGGAACTCATTGCGTTAGAAACAACCTGAAATGTTTCGGATCATTTTGACAAAAGTATCTTATTCTTATTATGAAAAATAATTTATTTCTTGAGATTTTTAAATTTTTTATTATTGTTCCAGACCATATGGCAGACCACCTACTTCTGAAAAGTCACCAACACCTCCAATGATAAGGAGTATTGAAGTTCCTGCTCCGCCAGTTATTACGAGGTTTGATTTCAAAATATTTTAATTCAGAAGAAAATCTTTTATATTTATTTCAAAGATCCATAGTGATTGAACTTTTGTGATAGTGGTTGAACTTGCATATCTCAATAAAGTTTTAAAACTAGCTAAAAGTAATAAAGTTTTAAAACTAGCTAAAAGTAAAGTTTTAAAACTAGCTAAAAGTAATTCTGAAGTCTGAACAACAAAGAAGACATTTTGGCAAGATGAAAAATGGAAAAATGACTCCAGATCAGTCAATATTGGTTTAAAAGTTATTATTTGGGACACAAATTGTAGAAAACATTCTGCTCTACAATTTGAGACAAAATTTATTGGTTTTTTAATATAAAAAAAAAATTATTGAATATTTATAGAATATTGACCGAGCTGGAGTCATTTTCCCATCTTGCCAGAATGTCTTCTTTGTTCGACCTGACTATACATTTATATTTATTTGTGTTGCAGTTTGATATCTAAGAATGAAGTACCAAAAACTCTACAGATATTTAAAAAAAATCATAACAATGATTCAGTTTTACAATAATTTTCTGTTCGAAAAAACTCGTTAAATTAGAATTCGATTTCTAAATTTTCCACAGTGTAATTTCATTATAATCTATCTCTTGGAATAGATTCCACTGAGTCGTTGTCAGTGTTGTAGTATCGTTCCAAAATGAAATAAAATGCACTGAAATTGTCAATTCTACACAGTCAGTCAGCTTGAAAATGTGACCTTTGTGACAACGAAACCATGGTCTTGTACCAAAATAAATGGTAGAATTTACAGTATCAGTGTGTTTCATTTCATTAAAAAAAAATTAATTCACGAATTATTACAGAATTGATCAGAATTTTCTTTACTGAGAGTTTAACTTACCAATTTGAATAATCTAATCTAAACATTTTCACTTGTTGTTTGTCTCAGTAGGAATTGATTTGATATTTATGTCTAATTTCAGATACTATGGTAGGAATAACAAAGATTCTTCCTCAGAACTGAGCTACTCGAGCGAGGATGAATCGATTCAGTCTTCCACAAATACCATCACGTCTACGCAAAATAAATCGTTACCTGACAAGTAAGTCGTAATATTTTAGAAGTACTTATATTGTATAGTATTATATAGTATAATGTATTAGTTCAGTATTACAATATTATAAAATATTATAAAGTATATTAATTGAAGCAACTAATATAGAAAGTTTTAAATTGCTATCAAATATTTGTTATGTGATACAAATTGTTCATTGTAGGTGTGCTTTTCGAAACTACGTCGGTGCCCAGCATACAATGAATATTACAATATTTTACGGTTCACAATCCAAACCCACTTGCACAAGAAATTAAAAAATGTTGGAATTAAGAATTATTAATTAATTTAATTAAGATTTCATTATTTTTGTCACTTTTATGCCAGTTAGTAAGAAAATAATAAAGCCCAATCAAATTTTGTGATTCTAATATTGTATTTTTGTATTTCAGGAATGCACGTTCAGTTTCTGGTAATTCAAGTGGCAGAAACAAAGTCAGTAAGAATCATAAAACATTTGCGTATCTTATAGATGACATTTTGTCAACCCTTGTTCATTCACATTTCCGATCTGGACCATTCATTATTACCTAGGACCAACTTACCCTACTCTGAAGTTTTTCGCTATTCTACATTAATGTGATCATTAACGAGTTATGTTACAGTAATTTTCATAGTTGATTAACATCAACCCTTGAATGCTTCAATAATCAACAAATTTAGCCTGCATGATAACAAATCGCTGTTGCATCAATTCAAAATGGTACTCTATTATTCAAGAATAAATTACAAGTATCAAGTATAAAGAATACTTGATTATTTTGAAATAATATGGCTGTCGAAGACTATGAAGTTTTATCATAGTTACCACGTTTCTACGATTCAGTTATGGTTTCGCTTTATACAATCCATGCATCTTATACATCAATTTATATTATTTTTATCCATATTTATGAAGGGACATGAAATAATTTGAAGTTTCAAATCCAGGCGATATAATACATTTCCTGCAGCTAATGTAGGCTTTACCTCAATATACATACTCATTGTTTCTTCACATTATCGTTTAATTTTTTGCTAGTGATTAGTTTTCCCTATCTTTAAAATTCTCTTTCCCGAATTCTCTCTAAAAAAACTTGAAATATCTTCCAATCATTTTATGAGCTCTTGAGCCTGTTTCATATTCTATTGAAATTTAGGAGTCTTAGCTTAGAAGGGCCCGTACTATTCATGTTTAGTGTGAGTATGCCTTACTCCCGTTTTACAGGATTATTTAAGTTCATCAGATACTATAAACTCCAGTCAAGTTTAAGCGTAAAACTTGATTTGCAAATCTAGCTGGTATTGAAGTCAAGTATATTCTCCATTCTATCTTATGTGGACGTATCTTGATAAGTTCAATTAGAAGTATGTATTTATGAAACATTTATTATTAATTACTCCTTCAAATATTATAAGCACCCAATACTTTGTAAAATGCACTTAGATTATACAATAGTTCCACCAGATTTTATTTTAAAATGCTGGGTAAGTTCCCCTTCATATCAAATTATCAGAAATCGTTATCTCTTTGTTGTTTTTACTGTTCACTAACGATTCTCTTTTAAATTTTATAAAACTCAATAATTTATCTCGATACTCAGTAATTATATTATAATTCTTTCTTAAATACACCCAACATCTTGTCTAGGAAGTAACAATGTCATTTACACTCTATTTTAATTTTTGTGTGCTGTGATGAAATTATTGTATATTTTTAAGTTTTGGTAGGCGAGCTAGTTTCAGGTTAATTATATTTTCAATCTCATTACGTTTTGTAGAATATTAAAAATAAGTTTTATTGAATTTAATATATTGAATATTTTTTTCAACTCAATGTAGCCAATTTTCAACTCAATATTTTCTAATTATTTATTCAAAATAAAATTTCCTAGCAAAACTAGTCTTGTCTCAAAAATAATTGATATCATAAGCTTCAGCGTACAGTAAAATAGTACATTCTATACTATTAAGCTTCATCGTATATGTACAGTAGTTGACAATGATATTGATTTCTTATTAGCTTATTTGGATTTTTTTTTATCTGTAATAATTATCATTATTATTTACAATATGCATTATTTATTAATGTATTATTATCCTGATTTTAATTTTCATCTCAATTATTGCTTCTTCGTTTGTCCACTTCCTCTGGAGTTCCATAACTCTAATATTATGTTATTTCCATTATTCCATAAACAGTGTATTATTTTGTACTAAAATAAAATAATGAAGTTAAATCTCTCTTTTTACATTTTAATTAAATGCCTTTAAACTTAGTGTTATTTCAACTTATATACATTTCAAAAGATGGTTTTATTATGTCAACTGCTTGTAGATTGAAATTGCTATTATTTTGTCATTATATTTATTTAAATTTGTCGTATTACAGCCTTCCACGTCTACAGCAGCACCTGTGGTCAAAATGACTCCACAAGAACGGCTTAAAAAGAAGATGCAAGCGTTGTTGAATCGTCAATGTAAGTTATTCTTAAAATTTACCACTTTGTTTTGAATCTCTTGGATTCTCCAGAATATTTAGAATCTAAGGATCTTAGAGATTCAATCAAGCAAATAGTTGACAAGTTGTAAGATCTGTTACGAATTCAACATAAAATTTAATGTGATGAATATTACACTATAAAAAATATAATAAAATATTAGAAAAACACGAAATTCTAATTTCATATTTTGTGCTATTCATCCTAATATAATGAAGATGAATATTGTGGATAAAATAAATTAATTGATATTAATCTACTACAGCTGGCGCCATTAAGTTAGACGGTTGCGTCTGCTCCTTGTGCGCTCCAACAGCTGATGTTGTCAATTAGAGTTGTCATTTCGCTATGCCTAGATTATGTTGTTGTCAATTAGTGTTGTAATTTAGCTATGCCTAGATTATGTTTTTGAAATCAGAAGGGACAATAGATGCTTTACTTTAGCTGTTGGTAGGTTACATTACGTACAATGGACAGACAAAACCGCCTAACTTAATGGCGTCAGATATACTATGCAATCATTGAACATGTAATTAATATAAATAATACATGAATGTATTATAGAATTGATAACTCAACAATTTTCCAGTAGAGTTCAGAATGGATATCGTCTGTATATCCAGAGTTGTACATTGTTATGTTGTCATTTTAGTTATGAAGCTTATTATTGCTGAAATAATTTAAGTATTTTCTCTCTATTTTAGACAAAGCCGACAAAAGAGCGGAGAGAGAGCGCTTGGAGAAAGCCGAACAAGAAAGGCTTGACAGAGCTGAAGAAATGCGTGAAATATCCATTAAAATGCGGAGAAGGTTAGTAATTCCATATCAAATTTTTGATTACTACAATATTAGATCAAGTAGCATTGAAACTGTGTTCTATCACAACTAGTAGAAATTATTTTCATCTATTGTAGATTTGTCATTGACGTCTTGCGGACCAACTAAACGAATCGCTTTGAAAAAGCGCATTGGTATTGCCAATTCCACAAAATCAAAATTAGCTCTACAAATTCTGTTATAAAATCAAAATTAGTGCTACAGATTTTTTATGAAATCAGAGTTAGTTCTCCAAATTTTCTTACAAAATCATAATTAGTTGTACAAATTTGGTTTTAAACAAATTAAAATATTTTTTGGATGAAAAAAACTTGCTGAAATTATTTATATTTTTTAAACAAGATAAATTTCTGGACGTGACAAAATTATTATTCTTTTATAAGTATATAAATCAATTGCTCAACGAAGTTTTGCTTTGAATATAGTAGTTCTTTATTATGTGTTCATTACATTCTTAATAGCTTTTTTAGAAACTTGATCCGTTACCGTTGCATTAAATTTTCTATGATAAGCATCTGAATTTCCTTTGAAAGTTGGTGTAATTTTCGTTTTTTGTTGTCGTTTTTCCAGGGAACGTATGAAACGTCACCAAAACTACGTGGAGGAGAATGATGGCAAAGACGACTTGAGCTCTGTGTCATCAGGTTCTCTGTCTTCCTCGCCTAGTCCAGAACGGCCTACTCACTCGAAAAGCAGAAGGTAGTCTAATTAGATTTGAGTTTTCCGGATTGGTTTTGCTATGACGAATTTTATGAAACTTGAATTGAAATTATTTTGTACACAGTCACTAGAAGCGGCTCATCGATTCAATAAGAAATCATCGTTCAAGTAATTAAAACAGAAAAATATTGGTCTTTGAAAGTTCAGTGCGATTAAATTTTGATAAATACCAAATTTATGAGATTCAAGTCACTGGCGGCTTGTACCCACGAAACAGGTGAAGTGCTGTGCAGCAAAAGATACGGGCACTTCACCTGTTTCGTGGGCACGAGCCGCCAGTGGTTCAAGTACACCAGTTGTTCTGATTCCATGTTACCATTTAATTCTGTTTCTTGTTTTCTTTCAACTTAATTGTTTTGCTCAAAGTAAGCTTTTTCAGAAAATTCTATCATCTATATAACTTGCCAATCAGCATAAATGGTACTAATATACCACATTTGGGTGGCTCGTTGGAGGAGTGATAAAGCGCCGGTCTGATAACCAGGTGGACCCTGGTTCGAATCCCAAGCGGAGAACAATTTTTGACCACAGCACAATCACATAGATACGACCACCCGGTCTTTCGGAGGAGACGATAAGCCGTCGGTCCCGACTACCTAAAAAGTAGTCGTCATCTATCATCCATTTCATTACCCACGCACAAGCCTATGAGCTTATGTGGGTTTCACCCTCATAAACAAACAAACAAACATGCAAATTATGCTAAATACTTGGGCATGACTCTTGACGCTAAGCTACGCTGGAAAGAGCATGTCAAAAAGAAAAAAGAAGAACTCAGCATAAAATACAAGAAATTCTATTGGCTTATTGGAAGAAACTCATCACTTTCAATATCGAACAAAGTGCTCCTCTACAAGCAAATCTTCAAACCTGTTTGGACCTATGGCATTCAACTATGAGGCTGCACCAAACAGAGCAACATCACCATCATACAGCGATTCCAGAACAAGGTGCTCAGAAACATCGTTGATGCTCCCTAGTACGTGCGAAACAGCGACATCCATAGAGATCTAGGAATCAACCTCGTATCCTGTGAGATTAGACGTTATGCAGAGAATCATGAAGCACGGCTCCACCAACACAGCAACGTCGAGGCAATCCAGCTGCTAGACAATTGAATGGAGGATTGGTGCGGATGCTCAAAAGGAGGAAACCATTTAAATTAGTGTAGTGCAAGTGGTGTCCAGTGAAAAAAGCAGAGCAGTGTTTGAGTGAAACATAGCTTAAGTAGCACAGTTAATAGGTGTACATATTTATCATTAATAGCAGTAAGAGATTCTATTGAAAATTTCCCTGTATTCAATTTATGATTAGTAAGATAGGTTAGATAAAATTTGCTCATTGGTCTCAAGACTAGATAGCAATAGTAGCGTATTAAAAAAATCTATATAACTGTTCAATAATTTTAGTGGTTTATAAAGCGGTGTTCGACGGTTCGATATTATTTCAAGAATATACCAAAGATGATATTTGTATCAATAATGAAGCCAGCGAGTTAAAGGAAAATTTATAATTATTGATAATTTTCAAGGTGTTTCAATAATCATTCAAGACCTTCCAACTCCATCGCATTATTTTATACATTTTATAATAATAATAATAATAATTCATGAATCATATTATGTATCTCCTGGAATGTATTATCTCCTATGAACCTTGAACACACAGCTTTAAATATATTTCAATTTTTTTTATTTTTTTATAAGTTTCTCAGTTAATGATTTGACGCCTTGTGAAATTCTATCGCTATCAAGTTTTAAGCCAGCTGTAGACGGGGTAAGTTGTGATGGCCAGTAGCCAATCACAGCGCTTGTTGTTTGACTCAAGGTCAAGATTGGCTACATCTGTTCGACTGGCCGTCACTACTTAACTCGTGTACAGCAGGCCTAACTGATTCCAATGCCTTACATACTGTAGATCTTCACTTGATACTCAATTTACCCATTATTATTTTTGTGTTTGTAGGCTGTCACGATCGAGATCACGCAGTCCGCCTCCTGCTGTGGCAGCTCCTCCCCCTCATCCCCCCTCCTCATATCGACGCCGCAGTCGTAGCCCCCCACCACCCCCTCGAAATCGGCGCAGCCCCCCCGACTACGATGCTAGGAGGCATAGCAGGTGATCAATTTAATTCAAATCAAATTTAATGCCTCATAAAAATATTAACGTCAAGTGAGGGTACTTTGGCCAAAATAATGATGTATTCTATGTTTTTTTATTTACTTGTCTTATTTATTGATTACAAGAAAATATTATTAATACAATTTATACAGTATTTATCACTTTTTGAGCAAAACTGGGATCGAAATAGTATTTGACTTGGAAACAAAGTTCGAATCATCATAAGTTATATTATTTGATGAATAAAATGAAAAAATCAAATACAGTAGCCTTTTTTAAAACTTTAAAAGTATTATTATTTACAGACATGTTTCGAGACCAAGCCCATTTTCAATGTCAATTTTTTTCCATTTTAAATAGCCCTAAGTTTTTTTTTTGTTTGTCAATGGCGCAACAGCCCTATGAAGGGCCTAGGCCTACCAGCTGGTTGCCAGTTTCATATTCACTCCACTATACAACCCGTCCAAGCAAAGAAGACACCCCGGCAAGACGGGAAAATGACTCCAGCCCGGCCAATACCGGCCCAAAAGCCATAAATTCTTAAACAGAACCCACAGCCCCCGAACCAACACCGACCGAGCCGATCCACCCCCACCCCGCCAGAATGACCTCCCAGCCCGGACAGCAGGCGAATAATCATCAACCAGCCCTAAGTTTAAAGTTATATTATTTTTATATTTTCAAAGTGGCAGAAATGACCTAGTTTCGTAACTCAATAAACAAATCTGCTCTTTGATGGATTATCAAAAGGAGGCCAGAAGGCGATTGTAATCTTACCTCACGAGTAGCTACCCGCAATAAAAACCCAAATGAATACTTATTTAATGTATCCATCTTTAGTAATTCTAGAATAAAATTTTTACGTTCCTTTGATTGATTTACTTTCTATCTACTGCTTGCGTAAATGTCACTTACCTCCTTGGTATAGTCTGTCCAAGCAAAGAAGACTTTCTGGCAAGATGGGTAAATGACTCCAGCTAGTTTAATATTCGTTAAAGAATTATAAATTGGTCTCAAATTGTAGATCAGGATGTTTCCTACAATTTGAGACAAAATTAAAAATTTTTGAATCAATATTGACCGAGCTGGAATTATTTTCCCATCTTACCAGAATGTCTTCTTTGCTTGGACATATTTAGATATTCCCATAAAATTTGCATTGAAATTATACGCAAATTTTATGTTGTGTTTAGTTGTAACTACATTTCAAACATGTATGTTTGCTTGTGATTTTGCAGTTGTTACTGTTGAATGTAGAATATACAGTACCTACTCTACTACTATTTACTCTATTTACTACTTACTATAATCTACTTATTTAATCTATTTGCTACTTTATAGTATTTATTTTATTTAGTATTTACTCTATACAGTATCTATAATTAAAACATTATTTTTCATTTCAGGCCTCTGGTCGATTACTAACGAAGAGCTATCACAGAAGATAGTTTATAAGGAAAAAAGTCATATTATTTCTGTGTCGATTATCCGAAATGTTAAACCTATCATTATAAGAGTATAAATTTTTTTAAATATTTTTGTTTATTTGTAATAAATCACTGTCAAATGTAGTTTTATTCACCAGTTTATTTCATTGAGAAATGAAGTAGGCAATAGTGAAAGTCTTGTTCCATTTGTTACAAGTTTTGTAAAATGAAATGTCTTCATTTTATATTTCAATTCTTCTCTCATGAAACCACCGATTTTAATTTGAAATATTCTTGCAGTGTATTCAAACTCTATGGTTGTATCAGATAATGAGATTATATTTTTCTTACCTGGAAATGTAGATGAATTATATTATTGTGAATAATTATATAACATTTGCTATATAAGGCTATCTCAAGATGCTTCCTCTACCTCTGATAATTATGTAGAACTATAATGTTGTTTATAACTATGTAATGATAATGTTGTTTTCAGAAATCTTTACTCTAGCTATTTGTATCTGATTACTAAAAGTAGTTCAAAGTAAATTTCAAAATTTCAAATATTTATTTCTGCTATAGGCATTACACTTTTGTGGAATGTAGAATAAAATTTTATCCGATTTATGAAGTTACTTTTGTCTGTTTGATAGTATTCAGCTTGATAATTAAATATTTTCGATTTGTTTGAAATTTTAATGTTGATGAAAATTCTAAATTAATTTAAAAGGAAGTTTTAAACGGTTTTCAATGTTTTCGTGAAACGTACGTTCAACTGATACGTCATAGACTGAATATTTTTAATGTATTAATATTTTATTTATATTGCTTACCTTGAATTTATTCACGCAAAATTTCCAAAATAGCAATAAATATATCTATGAAAAATTGTGTTTTTATTCTGTTTTTCTTTTATAACTTACTAAGGATCTATTCGAATATACTAAGATTTGTTTTTAAAAATTGAAAAATATTTAATCGCGCTGAAAAAGGAAACAATGATGACTGTATTCAGACAGAACAGACATAGATAGGGCTTTGACATTACTCGTTTACTCTTAACAAAAAATCTGGTGTGGTACACTCCAGACAACACACACTTTCCTTGCCATTCATATTTGCGTACGGTACCTAATACAAGTAGTTATACGGCGTAGTCATCAGCAAGTGCAAATTGCAATAGGCCATTACTTTCTCTTCTTCTGGTACTAACAGTGAATTTTTCCAGGACCACCTAAATAAGTATTTAGATGGTCCTGATTTTTCACTCGTCGCTGAGGCTTCGCGCCTATCGGCGCTTCGGCCCATCATAATGTGTATGATTGCAATTATCACTAGCCCATGACGCCTCGCGCCTGTCGGCGCTTCGGCTAGGAAAATCCATTATTCTCAACAATGCTGCGTATCTTTTGCTATTTTGCCCGGAACGAGACTCATGGCAGTCGATGCGGCTAATATAGGACTATTTCGGGTATAAGTTTGAAAAAATTGTTAAGAGACGTTTTTGAGAAAATCGTGAATAACATCATTTTTGGCATATTATACACCATTTTTTGATGATTTTTTTTTTAAATGAGTCGGGTCCTCATGGTATAAGAGCCCTAAGTTCAAAATTTCAAGTCAATCGGTCAATTAGGGATCGAAATGTATAGTGTATACAGAAATACACACACACACAGACCAATACCCAAAAACCCCTTTTTTGGACTCAGGGGACCTTGAAACGGATATAACACTTGAAATCGGCGTACCTTAATTTTTTTGGAAAACAATACTTTCCTCACCTATGGTAGTAGGTAGGGCAAGGAAAGTAATAAATAGTTCAATGTAAACTGAATCGTCTGATTTAAGTTTGTAATTAAACTTTTTCTGCATGTAATAGACGAAAATTTATCAAAGTTCGTACAAGACGTCCTTTCTGTGTGAATCGAAACTTCTCTGTCCAAGCAGAGAAGACATTCTGGCATGATGGAAAAATGACTCCAGCCCGGTCAATGTTTTGTTCAAAATTATCAATTTGGTCTTAAATCTTGGAAAAAATTCTGACAAAATTTATAATTGTTGAACCAACAATTCTTTGCTTGGACAGACTATACCTGGAAATATTGTGAATATAATTATTAATATCTGCGGTACCGAGCTATGCTCTGAAGTTGCGGCCGAACTGTTGAATTACATAGGCTAAATATGTTATTGTTAAAAAAAAACATCAAAATTGATATGATCACCTCTCACAATTTTTTGGCATGAACATGTGTTATAGACTTGAATGTAACTCCATTTACTCCAGCTGGATAGTTTTGATCAGCTAACGATAACAGCCATTATACGCAGTACTTGAGACTATTCACAGGACTGCGTCAGGACTAGTCACAGGAATATTTTAATTTTATTATTTATAGTAGGTGGAAACGAAAAGAAACTTTTTTCTCATCATATATAAGCATCAAAATGGACAATTACTCTGTTTATTTTATTGCTGGTCTCTTACTATGATTTTTATAAATTATGAACTATGAATTATTCCAGAGATAAAATTTACTCTATTTTTTTTTTCTTTTTAGAAATGCGATTTCTCTTTTATTGATCAAATAACGGGCCAGGTATAGTTGAATTTATGTTTTTTACCAAGATATCTATCATTATTTCAAGCAGTATTCCAATTAAGCTTTGTATTATTATAGTAAGATTTTTTCAATTTGATTCATTAATTATTATTTCAAGCAATCTATCATTTATTTACCATAAAAAATCCTCTTAATTTTCTGTGAAATGGGTTCTATCTCAATTACTTATAATAATGGTACGTTTTTATTCTATTATTAATAGAAAGATAAGAACATAGATTCATACTGACTATATCCTGCTTCTTTGAATAATGAATATCAAATGGGTTCTACCTCATTTGTTATAATTACTTATAATAATGATACGTCTTAATTCTATTATTAATAAAAAGATAAGAACATAGATTCATACTAACTATGTCCTGCTTCTCTATATAATGAATATCAAAACGGTACTAAAGCAGAACTATTTATTTTGATGTATACTATAATATTTTGTTTATTTTGATCTGATTGAAACTTGTTTTGTCGGTTATTCTATTAATATTTCATTATAAACGGCTCGAGCGAACTATGTACTATGAATGTATTGGATGATTTAACTAATTTTAGGCATGTAAACTGTAGTGTGTTTGATGATTGTCGTGTGTATGGTGATTTCCTTAGTATGAATGGTCAGTCTGGATTGAGTGTGTTTCATTTGAATATTAGAAGTTATAGAAGGAACTTTGATCAATTATTAATTTTACTTCAAAGTATCAATTTCAAATTCGATGTCATAGTCCTTACTGAAACTTGGATGAATGGAGTTGAATGCGTGGACCAGCTTGATGGGTATGCAATATTTCAAACGTCAACTCAATATAATCAGAATGATGGAATAGTAGTTTATGTGAATTCGAGTTTACTGTATTCTTGCTGTGAAGTGAATGTCGGAGGATTGCGGTGTCTTAATCTAGATTGTGATAAGGATAATCAACGCTACAGTTTGCTTTGTGTTTATCGTTGTCACGGAGTCGACCTGGCTAACTTTATCGATGGGCTGGGGAATAGATATCAAGGAAATAATATCAATCATAATCATAATCCTCAACTTAATAATCATCATCATGATCATCAATTCAATGATGACAATAATAATAAAGTTATCCAGTTAATTGTTGGCGACATCAACTGCAATATTCTCGGTGACCAAATTAATAACATGAGCAGTAGGTATCTAGACACGTTATATGAAGCCGGTTTCGTATGCTGTATTGACGTACCAACTAGAGAAACAGCCAATTCATCATCTTGCATAGATCATTTATTTGTGAAACATAATGACACTGATTCCCTTTTTCCGTCAGTATTGAAGTATGATATCACTGATCATTATCCAATAGGTATAATTATAAAACAAAAAATAATAAATAGGCCAGAAATTCGTTCAAATTATAGCTATGAGAGAATAAACCATTCTAGATTTAAAAATCTTCTACTAGAACAGTCATGGTGCGAAGTAATTTCCTCAGAAGACCCTAACACAAGTTCAACAAAATTTATTGAAATAATTCAAAGTGTGTACCAGCATTCCACCTCGCTCCATTCGGGGAGGAGTGCTGATAAAAAATTAAAGCCCTGGATCACTGTAAGCCTTGTTAGGTCAATTAGAAAAAGAAATAATTTGCACAGAGTAATAAGGAGGCAACCGTTCAACGTGCACCTGATAAATTATTACAACGAGTATCGCCGAGTACTAAGCCGTCTTCTTAAAACAACTAAAAAAGCCTATTATAAACAGAAAATATTTGAATCAACGAATAACCCTAAACAATTTTGGAAAATAATAAATGAAATTTCTGGTTTGAATAACAATAAAACTCCTTTTCCAGTACAAAATTTTCTAACCTCTTGTTCCAGTGTCAACCATACATTTAAAACCACACTGGATGTTGCTAATGAATTCAATAAATTTTTTGCTAATATAGGAGCTGATCTAGCTCAAAAATAAGACAAAATAATAACAATATTAGAACAATTCCAATTATACCACCTGATCCTGAATCCAGATTTATTCTTAAAGATGTTTCAGAACAGGATGTTCGCCAATGTGTGATGGGAATTCGGGGAGGCTCTGCTCCTGGCTGTGATGATATTCCCGCTAACTTGATAAAAAACAATATTGATATCTTTCTTACCCCGCTCTGCCACATCATAAATTGTAGTTTCAGATCCGGCATTTTTCCTGATTTGTTTAAGCTTGCCAAAGTAATTCCTCTACACAAGTTGGGTAGTAAAGTTGACATTAATAATTACCGTCCAATATCATTACTTAGTATTTTCTCTAAGGTTATTGAAAAATGTTTTAAAAAGCAATTAACAGAGTACATAAAAATTAATAACCTTCTCACAGAGTTTCAATTTGGCTTCAGGGATGATTGCAATTCAGAAAATTGCTTTTATCGCTTAAGCAACTATTTGAGGGTGGGTATTAATAACAATAAATACATTCTTCTTCTATTTATTGATCTCACAAAGGCTTTTGACTCTATCGACCGCTCCATCTTGATGAGAAAACTCTTTAAATACGGTATTGCTGGGATAGCACATTCATGGATTGATAGTTACTTGTCTGAGCGTAAGCAGATCGTGAGTATCAACAGCACGTATAGTAATGTTCAGGGAATAAACTATGGAGTTGTCCAGGGCAGTACTCTTGGCCCGGTTCTGTTTCTCTTGTACATTAATGACATAATTGAAAGCAATATTATGGGGAAAATTTTGATATTTGCAGACGACACCGCAGTGTACTTTGAGGGGGATAGTTGGGGAGAAGTGTACAGGATTGTGAATAGTGGTTTAGTAAAACTGAAAAATTGGTTTGATAACAATATCCTTAGTATGAATATTTGTAAAACCAAAGTCATGCCTATTTTTCTTCACAAAAACCGTGGCCCGCCTCCTCAGTTGGATCTTAAACTTCACAGGTGTGGTCGTGAGTGGGATGTTGAATGTGACTGCAGCTCAATTGAGTCAGTAAATGAAATAAAATATCTGGGTATAATTTTTGATAATAGACTGAGTTGGATGCAGCACATAGCCTACTTGAAAAATAAGTTGAGGAAGTTGATTTACGTTTTCTCTAAATTACATGGCATCCTTAATGTCAAAGAATTAAGAATGGTTTACTACTCATTTGCTCAATCCATCATGACATACGGTATAATTGCTTGGGGCGGTGCATGTGATGTATACATTAAAGAATTAGCCATAGCACAGAAAGCAATTATCAAAGCTGGACTAGGTTTGGAGAGGACGTATCCATCAGATCGCTTGTTCAATCTCTTCAATGTTCTCCCTATAAAAAAACTTTTCATCAAATCTGTTATGACCTATGCATTTAAAAATAAAATTGTTTTCGATAATTCCTCTCAACACAATTACCTGACCCGCAGCTCATATCTTCATCATTCTGGCCTTTCACGAAATATGAGATCAGTCTGCGACAGGAATGTAACTTACCTGGTACATGTTATTCTGCGGAATGCACCTTTGCTTATTAGTCAGCCAGGGGAGTGCTCAATTTATCTATACAAAAGAATGTTGCGGAGGTGGTTATCTGACATGAGTGATGAAGTGTGTTATCAGATTCTAAGATCCACTTACGTCTAGCTCCTTCACGCCCAACGCGGCTGTTCAAACTACTCTACATTCTATATATATATTTTTTTTCTTCTATTCAGCCATTATCTTTTTTTTGATCCATCGATATTCTTCTTCTTTACCTCCAATGCCAAATTCTAATTTAAATTCAAATTCAAAATTTACGTCAATAATGTCAGTAAGCCTACGAGTCGAATAGTTACAAAGCAGTTGGTCAGTTAGACAGTTGGTTAGTCGGTCAGTCATACAACAATAAATTTTAATCAGTCACAAAACAGTTGGTCGGTCGTACAGCGGTGGTTATTCAGCGAATTGTAGCTCATAAAACACAGCAATTTCAAGAATGATGGTGTATGGATGTTGTGTGTATGCGTTTTTTTTCTTTTGCATGCGGTGTGTGTGTCCCCTTCCTGCATGAGTGTGGATGGATGAGTGCGGTGTTAGTTATTATTTTGTCTCATACCTTTATTTATTTTGGTAACTACAAGTACCTATATTATTTTTGTAATACGAACTCACGACTCACAAACAAACCTAACGGTTCATGTGAGCGTTGTTTCTTATTTTGTAAACTTATTTATATATATATATATTCATATTTTATGCTATGTATTGTACATTATATGCCTTTTTTGTTACCATACAGAAACAAATAAATTCAATTCAATTCAATTCAATTCATGAAGGAATATTTAATTCTTTTATTAATCCTGCCAGAGAGTTTTCCCGGACATGAGACCTGGTGCAATCTTATTTTTCTATCACGGTTATCGTTAACATTTCAAATTTCGAGGAAATCTAGAGCCGTTTTCTAGATTTTGAAAGGAAATTGAATAGCGACGATACTTCAATTGTTACAAATTTTTTCTGTACTTTTGGAGTTCTTTTAATTATTTTGTCCTTTTATTATAACGTGTGATTGAATTTCTATAGAAATTAATATAAGCTATACTTATAGTTGTATGGGAAATTTTGGTTGTTGCTTCTTTTCTTTGCAAATAAAGAACCATTTTGATTAATTCTCAGTTCATTTCCTAGATTCCAGTGAATTTTCATAACATTCAACGCGCTGCAAGCTTCAGAATGATCGATTTTTTAGAGGATGCCTAGTCTGGTAGGTATCTAAAATCGATAAGCCTGAAGTTTGAAATGGTTGAGAGCGTTTGAAGAATGTTGATATGATGGAAAATTGTATGAAGAACCTATTGAGAGCATATTCAAAGACGTACGATGAAAGATGTTTTCGATGAAGAATGAAAACCTCCCCAAAAAAAGGAAATACAATTTATTGAAATTTTCTTATTGTAGGACATGTATCTTGAGAATCTAACATAGAAACATCTGATAATCATATCAGGAAATTAACCCCTATCAAACTGCAGCCCTTCAAAGGTGTCGATTTCCAATGTTATTTTTATTTTTCCTGGAGCTATGGAGGAATATAAAAGTTTCAAAATATATTTTTATTACGTAAAATAGCCAAAGGAATCGTTTGGAACATGTTTCAAGAAGCGATTCCATGTAATTTTTTATATAACTATAGGAAAAACACCCACACAGCTTCTGCCATCTAACAACGAATTGAAGTACTAAGACAGACGGAAGAAAGCTGCTCAGCAGGCTATATTGCTATAGTTAATTCGTATATAGGAAAGTGGCCACGATTTATAATTCTTCTTTTACTTTTCTTCTTGCAAACCTTGAAACTTCAAGATATCATGGAATGAAATATCGTATGGTATTCTTCACAAAAAATAAAAAAGAAAGTGTCTGATGGAAAAATGTCCAAAAACGCAAGGTTATGGAGTAAAAAATAATTGAAAGTCGGAAAAGTTTTCACAATTTTAATTTTTCCTGACGATATTAGTTAGTACTCACTCAATAAGCATTAATTCTGGTATTGAAAAATGGAGAATGCTCTGAAGAATCGATTGAGACCAGTCCAAGCTGATGGATGTAATAGTTTCTGAGTTATTGCTAAAAAACAGCCAAACTTCGATATTTTTCTTATTACTCAGAAACTACGCAAGTGACATGCTTCAAACTATTTTTATTCGATTCCTCAGTTCATTTCCTAGATCCCAGTGCATTTTGATAACATTCAACCCGCTACAAGCTTCAGAATGATCGATTTTTTAGAAGATACCTAGTCTGGATGATTACATCATAAAATAAAATTGATAATCCTGAAGTTTGTGAGGGTCAAAATAATGCCAATATGATGGGGAAATTGTATGAAGAACCTATTGAGAGCATATTCAAAGACGCAGGATGGAAGGTTTTTCCGATAAAAAATGAAAAGTCTCTAGAAAAATCGAAAATCCATTTTTTCGAGATTTTGTTATGGAAGCATATTATGTATCTTGAAAATCTAGGATAAGAACATCTGATAAACTCATATCCGGAAATCAACCCCTACTAAACTGCATTCCTCCAAAGGTGTCGATTTCCAATGTTATTTTTATTTTTCCTGGAGGAATATGAAAGTTTCAAAAAATATTTTTATTACGGTATGTAAAATCAAGATTCTTACAGTGTCTTCTTAGACACAGTGTCTAAGAATCTTCATGTAAAATAGCCTGAGGAATCGTTTGGAACATGTTTCAAGAAGCGATTCCATGTAATTTTCTATATACGGTAACTAGGAAAAACACTCAAATCACGTAAGATATTTTTTATTTGATTTTTTCATTTATTGAAGAAATGAGGGTTGGCATTATACATATATTAGTAAAGTTTAAAAACTATTTTCTTCTAAACAAGTATGCCCGTGCAATCTTCACCAATCTAGTCAACTAAAAAGTAACCCCCTTTCACCGCTCTTGTCAACTAAAAAGTAGCCTCGTGTGAATCCTCCCATCTGAATGCAGCAAAATCAAAGCAGTTGCGCAGCTTGGCGGCTGGCATCTACTGCGCATGTGCAGAAACATGGATCCGCTGATTCTGACAGGCTTTGCAAAAAATATTTAGTCGTCTGCTAGACTTGTCAATAACAACTCGTCTGATAGTGTTGCGTACTTTAGTGGACGATCGCCAGCAAATTTTTGGCTTGAAAAAGGTAAGAAAGCATTCTATATTCTAACCCGTCAGTTTGATAAGATTTATCAACGGCAATTTAATTCTCCTACGTTATAACCGTTAGATAATCTAATGTGCATTTGAAATATCATACCATGCAATACCATACCGGCTTTGATGAAACCCTGGGAAACTGAACATTAGTTTTGTGTATAAAGACGAATTTATGTATTGGAATTAATAACTTGGTTTTGTTTTCATATCAATTGATATTGGTTTTGAGAGGCAATTTAAATAAATAATTTATCCTACGATACAAAATATTTTATATTATTTTTATTACCTATTTATAATTATATTTTGACACAATTTTTGTGTATTTAAGAAGTGTTTAAAATAATAACATTCACAGTTATATTCTCATTGACATGCTAAGCTGTTTGAATATTTACTTCAACACATACTATTCTTTATTTCATGAAATATAGGTATTTTTTAATAAATTTGATAAGAATAAGATATTGCCGACAATTATTTATTAAAATTACTAGAACTTCCAGAATAATGATGAATCATTTTCAAAAATGTTTTCATTATCATAGATAAATTAAATAGCAATACAGTAGAGTGTCCTTGTATAAAATATTGAAGAGTTTTCATTATCATAGTGAACTTGAAACTATATTTTGGTACATTGATTGAAACCTCTAATTGTAAAATATAGGTGATAGGTCTAATTTTTCTTCTCCTCGCAATTCATTGAACTCTATAAAAAAATCATTAAAATTTAATTGAAATTGAAAGTTCCACATTACATTTTTGAAAATATCATTTTATTATAATAATAACAATTTCTTATTCAAGATTCAATCACAATCACCAGAGCAAAGAATTTTCAAAACATATTTTCTATAAAAAAATTACACTTTGAATAAATTAACTTAGATGGAATAGTAATGAAGTGATATGAAATGGTAATTTACCAATACAATTATACAATGTTTACAAACATTGCAAAAAACAATAGAACAATTTAAAAATGTTTTTACTTTTAAATCATTATGGCATGGTTAAAACTAATCGTGAGTTATGAGTTATTAAATACTGAATTTCAATATGAAAACATTCAGGGATAATTAATTTCTTATTCAATGCTCTAAATTCATCTCATATAGAATTTCAATTTTTTTCCATTCCAGTTTTTTCCTTGAAGAATACAACAACAATATAGAATTAATATAGGAACGATTATTTTAGAAATTTTACATCAAATATGCGATTGCTACAAATTATGGTATCTATGGATAATTTAAGGCGATATTTTCATATCTATTCAAGTTCTTTTCCAAATTTATCCTATTTATAATCATCAGTGCACACCTACTGACCTACAGGAAGCAATTTGGACCTTTTCCAAAAGTACCTATACCGTACTCAACTTTATTAAACGATATCATCGCAATCTAGTAATATATCAGGCAAGGCTTTCAGTAACATTGTGCTCGTTTATGGTCTTGCATGCAAAAATTGCAGTGTCATCAAATTTTACTGCCTGCAGTTTGCGTGCATCGGCCGTTTGTTATGTAGATTAGAATCGATTTCAACGAGCTTCCATTAATCGCGAATGAACTTGTAACTCCTATATTCACCAACAATGATAAACTGTTCACAATTTTTGGGCCTTAAGTACTTTTTCCTTGATAAATATATCTTCTCTATACTACTTGGAATATTTATTTTATTTATGTATCTTCTCTCCTGACTCAAATTTTAATCCAACTTGTATTAAATTCGAAATGGATATGCTTATGTTGACATGCTTCAACTGGGCAAATTATTTTCTCTATTCATCTTCTCCCTGACTCAAATATTTATCTAAAAAATCATAATCTTAGATTTGAAATAAGTAATGATATCGATATGCTTCAACTCTATAGGAAAAACTTTACAAGATAGGAATAAATCGGAATTTTTACTTTTCGGGAAAATACTTATCATAAAATGATGAATAAATTGATCAACCTTTTTGAAAGTATGATAGAGGGGTTCTTTAGCTTATAAATGAAGTGTTGGTCAGTTGTCTCCGAGCTTCCTGAGAGTCAGGATATCCTTTTTCGTTTGATGTGTTTCGAAGGATGGTCCTCACACCTCCTATTTTTTATACCAGTTTCCTGACCCAGACAGCCGTCCCAACGCTTCTCCAGACGACTTAACTTACAGCCCTGTAATTATTTTTGTTTGCTCGTCATTAAAAGAAAACCATTTTGATATACAAATGGGGAGTTCAAGCAGCTCAGAAGCTGAATTTTTAAAACTTGCACTGCTCTCAGAAACTTGCCGGACAAAAACGGAACTCATCCTGACTTTTTGGAAGCTCGGATACAGCTGATCAACACTTCATATTTCAGCTAATGAGCTAAAGAGCCCATCTATTCAAACCAGTCAACGAATGCGCGCTTCAGAGCAATATATCAAGGCGATACAAGTTTAAGTTATTCCTATTACTTTCCGGATAGAATATTATAAACTTCATTCAAATCCATTTCTTCAACATTTACAAAAACGAGATTTTTCAAAATTACAATAAAAAAATCAAAGTAGGTAAGTTAGTGTAAAATCAAAATTGAATTAACAAATAAACAATTTTAGTTGGATAAAGTTTTTTACTGGTGTTTCAACGTTGTGCAATACCTTAATTATTACTGAATAATCAACGAAATTAATTGAAAAAGATGAATAATTTTACTAGATTTAAACAATAATTAATTTCTACTTCTCAATTTATATTCAGTAGCCTACCATTATATTCAAAATTTTACCATTTTTTTGTAACGGCTAATAAACTATATTATTCTGCTTTCCCCTTTCACCCGTTTGGTTTTGAGGTAAAAATTGAATATTTCTAAAGTACCTACTGTAGGCTATACATCGTGTAAATAAATTAATTATCCTGATTTGAATACAAAAAATCAAAAGTTCAATGAATCACAACTCACAAGAATATAATTACAGTAGTATGATCTTATTTTATAAGCTTTATAACAATATTATTATCATAACAGGCTAAAACAGTAGGCCAACTCTATGAAATTTGATGCAATAATAATGAAATTATATAGATTAAGAATCATTATATACTCGTATAAGAGTCCTAGTGCACTAACTTATGTATTATTGGATGAATTGTATTTTCAGGAGAAGCTTCAAAAACCAGCTTCAAATCAGATAACAGTTTCAATATTTAATGTGTTTTTTTTAAAGCTTTGTAGGTTTTAGGCCTAATTTATCTCGAGTCATTCATATCGTGAGCTTTTTCAGTGGATTGTGCTCATACAATATTCATGAATCAACTAGGAATATTCTAACCAAGAATTTAGTAATCAGTTCCTAGTATTGTGAATGGAAAAATTGTAAGTTTTGAGCACTGAAATAGTATTGATTACAGTTTGCCGCATATTCTCGTTGAAAAATGCTCACAATAATTTCTCGACGTTATCAGAGTGAATAACTGGTGCGTTGGTGATTCAGTTTTTTCTTCTAGAAATTTGCTTTTCAATGTCACTGTCAGCCCATTAATTCATTCACAGCTCTACTCGTAGATTAATCACTTTTTCAGCAGAATAAAGATAAAGTCGATTATCATTTATAGCTTTGAGTGAGCTGATTTTTTAAATGGTGTACTTATTAGTACGCAGTGATGGAGCATTCAAAAATAATTTGTGTCAAGTGATTTTTTTTCAAAATTCTCAACTGATTTATGTGATTATTCATGTATCAGTTTTATCAATATAGTAAAATGAAATGTGTGGCAAAAATTATGAAAAAAATTGTCAATAAATAAATTATTCTCGCTGTAGGCCTATTATCATCAACTTACTCTAATTTCAATAACGATATCCAAAAATGGGTCAAATATAAATTTTTGTACTTTTTGAACTCAATTTTTGATGCTCTACAACTTTCAGGAAAGGAGGTAGTACATTTTTTTGTTACCATACTTTCTAAAATACATAAAATTTGAAGTATTTTTTGGAAAATTTGAAAAAATTGTGTTTTTTGAATGAATGTAAAAAATTTTCTATTCCACCGACTTTTGTTTTCTCTTTTTCAATGGTCACCGAATTTTGTCTTCTACAACTACAATTTACTATGAGAATGTAACTTACCTATAAGAATGTGGATCGTTTTTTAGTTACGTATATGCAAAAAACATAGAAGTGCAAGAATTTATGGCT
Source organism: Sogatella furcifera (assembly GCA_017141385.1). NCBI lineage: Eukaryota > Metazoa > Arthropoda > Insecta > Hemiptera > Delphacidae > Sogatella > Sogatella furcifera. The sequence continues at coordinate 20,426,721 of CM029556.1, forward strand.
GTCAAAAGTTGTGCCAAGAGAAATTTTGTGTGAACTTTCCAAACACGGTACGCATTATTGGGACCCTAACGGTAAGAACATTTTAAATAAGGTGAGGCTGCGGGTGCTAAATAGTATATAACTTACATATAGTTCCACATCTATATCATACATACTACATCATATGATTTGTAACTCATAGTAAAAGCCCCAAGCCTAAGCCTCACCTTAACTTAAGCCTATCCTTTTTTACATATTCTTACCCTTATGAACCATTTAAAACAAATAAAATCGCATTCGGTACGGTTCACCACCTTTTGCAGAAAAAAAAACTATAAATATTTACTGAACCAATATTAATTTTCAGCTAGACACAGCTGATAATGGTGGAAGTGCCAGCTGTTGAGGAGATGCAACAACAGCAGCAGCAGCCGGATGCGTGTGTCAAATCAGCTGTTGCGTCAGCTGCCTCAATGACGTCAGTGGAGGGCATCAGAGAAATGGCGGCCAAAGTGTGTCGCGACTACTTGCACGGCGCCTGGCGACGTATACAGCCCCACCAGATGGTGCTCAAAAAAGTCAGGTAAGTTGAAATTTCATATTCCAAAATTCAAATAACAGAGCTCTGTTATAGTATTGTCGAGCAAAGAAGACATTATTCCTTCAAGATGGCCACTTGGACCAAGAGTGTGATGACTGCGCATGAGCAGATCTAAAAATTTTAGTATAGAACCTACTTTTGCCAACCTACCGCTGGTGAGACGTGATGAGAGACAGATGGTAAGAATGGGACTATTTTCTTCTCGACTACTTGCAGCATTGAACAGCTGCCATTTTGAAGGATGTATTTTCTGCTCGACAAGACTATATGCAGCTGGTACCAAAAATTAAGGCGATTTCGAATGTTCCTTTTGCGTTCCAACAGCTTCCAAAACTTAAATAGGGGAACTCTGTTCTACTGGTGCCTGTAAAATTGAGGTGGCTTCATATAATATAATTATGTTCCTTGCGCGTTCGACCATCTGATGTTGTCTGTAAATATAACTTGTGTAACTGTAAGGGACCAGCTGACTAGATAATAAAGTTACATAGCCTATATATAGACCTAAAATCAAGTCAGCTGATTCAATTACTGGTGTACTGGCTAGTTACGATTACGATTACCTACTTTGAATTGAATGTAAAAGGAACAGACGAAACCACCTTAATTTTTGGTACCAGCTTTACAATAACTTCATTATTTATACTTTTATGATTGTGAAACTCATTATTCATATTTACTGTGTAATTGAATGATTTTAAAGCTTTTATTATATACTTATATTAAAAAGTAAAGTTGTTTAAATTAGAATAGAGGTAATAGGCTATGATTAGACCCCTGAAAGGGGAAATTTATGTATGATTGCTCTGGTCCTCTGGAAATCTGAACTTTTACAAGTTCCCAAGTTTCTTATTCTAATATTATGGAATGATTGCTAACATGAATTCTCTGTTTCCCTGTTTTCAAATAAATTTATGACAAGACGTCATTCATAATCTCTTCCTGACCTTGTATATGCCATAATTTTAAAGTAAGAATGACCATATTATCTTCAATAACATAGCATAGGTGTAATTTAGTAATTACTTCACTCTACTGGCAATTGTAGACATTAATCAGGAGCTTGAAACTGACAGTTTTGTTTCAATCAACTCACTCAACTGACATGTAATTTTCAAGTTGAACGTTTCCTTATTTCAAGAATTGAGAAGAATATTTTCGCTCAAAAACTTTTTTGTAGATAATCCATCATGTTTGAAGTACTGTACGTATGTATATAAGATCTGATGATTTAGGTACGGTATGATTTTATTATACATTTAATTTTTACATTTATGGTAGGCCTATTATATAGTGGATAATTTAGATAAATTGATAATTTTTTGTGATAGCAATTCATAAACATTTGCTCAAGATAAGAGTGAGCTATAGGGAAAATCGTTAGAAATTTCTAGAATAGATACCCACCATAAATCACCTCTCATAACAGCAGAGATACGTGGTCTATTGATAATTTTATTGAGGTGGTCCAAAAGTTGATAATTTTTTGTGATAGCAATTCATAAACATTTGCTCAAGATAGGAGTGAGTTATAGGAAAAATCGTTAGAAATTTCTAGAATACCTACCATATATCATCCCTAATAACAGCAGAGGTGGTCTATTTTCGGATCGTCATAAAGTATATTGGAAATGACAGAGAGGACTCTGAATCAATACGGTTAGAAATACGAGAATGTTTAATCAATAATTCTGTATTCCTAAGCATCATAAGTCATCCATATTTCCTTCATTTCCCAATATCATCCTTAATTCACTTATAATATCCGCCATACCGGTACATTCAATCCTTTTTTTGCCAGCTATAAATAATTAGAGAAACAATAGGCCTACCGTACACTACTAAATCGATTAGGAAGCCTTACCTTGTTTCTGACGAATAGTTCAAAAATAAATAAGAAACAAATTTCATGTAATCTCTTCCGATAAAATATGAGCATAAAGATAATATTATAGATAGATAGATGCCTTTATTTACCCTTTGTTAATAATTTACAAGTTTTGTGGGCGAAAGTTGAGGCATGCAAGTCCTCTCTTCCACTAGTTAAGCTTAACCCACAGTATAAATACAAAATCAAAATAGATAAATACAAGACTTGAATAAATATGGTAGAGAATTAAAGAAATGTATTTTCTTATTGGAACTCAATCTTTCATCTACATCAAGTACTCTAGATTTACAAATAGTACTACTAAACTTTACAATTTTACTATAATCCATACAATAGGCCTATTTTATCAAATCTATAATATTTGAGATTACAAGTTTTTTAATTATGCTTCATAATTTTTCACTGTCCCAACTTACTTCTTCCAGCTTCCTCCTTTTCGTCTTCTCCTCCCTAATTTTTGAATATAATTTTCTCCCTAATATTTCTCAACAGAAAAATAGAATATCTTCTCCTTAACAGAGAAGGAGAAAATTTCTTCTCCTCTACTACAGACTTTGATTTAAGGATTGATTAAACGCATAGCATGACAAAGACCCATGAAAATAAAAGCGACTTACACAATAACTCATGTATAAAGTCTCGACAGCAAGGCGAGCTTACAGAACTTTTTGGCAAGAAATATGTAAACTTTGTGCATACTCAACCAAATTAGGTATGGTACCATATTCCATTCAATAATTTTGTTGGCTGAGGTCATAGTTTCATCGTATTTACAACATCAAACAAAATTCGGCTACAGTGGAATGAGAAGATTGAGGGGTTCTTTTATCGTGTAACCTTGGGAGATGACAGAAAGTTATTTTGCCAATTACAATAATGTTCTTGGACGTATAAAACCAAATGTTTGTTCAATTTGATTCTACCACAGTACTGGTAGCACTTCAAAAATAAACTGGGAATATTGAAAGAAATAAATATATGTTTAAATAAATTATTGAAATAATATAAAAATATGATAAGCAGTTGATTATAATGAATGACCAGTGAAATATAGGTGATAGCCTACTGTTAAGTTAATTAAATATAAATAAGAGAAACAAAAATATTTCTATTAATCTTCTGTTTAAGATAATAATCACTATTATTATAAACAGAAAACATTGGTAAAGTAGCCATAAGAAAAAGGAAATATTTCTATTAATATATTATTTCTTCCAGTTTCCTAGTTAATTCATTTTTGCTAGTCTACAATAACAAATAATATTCCAGTCCCATTGGATAAGAGATGAATATCAATTTTGCGTTTTTAAATAAAGGCGTCATTAAAATAAAGAAGTCAATATATTCCATTATTCTAGTCCTGGGTTAGCCCACAAGTCGGATTATATTCATTATTTTTGATATGAGTTTCAACTCGCAAATCCAATATAATTATATTGTAATTATATTATATTAACTTATAAGTTAATCGTAGCCTACAGTTGGCCTACAGTAACTTAAGTAGCCTAATTAGGCTACTCATGTTTTAAAAACCTCAACGCTGCATAAGTTTGTTTCATTTTTTTAATTTGATTAAACTACCAAATAATTAAAGAACATTCAATAGTTTGGAAACCATCAGTTATGAACTCTGAGAACAATGAGTCAAGAACTCAAGGTACAGTCATTCATCTTGATCATACTGTTCATCACCCTCGCACAAGCTTTAATAATAATAATGCTCATGTGGGCATCACCCACAGCTAGGAAAAAAATCTACGTTTTTCATTTTATACTAGGCATAATTATAAGAGTAATATTTGAAATCCCCTACCAATATAAACCCATCATTTGCAAATTTTTCAACTGTTTCTCTATTTTTTGTTTAATAGTGGTGGCCTGAGTAACCTGCTCTACTACTGCGCTCTACCGTCAGATGTGGAAACTATTAAGAACGAGCCTTGTCGAGTACTGCTTCGCATCTATGGACAAGTGAATGGCGAGAGAGCCCTGGAAACTTTGATAACCGAATCTGTGATTTTCACACTTCTGTCCGAAAGCCAGAAGGGACCAAGGCTTTTCGGGGTTTTCCCCGGGGGAAGGCTGGAGGAGTACATTCCTGTAGGTATATTATCAGAAATAATCCAGCTCTTATAATAGGCCTACATCTAATAATTATAATAATAATTAGCCTATATATAGAAAATACTGTAGCCAACTCATATTTAAAATTTACTATACGAACCGTATCACCGATATGAAATAATATAGTCTGTCCAAGCAAAGAAGAAATTCAGGCAAGATGGGAAAAAGACTCCAGCTCGGTCAATATTCGTTCAAAAATTATAAATCTGGTCTCAAATAGTAGGAAATAATCTGATCTACAATTTGAGGCCAAATTTATAATTTTTGAACCAATATTGACCGAGCTGGAGTCGACCATGTCTATATTATAGAGCCTTCTCAATAAAGTTATGATTCGTTTGATTTTTCCAAAACACTGTAAGGATAGTGAATTCTCAAAACTTGTATAACAGTTATTGGAAAGTGCCTTGACTATAGGCCTACACCATTGATAATGATCTAAATATTCCATGAAGTTAATGACTGCCAAACTGACGGTATTACAAGCAGTTAATAATCATTCACAATTCTGAGCAATATCTACAATAGCATTATAGGCTATAGTTTGTGCCACCAGCATATGAAGAGAAATTGCTACTAAATATGGTGGGCTGAAGGATTTCTACCGTCAAAGGGGAAAGTTTTTCATAAAAATTACTCTAAAACTGGAAAACTATACTTTTCTAGGGGGGAATGTCCCTTTCAAACCTGATCTTGGTACGGTATGCTGAAGGTATACGTATAGGACCACTACATTCCACACGATACTACTGCACGGCTACTGTATTCCATTATTTATACGAGTGTTATGAAAAAAGGTGTTATATACAAAATGAAACAAATGAAAAAGCGGCGGTATGAAATAAAGGCCTACAGTTTGCTTCATAAAACTTATTTTTGCGATCGATGTTTAGAACTTGAGACAGCAATATTGGCAACGAAACTTTCTCTCAGGGAAAGTTTTTCTTCAATTACTCTTCCTTTTTATTGCCTAATCTGACTGCTAGGTTGAGTAGGTACTTGCTAAAATTGTTGAACTGAATTTTTCATGCTGCAAAAACGAAACAGCCTTCATTTCACTCAAAACGTTTTATCGGATTTAGAGTGCATGTGTCTATCACTGCCAATTTCAAGAGGTTGTCAACAACGTTTATCTCAAATCCCCTTTGTAGTCATACCTATTATTAGTCAGACTGTAGAATATATAGCACCTAATTTTTAAATTGAGCAATCTTTTACAAAAATTTTCAACTCAGACCAACGTTTATTCTTCTTACTTCCAATCGTAAGAAAATAAATTGTGGCATTACTAATATTTTATATACCGACTTTCACACTGGTATATTATATACTATTGTACAATGTATTGACTGAGATCAGAATTTAGTCATGGTTTCAAATAACTCGTCAGTAAATTTGTCAGAAACTTGCCTGACAATATATTAATTGACAAAAAATTATTTTATATTATTCTTTTATAACATCATCAGTCAATAAACTAATTAGCAGCATTCAATTCTCACTTCTTTCTCTTTGAAAAAAATCATGTCTCCCTCTAAAATTAACATAATATCGTTTTTATTTTCAGGCTAGGCCACTGAAAACTAGAGAACTCGCTGATCCCAATCTGAATAGACTGATTGCTGAGAAAATGGTTCACATCCATCAAATGGATGTTCCTATCAATAAGCAGCCGAGATGGTTTTGGGACACTGTAGAAAGGTAGCTCATTCACAACATTCATCCTAATCAATTTTTCCATGGATATTTTCATCTTGATATATTCTTTCAATTAAGCAATTTATTCATCAATAGCTTTAAGTATATTCTACCAAAGCTTGTAAACCTACCTACCTCTTTTACTGATTCAAACTAAGCATATTAGATCTTAATAACTAAAAATTTGAATATTTTTTCTTATGTAACACAAGATATTGTGTCAGGCAGTAGGCCTAATCATTTATTCACTGAAAAATAATAATTTATTATTCTATAATTTATTGATACAACCTCCATGAGGTACGGTAGGCTTATTGTTTATTTATCTGGAATGAGGAAAGAAAATCAAATTCTAAAAAATATCGTAATATTTCAGAAATTTGGTAGCCTAACGTCAATCAAACTTGTATAAAAATAGCTTTAATTATAAATCAATAGCTTTATTAATCATATAGCTTTATAAATCAATAGCTTGAATTATTTGATTTTTTTAAATGGTTATATCTCCATTGTCTGATCATAATCTAAGACATGTACGTAGATAGTGAATGCCAATTTTACAAATACACTATATTAAACATTGTGTTCAGTAAATTGAGTATCAAAATCACCAATATATACACCCGAACACGATTTGAAATTAGAAAATTGATGCATACAATACATCATATTCACTATACAGTGGTCCTTTAAACTGGCGTGCCCACGAGGGTCACCAGGGGTACCGCGGTACCCCCATTGGCTCTTGATTTTTTTAAAAATAAACCAGAAATAATTCGCTCATCATTGCCAATATAACTATATTATAGAATATATTTAAACTTAAACAATAAACTTATTAAAAATATCGCTTATCATAACCAGTTGCTTGTGTGAGCGTGACTTTTCCAAACTGAGCAGCTTAAAAAATAAGTTAAGATCAACGATGGGCCAAGACCGACTGAAAAACCTTCTACTGCCATTCATCGATCAACATATATATGATTAAATCTGCAACATCAGAAGATATAATAGATGAGTTCAAGATGATGGTGTCTCACAAACCAGGTTCATGTAATAAATTATTTCTCTAAAGTTGACTGTGAATTTTGTATGTGTTTTATGATAGATGATAAGATTAAACCTATTCGTTACTTAAACCTAATGTTTGTTCCTCCTCCCCATATTTACCTGGGGGTACCAGTAGAGTAGCCAGAGGGGGGTTTGGAGGGTCCAGACCACCCAAATTTTTTGGTATACCTTCATTTTTATGCAGTTTACACATACCGTACCGTGTTCCAGAAGAGTTTAACACTAAACTTCTCAGACTGATTACCTACATCAGAATAATTAAAAAATTATACTGCACCTCATAAAATGAATGAAATTTCTCCAAATTTGAAACTTCATGAATTAATAAAAGCACTCTATAAGATTATTAAAATTATCAATTCTAATAGAAAATCTACAAGGAAATCTAATGGAATTATTAAGACCTTCGTAATTTAATTTATTATTGATAGACCATAATTTGTGAAGTATCCTAAAAACCTGGTTGAACGTATATTGCTAGTGACTTCATTGTAACTGACCAAGTGATGTCCAAAAAGTATAGATTGCTGAGGGCTGAACTGCATTTTCAATTACTGTATCTCAAACAATAGAGCTCGATCCACGACGCTATTTTGTAATCGAAGCTAAATAGCTGGGGGTTGAACTACATGAAGAGAATAATCTGAATAATTCACACAAAAAATATGCCCCCTCATCAGCAGAACAAGTTATGCTCAAAATATTCTGATTGCTGAGGTTTGAACTGTATAAAATTAATATCTGTACTATAATTTGTCTTTGAGAAAGAGTGCTTCACAATGATATTTTGAACACAAACTAAACAGATAGCATCAAAATAATACTGTTGAGGCCGTTGAATAATAGATTGCTCTAAAACGGTATTTTGTACTGTAAAATTTCAAAATTTTTCTGGTGGACCCCCGGACCCCTCTTGCTCTTGGGGGGTGATCTCCCAACCAAAACCCCCCCCCCCCCCCGAAATTGAATCCTGGCTACGCCACTGGGTAAGACCCCCTCAGATCCAATACTGCCTGGTACCCCCATTGATTAAGGTCTGTGCACGCCTATGGTCCTTTACCATGGTACAATATAAGTTATAACTATTAGATTATCATCCTTATTATTGTACGTATATTTTCCTTTTTGCCTCTCCTGTGGCGAATGTAGCATTGAATGTTGAAAATATACACATATAAAGTGTAATGAATAGATTATTAAATACTGTCCACTATCTATACTACACTGTGCATTGGAATGTATAGCAACTGATGCTTTGTTACTTTGTTTTACAGGTGGTTAAGTACTATTGAAGAAAACTTATCTCACGATCACGAACAGCTCTATGGTGCAATTAAGGATAAATTAAAGAGACTACGTTTACGGGAGGAGTTAGCTTGGCTAAGGTGAGCCGTAACAATATTGTTATATAACAATCATAGTTAAACAACAATAATAAATAAAAAATACAATATAGTATTGGTTTGATATTGTATTTACATTAAATAGCCTATTGTATTTAATGATATATTATATTGGAGGCTTCTCTTGCGGAGAAGATGCTTGTAAGAGGGGAGCGACTTGTGAAGTTTAGAGGGGAGCATGAAATATAAATACATGCCGTATCTTATTATAATGTCAATGTCTAAAACCATGGAATATACTATTACTAATTAGTATGACAGGCAATGCATTTTGAGAGAGAATAATGTAAAAGAGAAAACAAAAACTTGATCTGGAGAGAATTAAATTGAATATCTAAAAAAATGAAGGGAGAAGCGCACTCTATGACTTGGCAAACGGCTTGGAACTTTTCATATTGTGTGAAAACACCCGAAGCGACCATACACAGTTTTTGTGTTATTTATCAATATCAAAATAATAAACAAGTAATTAATTATTAATCCATTTAATAAATACCGTACATAGAATATTATAATTTGATAAAATAATAAAAATAAATAATTCAATTATAAATCTCAATTAAACGTATTTTCCTAATATTGAAAACTGATCTATTGCAGGGAACTGTTGCTTTCGGTCGAATCACCAGTCGTTTTCTGTCACAACGACCTCCAGGAAGGCAACATCCTTGTTCGCGAGGAGGTGGAAACTTTCCAGGCGACACACATGACTGACATTCCCCCCTCCCCCGCGTCACCCATCCCCACTCCGCCCAATGACGTCATAACTGCGCAGGAGTGCGCCGACGAAAAAGCAACGTTGCCAGTTTTCAACACGTCCAGTCTGACCGGAGAAAGCATTGTGATAATTGACTTTGAGTACTGCGCTTACAACTACCGAGGCTTCGAGTTTGCCAACCATTTCAATGAGTGGATGTACGATTATTCCAACGAGCAGCCGCCCTACTTCTACCATCTGCCTGAAAGTGATCATCCCACACAACAACAAAAGGTAGGTATTAATCAAATTTATTGAGTTTTTCAAAAAACAAAACAATACCTAGTATAATATGTTTTTTATAGTAGGTATAATCTGATCAAGCAAATAAGACATTCTGGCATGATGAAAAAATGACTCCAGCTCGGTCAACATTGGTTCAAAAATTATAAATTGTGTGAGAATTTTTTCCATAATTTGGGACATTTATAATTTTTGAACCAATATTGACCGAGCTGGAGTTATTTTCTCCACTGATGTCCAGTTTATGCCACTGAATAGTTTTGATGTGACTTATTTAAACAATGAATCTAAATCAACTCCATACTCCAGAATTTTAATTAATTATTGGAGTATGGTACCGTACTAACACAGCATCTATACAATTATATTGTTGCTTATGTATGAAGATCTATTCAATTGACGTACTGTATTTCTTTTTAGATACTTGCTGTCATCTGTAGAGAAGACAATTAGCACACAGGACGTTAAAACTAGAAGTTACAAATCTACAAGTTGAACTCAATAAAATCTGTATGACCGATGAGTTGATGGTCTCAAATTGTAGAGGAGAATATTTATTTATACAATTTGAGACAAAAATTATAATTTTTAAACCAAAATACTGACCGAGTTGTAGTCATTCATTTTTCCATCTTGTAAGAATGCCTTCTTTGCTCGACCAGACTATAGGCTAGAGTTTGCAACAAAAAATAGCAATAAATCATAAGCAAGTATAGGCTAAATGATGTCCCATGGAATATATTACATAAAGTTTTACACAAAACTTATACCAAAACCAAAGAGATCAGGATGTGAAGTGTAGAATATAATATTGTTCTTTATATGGTACCTTAAAAATTATCATTGCACCTTTGAAAAATCAGGTTTTTTAATTATGAAATACGGTATCAGATTTATGATACCGTCCGCTAATATTCTTAAATGAGATAATATTGTTTTTGTTCTCACGGTTTGCTCAAATTTTAATATTTTTATTGATTCAGTTAACGAGGCTTATAATAAATTGCACAAATTTTCTGAGTAAACTTGGAAAGGTGACTGACCAATGACTGACTGTATGAGAAAACTTTTTTCACAGGAGCACATGATCAGGTGTTACCTAGATGAATTGCAGTCCCAAGCCAACTACAAGCCAAGATCACGGGACACAGTTGAACACATTCTAGAAGAGACGGAGGCCTTTATTCTAGCGTCGCACTTTTTCTGGGGATTGTGGAGTGTTGTAAACTCTACATTAATGGAAATTGAATTCGATTACTGGGTGAGAAGACGTTTTAAATCATAAATATTCATTCATTTTTTTATATTATAAGTTACCATAGAGAAAGGTTATAGTTGAAGATAGTTGATAGTGTAGCCAAACAAAGTAAATAACTTGACTTATTATCCTACTCAAATCTCACAAATTCATGACTCAACCAACTATTTTAAAGAAGCTGCTAAATATAGCATTGTGTGGTACTCTGTATAATTGGTTATTAATAGAGATTCCCAAATCAAGATGATTCTTCAAAAATATAAAAATTCTGTCTCATTCACTGTACTCTACGTATACCCATTATTTTAAAATAATTATATTAAACCCTGTAGCCTGTAAAAATATATTTATCTACGGGCGTATTGAAAAATTCCTGTTTCAGTTTTACAATTGAAATTGAAATGACTGTCATTTCAAAACGGAATCTCTGAACCGTGTTGTAATGAACGTTTTTCAATACAGGAGGAACTTTTTGATACAGTCCAAATTCCATTTTTTGATAAATTCCTTGTTTCGAAACCAGCTGATGAAAAGTAAACAGTGTTCAAATTGTTTAACCTATAAAACTGCAACTGGAATCAAGTACCAGTATTTGTTTGTCAATATTTCAATTTATGTATTTGAATAATTAATTAATTTGAATAGTCTAAAGTTTAAATAGTTTAATATACTTATAACCTGGTAAATATGTTGATAGCTTTCACTTTTAATCAGTATTCACGATTTTGTCAAATGCGTTTTGCAGCACTGACTGATATGTTATTATTAACATATTTACTAAGTTATAAGTTAATTATCATCAACAGTTTAAGTAGGATAAAGACAAAAGAAGAAGTTTATTATAATAATATGTTGATTTTTATGGTACCTACACTGACAGATAACTTAATACTGGTGGTCTATAGCTATATAGCTTAATGTTCTGATACTGATAACTTCACTTCATAGATAAAAATAGTGTATGCAATGGTTGTATTAGGCCTTTAAAGCAATCGTGAGATATAGTGGAGCCGCAAACAGAAGAGCCTTTGGCAACATGGATGCCATTCACTGCTGCCAGCAGTCCAAATGAAAATTGTTCTACTCTCACCATCTGTCACAATTAAAATATTATTAAATATATTTAATAAAATATATAATATATTCTTGAATTAAATATATTTCTATTTGTGGAATCAATATGATTATGAAACACAATATTTTCTATAATATTATTACAGTATGGTACTTCTGTGAGGGGTCTGTGCTCTCTGGTGGTGAAAATTATACTCTGATTTGTAAACATTCATGTTTAGTTTTTGTGGCTAAACACCGCTCATTCATATGTGAATAACAGATTGTTATGAAAACAAACTGGGAAAGGATTGAAATTGAATAAAAATATAATTACCATTTGCAGTAGACCATAATAGGCTAGGTACTAATATGCATTCATACATTTATTCATATTATGCTTGTTTTAAAACCATTCAATATTCCAACAAACTGCTAACAATCACCTATTTGAGGTTACCGTAAAGCTCAGTAAATAATTATAAAAAATGTCTTGAGGGAATGTTTTTGTAGTCAGCTGATTTATGAGACACGGCCCTGTTCTGTAGATTATGTACGGTAGGTCATGGCGAAGACTACAAAATCATATTGGCAGTTGCAATGTGTGCTTTGTTGATTCAGCCTCTTGGAACTATAATTTAGTGTAAAAGCGTTAGGTTGGCTGAAGTGATTATTCCTCAGAAATTATAGTTCTGCGCATGCGTAGTTACACTCTCACTTCCCTCCGCCATCTTGCCAAAGGCTCTTCTATTCGCGGCACCACTATACGTGGAGCACTTGCTACGCTCGCTTCTCGTGGCTCTAACTCATATCTCACCTCATGCTTTAAAGGCTCCCATTATACAACCGTTGCATAAACTACTATTTTTATTCAGGTTCAGAAATCACGATGATTCTACAAAAAATAAAAGTTCTGACTCATCCCCTGTACCCTACATATCCATTATTTCTAAAAGAATCATCGTGATGTAGGTACCAGAATTAATAATTTTTTGCCATACTCGTATGTAATACACAACTTTCCAAGCTAGATTTGTGTTTGGAAAATTGCCGTTTACAGGAGAATCAAAGATCAGCTGTTCTGAATGCGGGAATAATCATTTTGATGATTATTACAGCACTAGTCATCATCACGGTGATAATTACAGCACTGAAAATCTAGCACAGCTGTTTTATCCAAACTAATTTATTTCTTATTCCTTTCAAAATCACTTAGATTTTAAGAGAATGAAGTATCAAGAACAATACATTCAAACTTATTTAGAATTTAATTGAAAAATATAGCTATTTAAAAAGGGTATCTGCAGTATTTTTATGAGGAAAAGCTTAATCTAGTTCTCTTTTGTACCGCTAGATGGCAAAGTAAGGCAAAATCTAAACAACGAAGAGATGATGCTAGACCAAATTTACCACAAGACAACAGAAACGTTGTTATAATAATTTGTTTACACCATAACAATGCACCTATGTAATGTAGGTCTACATTAATGGATCAATAATGAGTTTTGAAGTTGCAAGTTTGTATAATAATTTGTTTACCTTACAACGCGCCTATGTAACGTAGGTCTACATTAATGAATTGATGAGTTTGAAAGTTGAAGTTTTATTAATTCTGAGGTGGATTATATCATAAGGTGGAGACTTGAACAAGTAGGTAATATTCTTGAGCATTCCTGTTCAAGTCTTGAATGATGAAGTCTTCATCATTCTTCAAATACAGCAACAATAAATTCCTCCTTAGTTATCCATATCTTTCTTTTTTAATAATATTCGATACACTTTTTCCAGGGATATGGAGAGTCTCGGTTCGAGGCCTATTTTAGTCACAAAGAAAAACTTCTACATTCGAAAGAAGAAATCAATCAAACCATGCCACCTACTTCTGCTACTAGTAGCGGACAAGACTGCTGAGATTTCAAAAAAAATTGAACTTATTTTTGAAGAAAGACCTTGAACATAGTAATTTTCTAAATAAAAAATATTGAATCAACATATCATTTTTGTATCTGATAATGATATTATTGATAAGCGACTGATATTCATGTACTCGTTATTACTAAAATAACTCTAGTGTCTTCAAAAATTCGCTCGTAATATTGGATACCGTAAGTACCCAAGCAAATCAAAAAATTTTCAAGGTTTCAATTTTTCTTCAAGATAGTGATTAACAATCATATAAGTAAGCTGTTTAATTTGGATTGAAGACAGACAAAAATAGGTGAAAATAATCTATCACATTCACACAGTACTGAACAAATTGAAACTTATTGATGAAAATGAAAATCATGATTTTTAAGACTTCGGATTTGAATTTATTAACAAAATGATTATTTGGCCTGCTAACAAATTATGACAATATAAAATGATTGTGAATATTGTATAAATTTATCTACATACATTTCAAAATATGTAATTATTATATATTACAATTATTATGATTACAATTGTTTAGCTCTAAACATGATTTATGACTGTTTCACATTGCCATTATCATAAATAAATATATTTTATAATATTATCAGTATAGATGTTGTATTTTATTACTATAAGTACTGTATGAATATTGATATTATCATTATCGCATAGATAATGTTATTGCTGTTAACGTGTTACTTCTAAATTACTCCATCTTAAGATTATATTGCTCATATTGGTTCATAATTTTATCCATGGATGTATTGGTATACATATTTTATCACATGAGGTATATGTCCTATTTATAATATAAGTAGCCTATTAATATTTTTCATTATTTGTTGATAAATAATGGTTGATAAAGAATTTCCGGAGAATAATAATGCATGATAAGTCTCAAGACTCCCAAGTCTCAAACTGAATTTTAGAGCTTACTTTAGAGCCGACTTTGCAATATGCAACAAATTAATATGCTTGTATAAATTCTTTGTTGTTGACATATTTATGATAATAATCTTTAAAAATTTTAAATAAAATAGTAGTAATCACGAATTATAAAAGTAACTTATAATGATTTTCTGATTTTTTAAAATTATAAGATTTGCCTAAGCCAATTTCACCCCAAAGAAATCTAATAAGTTACGAGATATTATTTTTAGATGTTCGATTTTGATGACTAAATCTTTACATTTAAGTCTACTTTTCCTCAATAATCAATCAAAATCCTCGAATAGGAATATTTTCACTGATCACTGAGACCTGATCACATTCCAATTCCAATGTAGATAACGGAATAAGGTTGGAAAATTATAACTACTATATAGTTGTATTTCATGTTATACTGTGATTAACGATTGTAGACTTAGAGATTCGTTCTTATTCAATTACAGTAATCATTATTTGATGTATTATATAGGTGTAATACTGTAATCTTGAAGCTTTTGAGATTCTCATGCCTTATTAAGATGGTTTCATTACCTTGATAGATAAGAGTAATACCGTAACTTTAATGAAGTTTTTACTAGCAAGCATTAAGAAGTTACAATAAGATATTTGATTTGGAAATTCTGCCACTTGCAAGAATATAGTAGACTACTTTATCCAACTTTTTAAAATTTCTGGAGACTTCAACAAAGAAAATTTTTAAAGCAATTTGAATTCGGTAGTCTTTTTCCCAAGTGAATCTGGTTACAATTTGCTTGTATCCAATATCAAACTGGTATTGATTTGATTTTCAGCAACGCACAAGATATAATAATCTAGTATAATAGTATTGTCTTCTAATCAAAATGCATTCCACAATTTACTCTCAGTTAAGTTCTAATTCATAATTATTATTCTTAAATTCTACACTGTTTCCAATTCTTCAAATGGAATTTGGAATCGAGAGAAAATCAAAAGAAAAAGAAGTTGGCCAGTATAAAAATGTAACTTATTTGATGGACATTACCCGAGAAAAACAATTTTCTCAATATATTTTTCAAACCTATTTCTTTTATAGTAGTGGTGAATTGCAATGGAAACTATATACATCTAAACATAACCTTCTATCATTCTACTGAAATGATAGATGATCTAAATCCTTGTTCAAACGGAAGAGTTTAGATACGCAAGTCTCAAAATTGATACGCAATCGTACAAGAAGGAATCTCCTTGACACGATACATTTGTGACGATACACGTGTCGGCACCATATTGATTCTTGCAACATGTAAATGCCTTGTTTCAAGGAGTTTCCTGTAACAAATTTGAACTTAGTACCATTACTGCATAAAAAATCTCCCGTGTAAACCCAGCAACATTCTAGAGAGAAGGGTAAAGAGACTATAATTTCAGTTTCATTAAAAATGCATTTATTTTTGGCATAGGATGTTCCATTCCGTGATACTCCACACTTATAATTTCTTAAATTTCATTGGTGTACAACCTAAGTACGGCTCAACCATTAATGTTTTGAAATCTCTAAATCTCAAATTTATTGTAAGTAAATAAAGGAACAGGGGTAACAAGAGAAAGAAATGAGTAAATTAATTGAAGCTCTTCAAGAGCAGGCTGTGAAAAAGTGTGTAGGATACTTCTAAGGTTTGTCTTTTCCATATAGTGCCATTGATAAAATTATTGTTCACATGAAAATGGAACTTTAAAGTAAGGATTATTGTTACACACAATTTATTGATTATTACGATAATATAAATTAATGTGTATATTTTGGGCCTCCAATTTTCAATATTCTAACTTGTATATTGCTGTTTAATAAATATATTTAAGCTTATGACTGCATTTTCTTACTATACCTAGTTATGAAATCATACTTTGCAAACCATGAAGAAGTTGATAGGTTGATTTCAGCTTGATGGCCTGGATGCTGATTAAATTCTGAGGTTGATGCCCACATGAGCTCTAGGCTTGTACGTGGATAATGGGAGAAAACGACTAATTGTTATAGGCAGACGGATTATTATAGTCTCCTCCAAAAGACGAGAATAGCAGTTTTTGGGGTAGAATCCAACAATTGGATACGAATCTGGAGTCTTGAATGAAATGAACGACTAATACAGGGTTCGCCAATGAAGTGGGACGTTTTGAATAAGCAACATGTTGTTCAAGAAATTGTATTTTTTTTTTTATCATAAATAGAAAGTAGAAATGCAGCCATTTAGTGTACAATAAGTGAAAAATCATTTTCTTAAACAATCTGTTACTTATTCAAATCGTCCCACTTCATTGGCGAACCCTGTAGAATAAATATGGATATAAGAATTTGATGCTTTATGTGATTAATTCAAAATATTAGCATTGGAAGCCATCAAGTCTCATTTTTGGTATGAACAAAAATAAAAATTGACTAATAGTCATCAAAAGATAAATAAATTGGTAAGGTACCTATAGTCTGGTCGAGCAAAGAAGACATTCTGGCAAGATGGAAAAATGACTCCAGCTCGGTCGATATTGGTTCAAAAATTATAAATTTGGTCTCAAATTGTAGAGCAGAGTGTTTTCTCAGACTATAGAGACTAAAGATTCATTGATTATTATTTATCTCAGTAACAACAAGATGTTTGAGTGAAACGAACCTAGTTTTTCATAAAACGTCCAAAAAACCTATAGATATAAATAAATTATAAATATAGACTCTATATAAATATTGAAAATATAATACATTATGAATTTGAATTGTTTTTCACAAATTAATAAATAATTTAAAAACATGTACCATAAGAATAAATGACCGACTATCATTTTAAAACTCTTTTGAGAGTTTGATTCCAGTACAAAAAGTGAGTGCCTATCTTTCCCAACATAAACAATGATAGATAATATCAATAAATATATAATGTATAAAAATATCACGGATGCTTTCCATTTATTGCAAAATTCTTTTCATTGTTCTATTTCCTTATATAACTATTTTATTGTTAAATTGGTACACATTCTAATGTTTTAAAGGAAAATATAATACTCAAATATATGTTAAAATGATTGTGATAAAACATTAAACGAATAAATAAAAACACTGATGTGACATGTCATATTTGAAATTAAAATAAAAGTTGAAACTCAATTTACTTTCAAAGTAGTAACAATGATATTGTAAAATGATCAACATATTCTTTAATAGAGTCTTATTATTTGGTTCCAAAAGATTTTCGTACAAATTATCGAACTAAAATTTTTATAACAAGAATATGAACCATTTGAAAACCCATTTTCCAATATTCCCAATGTTAATCATAGGTACTGGTAGAACTCATCCCTATTTCCCTAACTTACTACTATTAAAATAGCATTCTACTATAATATCATTCAATTCCTATCCCGTCCTAACGTACCGTACTTGTTCAATGTGTAAATTCGAAAAATTAAGACCTACCTACTAAAAAATGAAATAATATGGTACAATTTCCCCACTATTCTAACAAACCTATATCAAAGATAATAGTAGTCTATTCACTCATAAATAAAATTCAAAGTTACAATCTATTCACTAATAATAATTCTTTTCATTTATTATTTCTATGATTTAGAATCTAAATTGAGTATAATTGTTTTCAATACTATTTACAATTTTATCACGTTGCTATACTATAAATACGTACAATTGATCAATAATTCTACTATCTGTTCGATATTATAATGTAAATTAAAAACTAATATAAATCTAAATACGTTACGGTATTATCACTTTCACACATCCATTTCGTTTTCATTTTGACTAATGATAGCTCTGTAGATATTGCGTTGTAAAATTATTCAATACAATAAAAATATATGTTATCCTATTTCAGTTATCTTTATAGAAAACTACAAACTATTAATCTCATTTCAATTATTTTATACCGTAAATACTAATTTGAACATTTTGAGGTGGAAGTATCGACATTTTACTACATTAACGCTATATTATACTGTCTTTGCAATCAATGTTTCATCATAGTTTCCTTCTATTAAAAGACGCAATGGCAACATACTTCGAAAAATCACATTAGAAAGGATTCTAAAATTTGAAAATCATTCTCTCTCAGCTAGCGGTTTCAAGACTATATTTTCTAGTTTTCTGATGTCTTCCTTTATTATAAGAATTTTATATAAAAAATCGAAAAATGTAGTTTTAAATTCATAAAACTATTTGAAGCATGAAAATAGTCCAGTGGGACTTGATGCGTCGTTGTCAATTCAGCTGATTATGAATAAAAATTAATTCATATTTTCATAATACACCTGACGAAAGGCAACGTCTATGGGTGTGGGGGGTAAGGGGGGACTCTACTGTTTCGTTTTCCATTGGTTTATTTTCATGCGTTTTACTCTAGTGAACAATCTGTATTCAGGTTTCATCTTGGTATACAATGAACATCTTGGTACCTATATATGAATCAAACAAGAATTGAATCTATCAACTTGAATTTGATTGATCATTATCCTATCAACTATAACTAAAGTTAGTTAACTTTGACCAGCATTTCAAATTGAGCCAGGTTCAACTCTGGTTTAGCTGAAGTATAATTAATTTGAATAAGTTCTTTATTAAATGGCAGTACCTGAGTTTAGTCAATTTTAAATACAGTTCAATTTTCTTCTTTTTGAATTTGCAAGAGTATCTAGATACGCTGAAGATGTGGCTCAGTGCCTCGAAACGTGTCTAACTAGCAACGAAATCATGAGTACTGTTGTTGAAGTGAATGTTCATAACGTAATTCATTATAATAACAGTTTAATTGTACAGTTATTATCCACTTATTTAGTGTTCAGTCGACTTAAGAGAGGTTTTATCACTTACAACCATGAGGCTGTGAGACATTTTAATGTAGTCTTTACCTGAGATCTATCAATGCAATGAGTCTAATAATTTCAAATAGTTGCAATGATAACCAGTGGCAAACACATACTTTTTCCCGGGGATGGGGGTTTTTAGCTTTTTTTCGAGCGATATAACACATAGTGATTGTGAAGTCAAATCCACAATCAAGTCATCCACACAGTGGACTGCTCTTGGATGTGTGACCATCAGTATTTGACCAAGTACACATTGAAAAGGTGGAACCTACCCATATTGGTCTCCTCAACATTAAAAGCCATACAAATATTTTTTACATGTACATGCACTGTCCCATAACATCTAAATAAGAATTCTGGGAGAATATATCCTCTCAATCTCCTTCCTAGGTTTGCCCCTGGAGACAATATTCCATCCATTTTATCATCATTATACCAAAATATCACCTCAGTGACTTCAAAGAAAGCTACTTTGACAAGATTACATCAAGTAACCAAACAAGTAACCATCAAGTAACCAAACAAGTAACCAAACAAGTAACCATCAAGTAACCAAACAAGTAACCAAACAAGTAACCATCAAGTAAGCAAACTTGAGTTTGTTTGATTTCATGAGTGATCTGTTTGATTTAAACATTGGTTTGATTGAACCAAAAGGTTAAAACCAGTTTAGCCAAAGAAGGGTAATAAATCTTTCCATTGATTTTAACCTGGATTCAACCAACAACAGTTACATCCCAATCAGCTTGAACCACACAGTTCAAGCACTTGATCTAGTCTGTCTAAGCAAAGAAGATATTCTGGCAAGATGGAAAAATGACTCCAGCTTGATTAATATTGGTTCAAAAAATATTAATTTGGAAAATGACTCTCAATACTATTTCATTTATAAATAGTAGGAAACATTTTGATCTACAATTTGAGACGAAATTTATAATTTTTTCAACAAATATTGACCAAGTTGGAGTCATTTTCCCAACTTGCCAGAATGTATTCGTTGTTTGGACAGATTAGCGTCATCATGGAACCACATGTTTTAAGTTGCTTCAGTAACAGAAGTTGATTGGGCCAGTTTTCAATAATCTCAACCATTGCCCAACCATAACTCAACAGACCACAAGGTTGAAACCAGTTTGGAAACAGGAGACGATTGGACCATTTTTCAATGATATCAACCATCACCCAAACAAACCAAACGGTTGAAACCAGTTTAGTCAACAGAAAATAATATTGAACTTTTTTCAACTATCTTAACCGTGACCCAACCATAACCCAACAAACCAACTGGTTGGAACCAGTTTAGTCAACAGAAGGCGATTGTTGTGGTTGCTGTGCGGTGGGAGCACTGGCGCCAGTGGCATCCTGCTGAACAATGTTGGTAACATTTGTCACGTTGGCAATGGTGGGCCTAATACTGCTGGCCGGACCTATTATGCGGGCAAACACTTGCTGACGACCTGTGCCTGCTGAAACACATACACACTTGCTTAATTCAACAATTTTTGGAAATCTGAAAACTTTTTCCCAACATCTAATTTGCATATCAAGCAGAATTTACCAGGTTTAGAAAAATTTCTGCAAGAAATCATCATCTTTTTTAAACTGAAATTTAAGACATTGGAAATCAATCCTCCATAATTGTACAATGGATCATCAAAATTGATCAATTTTTGAAAATCTGAAAACTTTCTTCAATAATTATATAATTTGTACATCAAGCTGAATTTTTATTGGAAAATTTCGTCAAGGAAAAATAATTTTTGAAGTTGACATATACAGGGTGTTTCAGGAGGAATGTGCAATACTTTTCAGGCTGATTCCTTACACCAAGTAGACAAAAAAGTTCCATGGGACCAACCCCCAAAAACGCTGTGTTACCGAGATAACAATGGCGGAAAATTGAGATTTTGCAAAATATATTAATTTTTCTAAGAGGCTTTAGTGAGGTTCTAAAATGATCAATTCCTATCTAGAATTAGCTGAGGAATTCAATGAAACCAGTTCCAAGTTTTTAACTATAACGGTTATTGAGATAATTGAAAAAATATGCAAGAAAATGCCATTTTTCCACAATTAGGGTTACAACTGGATAAGGAATCATAAAATTGTATTTTATATTAATGGAAGTTGAAGAGAGTCGGATTCTAAAGGAAAAGTTAAATGGCGGCGATTGTGTAAATCTTACCCAAATCTCAGAAATGGCAATCAAAAATCGCCACTAAACACAAATTTTCATGCTATGTCATTTTTGCGATTTTTGATCACCATTTCTGAGATTTGGGTACGATTAACACAATCGCCGCCATTACACTTTTTCTTTAGAATCCGACTCTCTTCAAATTTATTCATTAATAAAAAATACAATTTTATGATTCCTTATCCAGTTATAACCCTTATTGTTGAAAAATGGCGTTTTCTTGCATATTTTTCCAATTATCTCATTAACCGTTATAGTTACAAACTTGGAACTGGTTTCATTGAATTCCTCAGCTAATTTTACATAGGAATTGATCATTTTAGAACCTCACTAAAGCCTCTAAAAAATTAGAAAAATATTTTGCAAAATCTCAATTTTCCGCCATTGTTATCTCGGTAACACAGCGTTTTTGGGGGTTGGTCCCATGGAACTTTTTTGTCTACTTGGTGTAAGGAATCAGCCTGAAAAGTTTTACACATTCCTCCTGAAACACCCTGTATAAGATATTGAAAGTCTTCTTTGCTTGGTTAAACTATACCAGCCATAGTATACACTGATTGCTGGATACAATGTCCTATTGATCTCCTCTCAATTGACGTTGAAATGGATGCTCTTGGGCAATTTTCTTCACTGTTCTCTTTATAATACAGTATTTATTTAAATAATTAATAATTATTTTTATTCAACAAAATTATTGGTGGGGCTTAGCCCCTCCTGCCCTTATGGATATGCCACCAGTAATGAAGTATGAAAAATTTATTCGAACTCATTCCAACAAACATTGAAACATAAATACGTTTTGCTAGCTCTTGTCAAGGAGTATAATTTTTTCAATAGTTTGTCAGGAATTTTCCATTGTAGTTGATGGAAATACAGATTTTTTGTAGACAAGTAATATTTCAGAAGTATTGGCCACTCGGTGAGGGTAGTTGCTTAGTGATTGTGAAGTCACAATCCTACCCGTAAGCACAGAGGAGCTAAACCTCTGAAAACAGATTTAGCTCCTCTGTGCCGTAAGGGTCTCCTCACCATTAAAAGCTTACTTTTTGTAACTCCAGAAGCTTTTAAATTCAAGACACTGTTGGTATAAAATCGTGATAGAAACACAAATTCTCACAATAAAAATAATATTAAAATAGATTAATGAAAGAAAACAGAAATGAAAAACCACCAAAATAAACACAACCAAACAAACTGTATTACAAAATATTCACAAATTAATTAAACAATATCACCAAAAAACCATTACATTTGTTAATCACTGACAGTCTTGACTAGTATTTTAGAACTTCATACAAAAATAAAAATACAGTGATGAAAAAACAATACAATATACAATGATGAGAAATTATAAATTGAACAAAACTGAAACTTAACAATGACTGAAACTGAAAACTGACATTACATCCATTATACTATGATAAGAGACAAACATAAGTAAAATTTAAAAACATGTTCTATTCAATTTGGTTTCATGAAAAGTAGTCTATATACTGTACTTAATTTTTTATTGCTTTCAGTTAATAATGTGTTATATTTAGTGTTATATCATTTTTATTGATGAATATGTTATACGAAATAGCCAGATACGGTAGTTGATTTCAATTTTTATTAAATGAAAAGACAAGATATTGTCAAACCACAGACTTCTGTGGTTCTGTTGTCAGAAATCTGTGGTATGACAATATCTTCTTTTTTCATTCAATATTGATAACTACAGTACCACAATATCACCCTTCACAACTACTCAACAAGTTACATTTTTAAATTGGTTTGAATTATTCCACAAGTTAGATGGCAAGCAAGAGATCACGCCGCACTTCTTGTAACAAAATATTAGGGAGTTATAAAAACCAGTTATAGCAAATATATAAGTACAGTAAAGCAAATATATATATACAGTATAGCAAATATATTCCCCGACACCGATTGCAATTCGATAGAAGAGAGTTATTGTTTTGATTCATACAGAACATTCCAAGAATGAATGTCAATGTTCACGTTAGTTTCAGTATAGTATAGTGAAGAAACAAACATCCCAACACCAATTGTAATAACTAAATTTTAGTGTGTTCTATTAATTAAACATCATTGTATTGTAACTCAATAGTCCTTGGTCATTATCTATTCACTTGGAGCGCTTCGTAAAGAAATTTGGGAGAATTTAATTGCAGTTTATTTCCCAAGCATATTGCAGCCCCGGATGCCATTCAACAGTAGTAAATGATCCCTTCGTTTTAATCAAATTGTAGTGTGAAATATCAATAATATTGAATTGTGTTATATTGTAACTTAATAGTCCTAGGTCCTTTTCTATTCACTTTGTAAAGAACTTAAGGAGGTTTTAATAGAGTTGTTCCAATTTATTTTCCAAGCAGGACATAGATCTTCGAACACATTAGGAAATTTCAATAGATTGGTTCCAGTTCATTTTCCAAGCAGGACATCGATCTTCAAACACAGATTTCAATAGATTGATTCCAACTTATTTCCCAATCACATTCCAGCACCGGATGCCATTCATCAACAGTAGTAAAAGTTACCTTCGGCCGAGGCAGCAGTCTGAGCCAGTGGTATGACCTTCAACCCTTGAAGGGTTTTGATGTTGAGCGTGCCGCCCTGGAATCCGGGAGGCAGAAGGATCTGCTGCGCCCCCTGCTGCAACACGGTCAGGGTGCCGGCAGTGGTTTGGCCGGCAGCTCCGCGCAGCCCCTGTGGAGCCAGGAGCACCGTTTGCCCACTGCCACCAGCCTGCGATGCTAGGATTACGTTCTGCAAACAAACAAAAAAATATTTATAAAAAAAGAACAATTCAATAATGGGAAAACAGTTGTGTTTCTCAACAATATATTTGAATCAATGTGAAATTACTAGTGGAAAGGAATGGATACTCAACACAGTGAAGGAGACACGTTCACAGCTTATTGTCCAACGATCAGATCAGCCTGCCGGTTTACAGATATTTTGGACTACGGGTTTTCTTATCCACTTATCCACATTCTCATCCACAGTTTTTGACTGTCACTGTCCGAACTGTTAGTCCAAATTGACAGTAGATGTGGACCCTAACATTGAAATCTTTCAAATGGAAGTTTATTCACAGTTTCCAAAATTATTGAATTTTCCATTTGGTTTTTTTTTGTTTGAACAGTAATAAGTGCTAATTCTAAATTAAAAATTGTTCAATTTTGTTTTGTGAGTGAGAGAGGACTTTGTTTTTTTACTGTTTGTATAAATTGGAAGAGGAGCAGGAACCATGCAAACTAGGTAGTGCTCACTTCACTCGTCATTCCATTACTCTGTTGATGATACTTTGGTTCCCCTACGTCCATGTCGGTAGTATTGGACTATAGTATAGTATTCTCGTGAACTCAAGTTGATAATTTTCTATTTTGATTCATCAATATTCTGCTAATAATCAGTATGTCTTCTTAGCTCGACGGAATAACATCAATAGATTCATTGCCAAATCAGACACAAACTTGTAAATCCCAGTTATTATTAGAATCAAAAATATGAAATTCAAATTCGAACCCTTGAGCCCCCTACTGACCTGGGCCTGCAACGACTGCGGCTTACTAGCCAACAACACCGGCTTGCCACCGATGTGCGTCAAATTCAGTCCACTCATCCTTATGCCACCAGCTGATCCACTCGTGGCACTAGCCGTCTGCTGCTGTTGTGTCACCGCTTTGCCACCGACGACACTAGTGGCCCCCGCCACACTCGTGGCCACACCGCCACTAGTGGCCACTGCGGTGGCCGCGCTACTGCTGCTGCTGACCACTGAGGTGGCCGACACTGCCACCGGGGACTGCGAAGTTGCCACTGCTTGCAGGACGCGCGGCTGACCGCTAGCCGCTGCCACTGATACCACTGTCAATTCAAAGAGAATAGATTAAATCTATGATATAATCTAATTTAAATAATATAAAATGGTGATGATAAATGTTAATTTATGTTGTTTATAATTTTATACATAACACAACCTATGATACAACTTTAATTTAAAAAATAAGATAGAATGTTGAAATGATAAATGTTAATTTATGTTGTTTATAAATTTTAAAGAGGTTCATGGAGATGACATAATATGATAATATCCTATTCAACCCATTATAAATCTTTGTCTCCACTTTTTCATCACTTTGTTTGGTTAGCTAGGGGTCACTCCCATAGAGAAATCTTAGGTGGAGTTGGCCACTGATGTTTTGGGTATATTGGAAATGATTCTAAAGTAGAGGCAGATGATCACAGCGCAACTTTTGCTGGATGTAAGTTCTAACACTTATTTCAATCACATCCATAAAAGGTAATTTATATTGTGATTCTAACAATTATTTTGTGATTCCAACATTGATTCCAGACATTTATTCCAATATGGTCATTGCCATGGATGAAAATAGGGAATTTTCTTTCTCTAATCTCCATGAACCTCCTTGACAAATTTATACAGAGTGTTTCAGGGGGAATGTGCAATAATTCTCGGGCTGATTCATTACACCAAGTAGAGAAAAGGTTCCATGGGACATAAACCCAGAAACGCTTTGTTACCTAGATAACAATGACGGAAAATTGACATTTTTCAAAATATTAATTATTTTATTTTTAGAGGCATCATCAGGTTCTATAATGATCAATTCATATGTAAAATCAGCTTAGAAACTCAATGAAGCCAGTTAGAAGATTGTAACTTTAACGATTTTTGAGATAAGGGGAAAAATACGCTAAAAACAATATATTTCAACAATTAAGATTTATAACTGGATATGGAATCATGAATTTGAATTTTAATTGATGGAAAATCTCGTAGAGGATGAAATTCTGGAGAAAACGTTAATAGCGCTGATTGTATAAGTAAATCTGCGGTAAGTAGTAAAAATTAGTAAACTAAGAAATATCAGTACACTAGCTAATAAGTAGTAGCCACAGCCAACCCACCTGTATACTGTGCCGGCATGCCTGGTTTGGTAGCAGCCACCCTGAGTGCGGCCGCCGATCCCTTCTGATGCGCAATCAGACTCTCCATGGCCAGCACCGACTGCCCTTGCGCGTTGGTCACCACCTTGGCCACCATTGGGCCCCCACCACCACTAGCACCCCCTGCTCCCGCAGCTGAACCCCCCGCTACAGCAGCACCCTGTTTCAACAGGCTTGTGTTGGCGGCTGTCACCATTGTTTGGCCACCTAGAGAAAAAATTGCAATTATCACATCAATCTCTCCTTAAATTTTGATTAAAATAAAATCCAAAATGAGGTTATGATTTTGAAAACACTTGAAACAGTCCAGAATAGTGTACAACACTTAAAGTCTACGAGATATTACTAGCGACACGGTTCTCTCTCTAAAAAGAGAGACCAAATGCTCTGTCCTTCATTATTCTCTCCTATTACCCGTGCACAATAGGTAGAGCGCACTTCACTTCACTTCTCATTCCATTACCCTACTGTTGATGCTACGCACTGTGCAAGGGGGAATCGGTTCCACTACACTCATGTACCAAGCAAAATCTCGAGGACTTCAGAGTATTAACAATTAACATTAAAGAATATTCCTTTATATAAAGGAATATGATATATATTTTTGTAAATGAGATATTGATGAAGTAATATTTTGCCAGAATGTCTTCTTAGATCGATCGAATAATGAATCAGACCAGAATGAATCATTTTACACACACACATGATCGGAAGAAGTTACACAGAGATTGGGAAGAAATAAAATGATGTTTGGAAGGAGTTTGCTTCAAACCAGTGGGAAAGGATTAGCATTGCAGAGGTGAGACTTATGCATTCAGGATGAAACGAGATGGCTTGAAACATTTCGCATATGCGGATAATCCGTTATAATGAAATTAAAATTAAGTATTAAATAATAAATTATGAAATTAATATAAGATTAAATATGAATTGATAAATTAACATAAATTATTATAATATAGTTAAAATAAGGTCTTGTAGTGGAAACACTATACTAATATTATGAAGAGTGGGGGGAGAAAGTTGAAAGTCTCGAATGTTT
This sequence comes from Sogatella furcifera, assembly GCA_017141385.1. NCBI lineage: Eukaryota > Metazoa > Arthropoda > Insecta > Hemiptera > Delphacidae > Sogatella > Sogatella furcifera. The sequence continues at coordinate 20,454,707 of CM029556.1, forward strand.
TAGTAAATCAGTGGCTTGACAACATCTTGTCTTTTAATTTAATTTAAGGAGAAAGTAGAAGTGGAAGAATAGTGAGAAATAGTAGTTTAAAGTAGCTTACGGCAAAAAGTTAGGCGGTTTCATCTGTCTCTTGTACGTGTTGTAACCTACTAACATCTGAAGTAAAGCATCTATTATCTCTTTTGATTTCCAAAACATCATCTAGGGATAGCTAAATGACAACTCTAATTGACAACATCAGAAGTTTGAGCGCACAAGGAGCAGTAGAGACCGCCCAACTTTTAGGCTAAGTTATAAAAGTTTAGTAATAAAACTCGCTGACTTACCACTGGTAACCACTCTGGTTTGAGCGAGAACATTGGGCGTTGCAATTATCCTCTGTGTTGGCTGTTGACCTTGTTGTTGTTGCTGTTGTTGGAATTGTTGAAGTTGCGACAACGTTAGGGGCTGCGCTGACGATACCTGAAACATTAAATAAAAAGAATAATCATAACTTTTTTCAAGACTCTAGTTTTGAAAATAGTACTTAGTCTTTAAAAAAACATATCATGACAACAATATTAATGTAATAGAAGAAAAACAATAATGGGAGTTATTGTCGAATGACTTTTATCAATTTTCAGCTCTCTCAGGACAATCGGCGAGCTGTCTGCGAGAGTACATCGAAATGAGAGCGACCTCAGCTATACTAGTTCGTTCTAGAGAATAGCTTCAAACTGTCCTAACAGAGCTGAGCATTAATAACAGTAATTCGCCAACTTACTCAGCTTTTAACGTCAGCTATAACATGAAATGTGCTGCTTTGAGCTGCAAAAGCAGTGCTAAACGGAAATTTCATCAGAAAGCATAGTTCCCTCGAATAGTATATGACATCAAATTTAGCATAATTCATATTATCATTAATAACTAAATACAACATTTCAAATCCAATTTTCAACTGAATCATTACTAAATAATAGATAGATCTCAGATCGAGCAAAAGCAATGAAGCTAACTTACTTAGATCACCACTCTTGTCTGCCACTCTGTCTACTCTAAAAACCTTGTTTTTTCATACTCTAAATGCCGGGATTTTCCAAGCACACTCAAACTTAAGGGACCCTCAAATTTTCATAAAACAGCTGTCATTTTCTATGCTAAGTATAGAAAATGTAAACTGTTAAATATGTAAAAGGGTCCCTCAAGTTTGAGTGTGCATGGAAAAACCGGACATAAAACATTTATTTATTAACAAGGAATTATCTATAAAACAAATCAAGAATAGATTGCCAACTAACCTTGACTTGTTGTCCACCGGCTGTCTGCATCTTACTCTGGTCCAGCTGATGTTTGACCAACACCATCTGCTGTTGTTGCAACTGTTGCTGTATCTGTTGTTGTTGACTCTGCTGTTGCTGCTGTTGTTGCTGCTGAGCCTGCTGCTGTTGTTGTTTCTGTTTGACCAGTATCATCTGCTGCAACTGTTGCTGTGTAATTTGTCGAAACTGCTGCTGCGTGATCTGCTGCGGCGAATCAGCTGTTCCAACTATCTGCTGCTGTTTGACGAATATCATCGGCTGAACGGTTTTCTGCTGTTCGGTTTGCTGTTGCTGTTGTTGCGGCTGGCCGGCTTGTTGTTGCGGTTGACCAGCTTGTTGCTGCACTTGTTGCTGTTTCAATACCATGATTTGTTGTTGAGGTTTACCTGAAAATCAGTAGAATGATTGAAAATCTTGGTGCTGTTTCAATATCATGATTGTTCAGGTTTCCCTGCTTATCAGTAGTATGATTGATTGTTCTACGTTCACGAATGCAGAATATTACAATAAATATTGTTATTGTATACATGCTAAGTTCCATTACGTCGCTACAAGCCAAAATGAATGGCTTAAACCGAAAATCGATAAGTTAAACCATTTCGGAACTATCTTTTTTAATAAGTATCTATGATTTATAAATGAAAAAACTTAGAACGGTTTGACATATTGATGTACAGTTTTCAAGATTTCTCTTAGAAATCATCATCGAGATATACATACATACATCATCGAGATATGTAATATATGAATAGGCTACTGTACATAGATGTATAACATGACCACCTTCCCATTTAAAAGAATAAAGTTAGATTCAATATAGCGGATGCAATATAAAAAATTGACCAAATTTTTCATATCAAAATTGAGTAGAACTTTCAATTCTACAAAAGTTCTATGAAAGACCCTATTCACGATCACTTGAAACAAAATGATAATTTCAAATCATTTTATATATTTGTGATGCTGTTGAATTCTATAAAACCTCATAAATTCTAAATTGATTAATTATAGTTTAATTATATTTTGAAAGTGAAAATTTGTGAGTAATGGAAGTCAATTTAGTGGACATAGCCTAAGTTTAGAATATTTTTATTAAATTTTGGAAATAGGACGTTTTGGACGTTCTGTCTGTGTTTTATCCATGATGTGTAGTATTTTCTCTAATAAATTAATTAAATAAGCAAACTTTTTGCGTGTGTGCGTGCGTGTATAGGATGGCTATCTTGGCCATGACAAATCATAACCAATATACAATGTAGCGTAGACACATCATAGAATTGGCAAAGAGTATGAGTGTGTATGTATCTTTTTTTTCGTGAGTGTCGTATCTTTGCTGTGGTTGACATCGCAACAGTTATTTTATGTTGTGGATTTGTTTAGGCGGGTATTACACGATAATATTTCTATTATCAAACATCTGTGATGATGAAATATTACCGTGCAATGAACCAAATATTATAAATGATCATATTCTATCTATGTCATATTTTCTCCTATAGAGAACATATTATAATATCTTTGATAATAGATGTATGACATAGAACTATTATCGTGTAATAGCGGCCTTACTTCATCTCAAGTCATTGTGAATGAGGGATTGTACAATCCGTCAAATTACCGACCATCAAATCTTACCTTTGTATAAGAAATACTAAGCCTCTAATATTAAATATCTGGTACCGAGCTTCGCTCTGAAGCTGCGGCCGAACCGTTGAATTACATAAATTATTATTGATTTACATAAATATGTTATTGTAAAAAATCAAGGAACCTCCTTGTAAAAAATAAATTCAAAATTGATATGATCACCTCTCACAAGTTTTTGACAGACATGAACATGTGTTATAGACTTGAATTTAACTCCATTCACTCCAGCTGGATAGCGTTGGTCAGCTAACGATAACAGCCATTATACGCAGCACTTGGGATTAGGCCTATGCCTGAATAAGGAATATTTTATTCTTTTATTAATCCTGCCAGAGAGTTTTCCCAGACATGAGACCTGGTGCAATCTTATTTTTCCATCACGGTTATATTACATTTCAAATTTCGAGCAAATCGTTAAAGCCGTTTTCTAGATCCGTGGTTCCACAAACATACATACATACATACAGAAATTACTCGCTTAATATAATAGGATACTAAGGAGTTTCAAAACTCTTCAACCACCAAATAAAATATGAATATAAATTTCAAGCACTCACCAGCCTTCTGCTGTTCACCCAACAGCTGTTGTTGTTTGGCCAGCTGGAACTGTTTTTTAAACTGCTGCAACTGCTGCTGTTGTTGTAAGCTGATGCTGGTCTGCTCCATCTGTTGTTTGGCCAGAATCTGTTGCAGGTGTTTCTGTTGTTTGGGCGTCAGCTGTTGTTGATCAACCATCTGCTGTTGATTGATAACAATCATCTGTGTTTGACCAGCTGTGCCTCCACCAGCAGATCCCTGGTCAGCTGACGTCGGTTTCATGACAATAAGCTGTTGTTGGGCCGGCTGTTGTTGTTGCTGTTGTGCCTGTTGTTGCAGTTGCAATTGTTGTTGCACCTGTTGTTGTTTTTGTTCATTCAACAGCTGTTGTTTCAACAGTAGCATTTGTTGCTGGGTCATGTGAGCAGTCACGGGGCCTGTGTGATTAAAGCAATATAACATTTTAAAATGTTCTTAAATTAGGATGCAATAGAAACATGTAGTTGTATGGAGCATCACAAATAGAAAATCAGCTGACAATTAGTGTGCGTTACTCTATACAACTACATATCTCTATTGCATGTCAGGCAAATGTGACTTTTTTAGTAATAGAATCGGGGCTTGAAAGTGATATTTATATGCAATACTCATTTGAATTGCAGGAACTACACTTGACCACATTATTCAAGGTCAATTTCTAATTAAATAAGTTTAGTCATGAATAATTTCTCCATCAACCAAAATGAATCTACATTAAATGGACGGTATCAGTATCTGTCATACAACAGTATCTGTCTGTCTCAATGGCTCAACAGCCCATTGAGGAATAGCCCTAGCCACCTTAATGTTCTCCGGCGCAATGTCCGGTGTAATGTTCTCCTGAAGTTTCTCCGGTGCACTTACAATTTTCTGATAGGAACTCCTATGTATGAGATAAATGAGTTTTTCAGTGTTCCTGAAAGGACTATCAATATGTTTTACACAAGAACCTCAATCTTACTGTGATATTTCTGTATTTTGATAGACTGAACTCTATATTAATTACAAATCAATTTTAGTACCAACCTTGTTAACTTTGACGAACCTATTGCTGTATTAATGGCTTAAAGGAAATAAAAATAATTTATCATTAAGGGCCTAGGCCTACCAGCAGGTTGCTAGTTTCATATTCACTCCACTATACAGCCCGTCCAAGCAAAGAAGACCCCGGCAAGACGGGAAAACGGCTCCAACTCGGCCAATATCGGTCCAAAAGCCATAAATTCTCAATTCTCAGATCTCACATTCCCCGAACCAACACTGACCGAGCAGAAGCCGCCCCCGCCACGCCAGAATCCCCCCGGCCGGACAGACCATACAGCAAGCAAATAATCATCAACCAGTACACGTCACATAATCCAAACTAATACAGTAGTAGCCAAACAATGATTGAAAAATTGTCAATTTGATAAAATACAAACTTTGATAAGATAGATTACTTTGTTGGAAGAAATATAAAGATGAAAATAATAATAATTAACCAAAAACAAATTTACACCTATACGCTTCACAATGATTAATAACAGGGCACCGAGCTCTACTCTGAATCTATGACTGCACAGCTGAACGGCACCACTGTGGTTAGATGGTGGATGATTATGAACATGTATTTCAAACATAATTTATGTTATTATGGACGTTGCATATTCTTTGAATATCTCATTCACGACAGATATCAACCAATAAATAACTGTTTGAAAAACTTCAACAATATTGAACCAACTTTGCAAAGGACTATTATTACCTTGAAAATTTTAAAATTTAATCTTGAAACATTTTTACTGACCTCCAGCTTGAGTTGTTATAACTTTAACCAGAGACTTGGCAGGAGTGGTGATGGTTTTTGTTATGCTCTGCAAGCCCTGCGTAGAGACAATACTGCCAGAACCCAATGCTATTTTGTTCAGCTGAAATAAGAGGAGAAATTATGAGTAATTCAAATGAATTGAAATGAAGAAAGGAATCAAAAAATGAAGGATAAAACAATGAGTCAATAATTTTTCTCAACTTAAAGAAACACAATTTCCATTGTACTTTATTAAGGCGGGTATAACACAGTAATATTTATTTTGTCACACAAAAAGAGATAAAAAATATAAATTTCATCTCTTTTTTTTGTAATAGAAATAGTAACGAGTAATACCGGCCCAAAATTGATTTCTGACCATTGAATGATAAAACAAGTAAGTCCAATTTCTCTAAACTCACAGCAGCCTGAGTCTGCACTGGGTCCAGCAGACTTGTGGCGTCCTTGCCCGGCTTGAGCGTTTTGATGCCGCGTCCAGTGGCAGCCTGCGCCTGCTGCAGTTTGCCTAGCTGCTCGGGCGTGGCCACACGTCGCACACTGGAGGCGCCCGTCGACGCAACAGCTGCGGCCGACACAGCGATCGGTGGCTTTGTCACACCTGTGTCCACAATGCGACGCACGCCAGTCACTGCCACATTTGCGCCTGATGATTGCACGTTGTCTGGTACCCTGAGAAAATGAATAGAAACTATAATAACTATAATCGATAACGAGGAGGAAGTTTTTGTTATGTAGTAATTATAATCATCATCATTATTTTACAAAATTACATTAAGTATGAGAAAGGAATACAGTTCAAAACGTCGAAAAGTTGATATTCAAAATGAAGTTATACGTTATAAAAATAAGTTAAAATACAAAATAAGCTAGTGATACAAGTTTGTTTTGAGAACATGCATGTTTCAAATGAGAAAATGCATATTTTAAATGAAATTAGAGAAGACATTATATAGTTTCAAGAGCATTAGGGTTAAGCGCTGTCAAGTGCATTTTATTTGAAATCCACGAAAGCTGACATTTCAATAAATTTCTAGTATGATAGGAGTTATAATGTAGAATACAATCCTTAGCTGTCACAAACGAGTGTTTCTTACACACATGTTCCGAAGGGAAGAAGAAACAGGCCTTTTCCCAAACTTCTAGTTCCAGTTTAGTCTTAACTCATAAGTCCCATATTCTAATTCTCTCACGCAATTTCACTCTAATAAATCACTACAACCGAAAAATATTAATTTTAATTGAAAAAGTTTCTATTTGCCAGAATAAAGGTGAGATTTTATTACTAAGAGTCGCGGGCACAAGATACAATAGAAACACGTAGTTTTTAAGAGCAACGCAAATCGAAAATCGGCTAAGCAGTGTGCGTTGCTCTACTCAACTATGTGTTTCTTTTGCATCTTAGGCACACGTGCACTGCGAATTTTAGAAATTGGGTAACGGAGTAACCTATCTTTACTTTCACAGACAACTAAATTCATTCAATGATAATATTATTGTTTCAACCTACCTTCTGACATTCGACACACCGGCCTGTTTACCCTGCTTAGCTTTGGCCGTCTGTCGATTCCTTATTATCTTTTTCCCAACGCTAGGTGTTGCCACCGTTTCACCACCAACTTCTCCTGCCTTCTGATTGGCTACCGCAGCCATTGCTTGCTTCTGATTGGCTGCCAAAACCGCCGCTTGCTTCTGATTGGCTCCCAAAACTGTGGCTTGCTTCTGATTGGCTCCCGCAGTCGCTGACACTTTCTGATTGGCTCCCGCAGCCGCTAACACCTTCTGATTGGTTGCTGCAGCTGCTTTTTGATTGGCTGCCGACGCCATTGCTTGTTTCTGATTGGCCGCAACAGTCGCTGCTGCTTTTTGATTGGCTGCCTTGGTCGCGGCGGCTGCCAGTGTGTGTGCGTTGAGGAGTGATTTGGGCGCAGCTGTACTGGTAACACGTTGAGCGATAACTGGTTTGTTGCCCTGCGTTATGTGAATGCCCTCTGATTCAGTGCTGCCAACACTAGTGGTGATTGTGTTGACGGCGGTTGAGATTGTGGCGGTTGATGTAAGGTTTGGCAACACTGCGGCTGAAATATGCAATTAAAATATTATTGTTTCTTATTTAATGGAATATCCTATAAAAAACACAATAAAGATGTTTAAGAACATAGGAGGTTACAACGATGTAATTAAATAAACTTATTTTTTCAGATACGGCGATTTTAAACACCCTTACACCCCCAAAAACCCTCAAGAATCCTATGATATTTTTGGTCGGACAAACAATGTTCATAGGAACATAATTCCAAAGATGTAAGTCAATCCCAATATTTTTAGTACTGTAAGTCTTTTGTGCTATACTATCCTATTTTAGGGGTTTGGGGTGTAAAATCGCTGTAGCTCAGAAAATACTGAATATGAAAGTGTGTAATTGGTCTCATATTGAAGAAAAACTAATTTCGCCGCAGATTTTGAAATACGGGTGTCCAATTCATAGTTACAAACTTTAAAAGTAACAAAAATTTCTCATTCTTCTTGATCCTGTGAGAAAATTATAATTTTTTAAAAATTTTACCTCAGAAACAATTGATAATACAGAGTTGCAATTGGTCTTATTCTTTTAAAAATTTCATTTTCTACCAAACAGGTCCTATTAAAGTTTTCCGTCCGACGCTTGGTTCAGCCACAATTCACAAAAAAAAAATTTTATTAGGTAAATTTTACGGGGTTTTCAAGATGGTGACCAAAGCTCACACGGGACACTTGAGGACTATGTTATTCAGCGTCTTTTTCTGATCATATCTGCAAATTTCAAGCTGGGTCCTCCGAATTTTACTTTTTTTGCACAATTTGACTGAACTATAATGCGTATCAAAAATCCTCCATGTAAAGAATTAATTTCTGTACAATTTCATATCAATTTTGTACTCTGTATCAATTCAACTTTATATTCTGTATCACTAGTGCGTATCAAATATCCACCATGTAAAGATGCAACTCACCATCCTTAGTGGCTACCTGCATAGGTATGCCAGCCACGGCTGCAGCGGTCGCCGTCACCGACTTGTGATCCTGCAGCTGTAACACCTGCTGCTGCTGCTGCTTCTGCTGCTGCTGTTGTTGTTGTTGTGCAGCTGCAGCCTTGCTGGCAGCCGACTTTGATTTCGACTTACCCCCAGTGCTGCTACTGCCAGCTGCTGTAGTGGCCGTTGATTGGTCCGTCTTGGTTTGGCTCTACAAAACAAAAATGCAACGGAATAAATAATTATGGGAATGGAGAACGTAATTTAAAAGCAAGAAAATACTACATCAAATTAGCTTATTCAATAAAAATTTGCCATTATACTAGAAAGTCTTCGTTCCAGTTCTCCTTTTTATTATATTACTTAAAATTAAATACATTACACTTGATTGAAAATACTTATCTATCTTTGAAATAATATTATAATAAAAAAACTTAAAAGTTGAGGGCCTGGAAAATTGAATTCTCTAAGACGTCATTTTTTTACTTTGTGAATGTTTAAAGAAGTTTTTTGAGTGAAGTTGATGACGCATGCAAGTACCCTCTCACACTTTTAACCCACAAGATGACAGAGGCCGCGAGAAATAACATGACCTTTCATCCCTCAAACAGTAAGGGATGAGAATGTCTCTATCACAAATCACTCGCTCTCATTTTGCGTGAATACTGTCCGGTAGGAAACGTTCAAACCACATTTCTTTCAACTGTACTCTCCTTTAGAATAGTCATTTGTCTAATCTGAAACCTATGTTTTCACTATTCGCTATTTTCTACTGATCTCTTAATAAATATGCGGTTACGACAATTTCTAGTCTTTTACTCAAAATTGCAAAATTTGCCTGTCAAATAATGAAATAAAAATATTTCTAAATATACTAGAATAAAATAGTAGTGGAAAAATAAAATAGAATTCAATTTATAAATTTAGTAATACTTTTTGAGAGGTTGTGATGGTTATATTGTGGTAGTTATCCATATTAAATGAAAAAACAAGACGTTGTCAACCCACTGAATTTTTAAAAGTCTCGAACTTTGATAAATTAGTGGTTTGACAACATGTTGCCTTTTCATTCAATTTAGTAATTATTCAAGTAATAAATTTAATGATTTTAAAGTTTAGGTTCTTACCGCAGCGGCAGCGCTAGCAGCAGCCTGGCTCTTGGCACGAGCCGCCTTGCGCGTGTTCTTTGGCTTGCCTGACTTCTGCTGTATCTGATGCATTTTCTCGAACTCATCCTCGGTGCGGTTGCGGTGCAAATAGATCCAAATCTTACGTTTCGGCTCGTACTTCACGCACGGATCCTGCAAACAACATTTTCTTTCATTTCTAATGATTATGTTTAAGTGGAAAAGAGGACCGTTGAGTCCTAACTTCGCCTTTGTAAAAAGTCAATAAATAAATTACCAGGCAACATAAACATTTTTAGTATTCTTAAGCTAATGAAGTGCGAGGGTGATTGAAGGAGATTATTAATTGTACATATAGTCTATCCAAGCAAAGAAGACATTCTGGAAAGATAGGAAAATGACTCCAGCTCGATTAATATTGGTTAAAATTTATAAATTTGATCTCAAATAGGAGGAAACATTTTTATCTACAATTTGAGACCAAATTTGTAATTTTTGAACCAATATTGACCGAGCTGGAGTCATTTTCCCATCTTTCCAGAATGTCTTATTTGCTTTGACACACTTTGCCTCTAGTGGGATTCGAACCCACGACCAAAAGTGATAGCAGACAGAATGTTGTGGAGCAAAAACATGTACGATGGAATTAAATTATCGTTCAAGAATTAGATTAAGAATAAGAATTCTTTAAACTTAGGAAGAATAAGAATTAAATCAACTTTCTGGATAGATTAGATTTCTTTATTCATATAGACAATAGCAATACACACACGCTTCAATTCTAGATTACTTAAATATAGTACGTAATAACATAAAGGAGTAAGTGTACTTCTATTATACAGAAATGAATATACAGTAGCTATTACTTCTATAAAAACGTCACGAGCTAAAAACATAGTAAAGCCGCGTATCGACAGTCCGAGGCATGGGCTACGAATGCCTCGCTGTACAGTCTGTTGACACAAAAAAAGAGTACTACTACTAGTCTACTATCTACCGCGTATCGACAGTCCGAGGCATGTGCCACACATGCCTCGGACTGTCGATACCGGGTTTGCTAGCAGCGAGGCAAACGCTGCACACAATTCGCAGCGAGCAGTGCCTGTTGCCTCGCAACGCACAACAAACAATTCTACAAACTAACCTCAAAATTGTACCACATTCCTATGCATTTTTGTGATTAAGAATTCTATTTGAGTGCAGAAGGTTCTAATAGGCAATAATAAGCATTGCCTTGAATTTTTATCCACAAATTGAGCACAAACTAACCTTCAAAGTCCAAAATATCAATTGTCAGAGCTTAGTTGCTTTGTCTCCCGCTTGATGGCGCTAGTCAATTTGTTCGCGTGCTCGCATTTTTGGTTACAAAAAATGCAGATTTTTTATTATAATTATTTTTATTATAATTATAATTATATACTATATACTATACTATAATTATAATTATTTTTGATTATTGCAGATTATATTAACACATATGCCTCAGCCATGAGTTTATATTTTTTTGTGTCACCAGACTGTACTGCGAGGCATTCGTGGCACATGCCTCGGACTGTCGATACGCGGCTTAACATTATTCAACAAACACGGATACACATGAACGCGAAATTATAGAAATTTTATTAAAATATATTTAATTGGCAATCTTTTAAATTACGATTGAATAATTGTCTAGATGAAAAGGCGAAGTTTGGACATAAAGATGTCCATTCTTGGGAAAGGACAACAAAGATGTCCTTTCCATTAACACTTGGCCTTAATAGACGGAGTAGATAAGAGGTGTACGAGGATGAAATAGGAGTAGAAAGGATTGAATATTATGATGAAAAAGAATGAATAGTAGGAAGAATGAATAGTAGTAGTAGTTTTTAGACAGACCTGTTCGTAGTGGAGTCGATCCAAGGCACCGCTGACGACCGAGTTGAGGTCGCTGTCGGGAGCCAAAGTGGCCAGGTACTGTGAGTCACGCAGCAGCGTACAAATGTCCGACCGAGTGCCTTGGCCGTTCGGCAGGCGGGCTGTCGCGTCACGAACTGCAATATAAAAATAATACAAAAATAAAATCACCAACAAAAAAACTGAGTTTTTACTGCTTGTTTTATGAAATTATTGAGTTTGTGGTTAGGTTACGCCATAGTGCACATGTATGCTTATTCCTTTTGAATATTTATAAACATTTAGTCTAGTACTGTATTTATAATATTTCATTATTAGTGAATAGAAATATAATCTAGTACTGTATTTATAAGATTGCATTCTTAGTAAATAAAATATTCCTTTCCAAGTAATGTACATTGATTGTGGAATAACGGGATTTTGATTTGATTTGATTCATCAATGAATTCCAACTTTTTCCAAGCTCTACTCGAGTGTGGCTAATTGTGGAAAGTTGAATTAAGATTCTTGGATGTGTGAACAGTATTAGGCCAAGAACTCATTGAAAGGTGAAACCTTACGCACTTCTTCCACATCTAAATAATCCTGAAAAAATCTTAAAGAAAAGCTTAATCCAAATTTAATTCCAGGCATGTGATTCTCAAATTAGTGGTTCGACAGAGCTAACTAATAAACATTTTTAAACACAATGGCCTCACTATGATTACACAGCCTCTGAATCAGAACTATTTATACAACTTTTAAAAATTTGGTATCACAATTCATTATCAATGTAACAAATGGTTCACTGCAATCTCTAATAATTTCTCCCACACACATTCTAGTATACTTCCAATCAAGTTGAAGAATCGTTTGGCGTGGGAATTCAAAACCGGCTGGGGGTTCCGATTGAGGATACAGACTTGGCTTGAGCTACCTTATTGCGAGTGCTAGGAATCTCAGATTCTCTCTTACCTTGAAGTTTATTAAACTCAGTTAAAGTTACATAATTGTAATAATAAATTGATTACGAATAATGTATATTCCGTGTTTTTCATTCGATGAGTTACAAAGATGTTACTATTTACAATAATAAACATCTTAATTATTATAATTATTTCAACATTTTTGTAACTCATCGAATTAAAATCACGTAATATACAATATTCGAAATCAATTTATTGTAACAATCATATAACTTGAACTGAGTTTAATTAACTTCAAGGTAAGAGAGAACCAGAGATATCTAGATCCGCCTTGAGATGTAACAAAATACAAGAAATAAATAATAAATTGTAGTGAGTTCAATAACTTTAGGATCAAGGGTAAGAGAGGACATGCGAGTTCTAACTACGCCTTTCAACAAAATACAGTCAATAATTGAAGTTTTCAATAAATGTAGATCTCAGCACTCTTTTTTAAAATAATTTTTATATTAACATTTCGAATTTTTTGTCATTTTCAAATAATGTAAATACAAGTCGAAACATGTCATGTACCCAGCTGTAATGGCTTTTCTTGTTAGTATTATTATATTTTGCTCTGAAATTCTCTAGTTAATTCCAAAGTATTGGAACATTTTTTATTGGGTGTTTTTGATTAGATCTTAATTGTGATCAGTGAGTTTCTATCAAAATTCAAAATTTTTTGAAGTGAAAAGTGTTTTTCAAAGTGAGAATATTGTAATGTAGACTTTCATCAACTTTCATTCATTCACCATCATTCACCATCATAGACATCATCATTCACTCACTCACTCATCTCATCAGCTTTGCTTAAAATACTTGCTTTGAAGTCGCAATTGTAACAATAAATAAATGTTGAAATAAAAGTTATTTTAAAAAATGGTACTGAGATCTACATTTATTAAAAACTTTGATAAGTAAGAAAAAGGAAATAATCAATAATTAATATGCAAACTGACCGAGTGCGAGTATGGTGACATAGTTGGGCCGCTTGTCGTTGAGCAGAGAGTGGCCGCGCGCCTTGACTGGCCCCGGCGGCTGGCTGGTGGCGCAGTACATGCCCTTCACGGGGCCCACCACCGACTCGTAGCCGTGCGCCACAAATGTGAACGCCTTGTGCGGATTCTCGTAGCGCACACGCTCCTAACAAAACACACAATATTGCATTGTCATATGTTATCAAGATGGCAAAACACATAGGAATGGATATGTTTCTCCTAGTCAATTTGTTTACAGTTAGGCTCTATAGTAAGACCTCTTAATGGCCTTAGTCTACAGGTAGGTCAGATATACGTCAAATCTAAAAATGCTCAAGATATATACTAGTATATATAGTTATATACATGTATATATACTAGTATATAACCAGTTATTCAGAGTGAAACGGTAACTGTTTCTGGCACATCGAGATATGATTCTATAAGCAAAAGTACAGAAGGTTTTTAAAAACATATGTTTAGAAATGCTTCGTTATCGAGATGATAATGGTGGAAGATTGCACATTTTTCTTCGAATTTATAATTGTATAATTAAAATTAGCTAACCAAGGAGGTTCAAAAACTCAGGCGGTTTCGTCTGCTCCTTGAGCACTCCAACAGCTGATATTGTAAATCAGAGTTGTAACTTTGCCTATTATAGATTATATTTACTGGGTAGATTAGATTAGATTTATATTACAGCTCTTACTGGGCTACATCACGTACAAGAAAGACAAAAACGCCTAACTCAATGGCGTAAGCTAAAAAATACGTTAAAAACAATACGCTATTCAGCTCGATTTTGTTTCTGTTTGGAGAAAGAATAATAATTGACGCCAAACAGTTTGGCGGTTTCGTCTGTACCTGAGCCCGAAACTCCTCCCGCTCCTGCGGCGTCGACGGCGTGACAATCCAATCGGTAGGACACCGGGGAGGAGGAGGGGTGGCAGCCAACAGCCGCTCTCTCTCCGTCGTCAACACCTTCTCCTCGTCCTCCTCCTCCTCAGCGCCTCCAACTCTGGCCAGCAACGCTCCCTTCCTGGCCACCATCTGTTCGCGACGCTCAAGCCACACACGGCACAGCGCCGTCAGATGCGCGTCAGTATCACGGCCGGCGCCTATCCACTGGTACAACTTCAGTGCTGACTTGTACTCCAGATAGGGCACAAAGTCGTCGGGCTGCCATTCTGTCATCAACATAAATATGAGAGGCGTTGATAAAAAAATTACTACATTCAACATTTAGAAACGTACTATCGACAGCTGTTAATAAAAAATTTCAGTTTAAATCATCAGCAAAAAAATATATTATAAATCAAAATTACCATAGTCAGAGACATATTATAGGAGAAGACCTACCATTACCTAGAAGCAACATAACCTATAGTCCATTCACGATGGCTTGAGACGAGATAAACAAAAGCTCTGCATGTGTATGTGTGCGACTGGAGTGGCTTCGTTTTAGCCACGACATAAACAAGTCACAGCAATGCCGAAATCCCGAATTTTGTTGTCGGGACTGTAACCAAAGCATTGACACAAAAAATTTTACTATAATTGTTTGTTCATTTTATGTTCATGCAGTCGAGAGACGACCGAAACAAGTAATTTCCCAATGTGTATCTATAGAAAAAGATTACTTGAATATTCTTATTCTGAATTGCCTACAACGAAATTCGGGATTTTGGCATTGCTGTGACTTGTTTATGTTGTGGATAAAACGAAGCCACTCCAGTCGCGCACACACACACCACACACACACACACACACACACACATGCAGAGCTTTTGTTTATCTCGTCTCAAGCCATCGTGAATGACCTATAGATTTGGATTGTATTCTAAATTGGAAAAGGTACAGTTATTGGGCTTGAGCCTGTTGAACCTTACCATGAAGTATTATTTGTAAATAACTGAATAAATAAATAAATTACCTTTAAACGAACACACGCAAAACGTTTGTAACATTGTGAGTCTTGTCGAACAAAGAGGACATTCCTTCAAAATGGCAGCTGTTCAATGCTGCCAGCAGTCGAAATGTAGAATAGTTTCTCTGTTACCATCTGTCTCTCATCACATATCACCAGCGTAGGTTGGCAGAAGTGATTTTACACTAGAATTTTTAGATCTGTGCATGCGTAGTTAGTTACATTCTTGCTTAATTGACCATTTTTAAGTAATTTTTTTATGCTGGACAAGACTTAAAATTGAAAGACTAGTAGAGTGGAGTGAGAGAGTAGCGCACTAGCTGATAGAAGGGATTAGTATATGACAGAGCATAGGGCATTTCTCTCTCTAAGAGAAAGGTCTTGATAGAGAAAGAATCGTGTAGTGTTTTATTGAAACTTCTTCTTCTTCCTGATCTTGTATTTGTTTTATATCACAAAAGATTACTTGTACAATATATTATGTCAAAAGGATATTCCACGTATTGTGTTGAGAAAATGAAACAATAGATTTGTAATGACTGAGTCATTGTAGTCAAATAAATAAATGAATACATTAATTAATAAATGAATGGATGATGATTGAATAGAAGGATAAATGAATAAATGGATAAATTAATAGATGAATACATGAATAAATGAATAAAATTAATAAATAGATGAATAACATATAATGACTGACCAGCATATTCGCCGGCGAGGAAGGCGAGCGAGCTGGTGATCCAGGTGTGCGGATCGGCCGAGTACAGTTGGTACCACTCGTTGAGCGGCGAGATGGGCGAGTCGGCCCACGCACTCACACGCTCCTCCAGCTGCGCCAGCGACATGCGGTGATCGCTTGTCGAATAGATGATGTCGCGCAGCAGAGAGAAAAAGCTGGCGTGTGTGTCCTGCATCAGCTCCAGGTTTGGTCTGCAAACAAAGAATAAGAAACGTTTACAAATAGATGCATGGAGTGAT
Source organism: Sogatella furcifera (assembly GCA_017141385.1). NCBI lineage: Eukaryota > Metazoa > Arthropoda > Insecta > Hemiptera > Delphacidae > Sogatella > Sogatella furcifera. Next base: position 20,470,895 of record CM029556.1, read on the forward strand.
TCCTAAACCAGAAAATATGTGAAGTGAGTAAAAATACTAACTTGACCTTATTTGGGACTTCATAACTCATTCAATAGTAAGACTCAGTCCAGTACTTCTCTTAAATAACTGATCAAAGTAAATATATCAATGAATAAAAAGTTGATTGATTGATAATATTTATCAAAATAGGATATTTTATCACAAGCAGTGGAATTTATTTCATAATCAATTATAATTTATTTAATGATAAATTGATTGATATATAATCGTTAGGAGAAATAATGCTGTGTGTCCACGGATCCATTGCTTTTCAATTCAAAATAAATTCAATAAAATACACAACACAATTTAGTATGATTTATTCAAAAATCTAATCGAAGGGTTTTTATAGCTTTTCAGTAGATCGAATCGAGTTTATCTTATGTGTTATCAAAAAAGTTTGATGAGCTTTTTAGTACATTACGCCACAAGCCTTGGAAGTGAACGTTCACGGTATGAGGATAGTTTCCCGGGCGAGGCTTGCCAAGCCTGGGAATAATTCCGAATAACGTAAACAACTTCCTGGGCAAGTGCAATTTTTTTTGGAACACTTCAAATAAATATTATCAATATAATTTAATGAATAAACAAAAAAAAATAGGATTAACCAGATAACTAACTATGCTAGCGTTGCCAAACCGAATCTGGAGTAAGCCAGATGCTGCTAGGAATTGAAATTTTGGATCACAAGTTTATTGATTTAATCAATTGAATATGACTTTTCAACTATCAGAATACTCGATTTTCTTAGTCCAGAAACGTTTAAGCTCATAATAGTTTTTGTACGATCATCCTGAATTGTACAATAGCAATACAAAGTTTCTTGTTTTTGACCATTTCTGGCAGCATTACAGAGAGAGACGGTCATTGTAGTTGCATTTTCTCTCGCTAGATGACGCCAGCTGTCCACGCTTGGAAAGATAATCAACAATCAGGGCCCTGGCTTATAAAGATTTACAGGTTGTTTTTCTGATGAAAAACAAGTGATCGGGATTGTAGATTCACCAATAAAACGTTCAATTTACAAATTTTGGAAAAAACAGCTGATGCCCTAATATTGCAGACGTTGAAAGTACTTCAATGGCCGACTATTACAATTTGATTTGTAGGTTATGATATCATTTTAGCGACAAAAATTATATCTATTCAAATTTCACAACAAAAATAATAATCAATATTTATATTCATAATAATATATCAATTTGTTCATCAAATCATTGCATTGCAAAGCAAAGTTTTGGGTTTTCCATGTCATAGCAACTAGCCAGCTGAGGCTGTAAAATTTCCGAATTATGGGAAACGTTTTTGAGACAGAAATACCAATAACATTCACGAATTATGAGTAATGTGGATTGTAAAATGTTTATAAGCCAGGGCCCTGGTCCTTGTATGGTAAGAAGCTCTCACCGCGCAAGGACAACAGCTGATTGATTACGCATGTAAATGACGACTTCCTAGTCTACATAGAGATCGGTAAGGAGCTTCTTTCCGTGAAGTGTAGCGAAAAAATAATTAATAACTTATTGAGTAATCAGTGAGTCATAGTTAAATTTGATACATTCAATACTATACACAAGATGTTTCAATATAACACATGAATGAATGAATGAATATTTATTGCCAAAAAAACATTATACCAATTATTGAAACAATCTAATTGAAGGATAGTGTTTTGAATCGTTTTACGTAACAAATTCTATCACTTTTCATATTGATGAATGTATTGATTTGAAAGTTTATCAAACCAAGTACACAAATCCTATTACTTGAAAATAATAAATTTGAAATAACGATATGAAATGACATGATAGATAAATAATTTCAGTAATAGAATGATAACTCACTTATAGTCTTCAATGGTGATTTCAGAATCGTCCAAGTCAACAGGTAAGTCCATCATATCAATTCCATCTAGATCGGAAAGCGTTGCTGGTGTCCTTAACTGACCTTGCATTTGCGTAGTTTGTGGTATCGATATAATTGCCGGTGTTGCAGGCTGGTGTAGAACTCTGGCTACTGAAACTAGAACAAAAATTAGGAAATTAAAATTTTATCCATGAACAAATTCCTAATACTATTATAAAATACTTTATTGATTTTATGTATGAAATCTTATATATCTTATTATGATCTTATGTATCTTATTCATTCAGTAATTTGATTCATTAATAAAAATAATTAATGGATAGTATTATTTCCTTCAAAATTGAACAAAAAAGCAAGAACATATAATGAGTACAATTTTAATTAGTTACTGTTTGAAGAATAAAATTTTATTTTTTGGAAATTAACTAATAACTTATCAACTTCTATTTTTATAAATTCACTATTCTTAACTATAGGAAACCCATGTTCTAGGGTAGGTGTTAATTGAGGAAATACAATAATTAATGGATAAAACTATAGCTTCCTTCAATATGAGGCCATGACCTTAGAAGTGGCAACTATGTAGAATAGGAGAAGCAGTCCATTTAAAAAAGAATTTACAAAATGTTCAAATCAGCTGCTTCAATGGATGCATTTCTTGTGTGCGTTCTCCCATTCGACTTGCTACTTAAATCATCTGTTGTCTTTAGACATAGTTGTCAATTTATATCATAAACCAGTACAAAAAGCATAAAAGACATTCTATAAGTAAAGTATCATGATCATATTTCATGAAAAATATGCTTGAAAGTGAGAAAAACTAAGTCAAAATGCGTTATTTGTTACTTTACTTAATGCTATCATATGGGAAGATTGAACTACGGTGAATTGTTGCCAATATTGTTAGGCCAGGGCCTTCTATTAAGAAACACTTCCATGATAAAGCACTGACAATTGGGTCCAAAACGTCTTATTTCCAAAGTTTGATGAATATTAAAATTATCAAGGTTATGTCCATAATGCCACATTCACTATAAGTTAATCACAAATTTTCACTCAGAAAAATTATTGCACTTATGGAGTAGATTGAGATGTAGCCTACTGGTTGAAGTTCTACAGACAACTCGTTATTGCAAACGAGTCTTTGTAAGGATTGTCAAATTTGTCTCAAGTTGATGACAGTGTTATTATGTCAATTGTGATGACTAACACACAAGTATAGCTCATTATCACAGCACACAATATCAACTAATAACGGCAAACATGTATTCCATACTCTACTCATTGTAGCTGAAGCAAATAAAGTTAAGCGATTTTTTCTGCTCCTTGTGCTCTACAAGCTGATGTTGTCAGAGTTGTAATTAAGCTATGTTTTTTTTTTGAAAAACCAAGAAACAATAGATCTATTAGTAGGTTACATAACGTACAATAGACAGACGAAACCGCCCAACTTTTTGGCGTCAACTATTACAATGATTCATTCACAGGTAATACGATGAAAACGCTATACTTCTCAGCTCGAGTTTGTTTCTCTTTGGAGAGAGAATAATTGCCGGTTCTCTAACGACATTCTGAGAAAAAATGTAGAGTTATAGTATGTCCAAGCAAACAAGACCCTCTGGCAAGATGAGAAAATGACTCAAGCTTGGTCAATATTGGTTTAAAAATTATAAATTTGATCTCAAATTGTAGTAAACAATTTTATCTACTGTTAAGACTACATTTATAATTATTGAACAAATATTGACCAAGCTTGAGTCATTTTCCCATCTTGCCAGAGGATCTTCTTTGCGTGGGCAGACTACACTATGGTCTGAATGTTGTTTGCTTCATTATTTCAACACTGATCTAATCCACTCAATAAATTGAAATCGAAACCAATTAAATTGAACCGATGTGTTGACTACGATCTATGTTGATTGTGGCTGTATCAGTGAATACAGCGATCACTCTATGATACATGAATGGTAGTGTTATTCAGAAGTGCATGAGATGAGTATTAGAGATAACACATTAGATCAGTATTATGATGAACGACGTTACTTATTATTAGAAAGTCACTGAAAGAAGAATTCAATTATCCAGAGAATGTATTTTTTATTGTTAAATCATCTTTAAATTTTTATACATTATAGTATACTTAATTATTAGTACTCCAATACTTGATATATTATAAACAAAAAAGTAAAAAATAAATTCTCTGGAGATTTGAATTCTCTTTCCAATGAGAGGTGAATTTTTGAAATTATATTTGAAAATGGCGCAATGTGCTTCAACATATTGATCAAATTTGTTTCAAATTAATTTGATCTTAAGCGTGCTGTACACAGAGACAGTAGTGTCAGCCAGTTGAATATCTGTAGCCAATCACAGCTGTTGTTGTTTGACTCAATGACAAGACAAAGGCTGTGATTGGCTACATAGTCCGATGGCAAAAAAATTAATATATTAAACTGGCCGACAGTACTGTCCACGTGTACAGCACGCTTTATGGTACATCAAATCAATAAAGTCGACTGCTACTTCTCAGTGCCCACTTTCCATCATTTGCATTCAAAATCTCACACTCAACTACAGTTTGGTCGAGCAAAGCTAACATCTTCTCCAATTAAGAAAAAAAAATAAACAAGGTATTGTTTTGTCAAGCAAAGAAGACCTTACAATGCTGCCAGCAGTCAAAATGTAAATAGTCCCACTCTTACCATCTGTCTCTCATCACTTCTCACCAGCGGTATGTTGGAAAAAGTGATTTTACATCAAATTTTCAGATATGCGCATGCATAGTTACACTCTTGCTTCAATTAGCAATTTGGAAGGAATGTATTTTTTGCTAGACAAGACTATAATCATAATTTATTTTGAGGGAATATACTCACTAGGCGACGCAGTCTTTCCCTTAGAAGTTGCCGCAACCGCCTTGGTTGGCTGCACTGGCGTAGGGGGCGGAGTCAGCGCGGTAGGCGTGGCAGCCGGCGTCGGTGGTGGGGGTAGCGGAGCCGGTGGTGGGGGAAGGTGAACAGTAGGAGTGGGAGGTGGAGCTGTCGTCTCGTCAGTACTCGTCTCCAGTTTGACGATGCGACGTGTGGTGAGCATCACGCTGCTACTGCTTGCTGCAACAGCTGCGTTGACAGCAGCTGATGGGTTAAGGCCAGAGCCGCCCAATAGTTTTCCGGCGACCGAACGTGGTGAACTGAAAAAAACAACGAATTTTATTGAATTAAATCAGTGGAAAATGCATATCTTTTGAGTGATTGATGAGTTTGGTAATATAACAATAAAATAGCAAATGAATCCTACAACTATTCCTCTCTAATTCTGGCGAAAGTCAAACATGGTCAAATATTATTGAATAGAATAGAATGACTTTTTTATTTTAATGACGTGGCGAAGTTTGGAAACTAATGTCCACTGTACCACTTAACCACGTAAGCACTGACGTCAAGCTTATTTGTATCGTAGAGAAAGGATATAGTAAGTTGAGATATTAATAGATTGTATTGTAAAAAGACGATGATTGAATTTGTTTGGGAATAAGACAAGTGGAGAATTAGCTATTGAGTTTTTAAACGGATTTTACATTCTAATTTCAGCTGATAGCCTACAATGACCTTGGAATGAACAGTTTTCAAATTTGAAATCTCTAGGGGGCCCCAGAAAGGTCCATGAAGATAAAATATCCTATGATCAATCACAAATCTTGTCCCCAGAATTTTCTCACTGAAAAAGCAGTTAAATACAAGTAATAAAGGAAAAATAAAGTGCCATCTCCATGAACCTTCTTGGGTAGGCGGAAACAGAATGAATAATTATTCAAAAATAAAGCAATCAATTACTTTGGAAAGTTTAGGAATTCTTTTACAAAAACTCCGTGATAGTAGAATGAAACCTACCTTAATGACGAAGTGGTAGTGGGGGTGTTGGAGGAGCTTTTTCTGGCTGCAGAGGAGTGCAGGAAGTGGGGCAGAGGAAGGGACACATCCCCATCCCCCTCCACGTCCACCTTCTCCCCTTCACCCTCATCGTCAGCAATCCCGTCATCTGTATCCGACGAATGGTAACCGTCCATGTCATCCGTCTGAAACACAACAATAATTTTGTTGAAGAAAAAAGTATTCAAATAGTCAAGGAGAAATGTAGTTTCATCTAATATTTATTATGATATATATTTTAAATATGATCATATAAGAATCATGAAATTGATCAATGAGAACACAATTATATTGATCTATCACTTGCTGATTTTGATCTATTCATTTACCATTACATATTTATTCAAGATGGTACAATCATACGAATTGAATTAATGAAATGTCGTGTTCATATGATCGATGGTCAATTTTTCATTTATTCCAGACTTTATTTGTTGTACTGGAAATACACATGATATCTAATTTCATGAGGTTGCTTAGGAAAGTTGAAAATTTTGGAGATACAATATGATCAAATAAGACTAAACTAGATTTGGTCAAAACCTAAATATCTATTAAAAATCGAGATACAAATTCCGGTTGTTACATCATTGTCACTATCCTGCTAACCTAAGAGAAAAAGATTAATAATGTTTGAATCCGCTATCGTAATCTCGAATTTTAATAAATTTATAGTTTGACAACAAATAACCCTTCATCTATACCTCATTCACAATGACTTGAGACGAAGTAAACAAACAGGGTGGCTACCCTATTGCGATGACAAACCTTAGAAAATATACGACACAATCCCGACAAGACCATCAACAACACACACGCACACATACTCATTGCCAATTTTATTACGTGCCTTTGCTACGTCGTTTATTGGTTATGGTTTGTCGTGGCTAAGGTAGCAGCCCCATACTTACACGCGAACACACGTAAAAAGTTTGTTTATTTTGTCTCAAATGATCTTGGATCGAATATTAATAGCATCTAGTCTGATCCGCCCTTTCAATTCATTATGGACACCTAATATCATATCACCTTCACAACTACACAAAAAGTGAAACTTACATTTTGCTATACACCAGTAAGTCCGCACTAAGACAATATTTTTTTCAAATAAATTATGAATTTGAATAGGTCTAACTCACCCCCACCGATGCCATAGCCGTTTCGACTTTGACTTTGACCTTGGGAGGCAGCTTCCTGGCTGCGGTTGAGACAGCCGGTTTCAGACTTGTATGATGATGATGGTGTTGATGGTGATGATGCTGGTCCCTCTCGGGCTTTATCTGGAATGGCCGCCTATTCAGCTGACACCTGGTAAGAAATTAACAAAATTAGTGATTTAAAATTGAGATAGATTTACCGATAAATAAGATATTAAGAAGATTAATAATTGTGAAATTGAAGAACCGTTCTGACAGCCCAGTGTTCGGGAAGTTACCGAGAACAACTCAATTGATAGAAATAATTGAAACAAGTTGATATAGCTGAAGCCAAGAATTTATACAGCTTCGTTTGTCTCTTAAACGTGATGTAACCTGCTAACAGCTGATGTTAAGCATCTACTTTATGATTTCAAAACATCTAACACTTTTGATTTCAAAAACATCATCTGGGCGTAGCTGTTGAAACCAAGGAGGTTCATGGTTGAAACCCATCTAATTGGCATCAACTTCAACAAATTGTGATAAGTTGATGAAAACAAATTGCAGATGTAGAGAAGAGAAATTTGAAGAGAATGAGGTGGAATTACAAGATAAGAAAAAGTGGTGGGAAAGAAACAAAGGGAAGTAGAAGAATAAGAAATAAAAGGAATATGTAGGAAAAATAAATAAGAATAAGAGACAAAACTGGTGGATCATCAACGAAAGTGACGATTGGCGATTTTCTGTTGTCAATGTTCAAGCTCTCACAAACCACTTGCTGACTGTCCTGACAGAGCTGAGAAATAAAACCAAAATAATTCGCCAACCGCCAGTTTCGTTTGCGGCTGCTACAGCTAATTAAGGCCGGTATTACACGATAATATTTTCTATTACAAATCTGATCATATGGAAAGAGATAATAGTACGAAATCATATTTTAATCCCTTTTCATATTTAATAGAACATTTATAGTCTAAGACCGGTATTGCACGATAATAGTTCTATGACCATAGTTGATCATATGGAAAGAGATGAAAATACGAAATCATATCTAGCTTTCCATATGATCAACTATGATCGTATAATACTAGCCATAGACCGGTATTACATGTTAATATTTTCTATTGCATTTGAAATAATATGGAAACATGATTTGTTCATCTCTATCTCTTCTCATAAGATTTCACAAGTAATAGAAAATTCTATCGTTTATTGCCGAACTTACTCGCTACTTACTTTGGTTCTACAGACCTGGGTGGACCTTGACCTCAGGATGATTGACTGGAATAGTGATATTATAAATAATAAAATAAATAATTCATTTGACAAGTAAACAAGAAATGTTTTTTTACTCTAATATTTGTCACCAGGCCTCTTCACTACAAATCAATTGAAAAAATACGTTTTTAGAAAAAATGCATGCATGTTGCCTAAATAGGACATCCAAAAGGCCATAGATTTGGATCCGATTATAAGGGGATTCATCACTATGAATAATTACCAATAATGAGATGAATAATCATAAAACTGAAAACCACTGTTTAATATTGAGTGATGAGATGTAAAATAATAATAATTAAATGATCATATAATTAACCTGGTAAATTATAATATTAATTAAATGATAACTAACCTGGATATGATATCGCCCAGCGTGATCCCTCTAGTAAGCAGGTCGGGATGTTCCTCTCCGGCAACGCGACGTTTTTTGTGTCTAATCAGCATTTCCCGATAGGCGTCGTCGCTGATATCGTAGGGGTTGTGCGAGGGTGTGACGCGCGCCTCCAGGTCGAGTCCGTTGGGCTTCGAGGAGAGTGTGGAGGTGACCGGCTTCAGGTCGGGACTAAGGGACTGTTCCAGATAGGCGAGCTGACGGCGTTGTTTCTTGTTCAGACCGATTGGGGGGCCGTCTGCAGAACAAACAAATCACCCATAAATTATTTACATAATCCAGCTTAATTCAAACTGATTGAATTTGACAAATATGCAAGTACTTTACAATGTTTCTTTTTTGTCTAGGGCTACTATAAATTTATATGTTTATAAATAAAAATAGAAATCGCAGTACCCTTCTAGTATTTATGTTCATAGATAAAAAGTCAGTTCTGTGGAATTAATTCAATGTTGTTGCTTTTTCCCATTGACACTCGAGAATGCCTCCAAAGATAGCATTCCCAAACGGCAGCTCGAGCTGCGCGGCTCTAGCCATTCACATAACTATGTAATAGATTTATTATACATCAGTACTTGGTAGCCATAATAACAAAGAGAACATTTATAATATAGTTATGTGAATAGAGTTGTGATGGCTAGAGGAGCGCAGCTTGAGCTGCGTACCTTTAGGAGCGAGAACAATTGTGTGTCTAATTAAAAGATTCGAACTGGGTATTTGGGTTTTTCATTTCAATTCTAAAAAAGATTTTGATTTTTATTCACAAACACTTCGAACTATAAATCAATTGAAAAATGCGTTCAGTGCCGACAAAATAATTAACGACACACACGCATTGTCAATGATGTGTCTATGCTACGTCATTTGTTATGGTTTGTGGTGGCCAAGGTAGCCACTCCGTAATTGCACGAAAGAAATTTGTCTATTTTGTCTCAATTTATTGTGAATAAGGTATAGTTTTCTAGCCTTTTATTCATTAGCAATAATTCCTAAGGATAATCAACACAACTTCACAGAAGAAAAAACTCACCCGGATAGTTCTCATCCTCGGAGCTAGGTCCCGTCTCGCCGACCTCCTCCCTAACGGCGTTCAGTTCCTGGAAGTAGCGGCGCTTGACGCGCTGCTGCACGGCTGACGGACGTTGCGCCGCCGACGACGACGTTTTATCCGCGCGCGTTGCAACGCCACCACCCTTCGACGCCGACTCGAGCAGTTTGTGCCGCGAAACCAGTATCGACTTCAACAGACGAAAGTGGTAGCGTCTTTGTTGTTGTCTGTGAGGAAAAATTATGAAAAATTCATTTTCAAAATTGAAAAAATTGGGATTGTATTTCTTCCAAAATGGTATTGACTATAACAGACGAGAATGGTTGATACATGAGAATGGACGAGATACAGACGAGAATGGTCTTTGTTGATACATGATTATTTCTTATAAAACTCACTTGTACTGACGGCGATGAGCTTTTTTCAACAGGGCACGAATTTGACTGATATCGGGCCGAAAATACCCGGCCTGAAGTTTCTTGTGGAAATCCACCAGGGGACTTCCAAACTTGAAGTTTTCTCTGTTGAACAGTCTCTGACAGGTGACTTCTTTTTCAGCTTCATCGTTCTCGGGAAATTGCGGTAAAAAACTCTGGAAAAGCAGATAAACATTGTTTGAATAGGCTCAAGAAGTACGGAGCATTTTATTTTTGAAATGCAACTCAGCATGGTAAATCACTTCGTATAAAATCGAAATCTATAAACACTATGTCTACTGTCATGGGTTATACTTGGTATAACGATAAGTTACAAGGTGGATAATTAGGCAAGGTGGGACTATCTTTTAGGTCTTTGGAACTCTAAGAACGGCCATACTATAATAATCATTTATTCAAGATATCTACAATGGCGAGTACAACACGATTCCTCCCAAAACTGTTCCTCTTACTATAACTTAGTCTGTCCAAGCAAAGGAGAAATTCTGGCAAGATGGGAAAATGACTTCTGCTCGGTCAATAATGAATGAAAAATTACAAATTTAGTCTCAAATTGCAGGAAATATTCTAATCTACAATTTGAGACCAGATTAATAATTTTTAAACCAATAATGTCCGAGCAGTCATTTTCTCATCTTGCCAGAATGTCTTCTTTGCTTGGGCAGATTATATTTATACAAACAGTCCTAAAGTAGCTTAACTTATGTTATACAATTTTACTCAATCATAACAGAATAATGGTGTGAATGGAATAATAACGATAGAATTGTTACCAGAACGACAATGGTTGATAATGCAATAAATTCAACTTATAAACATATAGCCCAAGTTAAGATTGTTAAGGGAATGAAAAATATTTTTTATTACCGTATTAAATAAAACGGAACTTTTTATAGTTGGTGAATCAATTGAAATCAATCAGTAAGTTTTATTCAACATTTTTTTTCAAATTAAAGTGCAAACATGTTACACTACACCAGTGAATATTAATAGATTCTATTATATATTCACTGACCACACTTTTTAAATTTGTTTTCAAACTGGAACTTTTCAGTAGTCTATATAAACTTGACCGAATAGTCTATGGAAAATGTTTGAATTGTTACCTTTAAATGTTTTCTTTGTGCATCTGACAGGCCATTCCATAGTTCCGGTGACAGAAATTTGTTGAATATATCTGAAGACTCGCAAAGACCTTGAGGCAGTGCAATGGAGGTGTCACCCAGAAGGGCCTCCTCCATTTTATCTGCTTCATCTGAGTCATCTGAACAGGTCGACTCAGTGTCACCGTCAGACGAAGAGGCTGTCGTAGACATGTTACTCCAACTTATTCCTGGTTCCATTATTTCACTGGAAATATAAGAAAAACTATCAGCTCAACTACAAAATGTTACGTTTACTGTGTTAGTTTTACTCCACTAAGACTATTGATAAGACTAAGTTATATAAAGACTAAAAAGAAGAATATGATGTAATTTAGCTTGCATTCGGATCAAAATTAGAGATAACTTATTACCCTGAGTAAGCATACGCTTTAAAAATTGTGATGTTTCAAGAAAAAACTACATATTTTACTCGTGGAAAATTCCCATAGGTCTTTCACAGAGTGATTTGTTGATGAGTTTGATTTATGATTGTATGTTATGTCCACGATTTTATTTCTATTTTACTTATTGACTTTGTTATGCATTTTATGACATAAATGACGAATTTTTGTAAACATAATTTTATGTATTTTATATGACAATAAATTAATTTGAATTTGTAACTGGCCGCGCAAAATTCAAGACATTTTCAAGTGACCTCAGATGGTATATTATCTTCATTTTCATGATGCGGAATAAACATTTCAAGTTGTTAATAACATGAAATATCCTTGAATCGGTGAAACAGTACAGAGTTATGGATTTCATTTAAAGTGGTATGTGGTATCCCAAAAACCAGGTACACTGGACTTCGAAAGCAATGACCTAGTTGAGGTTAGGTTACACACTCTTCAATTATATGACTAGTTATTAGTTATTATAACAATTTTCAGAATGAATGCAGTTAATTTAGGTTATAATTATTGATGTTAATATGAATGAATGCTTTAGAGCAGATTTTTCATTCATGGTGAAGATTATAACATACTATGTAAAGTGCAGACTACAGTTGTAGCTTCTAGGCTACATAAGTTTAGAACATAGCCTAGTGTGTTGACATGCGGTAATTTCAAAAAAATTAAATGTTTTTTAATTTTATCAATAATGACAATCCTCTAGACAAAATAATGAATGTGAAATCTATCTATTTCAATGTAGGAATACAGTTATCGGGGTCAAAATCGCGTATAGCAAGTAAAATTTAATCACAGTTTTCAAATAAAAGTTTGAATACCGGCTAAGATCATTGGCGTAAGTGGCGGTAAAATTATGAAATTTAATTGTAAATTTGTAAATCTCACTAACCTTGTAAAGGGTACGTATCAAGTATTATCTAATTTTTCCATCTGCCTAAATTGTGTTTCACGTTCTGCATTGCAGATAATATACGTTCTAGCAAAGGAGGTAATAGCGGACAGAACAAGAACCATGATTATTGTTATTTTTGGTAGACATTACGTAAATCAATGTTACCACAACTTTAATGAATTTATTTTTCTAATATTAATCACTTAAAAAGTATTTTTTTTAATTATAAATTTTTTTGGCCTAATGGATGTTGCAGGAATATATTTTTTGAAATTAAGTTTTCTTGAAATATGTGCATCTTTGAAAGAGTCGCCAGATCCTAGCAGCCACTGAAATGTACGAATACAAATAATGGGTAGCGAAATTTTCCCAGCCGTAAAATTGTTCGCCCGACCCAAGTAGTTTCTCGAGACACCTTGAGGAGCAGGTTCATACAATCTCCATGTTTACAAACATGATTTTTGAGCTCCGATATAATATATATTTTATTTTGCCGTCGTTCTATATTCTACTGGATTTATAGCCACAGAGAAGGAAATGAAGAAAATTCCTTCTATGTGATCATAACTTGTCAAACACATATTATGTGCACACAAAATTTTGTCATAGAAATTAACAGATCATAACTTTTGAACTTTTGATCATAAATTCAATACTTTTTACAAAATAACTTGTTTTGAGGCTTCTGATTGTTTATTGATTCCTTTAAAACGCAGACACTTTCTCTATTGATTTTATTACCATTCAAAGGAATAATAACCTACAGGCCTACCTTATACCTTATCCCAAAGTATGAATTTTAGTCAATAGACCTACAGAAATAAATTTTAGAGCTGACGGTTACTGCATCATATTTATTAATGTACCGATTGGAAATACAATCCTTCAGGATAACAATTTCATCTGTGAGCAAGATACACTTCTGATCTCTCCAAAACAGGGACTGCCAGGGATAAGAGAACCTCTGCATTTCAGAGGAATCAATAACCAATCAGAAGTTTCAGAGATGACTCATCAAGAGCCAATCATTGACAAGGCTGAATGTGTTTGATTTAAGATGATCAAAAAATAATTGAATTTATAAACAACAGCTTTAGATGGCTTATTTTCATAGCAATATCTCTTGATACAAAAATGTTTGACAAGCAACTCATCTTTGTTAACCGTTGTTAGAATGAACAGTGAGCAGTTCTTTATCTTGTTACAAGTTATTAATTTTTATTCAGTTCAAAAAAGATCTCTTGATTACTATGTCAACATTAAGACAATGTTTGTCTATACTCCGTCCACTGAGTGTTTGGAACCTATACTCCATCCACTGAGTGTTTGGAACCAATACTCTGTCCACTGAGTGTTTGGAACCTATACTCCGTCCACTGAGTGTTTGGACCTAAGCTCCTCCTCCAAGTTTCTGACGTCATGATCCAACCAGCTCACAAGCCATAATTGACAGAAACGTATGGAAACTTCTAATTGATATTGGAACTTCAATATCAAATTTTTGAGTGGCCTTAGAAATATTGAAGTTTTAATAGTTGTTTGGCAAAATTTACATCCTACTAACATAAAAACAATCATTATCATTATCACTTGATAGAATTATAGTTGATTGAACATAATCCTTCATAATAATATTTTTGTTATTATTATTTTGACTGCTCAGTTCAAGCTGGGAATTTCAAAATCATTCAACTATACACTACTACAAATTCAAATATAAATAACCTAATCTAAAGTTAAAATATGCAAGAAATTAATCTCATTACTGTACATTCTTTGAATCCAATAAAACCAATATTTTAAAAATAACTATGTTGTTTTGTTGAAGGTGAAAGAAAAAACAAAACATATCTGCCAAAAATCATATCTTCCATAAGAGGTTTGAATCATGTAAATCAGCTGGCAGAGAGATGCAAAAACATAGATTTTGATAGATTCCCTGAAAAGTGGAATGCTTGTGTTTCCCAGATTTTCACAGCATGACTGTGACCTGAAAAGTAACAGCTGCAGCATGATGACCTTACTTGCCATTGACTAAAGCCACCTGCAACGTCAACATGGGGGAGGAGCTTAGGTCCAACACTTGGTGGACAGAGTATAAGCTCCTCCTCCCAGGTTCTGACATCATGATCCAACCAGCTCACAAGCGGTGATAATTGCCAGATACATAGAAACTTCTAATCAATATTGGAACTTTAATATTGAATTTTTGAGTGGCTTCAGAAAAATTGATGGATGGTTAGTGGCTTCAGAAGAATTGATTCTATGGTTATTTGGCAAAATTTACACCCTAATATGATAACAATCATTATCAATATCAGTTGATAGAATTATAGTTGATTGAACATAATATTTCATAATAATATTTTTGTTATTGTTATTTTGACTGCTTAGTTCAAGCCAGGAATTTCAAAACTCATTCAACTATACATTACTACAAATTCAAGTAGGCATATATAACCTAATCTAAAGTTTACATTTGGAATAAATTAATCTCATTACTGTATGTACTTTGAATTCAATAAAACCAATATTTTTCAATAGGACTATTTTGTTTTGTTGAAGGTGAAACAAAGAACAGATCATATCCACCAGAAAATGTTTCATGAGAGGTTTGAATTATGTAAATCAGCTGAAAGAATTCAAACACTTAAATTTTGATAGATTCCCTGAAAAGTGAAAGGCTTGAGTTTCCCAGATTTTCACAGCATGACTGTGACCTAAAAAGTAACAGCTGCAGTATGATGACCTTACTTGCCATTGGCTAAAGCCGCCTGTGACGTCAAAATGGGGTAGGAGCTTAGGTTCAAACACTCTGTGGACAGAGTATAGAATTGTTCAATCCAGTAGAAATTATAGGGATGACAAAAAACTGGACATTGAATAAATTATTGTGGTGTGTACTTTTACTTGATCAACTTATTATTATATACCTAAATTTAAAACTCTACTAATGAATTACAATTTCTTCCAATTTATGAAAGAACTAAAATCCACTTTACAGACAATCTACAAATTTGAAACATCAATGATACTCATGTATTGAGCCTATATGTATTGGCTATTACTGACATGAGTCAGGACCTGACACAATGCATCAGAAAACAGAACATGAACAAAATGCAGAACAAACCAGAGTGTTTCCAAAATGATTCAAGTGTGTACATGAGTGTCCTCAGCTTACTTCAGCTAGAAACATGTTATATGGGGGGGGGAAGATTTACTATTTTTTGTCCAACTCTACAAATAATGCTTCTTGGTCATTCATTCAACAGGGATTAAACCAACAAATGTTATATAACCTTAGGCTGATATTTTATTATTTATGACATCTAACGGTGACAATAATATTGGTATTGACTAAAATAATTATATTGTTATCAATAATATTATTATTGTCTGCACTGGCTCAGACTTTTCGAACAACGGGTTTATAAACAACTGGTACTAAATGAGAGTTTTCGATTATTGGTGAAAAAGACATGAAATCAATGGTCGAGAAAGGGTGGTCAAATAAGAGGGGCATTCGTGCAGGGGCGGAGGAAAAGCAACTCCGAATTTATTATAAAAATAGCTCAAAATAAATATTTATCCAGTAGATTAATATTCGACTAAGTCGAATATACTCCAATTCAAAAATATTTTGCATTAATAAACGTAAATATTCATCGATATTCAATTAAAAACTATGAAGAAATTACGGTACCAGTGATTTGAAGTGTCTGTTCTGTTGTTGTCGTGTGTGTTCGATTTCGCCAGGAATGCCGTCGCGGTGAATAGTTCACGTTGTCGAATTCTTTTTCTAACTTAAAGTTAATTCCATTTGTCTTTGAAATTATTACAAAATGTCGCTTAATTTAGTTGTTAAAGTTCATCCAGTCGTCCTATTTCAAATTGTAGATGCGTACGAAAGAAGAAACGCCGAAGCAGACAGAGTTGTTGGTACACTGCTGGGTAGGTTGATGATCAATTCAACGAACTGTCTCTTCTATCTAGTTAACTTTTTATTGATAAAACTTGATGATAATAGTATTATGATTTAGATAGTGGTTCAAGCTACTTACTATCATTACTACTCCATCCAAACTATTATCAATGTTGGTCCGCGGCTACTAATCAAAATCAATAACACTAGCCCAATTGTGCAGTTGCTGATCTATGCAGATTTATTTATTCGATCAGCTTCTTGTCTTACCATTTAAACTCAACTACTGTGAGAGACGTTTAATCTAGATCTATCATCAATCCTCATTATTATAATTAATTTTGTAAATTAATGCTATTTTATTGTATAACATCAATCATTCTTTAAATTGAGGTTATGGCTCGCTTATAACGAATGGTGTCTTAGTAAATATTACAAACAATTGAGCTCCTATCTTTCTTAATTACATCATTGTAATTGTAGGGTTGTTTCACTAACGATTTTTAACTTTTCAAAATGTAAAAGTTTTTATAAGTTACATACCTATTATAAGAATATGACTTGAATATCACTTGAAAGTATCCAACTTTCTAAACATATGGTTAGTGGTTGATTTTGTTGGTGATATATATTCTGATTGAACGCAGCATCTTTATGAAACTGCTACCCAATTGAAGTGCAATCATCATAATAAATTGGTTGCTTTTGTTATAGGCAGTGCTGACAAAGGAATTGTTGAAGTAACCAACTGCTTCTGTGTACCACATAAAGAATGCGAGGAAATGGTAGGTCGCTTTCAATATTCATCTATGAAAACTTACCGCTTTATTTCTCAAAATATTATAGACTATTTCCAAAACTGGACACTGGAAAAGTTAAATGATCATTGTACTGTCATCCAAGTGCTCAAATTAGCGCAGAGACGTCACTGTCTAGTATTTAGTATTGTCACTCCCTTTGTTCGGTGGCCACTTTCAAATTTTTCGAAATTCAATATTGTAAAGTTTTTATTCCCCATAGCACAATACTCTCCATTGAACAATCTCACCTTTAAAAGCTGAACGTATTACATTCATGCAAGAAGCCTAGCGTAACATGGATTATTATAAAATAAAATCATCTGTCATTCCTCATTATCTCAAAACTGCTATACTCATTTTAAATTTATTTCTTATCATCTTTCTCCTTGAAGCCAAACTGAACTACGCTATTTTCGCATTGCTGATGATTATTCTCAATAAAACTCATCTTAAGAATTAAGAAGAATGTCAAATTTAAGGATAATCGGCTATTATCAATCTTGGATTAATTCCTTTTTGGTTTAAACAGAAATGGTTCCTAGACATTAAGGTCTTTCTTTTTCCATTTGTTTTTATTATTATTTGTTGTTATCAATTATTATTATTATTTGTGATTGATATTATTATTATTTCCATTTCAGGTGGAAGCTGAACTCAACTATGCCAAGGACCTGTACGAGATGAACATGAAGGTTAACAAGCAGGAGCTGATAGTGGGCTGGTGGGCAACAGGCAATGAGGTTATTTATTCATCTATTAACTCATAAAAAATCATTACAATGATGCAAAATAAAGAAGTTGAACTGAAAAAATTGAAGAATTACAATGCTCATAAAAATAGGATTAATTTTTCAAGACTATGAAAAGGCAGTTAAACTTTCTCGAGACTCCCTTCCATCCAGTAGGGCCCCTCTGCATTCACGACGGAACCGATGCTCAGAAAGGTGAAATATGTTAACTTAATCCTATCTGCAACTGTACTGTATTGAACAATCAGGGTGTAACGTGTTTCAACTTTCAACCAGTCTATTGTGTTTGATGTAGGTGACCAGCTACTCGTGTGTGATACACGACTACTACTCGCGCGAGTGTGTCAACCCCGTGCACATGACAGTGGACACCACACTGCAGGGCGGCCATATGGGCATCAAGGCCTACCTGAATGTGCCCCTCGGGGTGCCGGGTGGCACAATGGGCAGTATGTTCACGCCCATACAGGTCGAGATCACCTCCTACGAACCGGAGATTGTTGGAAGTGAGTAAAATTACTATCTTCTATTTTTTGACCATTAAAATTGAAATTTTATCATTTTTATAGTAGGCGGTATAACTGACGCCAAAACTTGAGACGTTTTTGTCTATCTCTTGTGTGTGATGTCACCTCCTATTGTGTTATCAAACAAATAGAACATTCCTTCAAAATGACAGCTGTTCAATGCTGCCAGCTGTCAAATTTGAAATAGTCCCACTCTATCACAATATGTATTGAGATCACATGTATAGTCTGTCCAAACAAAGAAGACCCTCTGGCAAGATGGGAGAATGACTCAAGCTCGGTCAATATTGGTTCGAAAATTATCAATTTATCTCAAATTTTAGGAAACAATTTGATCTACTTTAAATACCATATTTATAATTCTTGGGCAAATATTGACCAAGCAGGAGCCATTTTTCCATCTTGCCAGAGGCTCTTCTTTGCTTGGATAAACTATATGTCTTTCATTACACCTCGCCCGCGGTATGTTGTATAGTGACTTTTAGAGAACCTAGATTCTCAGACAACTATAATTAAGTTTGGAAATCTTGCAAGACCCCGATGGTGGTGGGGTTGATCAGTGAATTCTCTAATTCTACTTTTGTGGTGAGGAATCCGAAATAATTAGCATTTTTGACGATTGATTGTCTGTATATTCAAATATTTAAATCTAAATAAAATATTACATGCAACAAATCATTGTTTTCAACTTTCTTCAATCTATGTCTCTAAGAGACCAAATTAATCAGTTAATGTTAATCCATGTCTTTGAAAGACCAAAACTTTAAGGGGCACATTGAATTCTGATGGGGAAAGACAAAGTACTCATCTTGAGAGTGTCGTCGCGATATCCGGAGTTCCTTGCGGAGATGGATGAAGGATGAGGATGATCATTCCTCCAGGAATAATCAAGGCGTTGCGGTGACAGATCCAAAAGGAGGTTGACCTATTCTCTCCACATCAGCGTTCGATGTCGCACGATTCCGCCCATAGAAGGATGAAGTCGCCGGCCCTTTTACAATGGAAATTCTCAGCCCAATATAGAAACCTGATGACAAATTCACAACAGGATTGGAAACAATAGTCAACAATATCTAAAGAGATTACAATTCACCAGTTTCTGTGAAGAGAAACAATTTTAAAACTATCAAATTATACAATCTTATTCATTAAAAATGTATTCATATACATACCCTAAGGGTTTCGATGGTTATAATAGAGCAGCTACAATACAGAGACAACCAACCGTCATAATTAATTATTTATCAATCCAGTTACAAAACATAATAAGTTTCTAAGTGGTACTTTCCCAATTACATCTAAGTTACTTCAAATAATATAGGTATCCGATTCTAAATCATGTTAATCAATTGATTTAAAAGACTTCTCCTGGTGAGAATGAAAATCTCCCCCCATTAGAAAATATTACTAGAACGAAGTAAAAATCAAAGTTATAGTTGACTCTATGACGGTTGGAGATCGAATCCAAATTCTCTCAACTCTTTAGAGGCTCCCAGACTAATCAGGTTCACCAGCATAATTACAAATATTTACCCGATCGCTTGCCAATTTCTCACTGCCCACTCTCTTTCTACTCAGTAAACAAGGAAAGTGATATATTCAAGAGAGATAGAAACTAGGAGAGACAAGTAATTTCCCTCTTGCTAAATCTGGATTATTGTACAGACTTAGACTAAATCAACATACTTCTGGCGTCTAAATCTGTCGTGAGAATTGATAATTTCAAGTAGGATCGTGAGAAACAAGGAATTTAATAAGATGCTGATTGAATTACACTGATTATATAAATGCTTCTAATAAATTAATTATCTTCATGGGAACTGAAAGTTACTTACTTAACTGAGATAGAATAAATTCCATTCAATAATATAAAATTTTGGTACAGTTGGCAGAAGTGATTTTAGACTGAAATTTTTAGATCTGCACATGCGCAGTAACACTTGCTTCAAGTGTCCATTTTAGAGAAATGTCTTCGTTGTTCGACCAGACTAGTCTGTATAGTC
Organism: Sogatella furcifera; assembly: GCA_017141385.1. NCBI lineage: Eukaryota > Metazoa > Arthropoda > Insecta > Hemiptera > Delphacidae > Sogatella > Sogatella furcifera. The sequence continues at coordinate 20,491,464 of CM029556.1, forward strand.
TGTCCAAGCAAAGAAGGCCCTCTGGCGACATGAGAAAATGACTCCATCTCGGTCAATATTGGTTCTAAAATTATTTATTTGATCTCAATCGTAGGATATACTCTGATCTACAATTTGGGACCAAATCGATATTTTTTGAATCAATATTGACCGAGCTTGAGTCATTTTCTCATGTCGCCAGAGGGTCTTCTTTGCTTGGACCGACTATAGTATAGCTGACTATCTCTTCTATCTGGGTTAAGTGGAAGAGTGGGCATGCGTACCTCAACTTCGCCCAGAAAAATTTTGTAAATTATTTACATAGTGTAAATAAGGGCATTTATCTATCTATCTATCTCTTTTACATGATGTAACCTACTAACAGCTAATGTAACTCATCTATTGGCTATTGTCTCTTTTGATTTCAAAAACATCATTTTGGCATAGCTAAATGACAACTCTATTGACAACATCAGCTGTTGAAGCGTTGAATGATGTAAAATGATGAACTTTAAACGGATTCCATGAAACTTGAGAAAATAATCAATTTTCAAACTAGAAGACTAGCTTTTTTCTTGGCTGGTGTGGAGTGATAAAGTCAATAAAGGGGAAAACTTGAGAAGAAATAAGATATGTATTGTCTGGTCGAACAAAGAAGGAAGATCACTCTAGCCCGGTCAATATTCGTTCAAAATTAAAATTATTATTGTATAATTATTTCAAATTTCCAAAATAAAATTAGTGTTGTAGCCTCCACATTCTATCACTACCTTTTTCCTTCTATCATTATTCCTTAATAAACTTTAATACATTTTGTTCCAGTCCGCCTGTGCCAAAAGACAGTTGAAACCCAGAAGAAGACCGTTGAGCCGATGAACGATCTGGCGCAGATAGCCGAGGCGGCCAAGAAGCTGAGCACACTGCTGGACGCAGTGCTGGCCTACGTTGACGACGTGCTCAATGGGCATGCGCAGCCCGACAACACGATTGGCCGCGCCCTGCTCGACATGGTGCACAGTGTGCCTAAGATGACGCCCGAGAAGTTCCAGGAGATGTTCAATTCCAATATCAAGGTGAGCAGAAATAAGTACTATCAATGGTGGCGTAGCTTAGTGGGTCAAGTGCTGGCGTTGCAACCCAAAGGTCCCGGGTTCAAACCCAGGTCAGACCAGAAATTTTTCTCTGAAATTGATCAGGAGCGACCTGAAAACTCTGACACCAGACCTGAGCCAGCCAGGTTACACGAATATTATTATTTTTTGTACTCTCAATTCTTGAATTATTTAGTTTGATACGTTCTAACTTATTTGTTTATTAAAAATTTATATGTTCTTTTGTTTATTAAAGATTATCTAAAGCTCTCTATACCAGGGTGGCTTCATAAAGAATTACAAGTAAACCAGTAAATTGAAGACTTTACAAATTTAAAAATAAATAAATAACTAAACTCACAACTTTGTGAATTGTTTTGTCTTTATTGGCTTAATATCAACTCTTCATTTCTCGAAGTTAAGACCTTTGGTAGGAGTAGTGCTGTTCCAGTTTTTATTTATTTAATAATGATTATATACATATAGGTTAGTGTAACAGGCAAATGCCCAGACCTGCTCCTCTGCCAATTTTTACAACAGTTCGAAACAAAGTTATAATAAATCATCAAACTTAATATTACAATTTCTCACTTCCAAAATATTCCACCACAAACAATTTGAATTTTGATTAGGATATTTACATGCGTTTCTCTCTTGTCCGCTTTCTTGCTTTCAAGCTTGTTAATGTTTCTGAAACATACTAGCCTACTAGGCCCAGAGCATGTATCAAACAGATTCATTTGTGAACAGATCAGAGTCCAATCTTATCTAGAATCTGACCATGGGCTGTTTCTTGAAACTTAATTTTAAACTGAAACATGGAACATGGTCTGTTTCATGAAACTTTCTGAAACTCACACTAAACTGATTGATTCTTTTTCAAACAGAAATATAGGAGAAGAAATCTACATACATATAGTCTGTCCAAGCAAAGAAGACCCTCTGGCAAGATGGGAAAATGACTCAAGCTCGGTCAATTTTGGTTCAAAAATTATCAAATTGTGGGAAACAATTTGATCTACTTTTAATATCATATTTATAATTCTTGAACAAATATTGATCAAGCTGGAGTCATTTTCCCATCTTGCCAGAGGGTCTTCTTTGCTTGGAAAGACTATATCTGTGATCAAATTGGAAAAATTACAATTCCACACAAGCTGACAAAGCCGATGTTTCTTCGGCAGATGGCTGAAATGTCATCTTATTCTGTACAATGATTTCCAAAAATTGCATCAATAACAATAAATAGAATAGGATACTATTATTATTATTATATTATTTCCTCCTGCCTTTCAATTATTCAATTCGTTTTCGTTTTTGTTTCAGGATCTACTGATGGTGATGACCCTCTGTCAACTGACTAAAACTCAGCTACAACTGAACGAGAAATTGACGCTGCTTACGTCTTTGTGAAACACCCATCGTTCTTTTGTTTAAAAACATTTATCATTTACTAAACAAAAAATAAATCAATACATACCATTTGTGAAATTCTGTTGATTATTTTTATCCTAGTCTTTCTTTCAAGTCTTATGTGAATACAACTCCTGAAAAAACTTTTCATAAATCAGAGAAATCATAGTATTCGTTTTATCGAATTGATTTGGTTAAAACCTTTTATAAGCAGCTTATTTAAGTGTTGAAAAGTCCTTCTTCAGTTAACTACAGCGCAGACACCGGTCTCTGAATTTGAAGCTGTCTAGAGTAATCTACCTCCTGAGGAAGCTAAGACACATGGTAGACCAGAAGTGCCTGGTGATGGCTCTTGTGGTACCATGCGCTTTTTTTAGTCACCTGTCATATGGATTGCTCTTATGGGGCAACGCTCCGGCTGTACAGGACGTTTTGCTTTTGCAGAAGACAGCATTGAGATTGATTACTTTTTCGGGCTACAGAGATCATTGCCGTCCCCTGCTCAAGAATCTTGGTGTTTTCACAGTCTACAGACAGTACATGTTGTGCTCGCTGATGTATGTCAAGAAAAACAAGGACCAACTACTACTCAAGCGGAGCGACATACTTATCTACAACACATCTCATGGGGCCAAACTCGGAGTTACCTCGTTGTAGACTGGCAGGGACCTACAAGGTCCATTCAATAAGTATCAAGACTGGTTCTCTGTAGCCTCAACAGAAACGTGTAGGGGGTTCAACTGGTTGGGCTCAGTAGAGGGGTTCTTTACCGTTCAGGAGCACTGTGGTTTAGCCTCCCAAGTCCATTTGTTGAGACAGGAGGTCGATTTTCGCGCCAAGTGTTCTGAGAGCGCATCGCAGCTGTTTGGAAGCCTAAGTCAAGCCATCAGAGTGAAACCCCTGCAACCATAGCAGCCTTTTCAAGAAAAAAGGCAGGTGAATTGTTAAGGTGCTTGATATGACTTGACAACGCAGAATTTCACTGCCCAACAGCGCCACAGTTGGAAAATTCCTCACAGTTTTTCTCATCACCAAATCAACTTTCGATAGTTTGGGTGGTTTCCACTACAATACCATTCTTCTCACTGATGAAAGCGACTGTTATACACCTGTCAGAGACCAAATTTTTTACAGTTTTCACCAATCAAGCCCCGGTTCAAGCGTTTGTCAGGCGTCCAATGGCAAATTCGACTTCAACAAGTTCTTGGCCTTCCTGAAACATTTTGTACCCCCTGAAAAACTCTTGCGCGACTCGAGGATTCTTCTTCAAATGCCTCTTTCACAAGAGAGAGGGTCTCCGACGCAGATTTTCCATGTTTGAAGCAAAAATTTAGGGCGTATATAGGTTTCCTCAATGGTAAGCTCCATGTTGGTGCTGCGACGCGAGGTAAAAACACTCGGCGCGGAAATCGACCTCCTGCCTCAACTAATGCTCGAAGACGACTGAACCACAGTGACTTTTATTTGTAAAGATCCCATCTATCGATCCCCACTGGTCGGATCCCCCTATAAAGCTCGGTTGAGGCTACAGCGAACCAGTCTCGATACTTATTGAATGGAGTATGTATAACAGCTACCCTACTCAGGCCATTCGTCTCTTCAATTCTTTACCAAAGGAGGTGCAGAACATGCAGTTTGCAGGATACTGTGAAACAGTTACTGATACTGTTAACAGATACTGTGAACAGGCTGCAAAATGAGCCGTTGTGGTCTCTGCAGGAGAATGTGGAATGTGCAGGACTGTAGTTTGCTTGGCGTGGTCTCTCTAATGATGTTTGTGAAAAAGAAATTGATCTGTGGATGGATTATTAAATTTATCACTTTGCTAACCACTTAAGACATATTTCATTTTTTATTTCTTTCCTCCTTTGTTTATTATTTTACTGTATAATTTTTTATTTTAAATAATTCTGTATAATTGTATTTTTATGTCTGCGCCTATGATATATATTAATAGCCTATTAGGTAATGGTTGAAATACCTTTTTCCTACAGTTGCCTCAAAAAGTGCCAATTACGCACTGAATCTAGTTTTGTAAAATTGGACATTCTCGAGGAGTGCGTAAAATGAAAAATGCAACGCGTAAAATCGTATTTTACGCGTTCCCACTAGAACCTAACAACACGAAATAGTAAGCACGTTGAATGGACGTTCCGTATTCAGAATCCGAAATTAGGTTGGCAACACTGGCTCGACCGCTAGCCAGATGCCGGCTCCCGGAAAGCGAAAGTGATTCTAACCTAACGTATTGCGCTCGATCTTTAAGTATAACTTATTTCAATTGATTTTTCTTGTAAAAAATAATGGATTTCAGTGAAGATGAAGAAAACGAAACCAGCACTCCGGAGGAGTGAAAGAAATTGCGAACTCGCTCAGCCTGCTTCCCGAAAAATCCAAACAAATATACGAACATAAGTTTAACCAATTCAATTCTTGGTGCATTGAGAAGAAAGTTACTAGAATAAGTGAAAATGTGTTATTAGCCTACTTTTTTCGAACTATCCAAAAACATGAGCCCGAAATCGACAGTTTGGAGCACATATTCAATGTTGAAGTCTACCATAAAAATAAAAAATGATATTGATATAAGTAGGTTCAAAAAAGTGATTGCTTTTTTTGAAAAAAAATGCTGTAGGCTATGTACCTAGAAGTCGAAGATTCTATCAAAGAGTGAAGTTGAACAATTTTTAAAAAAAGCTCCAAATCATTTCTTTTAATGAAGAAAGTGGTATTAATAATTGGTATATCAGGTGCGTGTAGGCGTGACAGACTTACCCAGATGAGAGTTGAAGACATCGACGATAAAGGTGATGTTTTGATCATAAAAATACTGAAGAGTAAGAACTACAAAAGTCGCACATTCACAATCACAAACGATAATGAAAGTGACATTGATTATCTCCAATTGTTCAGAGACTACTTAAAATTAAGGCCAGTGAACATTGCCAGCACAGGTCGTTTATTTTTGAACTTTAGAAATGGTTTATGCACGAGACAGCCTGTGGGTAGTAACACAATAGGAAAATTCCATCCGATGTAGCTACTTTTTGAGGGAATTGGCTGATCCACAGCTGTACACTGGACATTGTTTCCGAAGAACTTCGCAATACACTTTTAGTTGAAGCAGGAGGTGACATCCTACAATTGAAAAGGCACGGGGTGGAAGAGTTCTACTGTGGCAGAAGGATATGTAGAAGAATCTATAACTTCAAAAAATTACAACTGCAACAATGATTCTTGGTCAAAATAGTCACATAAATACCAATAAGCCTCATCAACCTCAGCAATACAACAAACAGCAACATCAACAACTCAATCTCATACCGGTACTGAATCACAGCATTCTCAAAAAGAAGTTTCGTCTGCTACAGCTGGTATCGTAATTAATAACTGCACCAGCTGTACATTCAATATCAGTATAACCAACAATAAATAATAAACACCTTCTTTAACATTTTATATTATATTATAATCATGAAAATAATCAACATTATCAAGAGAATTATCAATATCCAATAAGATGTAAATAAATTTTTATTAGTGTGTGAAAATGATCATCTCTATTTCATGTTTTCAACTTAATTTTACAGCTATTATAAACAATGAATAATATCATCTTCTAGTCCTAGTGGCTTTTGCAAAAGCTTCAGTTGGAAAAAGTTTGCACATGCTGAAGACACGCTGTCATAATATAAAGTGTACTGTAATGACGAATCTTCCCAGCTTGCGCGAACTCTTCTACTGGAGACAACAGTCACTAGATGTAATATTAGAGACAGAGCGCTCCCGATAGAGCGCTCTCATTGACTACGCAACTTCACCAAAAATTGGTTTATGTAAAATTACGGTGATTATTGATTCTCCAGCTCTTTCTAGACAATCAGTGAGCTGCCTGCAAGAGTAAATTGAAACAACAACTAAATCAGCTCTACTAATTTGCTTCCAGAAGACAACTTTATATTGTCCTGACAATAGCAATCATTAATAATAACAGTCATTCACCAACTTAATTTTTCACCAGATTTTTTGGGCAGCTTGTTCTCTCAGCGGTTTTTCAATGGGAAATGGTAAGGGTTTAATGTTGTACGTGACCTTGATGCAGAATTTGAGAATAAATTTTTTTGCTGAAAACGACACATCAATTTCTTGAACCGTTTAAATATATATATTTAATTATATAATTCATGATATAAATTTAATTATCAAGTTAATATTCAAAAACAGTTTGATAGGACCACTTGCTTGCTTCACTATTTATTTCGTTTTGAAAATCTTTGTTGAAATCATGTATCAACACATTACCTTCCCATTATTTAAAAAATAAATATTCCGCCATCTTCAATTTCCCAAACTTGTAAGATGGAGATACTTTACATAATTTTTATGAAGAATATAAAGATGAAATGAATTATGAAGATTACGACAAAAAATACTGAAAAATTACTGTAGGCTACAATAAAACATTTGAAAATTCCAGGGTTATTTTCATCCACTCATAACAGGGGCCTAATAATGGTAACTGTAGGAAAATTTAGTTAATGCCAACTCGACCGTAAAGTGTTGTTGCTGCACTCGAGAAACGTTTTTCACTCGCCTACGGCTCGTGAAAAAAACTGTTTCTCTCGATGCAGCAATCTGTCACTTTACGCTCTAGAATACCCCACAAATAACTATTGCACAACTTATTGAATGCGCATATAGCAACAGGTAGGTTGCAATACCCCAAGGTTATTAAAGACATTTTCTAATAACCTTGGGTATATCTGGTATATTTCATAAGGATACTGACTTACAAAAATGTTGTTTTTTATTAGATTTGGAAGTCATGCTAGGATAGGAATTGCCTTGAGCCAATATTATACTTAATTACCAACGTTATGACGTAAATACTGAATTCAATTCAATTTTTTCAATCTTTGACCAGTAATTTTACTGGATGGATTTCGTCAGTTCATAAATTTACTAGGCAATATTGGGAAATATTTTTGATTCCAAGATTTTTCACTGTCTTGTCAATAATAAGATGAGCGTATTGCTTTCCAAGCAAAATGATTCAACACTAACGTCACTTTCTGCGTTGCCATGGAAACAACCAAAACATTTCCAATTGGCCTCATTGTTGACTATCGAACTGTCAATTCAATAATGAAACCGTGCTAATGTTGAATTAATTGACGCATTTCAGAATAATAATTGGCAGCTTGGAGCGGAATTTCAAATACGTGCGACAGATAGTTTTGTAGTACGAATTTCATCCGCTAGGATTTTTTGTACAGAGAAGTAGTGAAGGTTGGTTCAGTTTCAGTTCTGATTCATGTTTCAAGTGAGAGTGTGTGTGTGTGTCAGTGTGAATGATAACGTCGTCTACCAAAATAGATCAAAATACAGGAATAATTAAGTCTTTATTTCAATACTTTGGTCTTACTTAGCTGTAAACATGAAATACTTTAGAAGAGGCTGCAGGTATTGTTATAAATGTTATTCAGATAATTTTTCTCTCGTTAAGTTTTGTTACTTTGTCCTTCGGTTGTTCTCATACCTTGACCTGGAGAACATAAGTTAATTCATTATCAATATTTGTTCTAACTGAAGTAGGCACCTCAGTGTGAATGTATCACCTTAGAATCCTATAGTTTTTAATGTCGTTATCGACATAATATTGCCTTGTCAATCATTATTGCGCTATACTTGGAAAATCTCATCTAGGTTATGATTAACTCTAACCTTTTATTTTTATCGGAACACGACGATAAGATACAATGAATATTATATACCTACTTATTCAATATCAATCAAATCATTTAACATCCACTTTTGGTATGGATCTATGTATCAATGTATTATGGATCTATATGATATGGATTACTCTGATGGGCAATGATTTATTATTTTCTATTTATATAAATTTCTCATAAATTAAGTTTCTTATACTAAGTTAAGTATATTATGATGGTAGGGTACCGTACAATATAGTAAGTAAACCGCAATTAAATAATATGCCATCTTAGTTCTACTTAACAGAGTAGTTTTCAGTCTGTAAACAGAAATTGACCCCTGATGATAAGGGTGATGTTAAAACACGGCATTAAGTTATAGAAACTCAAGATAAGAAAAATGATTTTATCTTTGAACTTTCTATTTTGCAGGTCGTCATGACCGCACTGTTATTTGGCACCGGAGTAGGAACATTTATTCTGGTGGTGGTCTGGACTTCAGCCCTATGTCTGTGTTGCATATCACTGAGAACTCAACGAAATATTGGGCCGATCGCTGTTTCAGTGGCTCTACTTGTTATGCTAGTTCTGCTTCTCTTGCCCAGAGGACCGCAGAGTGAGGAACAATCCATACATAAAGTAAGTGAATAATTGCAATGATTATTTAATTACAATTATCTTGGTGGTTTTCTATTTATCACTTTTTTTAATTCAATCCATTTAAAACATTGATAAACACGATGTCTAGTCATCATCGTACTTAAACGCTGTGTAATTCTTGGTTGTTGAAAGTTGAAATTCATCAATATGATTGATATTATGTGATTATAATAATTAGTCACTGGCGGCTCGTGCCCACGAAACAGGTGAAGTGCCCGTATCTGTAAATATCTTTAATAACCCGTATCTTTTATTAAATTTATAATAATACTTATAAATTAACTTACTTGAATTTTTTCTTATCGAAACCAATACCCAAATAACATGGTAATTGGTTAAATAACTCTTGAAGATCAAGCATATATTTGAATTAAAATCAAAACGCCTGCTAACAATAAATTAGAAGAGTTTATATACAAATTATCATCAGGCTACACTGAATCATTAAAATCAATTTGAGGTCTCTACTATTGTGAAAATAGAAAACAGAATTATCAAATGAATTTTATATTGTTACATCCACTTTCATTTCCTTAATGTCCACTTTCATTTCCTCGCAACATGAGGAAATTAGGCTATTGAACTTTGCAATCAATTAACTTCTATTAAATATAACATTAAAATCCAAAGAAAGTCCAATTTGTACTGCGGCCTTCATAGAATCTTATAATTTTCTATTTTTGTAGTGTTGTCAATTTCTAATTGATTGATGCTCTTGCAAAATCCTTGAGAACTCGGAGGCTATATGTAGCTTTCTTCGGATTAGTTTTTCACTAATTAATTAATCAATCAAAACATAATTGATTCTATAAAATTAGAAGAGAGCTGTGCCAAAGTCTATACAGAAATAATATTCTATCTTATTCTATAAATAATAACTATTCATATCTTGATTAATATATAGATACATATTACTATTCATATCATAGTACATTACTATTCTTTATTATTCATATCTTGATTAATATAGCCCTGATAATAATAATAAAATTGTAATATTTAATTAAATTCGATAATATTGTTTATCAATGATGATGAATCACTCTAAAACTCTACTCTCTTTATTTGATCATTATCTCTACATAGAAAACTACTATCCACTCCCTGCACACAACATAGGTTGCATAGGCTACTAAATATGTTGTTTCTTTTTAGCACTCTTTGTAACATAGATAGAGATTTAGAGACAGAGGTGCTCGTAGGACTTCTCATTCAAGCACAGTTTTGAAGTAAAGGGTCGTTTAGATAAGAGCCATTATAATCCCACAGCCACTCCTTGAAAGTAAAGAGTAGAGGCTCCCTCAAGTGGAGTAGACTTCCCCCTTTTTTGCTTTTCTTTTTGTATCTTAAACTGAGTTACATGTCATGATTCTTTTGTTAGTCCATGTTTTTTATTCCGTTCATTTTTCACCTTTTCCGGGCTCGTTGGAGTAAGTGATAACCAGATCACTGGTCTGATAACCAGAGGTTCCGGGTTCAATCCTTGTTTTTTTCTTATCGTTGAAAATGAACCGAAGTCTCACTTTTTTGTGATCAACCTTACTAAATTCCTCTTTTTTCTAGAGAGATTTATAATGATAATGGTGTAACAATCGAAACCAGTGTTTCGATATTTTATAAATCAGTAGTAAACTCATGACAATTTCTAGGCTTTTCCTTCAAAGCTTCACCTTTCTATTGTCTTCTTGTTTCTCAGATTTTTCTTGCATTTGCCTATCTCTCTTCTTCTCTTCTCCTCTTTATTCACCCATAAAGTTTCTCCTTTCTATTCCCTCCTTTCTCCGGGTTTTGTTGCATTTAGCTGTCCGTCTTCTTTTTTCTTCTGTAGAATACTCAGTACTTCTAGCAAGTTAATGTAAAGCTAATATCCAATATACCTCTTCTTCCTTTTCTTTTTTCTCCATCTTCTTTTTTTCCATCTCTTTCTTCATAATCTTCTTCTTCTTCTTCTTCTTCATCAGAATGCAGTTGAATGCAGTATATTTCGCAAGTGAATTTCAATCTAATATTCATTGTCCTTATTGATGATTTTAGGAATTTTTTTTTTTTTTTTCAGGTATACGACTACCTATTCGTTTGGCGAGTGATACTGGTAATAGTGTTAGCTCTATCTACTGTCGTAGCCGCTTGTCTACTTTTAATCGAGAGTGTTATGCAACCATTGCACGCAAGGCAAATCAAAGGATGGGTCATTTAGGGTTCTAAGACGACAAATCTGAAAAAAATTACTCAATTTCTACAACGGTGCTGCTTTATTCAACTATTATTGGTAAGATATATTAAAATTTTGTCAATTATGACAGTGAAATCATCCGAAAAACAAGTAGTATAGCTGATAAAATATTTGTAGTAGATGAGAAGTGAGAAGATTTTGGATAAACGTTATAAACAGAATTATTCTGTAGGGATTGTAAAAAATTTGATTCGATGAAATGTAGGATGATTAATAGAGAGCGCCGGTTCAAATATATAAAATTAATAGGTTTATTTGAACGAAAACTTGAAAATAAATACATCAAAATATTGTTAAAAAAATAGATCAACAAATGTTCAAACAAAATGTCATGCATGTGTTTATTGCTCTATTGCGCAGGCACGCATCAACTCTGTTCATGCAGTTTCCACTTTCATTTCACCGATAACCTGTCGAATTTCCTCTTCCAAGACTTTGATTTTTCAGGGTTTATTAACAAACACCAATGACTTCAGGTGACCCCAAATATGAAAGTAACAGAGCGTCAAGTCACACACGGTCTTGGTAGCCAATTGAACGGATTATCGGCGAAATGGGTGTGGAAACTTGTGCAATAATAGTGAATTTCATGAACAGAGTTGATGCGTGCCAGCGCAGTAGAGGAGCACACGTGCATGACATTATTTTCCATACTTGAAATCGGAAAGTGAGATTAAAATTTTCGTGTATTTATTTTCATTTATTGTTTAAATAAACCTGTTAATTTGATAAATTTAAACCGGAGCTCTTTTTTAATCACTCTATATTAACATTTTGTTGTAAAAGTAAAATGATCTGAATAGTGGATTTTTCAACGTATTTGAAAATCATGTAATATTGCTCGTGAAACATTACGTATCACATCTAAGTTATAGGAGAGACAATGTATAATAATACATTGTCTCTGGTTATAGGTATCGTTTGCTGACTTGTTTGCACATACTGAGACATTGTTCAATATCGATTGGGTATTGTTATTGAGGACTAAAAGTCATTTTTCCACTATTCATAACTGTACTGAACTGTTTGTTTGAATACTTAATTTGATTAAGCGGAATGAATAATAATTGTTCCCCACTAAAAGTTCTCCAAAGAGCTATTGCTTGAAAATCATTATGACAAAGTCATTGATTTTCCTGTGCATGAATGAGAAACGTGAGTAATTGTTAATTAATAACTTTGAAATAATTGGAAAAACTAATTAGTTGCTATTGCCTGCCTCTGGGGAAAAGCTTCACGTAACTTATCTATACTCAACTTTTTACTTTAATTAATTTAGATAAGAATTGATCCATCACATCAAAACACATATTAGTTTTCTGTTTCATTCTCAAGAAAAAGATTTAACCTAATTTTGTTAGAATGACTGTCAGTTTATTAGTAACTGAATGGCTTCAACTGACTCTGACATTAACATAACTTATATTTTGCAATGTAGCTCAAAAAATGACATAACACACAAATTGTTTTTTTCTCAATTGAAGAAAAATTCAATTGGTTTTTTTAATTACATACAAATTTATAACTGCCGCCAAAAAGTTAGGCAGTTTCATATGCTCCTTGTTCGCTCCAACAGCTAATGTTGTCAATCAGATTTATCATGTAGCTATGCCTACATGATAAACCAGCAAAATGCTACCATAGAAAAAGGATAGTTTAAGTAAATCACCTTATGCTATAGGTATAGACTACCGTCACTCCACTTTCTCAGGGCACTCGGTTTCTCTTCAACGTAGTTCTTTTGCCATGACGTCGGGATTCAGTTTTTTCTGCTGCCGGAAGCCGAACTGTTCTCAGAGTTTGGAGGTTTTACATAGTGCCAAGAGATCTCACTAGATCGTCAAAAAGTGTAGGTCACCTCATAGCTTGGGGATGAGAGATCTACTTCAACTATCCTTTCTCTATTATACTACTTATAATATTGTGTGTTTGTTTTTTTAATAAACCATAATAAAACTACAGTGATTAATTTCTTGTGTACTTTGTGACAATGTTAGTTGTCTTTTTATGTTACTTGTTTGCAATGTTAATGTGTTCTAATTTGTTTCCATGTATTTCTCCCCTAATTTACTTTCGTTTATTTCTCCCCAGATTTCCGATTAGTTCAATTTCCATCTACAATGTTGGCAGCCTGCAGACGTCTAGCGTCAAGGCGCAGTCTGCATTTGGCGGGAACCGTTCAAAAGTCTTTCACGATACACGACAACGACGAATTCGTGCAGAACGTGATGAACAGTTCCGTACCAGTCATCGTCAACTTTCACGCCGAATGGTGCGATCCCTGCCACATCCTGACGCCCAAACTGAAGGAACTGATCGAAACTCGTTCCGACATAAACTTGGCAACAGTGGATGTGGAAAAGTGCGCAGAATTGGTGCACACTTTTGAGGTTAAGGCGGTGCCGGCCGTGATTGCGATTAGGAACGGACTGGTCATCGATAAATTTATCGGATTGGTCGATGGTGATATGATCGATAGCCTTATTAATAAACTGTGTCCGCCCAAGGTGCAAAACGAGAGTCAGAGTCAGACTTGATTCGATAATCGATTCTGAGTTAGAATTTCGAGAGTCGGACTCAATTATGATTTTGGATGAGAATCGAGTGTCTTAGAATCAGATTTGGTTTGATAATCAATTCGGAGCAGACTTGATTGTAGAGTCTGGTCGAGTAAAGAAGACATTCTGGCAAGATAGGAAAAATATTGGATCAGAAATTATAAATTCAGTCTATGTATAGAGCAGAATGTTTTCTTCAATTTGAGACCAAATCAGTAATTTTTTAACCAATATTGACCGAGCAGGAGTCATTCTCTCATTATGCCAGAATGTCTTCTTTGCTCGACCAGACTAAATGATTAATTTTGAGTCTGTCTTGATTGAATCATCGATTAGGAATGGAAGTCGGGCTTGTTAAGTAAGTTTTATAAGAGTAATAGTAAATTGCACAAAACTCCAATGGAATTTACCTAACATTACAGGTGATTTTGATTGAGAATCAGTGTCTTAGTGAATTGATTGTAAAACTGAGTCAGAATATTGATTTTTAGACCAAATATCAACGTTAGAATTATTGGAATTTGAGTCATATTTGAATTGGTTGTTGAAAGTTGAGTGATACGAGTTTTTAAATGAGAGTCGAGAATGGTTGCCCAAAATAGCCTAACCATAGTTGATTGAAAAATGTTTAAATTTCTAGATATGATAAGTTTGACATAATGGGGAGGTTGATATTTAAACGCAATTAAAAATTGAAATTTGGTAATAGAAATGGTATAGCAACGGTTTCTTTGTTAATGTATCTAGTTCCCAATTTACTCATAATTAGTAATGATAAACATACTAAAATAGTAAACTGAGATTCTAAAATATACTGAATATAAACTAAATACTTATAATACTAAATGGAATATACTAAACTGAGCGTCTAGAAGCGTCTGAGCGAATAGAAGGAAAAAGTTATTGTTACGAAATAGAATGATTTGATCATTGTTGAATTGACAATGTTATTTGTACTTTAACCACATCAATAGATTTTGGTGGAAATGGATGGTTGGAAGAACAGATATAGTCCGGCCAAGCAAAGAAGAGCCTCTGGCAAGATGGGAAAATCACTCCAGCTCGGTCAATATTGGTTCAAAAATTATTGATTTGGTCTCAAATTGTAGATCAGAATGTTTCCTGCAATTGAGACCAAATCAATAATTTTTGAACCAATATTGACCGAGCTGGAGTCATTTTCCCATCTTGCCAGAGGCTCTTCTTTGCTTGGCCAGACTATACCGTATACAAGATTATACAGTCCCTGTAGTTGAATGTAAGCTAGACTCTAGAAACGTCAACTAGCTTAAGTTCAAAAGCGGTTGCTACAACACAGGAAAGATATTTTTATAAATAGACTTCAAATAAATAAATTTGACCAATAATAGTACAGTAAAGAGTATTAGCAAATCAAACTTTCAAAAGATTTTTAACAGAGTGAAATTCATCTATTAATAACTAAAATACTAAATAATAATCTGAAATAGATTTGTACTTCTACTCTCAGCTTCCATTCATAGCTTTTGTAGATGATATTTTGTCTAAAATATACGAGTATAAAAGCTAATGATATACTGTATCTTGGTCCAAGCCACTCCTATCCTTCTAAAGAACCTAAGAGATTCAATGATAACAATAATTATCATATCTTCAGCAAAAATCTCTTCCTTCAATTTTTCTCTTTATATTCGAATATTTGTTGGAATTTGTGATTTCACCATCGTTCATCAAGTCAAGGATTTCTCCCATTATAAATGGGATGATAATTACAATAAATGTATGATATTTTTTATGAAAGTGAAGGTTGAGTTGCCACTTGCTATTGTCAATAGATGGAACCATTACTAAATTTATCTATAATATTTCTATTTGGAAATAATTGATAATTTCTAGAATGCTATTCAACTATTGAGAAATTTAGGATGGATAGATCTATCCTATTCTTTCTATCTATCCTATACTTGTTTTTATTTTAATAAAAACTTATTCCAATTAAAATTGTTTTTATTTATTTAAATTAAATTGTTTTTTTGATAGTAAGAAATCTAAAGTAATCTTATAAATGTTTCATGATCTCTTACGTATTTTAATGCTGTAAAATAAATGCTATAAGTGCCTTAAAACTACTTCAAGGCTTTTGATATTATTATAATACGGTCAGCTATACATTATAATTACCGTGTTCAAAATTTAATTGGAAAAATTGCTTACTACATGTATTTTTAATTATTGGTATTTCTATTTCAACTGTGGGGTTTCCAAAAATTGAATCTTGAAAAAATTAAAATTACTCATTTCAATTTGTAATTGTACATGTATGTTAAATTTATTACTACTTCTCTGAGATTGAGTCTTGAAAATATGAAAATTACTCATCTCAATTATAGGGTAGAAAAAGATTGCTTTTGAAGCATTACTAATAATCTAATTCTGGAGTGGCCGTAGTCGAGTGGATTAGACGCTGGCTTTGTAATCGAAAGGCCCGGGTTCGAATCCCGGCCTGGGCAAGATATTTTTCTCGGGCCACTCCCGTGTTTCGGATGGACACGTTAAGCCGTCGGTCCCGGCTGCCTAAAAAGAAGTCGTTAGGTCATGTCATGAGGCCCTGAAATTGATCAGGTGTGACCTGGAAACTCGGACACCAGCCAGCAAGGTCACACGTTATTATTATTTATCTAATTCTTAATTCTTGCAGCTTATAAAATCAGCCCTATCTTTTACTGTACAGCACTTCACCTATTTCGTGGGCACGAGCTGCCAGTGATAAAAATTGAAAGTTTGGCTTTCATACGTGCTTCTGAATTACTGTTGAATTCGTAATTAAATCAATTTAATTACTATTGCTGCTATCGAAATATTCATGTACAATAATTATTTAGAACAATGCTGAAGTACCGTAAACATAGATTTGAAACCGGGGCTATACTGTTGATATGTTTCTATGTCGTAATGCAACATTTTCAACAATATTTTACAAAAGTTCAGGCAAATATTTTTTATTTTCTAATGCTATTTTTCATTTGTTAAATATTGGAGGGTATGTTATATTGACTTGTAAAATCACTCATATATGAGTAGTAGTCTACTCTGCATATCTTATATTGGTAGGCTATATATCGCTGTTTAGAATTGAATTGTAGTAGCCTACTGTAGTAATATTGAAATGTACTTCATCCAATGTTTTTTTAGTCAAAATTTCATACATTATAATAAATTAAGTTATAATCATATGTGAACGGTGCAAAGAAAATTTACCATTGTCTGAGTTGAAAGTTGATTTTCAACTATATTTTTTCTGAGGTTTATTTTTCATTTCTTTTCAGTGTTGATTTCATGTCAATTCTTAAACTTTTATACTCTTTTAAGCTCTTGAATTCAATAGGTAAATATGAAGTTTTTAGCTTTTTATAAGCCTCAAATTGAAAACGCCAAGTATCAAAATAATGTTGATAATAATAGAAACAATAATTAGTAATAGTAGCGTATTTGGATATACCGTAGATGAATAAATTTTATAACAATTTGTAAGTGCTAATCTACTTGTTGAAAAGTGTAAAGTGTTGAAGAGAATTAGGATAAATATTCTAACCAAGTGATTGTTAATCATTGAGAATTTCCTCATCACAAAATATTACCAGTGAAATTTCTTCAAATAATTGAGTCAATTCATTAAATTGGAACGTTTCAACTATTCAAATCGATTTTTCCACAAATAGTTACTTACCACAATAACTCTACTTAATAAAAATGCTTATTGTATTCATAATCTATGATCCAGGATTAAATGTTGTATATCATATCAGATAAATGTTTTTTCAAATCTTGGAAAATCGTATGGTTGTTGAGAATGTTAAGAATTGGATGATTGATGACCGTTGATTAGTAGATTGATTTGATTGATGAGTGAATTATTGCTGACATCAAATTTAAATAGAAAAGCAGAAAAGGATTCGATTTGAAGAAACCGGATACATACTTCTAACAGAAAGTAGGATTAAGTACAGTAATAATTTGAACTAAAAGCTGATTTTGATTAATTTTTGGAAATTGGTGTATCATCTTCACTAAACTTTATTGTTGCTATCAATATAATATTCCCCCACTGTTGATATTCTAGTCACGTAAATTTTTTAACCAAATTTAGTCTAATATAATTCTCTATCTCTCATATTCGGTATTTCTTTTTTCTCATGTCTCAATGTCTTCTCCCATTTTCTCTCATATCGTTTAACTTTAAGAAATTTAGTAAAACCTTTTTACTGTACATAATAATATTCAAGGCTACTCGTATATTAATTAAAAAAGAGCTGTTATCAGGCACGAGCTATGACAGAAACTACTCAAATAAGATTAGACTGGGATTTTGCATCTGCTTTTTATATTCTCACCACTAAGATTACTTTTATTGTTGCTTACATGTGTAAATTGTATGTGAGACTAGGAAAGTTTGATAAAATAACGTTTTATCTTCATAAAAATATATGTATTCACTTGTTTCTTCTCTCAGTTGTAAACTGTTACATATTTGCCATGTTTTACTAATTTCAACAAAATTTATAACAAATTGTATATGCTGTTGCTTAAGAACTGAGCAGTTTTTTCGACTATATCATCAAAATTAACTTTTGAGATGGGTGATTCGCTCTTTTAAGGAAAATAAATCTCCTTAATCATCTTTTTCATGCATAGAAATCATCAAATTATAGAATAGAAATTATTGTTGAATTTGTGAATAGTATGAAATTTAATTGCCTTTAGTGAATTAATAATGAAATTTAGATAATTAAATTTCATAAAATAATTTTTCTCAAGGAAATGAGCTATATGGTCTATCATATTTGGTTTCAAGTAGTTGTACCTATTTGTTTCTCAGAACTTATTTTTATACAGCTTTATTCACCTTAATTATTATGATAATCTATTGTAAATCTTCGTATTATTGTTTTGTAGTTTGTGTATCAGGATTAATATATTATTGTAATCACTTACTGTTGAACTCTTATTTGAATAAATATTCATCTTTTTAACTAAAAGTCGTACATTTTACTTTAAACTTTGGCATCGTTTCTAAGATGGAAACAAAGGCGGTTTCGTCTACTCCTTGTGCGCTCCAACAGCTGATGTTGGCAATTAGAGAAGTCATTTAGATATGCCTAGAGAAACGATAGATGCGTTACATCAGCTGTTAGAAGATTATATCACGTTAAAAAGACAGACGGAACCGTCTGATAGATTAGACAACACAGATTTATGAGAAATTGATGAAATTGCAAAGCGGAAAAGTGGCTTACAATGAGAAATTCCATCTGTAGACTACTATTCATGATAATTACATAACTTAAGTAGATAGATTTCTATTTCTTTCTTGATCCAAGGGCAAATAGATGCATGGTATCACGTCGAAATTATACCAGATATACTACATTTGAGTTAAGTCAATTAAAAGAGATAATACAGTAATTAACGCAGACAGTCTGTCTAAAATATGGCATCAGCAGTTGTTGAGCATTGCAGGACAATGCTGGGTTCTTGGCAAGATGGATAAATTTGGTCTCAAATTGTAGGAAACATTCTGATCTACAATTTGAGACCAAATAAATAATTGTTAAATCAATATTGACCGAGATAGAGTCGTTTTACCATCTTGCCAGAATGTCTTCTTTGCTTGGACAGACTATACTATTGTCAAATTTGTCGGGAGAGAAAGTTATAGAGATTTTCGTGCATCTTGGAGATTTTTAAGAGAAATTATATGTGATCTTTTTACTATTTGATAATATAAACGATAATAAGTTAATTAATTCCTTATTCTTATACTCCAGCTCTATGAACTATTCAAAATAACTTGTTTTCAAATTTTTTGTTTAATTATTCCAAGATATTAAATTTAAAAGCTCAAAAAATATAAGTTATTATAAAATATTGCCAACATTTCAACATGCATGAATAGGCCTATGTCTAATCATATAAACTCAACTCAGTATGTTTTTAATGAACGAATTGATTTATTAATTTATAACAAGACAAATTAAATTATTCACGTAAGAACTAACTTTTATTTACACAATAATATTGAATCTCAAGATTGATCAGGGAGTAGTGGATCCAAGAAGTCACTAACAATACGTGATGTCATATTTAGGTTTTTCATTTCTGCCTGAAATATGCAGTCAGAGATGAGTTTTTGGCAAATCGGTACCATGTCGGGATCCATATAGCGCAGTTTTTCCGCAACATGTTCACCAAACGATGAATATCTTTTTTTAGGAAGGGGCTCCTCGGGCGTTAGGTCCAACCGGTTTGAAATCTTGTCCATAGTTAATGAATGTGGTCTTTTCAATTTGCTTGTAACACACGTTAGTGGTGGCTGTGAATAAGTTGGTAATGCCTTAGTATTGGTTTCTACTTGATCATCATTATCGTCATCACCATCATCATAACTCTGAAATAATACAGGCTAATGTCAATGTTATTGTAATTATAGTCTGTCCAAGCGAAGAAGACATACGTGCAAAATGAGAAAATGACTCCATCTCGGTCAATATTGGTTCAAAAATTTTAAAATTGTAGGAAACGTTTTGTTCTACAATTTGAGACCAAATTCATAAGTTTTGAACCAATATTGACCGAGCTGGAGTCGTTTTCTTTGCTTGGACAGACTATACAAAGCAAAATTTAATTAAACTATCAAGGTGAGAAATGTACGTAATAAACAATGCATCTATGGCTAATAATTAAATTAAATTAATTTTTCATTCAGACAGCCAACAAAGCTGTAGGTGAGGAATTTTCAAATTTCCTCGATGCATCACTTTTGCCCCCTGCATGTAGCGGTCGATTCATTCTTCTAGAATTACGAGCGTTTTTATAGTGTAGCATTGATGGTTTGGTATGAAAAATTGGGACAATACCAGTCCTATTATGAGTTTATTTAGTGTGAGGTCGGAACTAAACTTAATTGTAGGTAAGATTTTAGATAACTTACGTAGATGTAGGACTCATCAAAAAAGGCATTAATACTTTCGTAAGTATTTGTTAAGATATGAAGCTTTTTATCTTCGAACTAACTTAATGAAACCGATTTTCAATGTCTTCACTTTCAATTACAGGCAGTCTTATTCTTAATTACAACTAGGCGAGTAGTAACTTAGGGTAAGTTATAGTATATAGTATAAGTTCTAGCATTATATCTAAAGTGTGTTAGAACCTCTTTGATGCAATTTTGTATGAATTTGAAAAATGGAAATTAATTGAATGGTATTAATTCTCACCTCATCACATTCGAAAGGCATATCATATTGTACTAGTGCAAGGTTTGTGGATGTCCTCGGAACTTGTTCTTGGTCCGCCAGGAATAGTAATCTGTTGAAGTACCATAGTTTTGGTACATGAACCTCTTCACCCGACCTCTGAGATGCTCGAACCTGTGTAACATATCATATTGAGAAAAATTCTATATGTCTACTCGATAATATATTAGTACCTATATCAACTAATCAGAGTTTAGGCCTATGCAAAACATAATAATTGTAAAAAAAGTGTCTCAATAGTATAACAGTATAAGAGTTCCTATTATTCAAAAGAATATTAGTAACTTATCTAGTTATCTTAAACCACGAGTATAATAGAAAGATTACGGTCTTAAAATTTCACATCAATGTCAAGCTTATTACATACGGTACGGTATCTTTTATATTGCGTACACCCGTACGGTAATGTGTGTCAAAAACGATAAAATAGCTGTAAATTACAAATAATCAGTCAGGACAGTTAGCAAGCGGTCAGCATATCAAGTCGAGAACGACCTCAGTCAGTCAATGAATAAAGTCTCTACTGAACCCTATTAGACTGACTTTACAGTACTGAGTATTATAGTATTAGGCTAATAGCATCCGTTCGCCAATTCCACCAGTTTATTTTGCACCAACAAAAGCTGCAAATTGAATAAAATACACGATTTTAAACAGCATTTGTAAAAAATTCATAAGATTCGAGTTTTTTAAGAGGATGCAGCTCCAAAAATTGGAAAACCAATCGGAGCCGGAGGAAATTAGTTTTAAATTTGTGTATTCAGGAGTTAATAAAATAACTAACGTTTTGTTGTTCTGCTGTTGCTGCACATTTCGTTTATGGTTTATGGAATTGGAAACACAATCACAAATTCTATTTCATCGCAAGTAAACGAACAGAGTTACATTCAAAGTTATCAAACCAAAACAAAATGATCCTAACCTAAACTTGTTCAACTGCTACATGACATGTACAGGTTAGCCAACTTAACCAAACTCAAGCATGAAAATATTTGAAAATCAGCTTGTCAATCACTATCACAACAGTGACTATGATCACAACTCACCTTGAGCAGCTCCTTTCTAAAAGCACTTCTTATTGTGTTAATCTTTTTTAACACTGAATCTTTTGTAGCAGAAGGTTCGACCGTTTTAAAAAGTTCTAGTAGGTTATTTATTGCAGCGGTCCTTTTCACCCTGTCGTGGTTAAAAGGATCTGTGAGTTTCCATAAACAGGTATGATCCCTGTACATGTCAATGAAAGAAGTTAAAAAATCACGAGTTGAGGTCATGACAAAAATGAAACAAATGCTAAGGAAAATGTAAACAAACAAATTCAAAACAGTCATCCCATCCTTCCAGATCAATGGACTGACACGCACTGAGGAAGTGAGGTTTGGCGTGACGCGATGGAATGCAATCCCATCAAGCCCCGTCACTCCAACAAATCAATGGAGATCCATCAGTCCTTCCAATGGCGCTTTTTCGCGCCATTTGGCTTGAAATTCTTATCAGTGGCCATACCAGGAGGGCAAAAGTCCGGATTCTTTTGACATTTTAATTATAGTTTCCTTATATTTTTTACGTTTTTTTCGTTTAGGAGTGAACGTTTATAGTTCTAGTATATATGATTTATCCACTATCACTGTTCTGATTTGGTATTTGAATGTTTTCGATTATTTAATGAATTAATAAATTAATATATCTTGAATGATTCATTTATTTAAGTGATTTTATTTTCTCCATCACTCCAACCAAAATGTTGATCTATCATGGCTGCCCCAAAAACCGTTTGTTCAACCTCGATACCTCATAATCACTTTTCAATGAAATGCCTAAAGCTCATTGTATACAAGCGGGCATAACTATCATGAAATATCTGTACCGGTAACGTTATTATTAGACTATAATAATGATGAGGAGTTTTTAATATTGATTTATTCAACAAAAATATAACTTACATACCGGTAAAGAAATAGCAGGATTTGATTGACCAAAATTGTTTCCGGTTCAATATTACGAAGTTCTTTATGAGTAATATGAGAAATAGTGCAATCAATTATTGAAAATAGTATATGAAGCCAACCTATAACTACAGTAGAATGATGCAATATAGATGCACTGAGTGTTGGAAAATGATAAATAATTTGAACATCAATATATGAGACAATTTATTCGTTTATTTTTCATTTAGAAAATTGATAATTATATAATCCATTAGTCATTAACTCTATTTTATGTAACCGAGACTAAAGTAGCTGCCTATTAATTTTCCTTTTCCTATTTTTGTTTAACTTTTTTTAACATAGAGTACGGGTTGAAGTATACTATAGACATAGATTGAGGAGGACTCACAATTCTTACTCGACTTTGCTTTTACAGAAAGCTTTTACCACAGAAATTTAGCTCATCTGTGCTCTGTGCTTTTATTTTTCGCTGCTTGTTCTTTCGAGTGAAGAGCTAGAACTAGCTTCTACCAAAACCTGTTTGCCTGGTACTGGAACCAACCGTTTTCGAGCAAAACGACATAAGTCCAAATCGCTTGCAACTCGCTAGCCACCACACAGTCAGTCACTACGTTTCGATAAACTGAGTTCAGGCGTTTTTAAAAACAGTCAACTAAACTGCTTTACCGTGACAGCGCGAGATAACGTTGACTGACAATCCGTCAACGGCAATTACTGAAGTGTTTATTTATTATTTGACTGGATTCATTGTCAAAAGTCACCGTCTTCGATAGGTCTCGTTGGGAATGGAACTCATTTTATTTATATAGCCATTAATTTTATATACTCATTGCATTTTTATCATGCAAATATAATTTCTTAAATAGGGCAAACGCTCACTTTTATAATTGATTAATTTTTGTGATTTCACTGAGAATACTGTCATCATTGAATTGAATTGAATTGAATAATTGCCTTTATTAGGGCGGAGTTAGGACTCTAGGTCCTCTCTACCACACAACCCTTTACAATAATAAAATTCTTACATCTATTTCATATAATAAATAGCAAAATATGATAAAAAGAAAATAAATAACAGAATACACTTGAGAAATAAAAATGTAAAACAAGACTTCAACTATATGTTATTATAATAATTACTAAAACAATGCTTTTTATATTCATTTTAATAATCATTCACACACACAAACACACACACTTCCTAGAAATGTGAATATGAAATAATATAAATGTATAAATGAAACAATGTCACTAAGCCCACAATACTAAAATTTTGAGACTGACTGAGATAGATTATTGGACAGTGTAGTCAATTTTGAAACAATAGATTTAATTAATATTGATTGATACTTATAGCTCATTCTATCCTATAAGTTAAAATAGAAAAATCCTACGGAAATCCTTGGTCCTTCTATTTTGTCAATTAACTTATTTTTTATAATTAGGAGGTCACGTTTTTACTCATGACTATTTTTCTTTCACTCTTTTTCTGTTTGTTGCTGTTTTAAGAAGCTTACTTTTTGTTGGCCTATATTCAAAGAAAGAAGTATTCTTTGTTTAGAAATAAGTCCTCCAATTGATTCGATTTGTATTTTTTTATAATAAGTATTCAATTTGTTTTAGAGAAGTATATAGGCCCATAGTGAAGGAGAGACAGGTGAGGTGACTGACTGACTTCAAGAAGATTGATTTTGTTCCAAACACTTCATGAACAGAGAGTATGGATTGAAAAAGTAGTATGGTAGAATGGTGGATTGTAAAGTATTAATTAATTAATCAATCCGTTTCATAAATATAGAATAATTTATTTATTCTTGTCAAAATAATTTTGAGTATAATAATTTTCGTGTCTTCTTATATCGTGATACAGTCATGTGCTGTAAGGAATGATACGATTATGATACGTTATAAATAAATAACGCTATGATTGCTACGTGATACAATACAAACGATACAAACTGAGCAGAAGAGCTTCCTCCTTACTACATTATTCTAGTCTACAGTCTTTCTCGCTGTGTTACAAGTGAACCGCCTCTGGTTTTATGCCAGCCTGGTAATAATTCGACGAGTTCAGTGCAAGAAAGACACAAGTCAAATGTGAATGACCTACGGTGACCCTCTTTGCCATGTAGAAAGCGGAACCCCAAAAGAGAGATCGCCCTATCCCACCTGTTAAAATTAGGGCTTTCAGCAGCGTGAATGAGGGAGTGGAATCGTATTATCTATCCCTTTGGAAGAAGGGTGGGACGATTATTCTCCAGAAGGGTCGGTGCTTAAAAAAAGCACATGCTTGTGCATTTTATTTTGAATGAAGGAAAGGATGAAATTAAAAGTATTGCAGATAAAAAAAGCGTAGAGGATTGTGAAGATTTTTTAACATTGATTATTTTTAATGAAAAAATAATAATTATTTGCTTTTCTTTTTTTTTGTTTCCTTTGTGTTGTTGTAAGTGCGCGGTTGGCTATCATGTATATGTATATACAATATTTTTTAATCTCACCTTTTTCTATTACATCACACATGTTGTTTCCACAAAGACTGAATTACTACTTTTTCAATGATGAATCTATTTATTAATTTATTATTTAAAATGAAGTTCTTTGACGTGAAATTAACATTAACACCGAGAAAATGCTTTTTAATAAATATTACTTCTCAGTTTACAAAACAATAAAAAAATGGTCATCCAATGCCGTGCATGTGCAAAATAATACCATTAAGTATCATTTGTAAATTGAATAAATAAATAAATAAATAAATAAATAAATAATAAATTAATTAAATTTATATTTATTTCCAAATTATCCATTTCATAATTTTCCATTTCCAATTGATGTAAAATTTCAATTTCTATTAATTAATTCTATACAGAAAATTATATTAGTGAAAAAAAGAAGTCACCAACACTCACCAACTTTGTTATGCTTTTTTAAATTGGGCTGATATGTGTGTGCTTACATACTTTTAGTACTGTGTTCTATACCAGTGGTCACCAAATGGCGGACCGCGGTCCAGATCCGGACCGCCAGCTAGTTTTGTGCGGACCGCGATGTCATACCGATCTCAACGACAAAAACTTGAAATAAATTCTAAAACAAAAAATCCATAAGAAACCCTCTAAAGACTGAATAAAATTGAATTATTAAAAAACAACCACAACAATAGAATAAACACTTCTTACCATACAACTCTCAATAAAAAGTTGGCTATTTATTCAAGAGTGGGCAGTAGTAGTCGGCAAACTGCCGAACGGCAGAATTATGTCCCATAAGAACAATGTAATTTTTATCAATCTCTTGGAGCACATATTTATGGATAGAATTTCACGTTCTTTATTTCATTGGAAAGAGAATTCGATTCTCCAGGGGCGTGACTTCTTACTTTTTCGATTTTAAATTTATTTCAATAATTAAAGTTCAATACTTTTTTAATTAATTGAATATACAATAATTATTGAAATGAACTTAGAATCGAAAAAGTAAAAAGTCACGCCCCTGGAGAATTGAATTCTCTTTGTAATGACATAAAGAACGTGAAATTCTGTCCATAAATAGAGGCTCTATCTGCTCCAAGAGATTGATAAAAATTACATTGTTCTTATGGGGCTTGATTTTGCCGTTCGGCAGTTTGCCGTCCACTTCCATCCACCCTTAATATTGTTGCATTATTTCATCCAATTATTCTATACGTAGTTAAGCGTTTCAATATTTATCTTGGTATTCCAATAGCTGCATATAGCCAAGGGCTAAATTCGAGAATAGTTTTGACAATTTAATAAGTGAACATTCCTCGTATGAATAGAATAAACAATAGAGTAACTTCTATTGCCAAATCCGATTAAAATAAAGGGCTTTATTTTAATTTTAATATATCAATGGCATGATATCACAACTTCAAAATATTTGAAGAACATTAAAATCAAAATTCAACTATCCCAAATATTTGATTAATTATTGAAATTAATGTAGTAGAACTATCAATTGAAAAAAAAAATCGGGGAGTGCCCCCCCCTTAGGGGTTTCCCCCTGAAAGGACCGGACCGCGAAAGCTCGCCAAGACTTTGAAACGGACCTTCATGAAACTTAATTGGTGACCACTGTTCTATACTTACTTCTTACTTCTTTATAGGAATATTTTAGAGGATTAATTCTTCATGTTTAGTCATTCAGACAGGGTCTCAGTTCGAAGAACAAATTTTAAATATCGGTATTAATCTGCTGTGCTGATATAATCAGTTTTCCAAAACTATCAATAAATAAACAATCAAATAAACTTTCAAGATCAATAATTTCTACAGCACTATTTTATTGGCCGGCTCGTCAATTACAAGCTAATTTATTCCATAAAATCCTCAATTTATTTCTTATAATAGAAAATCACCTGGAAGTATATGTTTTTTATATATTTTTTATAAATAATGACGATTCCAGTGGATGACAAGACTCGTGTTTGCCATACGATAAATAAATAACCTGGAAGTAGCAACTATCTTATAGCAGATAATGAATCTAGCCAAATGTGACTAGACCTTAATTCAATGACTCACGGACCGGTCATAGAAACTATAAAAATATTATAGAGAACTGAACATAGTACCAGAAACTATATAGCTGCTAGCAACTAGTTGATTTCCTAAGATTATTTTTTAAAAGTATTAAATTCAGTTGCTTCCTTTTTCAAAATGAATAAAAAAACAATATTTTGATCACTTGAATTCATGTAATTGAAAGAAGTTCACTCAGGAACATAAACCACGAGCTTACTAATAAGGGTTTGTTATGCTTTGAAGTATGAAGAAATGAATGGCCTAATTAGAACAATATTGTTAATAAAATAACAAATTGAATGAATGAAAACGAGCAAACTCGAATTCAAATATCCAATCAATCGGCTATTCATTTTAAAAAAATAAAAAACTGCGATAGGACGCAGTCCTCTTTTTCTCCCTTCTAATTCTTGTACAGTCAGTCAGTCTTCCCTTCTTTCTTTTTTGGTACAGTCAATTTGAAAATTCTAACAATAAATAATTGGAATGAAGTTTTTATCATTACAACAGATCCGAGAATTTGCACTACAATTCTGAAAGTAAAGACCCTATCAGTCCCTATGAGTTTCCACCCTTTGCGAAGGGGAAACAAACCCCTATCTACCTACCTTTGTAGGGGCTGGATAGATTTTGCTCCAGAGCGCATCAACCAATGGGCGATGACGAAGTGCAGGGGATTTCGGTTTAGTAGCGTCGACTCACGATGAGGAGGAAAATCGGTTCGTGGAGGGGGGGGGGGTTGTTGGTTGGTTAAGGAGAAGCAGGTGTGGAATGGGGAAGAGGGAGGGAGGGGAAAGCTATTGGAGAATTATCGACGTTATCGGTTGTGTTCGACAAGGAATGTCACCAATGCAATAGTTTCGAACTCGACGATTTTGAGTAACAGGCGAGCATAGCTGGTTAGGAGGTCGATGGCGTGTTTGGAATGCAGGCAACGCAAGTTGTGCTCGAGGTTGCAACGCAAGCTCAGGTGTATCATTGAGATGCAACGTCAGTTCACATGTATCATCGGAATGCAACGCAAGCGAAAGCTGTATCGTATCATCAGGGATTTGTAGACTGCTACGATATTATGGCTGACTGGTAGGAGAGGTGATAAGTTCAGTGGAAAAAGGGCCTATGTGCAAACCTCGTTGTGTCGACGTTCTGTCTGTCGTATGTGTCCGTTGTGTCGACATGAACGACGTCGGTCTTTCTTGTTCGTTTGTTTCGTCATTTCAACAACGTTTATTGAACGTTTTGTTGAACTCAACTGTTAACTCTAGCTAAAAGCGTAGATATTCTATAGTAGAGTATAGATAGATATTCTATTCTATTGTATAGTTAGTTTATGCTAAAAGGTTATGCTTTGTTGGTTTATGCTAAAGGTTTATGCTAAAGTTTATGCTTGAAGCTTCTTGTTCATTCATTCGTTCTTGTTTCCAATTAGAATGGTTTATCTGGTTCTATTGAATCAGTTATCTATTTCTTTATTTTGATCATCAATATTTTTATTCTTCTCAAATTGATCTTTCTTTCACAGTGCTGCTATAGGTCCAAGTTATTGAAATATTGTAAACTTTGTTCGATTTTTCCTTTCATTTCATTCTTATTACTTTTTTATTTATGCTTGTATTGGCAACATTCGTACCTAGTTGAAATTAATAAATACATTATTAATAATTGATATCTACTGATTAATATCTCAATCTCAATACAGTGAAGTACGGTATGCAGTAAGAAGTACTTTCTTAACTATACCGTGAATATTTGTTAACTTGACCGCTTTTCCTTTGAGATTATTATAGCCTACTTTCTATGGAGCCGAGTCTTTTCTTGCCGAGGCAAGGAGGCCAACAAATTACCGAACAAGGCAGTAGCCGAAACTGAAACTGAAACGAAACTGGAAACGTTTTCCAGTTGTGTGGGGGTGGCAAGCTGGTTGCGCACTGACCGTGGCAACCATTCTCTCGCAAAATTAGGTGCGCGGGATAACAGGCACCCAGAACAGCGCAGGAGGTATCACGGCCACAACTGCAAATGAAAGTGAGAGTGTGATCTTGCAAACAGGAAGCTCACTGACTGCTCGATACAGTATCATCACACAGAAAGGAACTCAATCACAATACAGCACATTTTACAATTTTCTCCAAGTATGATTGGGAAATTATTTTTCTAACTAGAAATTATTGCAACTGAATACAGTAATATTCTTGGAACATATTCTGACTGAATAATTATTTCACTTGTTGAGTAGTTGTAAAGGTGATATTATGGCAGTTATTTATAATAAATGAAAATATTATTAAACCACAGATTTATTAGAAAGTCGAGATATCGATTTCTGATGCTACACCATTATCAATCACTGGTAAACTGGTTAAAGAGCTGCAGAAAAAGTACAAAGAGAGATAAAAGAGTTTACCAGAGATTAATAACAGTGCAGCAACCGAAACCGTTATCTAAATTCTCTAATAAATCTTTTATTTGGCAATATCTTGTCTTTTCATTTCAAAACTGCTTTAAAGTAACAAGCAACTTTTTCTGATCTGAAATACTGAACGCTTTTTACAAAAGTCCTTTCTCATTTAATTTTTCATTTCACTTGAATAATTCTCTACTTAAAATAATATTACTGTACTATGTACCTAGCAGTGTTCCACTAATTCATTCCACTGCTCTAGTTTTCCAGTGGGCTTACGATACCTGAGTCAAGATTTTATTCACCATACCTAACAACTGTTGAATTTATGCACCAATATTTTGTATTATTTTTATATTTAAGAAAATATTGACAACAGTCTGGGTTCAGACAGACTGTTCACTTTGCTAAGGTCGAATCATAGCACAGTGAACAAGCTTAAATTAGAATTATTCTGACAGTAATACTATTTGCCCGTATCTTTTACTGTACAGCAATTCCACCATTTCTTAGGTACGGTACGAGCCGCCAGTGGACAGTACATAAATTTAATAATAAAGATAAATTTTCTTGTTGAAAAATATTTGAATTGAGTAGGCTAGTATAATTATTATAATTCTAATTTTTGACAATCAATGTTAAATGAATTGAATTGAAGCACACAAGTCACCCACTACTTTCACAGAGGAAAAACATTGCAAAAAATCATATTGCTAGTTGTATTTAAAAAGATAATTATTGTGATGTGATCATTTCAATCCATTCATTTTCAAGGCGATAGACAAAATGATAGCCTTCTTAAACAAAATGATAGCCTACTAGACACTCAGTTATAGTTATTTATTTCAGACATTCAGTTAGTTATTCGATATTAGGGAGTTTGGGCCTCCTTTATGAGTTTCAACCAGAGTTTAGAGAATGACATTTCCGTATGTGAACCCGCTGGCCTTTTCTGTTTGCCTGGTAGTATATTCGTCAAGTGTTGAAGCAGCTTCCTGATGTGGCACGCAGACAGGTGAGATACAACACCGTTCTGTGTGGCTGCCAACCGTGGAGTGGTTGACGACGAGGGAATTGGGCTTGGACCGAACCCATGGAACTCTCCTTTCAATCAGAAACCCAGAGAAAAATTGTGAAAATTTGGTCGAATTCGATGCGATTGTTTTGTTTTTGTTTGCTTGTTGGTAGTAGCTTCGTTGTTGACCTTTTGCAGCAACAAACAAACTTCATTTCAATCTCAGCTGAGCTCATTTGCCTGACAAATTGCTAATACAACAGACAAACAAACACTTTCAACTTGAATCTTGGTCAATTTATGTTGGTTTGTTTAATTAATTAATTGAGAGTCTTGCCCCGTTTCTCATTTTGTCACTGGCCTCAAAGCATGAAACCAGCAAGGCAGAGAGCTTGGGGTACTGCACCTAATGGATTCAGCATCGGTTCCAATAATCTAATCGAGACTAATACACAAATCAAGGGCACCAGTTAGAAAATAAATGGATTTATTGACTATCTCAATCATTTAACACACAGGACTACTTTATACCAGCCATAAGATTCACTATTAATATACTTATAACTAGATACTTGAACATGGGTCCTAGGTGGACATCCATAACGATGAAGGCTTCCATTTAGAAAAACAACATATTATTACGAAAATTTGCTGCTTGGCTCACAATAAGACGGTACAACTATTTAACAATAGAAAGTAATAATTGATAATGCAAACTGTTACTAACATGAGAGCTTAATAAAGCTATTAGAATTGTTAGAACAAGATGTTTTGAAAAACACGTCCATCCTCGATCAAAGTTGGAAGCCAAGAGGACGCTCTAGGTGCTTCTCTAGAAGAAGCTTCTTAAAAATCAAACATGTCCGATTAACTGTCAATGAATTAAAAAAGAAATTATGTAATTAGTCAGAACACTAAAAAATTTATTTCCCTCCACTTCTATTGCCAATAGAAAAATACTCATTACATACACAACAAACCTTTTTATTGGTTTTCAAATTCAGTGCTATCACACAAACAGCTGTTAGAGATTAAGACATATTTTGTCATGTTATTCATCTCTGTATTCATTTTATGTAATGATGTAATTTAATGTATACAAATAAAATATATACGTTGCTTTATACAGTTTGTTATTGCATTATTCTTTAGTTTGTAAATTCAACCACCAAATGGTGCTAAATTTGAATCTGATTTCGGTCAGTTATCATATGAGCTTTATTTAGTATGGTTACTGATAGATCTTGTGGTGCTCTTGAAAAGAAGCACTACAGTCTGTTTTTCAACTTCCCAAAAATACAAGCTGATATAGTCTGACATGACTGAAATATGAAATAATGGTTTTTTTATGTTGCTTGTGCTCTCCAACAGAGTGTGCTGTCAACCAGAGTTGTCATTTAGCTATGCCTGGATGATGTTTTTGAAATTTATTAAAAATAAACATTTTATTAAATAGATAGGCTATCCATCAGCTGTTGGTAGGTTACATCACTCAAGTTACAAAATCTATCCATTGATATCAAGGACGTGCCTGGTGGGAGGTGTGCCTGTGTGCCACCTCAGGTGGGGGTCTCAACCACACAAGATTGTTTGTTGTCCAGTCGAATTTAATGAAGGAGATAAATATATTGATTCATGGTTTTGATTTGTTGCTTATTTTCTATTACCATTTCTATCATATTATTTTGATCAAGTCAAATTGACTCAAAGTCAATTAATTGATGTTGCTTTCCATGACGAAATACTTATTAACACTTATATAGTAGAAAACGACATGTATTTCAAAGTTAATTTTGGTAAATCACTTACTTATGGCTTAGTGAAGTGGGATGCATTTCACTCCTGAAGAAATTTACAATATGAAATTTACAAACAGTTCAAACAGAACAGACAAAACATTATAAATGACCAAATACACTTCAAATCAAATACCATTTTTTCACACATCATGGCCACACAGTCCAACCCCTAAGAACTTGTCCCCCTGGTGGCAGGCTGATGAAGCTCCTCTTCAGGAGTGAAATGCATCCCACTTCACTAAGCCATAAGTAAGTGATTTACCAAAATTTACTTTGAAATACATGTCGTTTTCTACTATATAAAAATCAATTAATTGGTTGATCTAGTGTGGTTGAGCCATGACACATAATGGCTGGTTTTCAGGTATCCATCCTATTATTTTAGTCTATTGAGTATTTTTTTCATTCTCAAGGGGATTTAAGGGTCCATAAAACTACTACAGTCACAGTGGACTTGTCTAATCTATATAAAATATAAATTTTCCACTAAATCACCAAAAGAAGCAACATTTCAAATCCTTCTGAAGTTACCTGCGACTGTTCATGTTCCTCCATCCAGGCTGTATGTTTGTTTGTTTGTCCATCTTTGTTTGGCCGTATGCAGGGACGCACACGAAGTAGCCAATCAAGATGGGCTGCTTCGCGTGCATACGCCCGGCTATATTATGGCAACAAAAGTTGCTGCAGTCACGGCACGGTTGGGTGGGTCGTGGCTCGTGGGTGGCAACGAGCCACACTGAACGGTGTCGAATCGCTCGCGACGCGTGCCACATCAGGAAGCTGCTTCAACACTTGACGAATCAACTACCAGGCAAACAGAACTTGACAGCGGATGACCGAAAATCTTCTAACGCAAGTACAGCTAGGACTGATCAGTTCTGTATCAGAGCTTCCTCTGTGCTGCAGGCAACGCGCCTCACGAGCTTCCGGTTTTTAGAGTGAACTGAAAATTCAAGACGTGAATTTCTGAGGTGATACCTGTTGGTAGTTTCTGGCAGCCTGTTGAAATGGTGTAGAACCGCGCATCATCTTCCGCAGAGTGACGACATAGCAGGAAAACCGAGGGACACGATAGAGACCGACCGACTCACCCACCAACAATCGGCGCATTTTCGCACCCGGTAGTGGTTTTCCACTTTATTATTGTATTACAGCATCATTATTATAGTTAATTTCAGTATCTCTTCTACCCTACTATTGAAACATTAGGTTGGTTAGGTTAAATACTCAAATACTCCAGCGCTGTAAGTTACGATTATTTCGCTTCAGTGTGCGTGCCCCAGCGTTACGAATATTTTGCACTGAAACCTTCGTCTCGAAATCGGAGTCCAAATTCTTGGAGCCACCGCAACGAATTCGCGACGCATTGGTCTGCGCAAGGCTTAATACAACGATTTCTTTTGAAATCTTGCTTGTTTTTATCCCTATTCACAGTATAGTTTTCATTCTCTTTTTTAGTTATAATTATTTTATTTTTGATTCACATACTGTACCTATAAAGCTGAAAAAGCCTCGAAGCGGTCGGCGTTTTGTCCGACCGGTTGTGACATCACCCTTACGATTTTTGTAAGATTTTTGTACGTCCGGATTTTTTTCTTTACACATTTAATAGATTGAATGAAGAAGCTTGGATTATTTTAATTATGACGAGCGCAGAGTCAATCATCATGTAGTGTTTGCCAAGTTCTGTTCTGTTTGTTTAATCTAGTAAAATTGATAAAAAACACACCGGACGCCCAAAAATCGTTGAGTGTGGAATGGGGCTTATCTCTTCAATATCTACAATTTTTCTCTAACAAATCTTATAAACATGATGCACAATCTAAAGTAAGGCTCTATAAAAACGTTCATAGACTAAACGCTAATATAACTCAAGTTATAAACGTCGTACGTTATACCATAGAGAATGTAAATCTAGATTTATGTCCTCTGTGGTCTAAGGTAATACGATATCTTGAAGCAATGATTGATTCGATTGTTTCTAAAAAAGGAGTTCCACAAACAACAGCTTCAACCAAAATTCTACAATTAAATTGATATGATTGAATAAGAGTTGTGTTATCAACTGTGAATCAATCTTATTACTTGAAAAAAGAGCCTACCTCTACCATTACCGCAATAAAAATTATATTTTTGAAATAAAATTGAATGTTAGTTACTGCGTCTGAAACTGGAGAATTAATCTCATTTAATTATAGCCCCTTCTTGATCATGATTAAGTTTGTAAATCATGTTGCATGTTTCTCAATTTTTTACAACTCTTTTAATTGACAAATTTTGATGGAACATAGAAGGATGGAACAACAGTTGAGGAGCAACTTTTGCGACAAGGTCAATTATTATCCTAAACATAGAAACGATACAAGCAAACGCCTATAAAATGATTGGGCTACCTGATAATTACGTCAGGAAATTTCAACTAAATTGATTGATGTTAAAGACAAACAACTGAGCCAAATAAAACACTGAAGTCAATTAGAATGACGTAATATAATGATAAAAACAGTTAGATCAATTCATAAGGAAGGCTTTTTATTCAACTCTCCTTTTCATTCCTTTATCTTACTCTCCCTGTCTCTCTTTTTTCTTTCTCTCTCTTTCGGTCTCACTGTCTACTTGCTTTTTCTCTCGTTTCGATGTCCTTCTTAACCTTGAGACCTTAAGGTCATTACCCATTCGCAGTTATGTGGAAGGGCCAGGGATTGGCTTGAAATTTATTGTCTTTGGAAACAATTTAAGTTCCAACTTTATCTCTGTGAGTTGTATTTGGTACGTATGCTCTGAATCCTGCAACAGAGTGCAAAAGACAGATCTCTGCAAAAAGGATAGAACTGGCTATCTTTCAACTCTTTGCTTTATTTTCCCAATTAAGGGTGTTGTTTTCTTGAATTTGGATTTTTCATCTTGTATCAACCGGTTTTATAGTCGAGCTTGCTGGATTTCATGTTCTCAGAGTGATTCAAAAATAGATAAACCAAAAAAGGATTTAAGTACCAGTTTGCGCTATTTTGAGGAAACAGTTGTCAACTATAGTATATAAGTCCTTATTAAATATAATATTATATTACAAAGGCCACTTATTTCTTTGATTACAATGATACAATGAAAGAAATGAAACAGCATTTATAGTTATTGTATAGTCTGTCCAAGCAAAGAAGACAAGATGAGAAAATGACTCCAACTCGGTCAAAATATATTTAAAAATGATAAATCAAGTCTAAAATTGTAGATTAGGATGTTTACTACAATTGAGACCAAATCAATAATTTTTGAACCAGTATTGACCGAGCTGGAGTCATTTTCTCAATCTGTCAGAGGATCTTCTTTGCTTGGACAGACTATACAGAATGGTTAGTGTTGTTGAAAAATCGTGTACTAGCGCATATTGGGTTAAATAATATAAGTGAAAATGTAGTAATAGTAGAGCGGGTAGTAATAAATTATAAGGGCGAGGATATTTATGAGGATGTCTGAACAGCAGAGTTTCCCCGTTATTTGTTGTTGGGAATCATGTCTATTGACTTTCTAATAAGGAGGTACAAAAAAAAAAATTATGAGGTGTAAAAAATGTTTCTGTGTGAGAATCATTTTAATATAATAGTGGCCACCAATATCTTCAAATCTGGCTAATTCAAACTTATTCCAGTAGAGCTACTTGAAAGAAAATATTATTGCAGAAGCAATCCACATGAATTAACCTTGTTACAGTGACTATGTAAGACTCTTATACAGTCACTGTAAACCTTGTGAAAGTAGAAACAAAAGTTACCAACGCCACCAAAAAGATACATATAGACAGTGTACAACTAAAATGAGTAACTTATACAAGGTTCCATCTTCCATGAACACCATAAGCATGTTAAACAGGTGGATAAGTACATAGGAACATGATTTCTAATAATACTTTTATGTATTTGTAAAATTTAGAGAATAAACCTGTATAATGAGAAAATTAACCAATTCTTATGCTTTGCCTAAAAGACCTGTTTTTCAAAATGGAAGTACCGTACCTAATTAGTGTTTCCTCTTTGTCTAGGGCTGTACTATCAATGAAAGTTAATAAATTTAAATATTACGCTTATAGTACGCTAGTACGCTTTTTAGAATTTTTTATTTGATCACAACATGCGCTTCGCGCTCCTAGAGGAATTCTTAATAAAAGTGTTTTTTTCACACTCGAGAATACCTCTTAGAGGGAGCGAAACATGTAGACCATATATGTAGTGACCAAATAAAAAATATAAAGGGTTCTGTGATTTTGATTTTTATTAAAATTTAAGTAATATGCGGTTAATTAAGTTTGAGTAAATTGAATTATTCAATCGTAATACCTACATCGTGAGAAGTCTCATGTTGAAAATTGATAGAATAACTTTACTTATGGATGAAAATGTAAAACATATAGGTAACGGGCAGCCTACTTTAAGTCCTTACGGTAACTCAAAACATTAGATTTCGTAACATGAGACATTGCTATCAATGATAATAATTATAAACAGGATGAGATCGTTTCTCATTACTACTGCGACAGGGCAGCTGAGGGATACAGTTTCGAGTATTCTTTCACCTTGAATCTCCGGGCGTGGTTAGGTTAGCGTTAGGTTATTATTAAAAGGATTGGGAGCTGATTTACCGCGTGCGTCGCGGTTGTATATGCGACAGAGAGAGAAAGAATGATAGATTGAAAAGGGAAGAGAGAGAGAGAGAGAGAGAGTGAGAGAGAGAGAGAGGGTGGTAGGGAGTGAGTTAGATGGGCAAGGCCCTCTGCAGAAAAGAAGTATCTTGTGGTGGTTGAGTGGCGACTATGTAGTCTGCCAAAGCAAAGAAGACATTCTGGCAAGATGGAAATATTACCCCAGCTCGGTCAATATTAGTTTAAAAATTAAAAACTTGGTCTCAAATTAAAGAGCAGAATGTTTCATACAATTTGAGACCAAATTCATAATTTTTGAAGCAATATTGAGCGAGCTGGAGTCATTTTCCCATCTTGCCAGAATGTCTTCTTTGCTTGGACTGACTACTATAACTTAGCTTTACCTCCGGGTTGTATAAAAGAAGTGAGCAAGGTCTGAACTTGAACTTGTTGTTGAAGTTAGCTTCGAGAGCAATAGTCACCGCCTGTGAAGTGTTACGAAGATTTTCTTCAAAATCAACATGAAAGTCGCCATCGTAAGTACTTGATCATTATTCATTATAAATATAATCTAGTAGGCTACTAGTTTCACGATTTAAAAAAAAAATGTTTCTTCGAAAAATAATAAATTTACATAAATAATATGGAACATTATGAAAAAGTTTATGGAACATTAAAACATAATAATGCCACTTGAAATTATAAGCGTATAGGTATACTATAATAAGTTATAATTCTTTAAGAATCATTATTATATTATTATTATTATTTTCGAATTAGGCTTCATCGGCTATACTATAGGATTTTTCGTCAGAAATAGTGTTTTGTCTCGATAGATAAATAAATATGAGATTTATTGAATTGTTTTCTCCTTCAAGGCTCCCTAGAAAGGTTTCTTCATTACTGAGGTACCTAATTTGTATGCTTTTCAAATTTTCAATTGAGCACTGAATTAAAGCCTTTATTCAGAACTGTGTTAGTCTAAAGCATTTACAGAATTAACAGTAATTAATAAAAATACAGTATTTTTGTGTTAAAAAGCAATGTAATAATGAAACTGAGTGTTCCAGTAGGCTACGTTTCCACTGTTGGTTAATTCTTTGATTATGAATTTATGTTTAGTTTTTGGTTACAAGTTTCTATTTCTATATACTGTACCATAATTTTCAACTCAATTTTAACGTTTACTGGATTAAAGATATTATTCAACATAGTAGGTAAACTTATAATCGGTCTTTCTTTATCATTATTACGTCAAAAATAATGTGTTGTAAATGAGAGAGTATATAGAATTTTGTTCTATGCATTAGCGTTATTCTCACTGGATGTGACAACCAACGGCTTGAATCGATTGATGTCAGTAGACGAGTGGTTGGGAGAGAAGCAGGAGCACTGTTGCAATCTCATGGGAGCCTGGTATCACCGATGATAAGTTTGGTGGAAAAAGGGTCTAAGTCCAACTGACAACCAAACACCGTCGTTAAACGCGGCTTTCTGTTTGTTTTTTGTTTGCTTACTTGCTGTTGCTTGCTTCCTTCGTTACATGTCATTCCTTTATTCCTTAGTTTTTTGTCTGTTTGAACAATGAATCAATTATTTAATTACTTTCATTTTTATATTACGGTAACTTACTTAAAATATACTTATGCAGTGCTTACAGCATTAGCTGTTCTGTTTCTTGAGTATGTATATGTAAGCTACTTTATTGGTGAAGTATAAATTAATTATTATTAATTAATGTATTACTTAACTGGTACAATATTAGTGATACAGATCGTATACAGTGATAAATAAGTAACCCCATATCAAAATTATTCATCAGCTAAATTAGAAGACTATATACTATACTGTATTAGATTTATAAATTACTATTATTATCTATATTCTATATAGATTGTAATATAAAAAAATTTAAAGAATTAAACTTTTCATTGAAATAATTCACATTCTTGACGCAACAATATTGATTATGATAGTTTTTCTTTCATAAATTAAGAAACAATTCAGTAAAAAATAACAACAGATAGATAGATCCTAAAAACAGTTCCCTACAGAAATTCTTTAACAAAAACATTTACATTTCGTCAGTACAATAAATAATAGTAGGCCTACAATGCATGCTTGTTCCGGCATTTTTTTAATAATAACAGCCCCCAACAGCAAAAATCTTTAAATAATTTAGTAAATAATTTAAATAATGGAGGCTTAAATGGAGAATTTTAATAATTTAGCTTGGAGGCATCGTGCATATGTGTAATCTGAATATTTTATTAATGGTCTCTGCTATGGTGGGTCTAGTGATGTAATGTACAAAATGCAAAATAAAAGTTTTTTCAAAAACAAGCAAGAAGCAGCAGCGCAAGGCAGCATCCTTCAGTGAGACGGTGTCCTGTTGTCTAGTTATGCAAGCCTGGTACAAGAGTCGTCACAGAAGCATTGCGTGATCCTGGACTCTTTGTTATCAACTCTTTGGCAACCCTCAAGTCTGTCCGTCGTCTGTCGACTGTCGTGAACATGTATGGAGTCCTCTACTCTGTGCTGTCTGTAGTCTGAACAGGAGCAACAGACTGCGAGCAACCTTGGTCAACAAGTGAGCAGCCTTCCCATTATAACAACTTAACGAGCTTCCTGTCCACATGGATCTCTATTCTCTTGCTAGCCGAATTGAATCTGCAAGCTACATCCTTGGTAGTTCTGGTACCCTGGTACTGTACGAATACCCATGTGAAAGCAAATTTCTTTCTTCTGCGTCGTCTTTTTTACTCCCCTCATTCGTGTCTTGTACACAACTTGAATGCCGAAGGCGTTCGTTTTGTCTGGTCACCCCCCTTCCGCCCTGAGACTGCTTTTCAATGTGCTCTGAATGGAACTGAGAACAAACGACTGGCAAGCCGATATAGGACCAGGCTGAAAAGGCAGCAGCATCCATAGTAATAGAATACATGTAGCTACTACTGTAGTTCTTCTATTTGTAGAATTTATATATATATATTCTTAGGCGGCATCAAAGCAAAGCCAGTGCCGGTTTTTTCGGTCCTTCCCGTTTTTTGTTTTAAGCATCTATTCCAGGCGCTTCAATAATAGAAGAAGTTTGTTCTTATAATAATTTGTTGAGATAAATAAATCTTTCTATTCTTATTCATCTCTAAAAAATAGCCCAATTTACTGGTCTATTTCCAAGGTATAGATAGATAGTTTGACTTACCAAGATAAAAGTGCATTATTTGTTTATATTCCCTCTTATGTATAAGTTACCTATAAATAATAAATTATTGAGGAAATTTGAGTATACTCTCACTTATGTATCAAGCCTCTTTTTTGAAATTATTCGTTCCTTTAATAACAACATACTATGTTGATTATGGTCTTGGATTTGGATAGGTATTCATAATTACAAAGCATATGAGGATCTACACATAAATAAAAGATAATACACCATAATGTGAAAGCCGGCTTACTCCCGAGTTTATAAAATACTGCCTATTTCAATAATTTCTCTTTCAGGGTCCCACTACCCTCAATTAGTGGGTGGTCCTCCCTCTTTTTACCTCGACTTGCTGCCGCAGGGAAATTTTTTCTTTTCAATCAAATATTTTACAGTCCACTATATCCATTTGCATTTGGCATGCTATACCACCTTAAGGCTTGCAATATTTGCAAGGCTTTACAATAACTATAGCACAGAACAGAAGACCTCTCCTGATGTTTTGTTATAGAGCAGCAGAAGTTAGCTGGAAACTCGACTCCAAGCTCTCTATCTCTAATCTGTCTAATATAAATTAATCGTGAACCTTCATTCTACATTAATGAAAATTCTGTATGTTTTCATTAATACAGATGTACCGTACCAGTACCGAAAGTTGTAAAATTGGGATCGAGATAAAAGGCCTGTTTTCTCTTTCCCTATCATGATTATAATTGCTTCTGTCTCTCTGTATGAATATATAATATAATATTTATTTGTGCATTTGCATTTGAAAATGGCTATAATTAGTTAAAACATGTATAGTAGTAATGCATTGGAAAAATAATTCAAAAAGGGTACTTTGATAATTATTTAAAATAAAAAACAATATATAAACAAGTAATTATGAAAAAATTCAAATGTTAATGAGTGATTGAATAAATTAGCAAACAAAAATATACCAGAATTAATAAAAGCTTACTAAACTGGGCGCGCTGCTACAGCTGCCCTGTACTTATGTAGTGAATTGAAATGTATTTATTGTAAAAAAGATCCGGTAATATACCTTACTTAACAATGATTTTATAATTTTTCTTCTGTTGCAGATCGCCGTCCTCGCCCTCGTGGCCCTCACCTCCGCCTCAGTGTTGCCACCCGTCCTAGTTCCGAA
The DNA here is from genome assembly GCA_017141385.1 of Sogatella furcifera. Lineage (NCBI taxonomy): Eukaryota > Metazoa > Arthropoda > Insecta > Hemiptera > Delphacidae > Sogatella > Sogatella furcifera. The sequence goes on from CM029556.1 coordinate 20,533,100, forward strand.
AGTGGCCGTCGCCGCGCCACAGGTCACCGTTGTCAAGCAGCCCTACGTGGTGCAGGAGCCAGTGCCCGCTTATAGAACTGTCCCCGTGCCAATCAAGACAGTCGCCTACACTGCGCCAATTGTCGAGACTCCTGTGGTTCACCAGCCCTACCCCGTCATTGCCCCTGTACCCTACCATGTTCCAGTTGCCGCTGCCCCTGCTCCCCTCGTCTACCATCACTAGAAACCATTCCGCCCACTATTTTCATTAAATAAACTTCTTTCTTTTTTCTACTTTGGTGTTGTTTCTTCATACCACAAATCCTCCAACCCCATTGTAAAATTAACTTACTGATAACTTCCCTTATGAACATATTAGGCCGGTATTACACGATAATAGTTCAACCAGGACCACCTAAATACCGGTATTTAGGTGGTCCTGGTTCAACGGTCATATCTGATCAAATCAAGGAGGTTAACCTCATTGGATCAAATGGAAAGATATGAAAATACGAAATCATACAGTGTGGCGCCATATGTGGAATGAGATACAATTTTTCATCTCTTGCCATATGATCATAGAACTATTATCATACAGAGTGTTTGAGGAGGTATGTGCAATAAGACTGGTTCCTTACACCAAGAAGAGTATTCCTTACACGTTTTCCTCTTCTTGGTGTGATTAATCAACTTGAGAAGTATTGCACATACCTCCTTTTTTCAATTGTTTGTATATTTATTCACAAATAAATATTTAGCACAAGTTGAAAATGAATAAACAGTACAGAAGGAATAATAATAACTCATATCTCCGTTTGTGGAAAATGAGGTTATCTGGCGAAGTGGAACAACCCTTGGGTCTCGCCACTATTAAAAGCCATATGCCTACGCTAAATAAAATAAATAAATGAGGAATAATACTCCTCACCTAAAACCGAATCTGTGTGTGAGGAGGGACAAGAGTTGATGAATATATAGATTTATATTACCCAGTACAATAGAGGAAAAACGTTTTGAAAGATTCTTTTCTTTCCTAGTATGTTTTCCATATTTTATTTATATCTTTCACGTTTTTCATATTTCTTTTCTATTTTCTTTGCAATATAAATTATTGCATTATTTTTAATTTGTAGGTTCAATATGATTTATTTTATTGATTTTCCATTAGCAATTTAGGGTGGTACGATCATGTCGGAGCTCCCATCATCGATCCGCTTACATAAGCCGTACATGCGTTATACAATGCAATACAGCCGATACAAAGAGCTATCATCGATGATTGAAACTCTTGATATGAATGCACCCTTAGAGTAACTGATAACGCACCGGTTTGATAACCAGATTATGTTCAGAGGTTGAATTCTTGACCAGCGAATAATTCTTTGACTACAGCACATCACTTGGATACGGCCACTCCGATAGCTATGCTACATCCTCATTGTAGACTATGCTTATTGTGAGTTCTAACAAATAGGCAATCCGACTACTCTCAAATAAAAAGATACATAAATGAATCACTTCATTTTTCCACTTTTTAGATACTCGAGTTCTGCGGGAGAAATTAAGGCATAAGAGCCAACGCTTCCACTAAACCCACATTACGGTAAGTTTACTCTTTACGAATTACGATAGTGATTGTAAGATAGTAATCGTATTCGTTTTTCAAACTATATGTTCTTATGAAAGGAAAGTGGGCTTTAGAAGTCATCAGAAAACTTTCTTGCACAAAATCGCATCGGAATTATTGTCAGTCAGTCCAAGCAAAGTAGACCCTCTGACAAGATGAGAAAATGACTCCAGCTCGGTCAATATTGTTTAAAAAATATTGATTTGGTCTCAAATTATTGATCAGAATGTTTCCTACGATTGAGACCAGATCAATAATTTTTGAACCAATATTGATCTTCTTGCCAAAGGGTCTTCTTTGCTTGGACTGACTATACTGTAGATTCAATCAGTTACTAAGTGGACTTGGTTATAATTTTGTACACGTATTATAACACTATATAAAATCAATTGACAAATGATTTCGAATTAAATTAAAGAATTGAATCCTTTACATGAACAGAACATAACGACTCATTAATAAGAAGAAACAAAGAATAATTTTTATAAATCAAGATTATTATTGACATATCAATTGTCACAAACGTGTTTCGTATCTAGGATAATAATAATAATAATGGTAAAATACAAAAACATAGACTTTTTCATCTGCAGTGAATTGAAAATAAACATTATTATCTTGCACACTTTAGAAAGTCCTCCAGCAATATTTCAACGCGGCTGGTTATGAATTAGTTACAAAAAATTAAAATTCATATCCATCTCCTTTGAAATTTTCGAAGCAAACCATAATCATTTCTCGTTGATGATAATACAAATATACTTATTGTCTTTCAATTTTTTACACTTTTTTGTTAGCGGATTGTTTTTTTCACATGGTGAACTGCAATACTTTCAACTAACAGATTTGTCAAACTTGCAAATCCAAACGGTTTGTTATTATATCTCTGACTGTGGCGGCTAACTGGTGATTGGATGCATCCATTAGCAGCGTGTGTAATTTCGACATGTAGTTGTCAATGGTTTGTAAGGTTGGTAGTTGGTTCGATCCTAGAAAGAAAATTATTAATATCATCAATTGATTTCATCACTATTACAATATAACAAGAGTTAATAATATTCTTCACTATTATTCAATATTGAGAAGAGAAGGGGACTCACTAACAAGAAATAGAAATTCATTTATTGACATACTGAAGAAAAATTTTGTAGTAAGGCCAACTGAAAAGCCTAGAGCAAGATGGTGGGACCAGGTCCTTAAGGATATGAGAAAAATGGGACTTAAAGAGGACATTGACGTTTGGGACCGGAATAGGTGGAGAGGCAGTGTTGATGAGGCCAAGTACCGACTGGGGTACGAGTGGCCACTTCAGCAAGTAAGTATTATTCAATGTTATAAAATTAAACTTATTCTTTGCAGGTAGAATGTTAGTTCATTAGTGAAAACCCCATTTTTGTTTGCTATTGAAAATATCACTAAAGTTTAAGTTTATTACAATAGTAAATTTACTCTATTCAAAATGATAGATTTAATAATCAATTCAACCGACCCCACCAATAGTCCAGTCAATAAAGCATTGTAGAGTGCATGAAATATGCCCCAATTTTTGACCTCGGGGATTTGTTTAGACTAGTTGGGAGGTTAACATACTAAAAGTCCCCGGACCTGGGGGGTGAGCATAGGGCGGGAGGGTGGTTGAAGGTACAATTTTTTAGATTTTCGCATATTACCCGAAAACGGTTGATACTAGAGAAAAGTGCTCTGAATAGAAATTAAAGAGGACTAAAATCTGCGTCGATTGAAAAAAGAACTCCCAAGAATAGGTCAAATATCAATATTGATATGTTATATGGACTCTACTTCTCATGCTCGACAACTTTTAGGGTGAGGGGGTAGTGGATTTATTGTTACTTTATGAGTTACATCACATTTAAAAGCAGTTAGGACAATTTTTTGGGATTTAAAAAAAATGGGAGTTTTGATCAAATGTAAAAAATTTACTATTCGGCCGATTTTCGTTTTCTTTTTTCAATCGACGCAGATTTTAGTCCTCTTTAATTTCTATTCAGAGCACTTTTCTCTAGTATCAACCGCTTTCGGGTAATATGCAAAAAACTATAAAATTGTACCTTCAACAACCCCCTCCCGCCCTATGCTCACCCCCCAGGTCCGGGAACTTTTAGTATGTTAACCTCCCAACTAGTCTAAACAAATCCCAGAGGTCAAAAATTGGGGCATATTTCATGCACTCTATACCCGTGTGGACAGGCTTTAATTGACTGGACTACAAGTGACCAATTTTCAACAAAGATCAATATTACTTGATTCAAATCGTGCAAGTCGAGTGGATTTAAAATCTCGAACAATTACCCATTAGATAAAAGATCGATTTTGAATTTTTAAAGGTTGATTTGCAATCAAACATTGATAACGATTGATCGTATTCGTTTGAGAGTGAAATAAACTACATACATAACCTACATTTGGACTGCTTTAGGAAAAATTAGAAAAAGGACAGTTTTGAGCGTGAGCTGAAGAATTGGATTCTCTTTTCAATGACATAATTATAGAACATTAATTTTTGTCCATTAATAACGGCGCTATTTGTTTCAAGATACAAAGATACGAGATATCTCCATTCTATGTGGAGTATTCAACGTTAATCATTTTCTACTTTCTTGTTTTCTACTTATATGTTTGTCATTATTGATTATTGTAATGTATAACTGCTATCTATACTCACCTGTTTTGATACTTGATGTATCCTGCTCCTGCACAGTGTATTATAAATAAAATAAAATATTTGTTTCAAGAGATTGATAAAAATTACATTGTTCTTATGGAAAATGATTATGCTATTCGGCGAATGGCCAACTTCTACTGCAAGTATATTTTACAAATTAATAAATTAAGTAATAGAATATTAATTATTTAAATTCAGAATACTAATTAGTATATTTTCTGAATTAATAAATCAAATAATTCACCTGGCAGTGGAATGTTGGCGAAGCTTGCAGTCAGCGAGGTACGCAGCTGCTGCAGATGTTGCTGCAGCGCTGCATTGCTGCTCTTCTGCAGCTCGGTTTCTGCACTCAGCTTTTTCACTGCCACACGCATCGTTTCCATGTGCTTCTGCAGCACCGCGTTCTGCATTTCGTAGTCGGTGTTGCTCTTACGCAGCTGCCGCAGCTCGGCTTCACGAGCTGCACACAAACATTACAATTTTTTTGTAAATTTTTGAATCGAATACTCAGTAGTATCCGTTGATTCAATAAAAAATTCATATCTATTCATCTAAACAGAAAAGCTACATAATTCATCGATTAGAGTCAAAGTCATTTATATAAACAGGCAATGAGCATAACTAAATAGGTAGTGGAACCTCGATTTTACGAACCCCGATTCTACGATTTTTTTTCACGGTCCCTTGAAATGTACATAACACTCAATGTAAAAGTAACCCCTGTGTTGAGTAGGTTTTTGACCTAAAAACCCCGATAGTGCGAATTTTCCAAGCTCAAAACTCAAGGTCAGAGCCCCTATACAACGAATATTCAAAGACCAGAACCCCTATTTTGCGTACCCCGCTTCCAGACCCCGCTTTTACGTATTTTATAAATCAGTACTCTACTGATGTTTGATAGACAAGCCTGTTTGAACAAGAAAAGGTTTGTTTACAACAGGAGACGTCCAGTTTAGAGTCTCTGACTTTTCTATGACTCTCGACCACCCCTCCCCCTCAGCACCAGCATTCCGTAATAGAATACTCTCACATAAGTCAGTTACTTGACATCGCTCTTTCAGTACGGTTCACAGTGTACATACTATGTAGCACCCGCAGCCTAACCATAATCCTCACCTTATTTGACATATTCTTACCCTAAGGCTTACTATGAATAATGCACAGCCTGTACGGTGTCGGCTGTATGTACAATATAGCGTAGTTCGTGAAATCGAGGTTAGGACTAGAAATATTCTTTAAATAGGGGTCTATAGGAACCCCTATATTAAAAATATTTATCGCATTCAACCCCGGTTTTAAGAATACCCCGATACTACGAATTTTTTCACAGTCTCTTGAGCTACGTTAAACCGGGGTTCGACTGTATTGTGAAGGTGCAAAGTCCACTGAAGCCTGTTTTCATATTCAAAGTTTCCTACAGCACGAGCAACTGTCTTGAGTCTTGTTTAGAACAAGATACTAAAATTAATTGATAAAATGAATGAATACAATAAATTATCCTTTAGTCTTTCCAAGCAAAGAGTCATTTTCCCATCTTGCCAGAATGTCTTCTTTGCTTGGACAGACTAGTTAAAGATGAGCACTGTGCACTATAACATCCTGTGACCAATCACTTCACCCATTACAGTCTTTGCAAGCAAAGAAGACATTCAGGCAAGATGGGAAAATGATTGTTTCCATACTTATTAATTTGGTTTCAAATTGTAAGAAACAAATACCAAACTTATAATTCTTGAACCAATATTGACTGAGCTGAAGTAGTTTCCCCATCTTGTCAGAATATCTTCTTTGCTTGGACACACTAATATAATTATACTATCTGTAATCTATAAATGTAACGTAACAAACTGATAACTCCCAAAAATCCAGATCTTACCTTTGTTATGATCTAGAAACTCTTCGGTGAATATTGGAATGTCAAAACCATCCTCTTGGTCCTTATCGTTATCATTCTAAAACCAAATAAAAATAAAATAAAATTAATGTGCCCATTCAAAATTCTTAATTCAGAATCTAAAATCAGGCTAGTAGGTTTCACGACAAACTTGAATAACTGAAATGAACTTTGCAATAAATATTAAACTCTTATTTGTTCTTTTTTTTTAGTGAAACGGATGCCAAGAAAATGTATTGTTCCAAGTATATTGATCACAGTAATTATAACCGAGAGATTTTTTATAGTAGTGTAATGAGATTGAAATGAATAAATTACATTTCACAAAATTCAACGATAATAATTCACGAGTGGGTGAAAAATTATTTGAAAGAGAGTTTTTGATTTTATAGTAGTTTAATAAGATTATATTATATTTCACAACATTCAATATTCACATGAGTGGAAAATTACTAGCATCCCTGACTTATCAAGAAAACTAGTAGCAAACAATTTAATAAATATAACATTTATTTTCTTTATCAATTCCTAGAAAAGATTCATGCAGTTAAAAATAATGTTCTTAAAGACTCTGTTTTAGCTTTTGGTAGAGATTCAGAACACAGTCTATAGTCGATGTCATTACAAACACATGCATGATTTGGAACCTTCACTAAAATCATACATCCAAAATATTTCTTACAAAATTCACTTAATGACAAGTTGTAAGGGTTATTGGAACCCACACTAAACAATACACCTAAAATGTTTCTTACATAATGCACTCAATGACAGGGTTTACGAGAATAATAGTATATATCTAGTAGGTAAAAAAGACGTTTTGGACTTTGTTGTCATTGTTTTAACCCTTTATTGTTATTCATTGACAGAATAAATAAATAAATAATATCTTCATGGAAATAGTGAGACTTTATGATCCAATGTGACATAATAACCATAATGCGGAAGAATAATTGACTTGTATGAAAACTATTAAGATGAAAAGTCTTACTATCTCCCAAGTACAGTATTTTGAAGCTAAATATATTTTTCGCCATACTCACATGTAATACACAACTTTCCAAGCTAGATTTGCATTTGGAAAATTGCCGTTTACAGGAGAATCAAAGATCAGCTGTTCCTAATGCGGGAATAATAATTTTGATGATTATTACAGCACTAGTCATCATCACGATGATAATTACCGCACTGAAAATCTAGCCCAGCTGTTTTTCCCGAACTCCGACGTATGAATAAACGAGTCGAACGAGCCGCCATGACAGTTCACTGTGTGCGTTTGTTTTGTATTTGTGCTAGTGTTGTGTTGGCTTCAGTTAATGTTTTCAGTTGTTTGAGGTTTTAATAAATCCTTCTCAGTCTAGTATGACGAAAAATATATACATAATTCGTGTGGAAAAGTTTACAAACTCATAATTATTTTCCAAACTCGCTCGTTTGGAGAACATAATATTATTTGTTTGTAAAAACGTTTTTTCCAAACTCATTATGTAATATACTATTGTGTAACTAGTGCCTAAAGTGAAACAGTGAAAAGTGCTGCATCGAGTGAAACAGTTTTTTTCACGAGCCGAAGGCGAGTGAAAAAAGTTTCTCTAGTGCAGCAAGTACACTTTAAGCTCGAGTTACACATAACACTTTTCCTACAGTTACCATCAATGTGAAAAAAATTAGAATGATGTTGATTTAGAGACCTATACATATATATTGGGGGTTGTAGGGTCGTCAAGAAGGGTAATTATATTATATGATCTCACTCAACTGATTATAATACACTATGTACAAATGGACTGATAAAATAAACTGACAGAATGGACTGATGAGATGAACTGTAAAAATAAACTGATGGAATGGGCTGACAGAATAGACTGATGAAATGAGCTGAGAGAAAGGAATGATGAAATGAACTGACACAATGGAATGATGGAATTAACTGACAGGATAGACTGATGAAATGGACTGATGAGATGAAATGAAAAAAAAATTATGAAATAGACTGATGAATTGGTCTTACAGAATGGACTGGAAAAATGAACTGATGAGATGGACTGACAGAAATGGAATGATAGAATGAACTGACACAATGGAATGATGGAATGGACTGACAGAATAGACTGATGAAATGAACTGACAGAATGGACTGATGAGATGGACTAAAAAAATAATGAACTGACAGAATGGAATGATGAAATGAACTGACACAATGGAATGATGAAATGGACTGACAGAATGGACTGAAAAAATGAACAGATAAGATGGACTGAAAAAACGAACTGATGAAATGGACTGACAGAATGGACAGATGAAATGGACTGACAGAATGGACTGATGAGACAGAATGAAAAAATTAATTTATGAAATGGACTGATGGATTAGTCTCACAAAATGGACTGACAGAAATGGAACAATGAAATGAACTGATGCAATGGAATGATGAAATGGACTGACAGAATAGACTGATGGAATGGACTGACAGAATGGACTGATGAAATGGACTGATGGAATAGACTGGCAGAATAGACTGATGAAATGGAGTTACAAAATGAATGGACTCATAAAATAAACTGACAGAATGGGCTGATGAAATAGACTGACAAAATAGACTGGTAGAGTTAACTGACAGAATGGACTGAAAAAATGGTCAGATAAAATGGTTTGAAAGAATGGACTGATTGATAATGGACTGACAGAATGGAATGTAAAATTGAAGAGACAGAATAGACTTATAACATGGACTGAGAAATTCACTGAAAAAATTGACTGATTGAATGGACTGATGACAATGAACTGACAGAATGGACTGAAACAATGGAATGATGAACTGAACTGATGGATTGAAAGAGTGGACTGATAGGATGCACTGAATAAATGGACTGATAAAAAATACTGACAGAATTGACTGATACATTGAATGTACACAATCCACCAGTTTTGGAAAAACCCATTTTCAAAAACTTCCTCTTCTGTGATTGGTTGAAAATCTGGAAAGTCCAGATTACTTTACGCACTAGTGCATAAAGTATTTTAGGCACTTGTGTGAGAATGGCCCATTTTAGAAACTCTATTCAGTGTGTAAAGATGCACTTTTTTGCTATCTGTAGGAAAATAACTATTTTTCCAAGTACAGAAAAACATTATTATAAGCTGTTGGAATTTAATTTATTTCACTAACCTTGTTATCTTCGGGTTGAGGTTCGTCCTTTGCTTTTTTACTAGCCTGCATTCTAGCGGCGGCCACATAAACCTTGTATGCCTCTGTTTGCTTGTAGGCATTCATTTCTTGTGCATATCTTTCTCTGTCTTGCTCGGCTGCATTCAAATATTGCTGAAACAACAAATATGACAATTATTCATTATTAGAGTTCAAAATTAATGAATCGAACAAATCAAAATAATCAAATTGAACTTTCTAAAGTTCCCCCCAAAGCTTACTTCTGGATCCGCCCCTGTAGTAAAATGGTATTTCTATCAAACGACAGTTTGGATCTTTCCTGTTCACATTTTTAATAGATAGATAAATGCCTTTATTTACACTTTGTAAATATTTTACAAAAGTTTTGTGGGCGAAGTTGAGGCATGCAAGCCCCCTCTTCCACTTGACCCACTAATAATTATGTTGCAGGTTGAATAGATGGAAATTACAAGCCATAATTAAGTTTTACCTTGGTATTTAGTCGCTTATAATTAAGTTGATGACAACGAAACTGGCGGATAAATCAGCTGACTGGACGAACACCCTATTGTTCTCTATTTCATCTTTTTGTAACACTATCCAATCTACTCCTTCAGCGATTGGTTATTTATTGATCAGTTATTTATTGAAAAACGTCAGTTTCGTAGTCATCAACCATAAAAAATTAATAAATCATAGGAAAAAAACGGACAAATGAATACTAACTTGCTTCTCCTGTTGAGGAAGGTTACTCCATTCTGAGGCCAACAGTTTTGTTATTTCCTGGAAGGGAAGATTGGGATTCGCCGCCCTCACCTTATCTCTGTTATCATTCATAAAACGCACATAACCTGCAAAAATGGAAAAATATATAGGCTATAGAAATAATAAATAAGTTTATTCTCAATCAAAGAAATACATACAAAATCTTTGAAATATTCTCCTTATTTGTACTACAAATAGAAATGCTGATAAAAATCTATCAATAATAACTTTTAAGCAATATCCATATATAGGTTAACTTGGTTTTCCTTTTTTGTCTAGGGCTACTAAGCTTATAGTCTGGTTGATAAAAGAAGACATTCTGGAAAGATGGGAAAATGACTTCAGCTCAGTCAAAAACTTATTGATTTATTGCAGAATGTTTCCTAAAATTTGAGACAATTTATTAAACAATTTTTGAACAAATATTGACAGAGTTGAACTCATTGTGCCAGAATGTCTCCTTTGTTCGACCAGACTATGCCTACATTATAGAATCTTAAAAATATTCTCATTTATACTCGAAACCTAACAAATTTTTGATAAACGTTCCTCAAGTTAGTATTTTTTGTGGTGGACAAGAAATTAACAATACTGTTGCGGGATTGGTCTCTCGGTGAGGGTGATCTATCGGTAAACGTGATGTTAAGTCACGAACATTGTGGACTGCTCTTGGATGGGTGACCGGTATTTGCCTAAGTACACATTGGCGAGGTGGAACTACCCGTATAGGTCTCCCCACCATTATGAGCCATAAGAATATATTTTTCAAACAATAATTACGAGTATTGTTTGATAATTTTTCAACAATATTCATCAAGATAATTATTAAAAGATATTAAAATATTATTAATAAGTTATACAAACCTGTTAAAGGCTGTCTGGGAGCAGTTACGTCACGAGGCGCACGTCTTCTCTTTTTAGCTTTGTTGGGACAGTTGGCACCACTGTTCGCATTATTTCCTGCGCCAACAGTTGGTAGCCCTGTTGCACCCCGTTTTGTTCCTCCATTTTCAACAGCTGTTGAAGCAGGAGCTACTGGAGCTCCTGTAAGTGAATTTATGATTGTAGATTAAACATGATAATTTGAATTAATTTTCCAATTGTCAAGCAGCCTAATTCAATAACAGTTTATTCAATTTCGTAAATTAGCACTTGAATAATTGGCAAATAGGATCTAGTCTTCATCATTAGGCAGCAAGAGAAGAACCCCTATAATTAATTGTTCCTTCATCCACATCCATTATTTGATATATGGATGAAAGCCAATACGAGATTAGTAAAATAAACTACAGAGTGAACCATAAGTCACTTGCAATGCACTTTCGTCATTCTGTAATTTGTCCTGTGTATCAAAATTTGAATATTCATTCATTCAATAGGATGGGTCCTCCAGACAATGGCCAAACACCTAAGGTTGGGTATTTTCCTCATTGAGCCCTATATCTTCAAACCAACGTTCTGGCTCAGCTGAAAATTCTTATGGAGTGTAAACCTGTTACATTTTTAATAATTGCAGGAAGAATGGCTATTGCCAACATGGCGGCTTTTCTTCGTAATGCATAACTTACAGAGGTGATAACGGATGAAGTGGGACATACTTCATTATTTGTAATATTTCAATTAAAATTAGGATAGAAGACATTTTGGCCATATATGTCTGTGTTTTTACCTAGTATTATTGTGTCATATTGAATTACCATTCTATGCATTTCATAGGCTCCATCTTGCAAAAAGCTCTTTTCCCTGCGATTGAATAATATCAGTCCTTGAATAGATTTCGGTGTCATTATAAATCATTGATGCACGCACAATGAGTTCAAGACGTTTAATAACAAAAAAGAGTATGGATGGATCCTGTTACATATCCCTGTGGCATGCCACTATCCAATGGTATCGTCTGGGACCCTGGGAGATGAGAACTTGCAATTCACACAAGCCTTCGTCCAAGTCAAGTAGGAGTAGGACTGAAATTCATCATCACGAAGTCCAAACTTCTCAAGGTTGCCCGAAAGGATCCAACATGGAACGCAATCAAATGCCTTGCTAAGATCAGCCAGAGCCAAATGCACAAGATTTCTATAATCTCATACTTTTAATAGATAAGTTATTCAAGCCCTGGAAAATATTATTGGATGATTGCATCCCTTGAACTTGTCTTCGTATGGTTAGGAAACTTTACCTGGATTCTGAATATTATCAGTTGCAGCAGCGATTGGAACAGTTGTACCCTCACGAGACGCTGGAGGGTTCGTTACTTCCGCTTTCTTTTCACTATCCGGTATTGGTTCAGTACTGTCCATTCTTTTGGAATATCTAGTCGTCTAAAACAATGAGTGAAAGTATGGTTCAAGTATTTTATGATAGGTTTCCTTCTGTTTTTCCACATTTTTTTATAGTAAATATTTCAAAACCGGTTCTTTGAAGTTAAGTACGGTTAAAACTTGAGTAGGCTACGGTTATAATCAACTTAAAAACAATTGACTTGATTAACCGGTTCAGGAAACTATTTAAATAATTTTAAAGATAATTAGTTTTTACAATAGTTCAGTCTTGCGAGTAAATTTAATGAATCACTTGCTTACCTATGAAGACACACCGGCGTGCGTGTAGTTGAGTGGTAAAAATAATATTATCATTAACAAGTTGGGAGAATGTGTAAATGCAAACAAAATAAAAGCAAGTTGAAGTTAAGAATTATATATTATTTAGATGTGTCCAAGAGCTAATTGATTTAAGAAATAAGATTGTTTGAAGAGTAAAAATAATAAAATGCTTGTTTTATAATGCCTACACGACACCCTCTCAAGTGACAAACAACTTGCATGGGCTCAAGCTTAAATATAGTTTATTAGCCAAGAAGCATGCAAATATTGTGAAACAGTAAATATATTTTACTTACTGAGTGTTTAAAGTTTCAAAGTCTATAGTTTTTGTATAAAAGATTCAATACAAATTGAAATAAATTTGACAAATAACATCAAAACAAGCAGAACTGCAGAACACACAAAGCATTCCTAACACTGCCTGCTGGATTTGTTTTTTCGTTCACCGCTGGGCGCTGGTGCTGAAATTTATTTTAAATAAGATATTGAATGATTATTAAACAAATATCAAGATAATAGAACAAAATAATCAACTAAAAATGATGAGATTTACTTTAAATTCACGAAATACTTATGTTAATGGATTTCGATGAATTGTCAAAAATGCCACATGAATCTTATTTTAAGGTTATGTTGTGCTTTGCTTTTGCGGTCCGTCTGTAAAATGTAAATAAATCCTTTTGATCTCACTATATTAATAAATCTGTCAATATTTTATGTAATATTACAGCAATTTTCATCTTTATTGTTAAAACATTATTTAAAAATGACGCATTTGTTATTTTTTAGTATTATTCTAGCTTTGCTTTGGGAATATTTGATATTTTTTCTGAAACCGGTGAGTCGATTCATTTTCTTATTTCTAGAAATTTCAATAATTCTAATTATAGTTATTACTTACTAGTGCTTTTATGTATTTTCAATTGGTTGAAAATTACATAGATGATGTAGAATAAAGGGGTATTTTCAGTGAGCTCAGTGGATCGTGTGAGCTAATGCTGCTTTCGAGGATAGTGAGTTGTGACTAACTTACCTCCTTTTGCTCTCGCTGTGAGATCCACCCACATGTCAACGTTGGTGGACCATAGTATTTTTCTCAGGAAGCTGCGTTTCTACAGTGTCAGCTTTTTCACTTGGTGGTGCCAACTCCTCAATTCGACCAGTGAATTTTGGTGAACCTCAGATATCAGTAGCCTACCTTCACTGTTCCTGGTCATGCTGAAAGGTCTTGTTGAGCTTAAAAAGGTCTTTGCGGTGTCTGCAATTCAGAGCCTTTTCGATTTGCAACCTCTTGGTTTCTTACCAATAAATTCCAGTAGTTAAATTCCAAACCCTCAGGATCCAGCAAAACTGCTGGTTTCTTTCTTGACTGCAGCCTGCAGGGTCACCGACTCTCCCACAATAATTGTGTCTAGCCCTGAAGACGGGAGGCCTGGTAACTGAGAGATATCAATTAAGTTAATGATATTTATATCAAACTCTTTTCCATTTCCATATTGTATATGATTACTGCTGTGGGGTCATTCATCTATGGCATATTTTCATTCTGACAGTCATTAAACCCTTCATCTTTCTATGTCTGGTGTATGTCAAGAGAAACATGCTCACTGGCTGCTTGAAATGATTTCCACCATCCTTAAACCAGGCATTGTGAGCTGTTGGGCATCCCCAGGAGGCACCTCTACAAATCACAGGCTAGCTTCTAAAATTTTTAGTCCTTACATTTTCAAGCAAGCTGCCTCTCTTTGTGAAGCAGCTGGACCTCCAGCGACTCGATAGCAAGTATTTTAAGCAAAGGTGATGATGAGTGAGTTAATGATAATGTTTACATGGTGATCCAGCTGCTTCACACCAAGAGGCAGCTTGAAAATGTCAGGACTAGAAATTTTAGAAGCTAGCCTGTAATTTGTAGGGATGCCCAACATCTAAAAATGCCTGGTGTTAGGTTGGTGAAAATCATTTCGGGCAGTCAATGAGCATGTTTCTCTTGACATTCTGATAGACAATGTGAGAACTGGGTCCCCGAGGTTACAAGGTCACAGTGTGGTAAAAAGGTGGCGACAAGGTCACATTATTGTGACACAAATTGGGAGAGTCAGCTGGTTATAGCCTGTCCAAGCAAAGAATTCTGACAAGATGGGAAAATGACTCCAGCTCGGTCAACATTGGTTTAAAAAGTATAAATTGTAGATCACAATGTTTTCTACAATTTGAGACGAAATTTATAGTTAGCAACCAATATTGCCCGAGCTGGAGTCATTTTCCCATCTTGTCAGAATGTCTTCTTTGCTTTGACAGACTGCTGTATGTGACTGCTCCAGCTTAGTTTGTTTGTTTAAGACAAAACCTAGAATTTTTCTGAATCCTGAGGGTCATGCATCCCCGCAACAAGCTTTAGATTATACTCTGAGTTTTTGAATCAGCTGGAAGAGCTTGAGCTTGTGTTCATTCAGCTCTTAAAACTTTAATCTTCAAGTTTAGTAAATGGATAACTTAATTATTGAATCCAATTGATGGCTAGATTATGACACAAAAATAATATCTTATACATATATACATAAATACATATAGCTGTATTTATGTAAAGGTATAGGACACTGGCGGCTTATGCACACGAAACAGGTGAAGTTCCTGTATATTTTACTGTATTTCGTGGGCACGAGCCGCCAGTGGTATAGGACCTTCTCAAAACCTTATCAATCAATAAGGAAGCTGATGTTCAGTTTGCACTAAACTAAATATTAAATGAAAAGACAAGATGTTGTCAATCCACTGAAATCAGATGATTATTTTCATTCAATATGGATGACTGCTACAAATAATTGATAGGGCTTCAAACAATGGATTCGAACCAATTTCAGCATTCTAATACATTACTTTATTCAGTACCACTACCAACACAGTATTTATACAATTACTATGTTGCTTATCAAGATCTATTCTCAATTGATGTCTTATTTTTCTTTCTAGATACTTGCTGTCATCTGTAGAGAGGACAATTCACACAGGGCGTTGAAACTAGAAATTACAAATCTGCAGGATGAACTCAGTAAAATCTCGATAACTGATGAGTTTGCAAAGCATGCTAGATTGAAGAGAAAGTTGAATGCTTTGAAAGATGAAATGGAAGGCAAAGGTAAACTAAAGTCTATTTTGTTTCACTTAATATACATAATATAATAGCTAAATAAATTGAAATGTTTTTGATAATTATCCATTACTGATTTCAATAAAGTTAAACTTGAATAGCCTGAGAAATTTCAAGTTTCCTTCACCACAAATTTATTGCAACAATGATTTTGTTTGTTACACCATTATCGTGAAAATAATCCCTGGAAGATTCATGCCCGGTTTTTCCAAGCACACTCAAATTTGAGGGACCCTCAAGTTTACATTCTCTATAATATACTTAGCATAGGAAATGTCAGCTGTTCTATCATAATTTTAGGGTCCCTCAAGTTTGAGTGTACTTGAAAAACCGGACATGAGTCTACCAGAGATTATTTTCACCATAATGATGTAACAAACAAAATCATTGTTAGTCAGTTTGATAATAGTAAATTGATGGTGTGAATGAAACCCGGTTCCACAGCAAGATTCTAGATGTTTAATAAATTTGTGACTAAGACATTTAGGCTAAATATTTTTCATTCAATGAATCAAATACGGTCACAATATCAACACAAAAATGAAATTGTCATTGTAATTTTAAACTATTTATTTAATAGAAAATTATCAAATAATATTTTCCCATTACCTAAAATAATGTCCACATAGATTATATTCGTTCTAGTATTTGCTACAATTTTCCAAGAATTTTTTATCGAACATAGCTTAACTTGGTTAGTTACTCAAAATTGCAATATATCTCAAGCTATTATTAATATAATATGGTACCGTATTAAATTTTTTTGCATTTCGATGTTTTGTTTTTTGCGTTTCAGCCGCAAAATTTGATAATCATGAAAATTAATCATTAGAAAATTTTATAAAACAAATAGTTACCAAAAATAGTAACACAAAAATTAAGCTGATCATTCCAATTTGAGAAGATTCAATTCAAATAAAATTTTTACTATCTTGGGTTCTACGCCTAATCTAATAGGAAGATATCGAAAGATATGTTCAGATTCTTCTTCAATCTTTGAAGCATTTTCAAAATATGTATTATTCCATTCAGTATAAGATTTGACAGTTTTTACCCTCTCCACGGAATGCAACTTGATTTTGTTTTTGTTAATGAGGGTTACAACGAAAGTAGTAAAATCCAAGGGATCTTCAAACGTTTTTCCCTCATATTGGATTTCAAAATCATATCCTTGATATTTGAAGCTATGCGTTCTAATTAGTTTTGTGAAAATAAACTCAAATTTCTCAGCGTTGGTTGGAATTGGGATGGGTTTAATCGTGTTTGATGATTTATTCCGTTTTGTATCATCTTCTTTTTCTACTTCCGTTTCTTCTTTTTCTACTTCCGTTTCTTCTCTTTCTCCTCCCTCTGATTTTTCCTTCTCTTCTTCTTTTCCTGTGAAAATTCTATGTTCTTCCACTGCAGTCAATTGCAATTGATTTTTGGATTTTATGCCCATCAATATGTGGGCGATTGAAAGTTTTTCCTCAACAGTCAACAAATCAGAATGTGCAAGACCTTCTTCATATTGATCCTTATCCATTTTTGAGAATCGTATATGTCTTGTAATGTAATTGAAATGTTCGGCAAGATTTTGAAATTCAATGTTTCTTCGTGCAGCCTCTGCATGAACCCATCTCTCAGTATGTTTGAAAACCTCCATTTCAGATTTCAAATTCAAAGAGTCCAATTTCAGAATTGTTTCTAGTGTATCTATATCAGCTGAAAGAAACCTTTCATTGTCCATTAGTTCACTAGTTTTATCCCTGAATACTGCGGTACAAATTGTTTCAATGTCTGGAATGTTATGAACCCTAGAAAACTCATAAACATCTATTACTTCCATAACAGTAATATTGTCTTCTATGTATTGAACACATTTTGCCATCAAGTCTGGAATTACATACTTCCAGGAAGCTAAATACAATGAACAAGCATAAAGACTAGAGGTGAAATTTACATTCTCTGTGTAGAAAAATTGTTTCATACCATTGAACTCATCCACTTCGACGTCTTCTATTCGAAAAGTAACATTTTTGAAATCTTCGTACAACATTGATCGAAACACTGGGCTAGAAAGGCCAAACAATAGTTTGTGTCCTTTGATTCTGCATTCTGGCTTACCAACTAAAAACTCACAATCACTTAAATCGTCGTTGTTCAGGCAAAGTTCGAACTTGCTCTTCAAGTTTGGTGGAATGGAACCCATGGCTGCTAAATTGAAAATGTTTTCAAAGTAGAAAAATATCTACAGTTATTTATAACTCAAATAAAAGTTACTTGAACAGATGGGTATTGAATCCAAAATGAGTAAACTTTCCAAACTATTAAATTTTTAGTTTCATTGTAGGTAATTCCATCTTCACAGTTCACACACCACTATTTAAGTTATACTGTAAACTAGTGTTATCCAACCACTAATAATACTACTATTATAGCACCGTTCAATAAATTAATATTATTATTAGACTGCAATTTCAGGTTTTAGACTATCAATAGTCATCGTCGATTGGATTAAAATTAAAGCACAGGAAGAGAAAAGTTTGTTCTTCTATTTTTTATGAGTTGATCTGATAAAAGTTATCACCACAGAGAAGAGTTCCTATTTCCTTCTCTGTGTTATCACTTATCAGTGTTGCCTAGAGAGAGCATGTTTTCCCTATGTTCAAGTGAAAATTTCCCCGATTGAGCTAAAAATTCCCTTCTTTTAAACTTTTCATGCCAGTGCCAGTTTACTATCTAAAGCGCAGATATAGTTTCTCTGTGCACAAAGTAAAAAATAGATTCGAGAATAAAATCAGTCGCGGATCCAGGAGCAATAAGTAAGTAGGAGAATAGTAATTTCTTACACGAGATATGGGGAAATGGGGTTGTGCCAGGCCACAACACAAATGTGGGGTTCCACATCACAAATACTGAAATACACCCAAAAAATTCCTCATACTTAAAAATTAAACCATTGAGTATAGATATATTATATCTATACTCAATAATAAAACATCCACTGGCCTGCTCAAACACGAGGGAATATTGACGATACCCCGGTCACCGACTGCGACGAAGACGGACCAAGTAAAAAGTAATAGGGGGCGGGGTCAATCAAGGTAGTATTGTATTCTTTTAGGAATTGAATGTATTAAGTGTAAATTTATGATTAATAAAAATACAATATGTATATATTGCGGCCACTATATAGTTCTTTTATTTTAGGTAAGTGAAAACAAAGGTTGTCAGATTCACTAAGTTTATTAAAAAACCATACCTTAGTTTCAATGCTCATCGGTGGAAAACTGAGTCTTTGAGAAATACGAGTTTGAAAGGAACAAACTTTGATGATGCCCTGAGTATTGAAACTCAAGTATGTTATTTTAATAAACTTTGTGGATCTGACAACTTTTTCACTTGCCTAAATTATGGATTTACTATATCTCTGATAAAAGTGTAAATTTTATTTTTTTATACTTGGATGTATGTTTTGATCAATTATTATTGATATTAAATATCTGTCTTTTGTTCCAGAAAGTCAAAGACTCCAAGATAGACTAAAATTGAGATTTTTCGTCACAAGTTCAGTACAGGTGCTACTAGTAAGTACAATCCTTTGATTTTTCTATGAGTGACACCTGGTCGGACCAAATGACCGTTGCAATCAATTGTATAAATTGAGTTGAGTGGCAAGACTTTAGAATTGAAGTAGGTGAGACCACCAGACCCATCCTGACATTTTTTATATGCGCACTTCGTTTTTTGTCCGTTTGTGTCGTGACGTGTTGGAGGAAGTGACATTACCCTATGATAACAGTGTTCAATATAATATGATGTCTACAGATGTTGATGTCTACAGAAATGTTATTATATCGAGAAGAGTTGATTATTATATTTGATGATTGTCGAGAAGAGAGCATTCCGTTGATAAAATGCATTACGCATATTAAACATGTCCGGATGGGTGGCATGGTCTCCTACTTCAATGCCAAATTCTTGCCGATTTGATTGCTTCTGTTTGAATATAGGAAATAGTGATAATGGATTATCTGCAGTATTAATCAGAATAAGTTCTTCTATTGTATAATATGCTCAATTAAATGGACAATTTTTCAACTGAGCAACTTAATTATAATCTGTCCAAGCAAAGAAGACTCTCTGGCAAGATGAGAAAATAACTCCAGTTCGGTCAATTTTGGTTAAAAAAATATTGATTTGGTCTCAAATTGTAGATCAGAATGTTTCCTACAATTGAGACCAAATTAATAATATATTTTAACCAATATTGACCGAGCTGGAGTACTTTTCTCATCTTGCTAGAAAGTCTTCTTTGCTTGGATAGACTGTAGTCGAATCTCTCTCTTGATTGGTTGTCATTCTTAGCAATAATCGTTCTCTTCTTGAGCAAATTATATTTTTATTTCATTCAGAAAGTATAGTGTTGAATTTATAAAGCTCAAAACTATTATGTATCATGTATAAAGATTTTCAATAGTTTTTTCTATCTCATTTCCTCTTACGGAACAGTTAAATAATATCAATAATCACGCCTTCGAATTCGCTATAATTTTTACATTATCTGATTATCTTTTGTATGAATTAAAAATAATGATAATGATTTTTCACTACAGTATCAATAGTGACGGCTTCAAATTTTCAATGTTCGGTATTTTTTCTCACTTCATCTCTCGTATAAATTTTATAGTAAATTATCATTATTATTTCACTATAAAATTTATACGAGAGATGAAGAGAGAAAAAACTCCGTACATTGAAAATTTGAAGGCGTTACTATTATTAAAAATAATTTTTTTCTATATTTGTTGCAGGGATTGATTACAGTTTTATTCATGTGGTTGTACAGATATGAGCCCGTCCTGGTATTTCCCAAGGCCTGGCTCTCACCGATCTCTTTCTTCATCTCATTTCCAACCTCCATTGAGGGAGCCGTCGGTCTGCCATTTTGGTTCAGTGTTTGTAGAGTTTTCGCTAAATCAACTGTAAGTGTAGCAGCAAGTAGAAAATAAGTTGAATCTAATCAATTCAAATAAAATTTTTCATATTCCAATATCTGGTTTTAATAAAAATCCAATTACGGTACTGTACTATTTTTACAGTGAAGGCAAGTATACTTACGAATTTGTCCAAAATCGTAGATCTGTTCTATTACAGTTATGATGATACTATCTGTCTGTCTCAATGGCTCAACAGCCCATGAGGGGCCTAGACCTAGCAGCTGGTTGCCAGTTCAATACTCACTCCTCTGTAAAGTCCGTGCAAGCCAAGAAGACACCCTGGCAAGACGGGAAACCGACTCCAGCCCGGCCAATACCGGCCCAAAAGCAATAAATTCACAAACAGAACTCACAGTCCCCGAACCAACACAGGCCGAGTCGAAGCCGACAACCTCAATATTGTTCAATATTGTAGTGGAAATTGAACCATGAATTATAGCCTAATCAACATTGCCTACATACTGTGGAAGAATAAATAAATAAATTTGGTACAAATACGTAACAAGCATATTTTATAAACAAATTAGAATAACTAACTACATTGAAACCACAGATAACGCATTACAAAATAAATAGTACCTACTCAATGTTCACTTTGTTATTAGAATACATTAGGGCTACTAATGTATAATAAATCAATAATGAATCACGGTAGCCTACCTTTTGCAATAAGTTTATTTCTTCACAATATAAAAAACTTATTTTGAAGGGTAGTTATTGTGATTCAATCTTGATTTATTACTACTCATCTGTGAGTAAACTACCCAATCGATCTATTCTATTTCTTCCTGGATTCCATCAGTACGTTGAGTTGTGTTTTGAGTTCATCCAGCTCGTAATCGGGAACGTATCGCACTTCGTCGTAATCTTCTGTGTGAGGTACCACGGTCATGCTCACCCCTTGTGGCAGAGCGGCTTGGATTACTTCCAGGTATAGAGCGAACGTTGTTGAGGGTACATCAACTATCTGTGGACATACAAAAAATAGCTCCGGTAAACAACGACTCGTGGGTGGCTCGTTGGAGGAGTGATAAAGCGCCGGTCTGATAACCAGGTGGACCCTGGTTCAAGTCCCAAGCGAGGAACAATTTTTGACCACAGCGGAGGAGACGATAAGCCAACGGTCCCGACTACCTTAAAAAGTAGTCGTCATCTATCATCCATTTCATTACCCACGCACAAGCCTATGAGCTCATGTGGGCTTCATCCTCATAAACAAACAAACTGTCTAAAAATAAGGTTAGATTTTCTTTCAAAAATGTACTCTGGATGAACTATATACAGCATTAGTCTGGTCGAAGAAGATTCTGTCAAGATGGAAAAATGACTCCAGCTCGGTCAATATTAATTCAAAAATTAAGAATTTGGTCTCAAAATGTAGAAAACATTCTACTCTACAATTTGAGATCAAACTTTTGAAAAAATATTCCATCTTGTTATTTTCCCATCTTGCCAGAATGTCTTCTTTGCTTGGAAACAGTATACTATCCATCTCAAACATTTATGATTGTTGTAGTATTCGAAATTAAACTGTATGGTGTAACATATTAATTATAGGGCTAGTAATGAGAAATTTGCTAAAAGCAGCGAACTTGATACGGTTACAAAAAACACCAATTTGATTGAAGGATGGAGGATATATTAATATTGAAACAAAATAAAGAAGTAAACTACGTAAAAAACTGCAAAATAGTCTTACTATTTTTGTCAAATCTTTACTACTACTGTTGGGTGAGCCTCAAAGATCATTGGATGTAGCCATCAATATAGATAAAAGCACAAGGTACAAGTTAATCAAGAAACCTCGAGTAGTGTTTATCAGCATGATTTCCAATAGTAAAAATAATAATTATTATTAAATAAATAAATTATTATTATTTTTACTATTGGAAATCATGCTGATAAACACTACTCGAGATTTCTTGATTGACTATTTCCAATAGTTAATGAAGATTATAAGAATGTGGATTAAGAATACGAGTACAAGAGAGTCTCCAGTGATTTAATCAGCTTCATGGCAATAGTCCAGGTAGAATTTAGCTTGTAGTTATCAGTATCTGAATTGTCGACAAATCATGAACTATTATAAAAGTAGAATAATTACCTGTACATTGCGTTCGTAAAGTGACAAATTATATTCAGCTTCCGGTAAAGCGCTCCTAGGTTTGTATCTGTATATCTTGGTTTGGCTTGCTGGTGTAGCCCAACTGTTGAGAAAAAGGATAGATTATCAATTTTTCTTGAAACAAGAAGAATTTTTGACAACAAACGTATTCAAAACATTCCAAATCTATTCTAATTTATTCTAGGAAGCAAAAATTTCTATATTCAATGATTAATAAAAAAATCTCTTCGAATTCTATTCGACAATCAGAATAATTTCACTGGAAAGTTCAAATTCTGTTTGAAACATTTCAAATAAAATGTTATTTCTACTAATATACATAGAACTGGCTAGCAAAAACCCTCCACTCGTTTCTGTCATCTTCCTACCTTCCCAGTAACGATTATTCAAGAGGTCTTGTCATAATCTTGCTTTTATAGCAGATATAAATGATAAGCAAAGAACACAAGAAGAGCTTTTGTCAAGATGACGGCTGTTCTTCATTACCAAGCAGATTACCAGCTCAGCACAGAACCCTACTCCCTGAAAATGAGAACACTCTGCATTAAATCTGAGAGTTGTATAAGAATGGATTAGTAAGCTATAAGATTAAATTGATTGCCTTGATTCTATAAAACAGCCGACATCTAGGCCAAACGACTCCCTACGATTCATCTGTAGCATATCTCAAATAAATTCTTCATCAGTTGTTTAGCGTACTCTACTGTTAGGTTTCCTTGCATATCCTAGTTCTAAAATCCACAATCGTTACAGAAATCTGTCATTTTTATCAAGGATTAATATATTAGAATTTCATGCTTTGAATGAAACTATTAATACTAATTTACGATCTAATATTAGGTGGTATATATATGAGGAGATTCTAAATTAGAAAGACTCTCGCCTGTAATCCTGTCCCAGCTAGCTACTGCCGAAACAGCTGATAGGAAGAAGCAAGTATGGCATAGGCATTGTAGCTTCTAATAGCAGCTACTACTAGAAGCTACTTCCCAAGTCACACTTGCTACTTCCTATCTCCTATTCCACCAGCAGCTAATAGCTAGGTGTAACAGGCTTTGAGGCAAGAGTCTTTCCGATTAAAAATCCCCTAATACAAACTATTTAATATTAAGACTATAACAGGTGACACAAAAAAACGGGAACTTTTCAAGTAACACGTAAGTTACGTGAATAAAGGAAATGTAATCTTATTGCTGAAAATGTGAAGTAGAATAGTTGCCATTTATAGTTTTAACAAGAAAAATGTCAATTTTTGTAGATAATGTCCTTGAGATGACGACCATTCAAACGTATGTATAGATTCCTATAGAAACGAACAGTGAGATTTTGCAAGGCAAGTTGAACCACTGCAATGCGAATCTCAGCAATTTCTTCGTGAATCCTTGTTTTCAACTCGAATAATTATTTTTGAGCGTGAAGCGTATGCTTTACTTTTAAAATGGCCCCACAATAATTGTATCGACATTCCATGCTTACATGGAAATCTCACTGTTGGCTTCCAGGAATGTATAGGCTACGTTTGAATGGTCGTCATCTCAAAGACATTGTTCATGAATATTGGCATTTTTTTGTTAGAACTATAAATGACAAGTATTCTACTTCACATTTTGAGCAATGAAACTAATGATAACATTTCCTTTATCCACATACGGGTTACTTCAAAAGTTCCCGTTTTTTGTGTCACGTATTTGTGTATTCGTATTCATAAAGTCTGTCCAAGCAAAGAAGACATTCTGGTAAGATGGAAAAATGAATCCAGCTCGGTCAATAAAGATTCGAAAATGACTTATTTGGTCTCAAATTGTAGGAAACATACTGATCTACTAATTGAGACCAAATTTATAATTTTTGAACCAATATTGGCCGAGCTGGAGTCATTTTCCCCATCTTGCCAGAATGTCGCTTGAACAGACTTCAGTTCCACTTCCTCTGTCACTTTTTCTATGTAGTAGCATCTCATAAAGAAGCCTGATGTGACAAAGGCTTTAGAATAGTTCGAAAAAAAATTTTGAACATAATAAAAGTTTATGTACTTACCAGTCTTCTACATCCACACCCATTGTGTTGGCAATACTGTGAATCAGACTCTGATAGCTTTCAACCAGTGCAAAATCGTATCCTTTTATCTGAATGTCAAGCGTGTCATGGAGAGGAATCTTCGACTTCATACTTTCCAGATAGGGAGGATCATACTTATCAGTGAAAACTTGTCTACTACTGCATGTAGAAGTTACATTAGTAGCAGGTTTCACAAATAGTTTCGAGGAAATTTTACTATTCTGAACAAATGACTTGGAAGCAGCTATCTTGGTGACACAGCTTCTCACCTGGTGACAGAAAGATAAAAACGAATTCAATAAAGAAAATATATATAAGATGACAAATAATAAACAAATATTCAATTATTTATAGTAGACTATCATATTGTTTGAGATAGCAAAAAATAGACTTAGATAATTGTAATATTTCAAGGGAGCTGAGGCAAATAGTAAGCCTCCTGACAGGACATGGCCCATTCAGGTATATGTTATGGAAGAAGGGACTATGTCAGGATGATGAATGCAGATTCTGCATAGAAGAGACAGAATCAGCAGCACATTTGCTGCTGGAATGTCCAACACTATTGCAAATGAGGAGGAGACTTCTTGGAAAGGCAACCCTCCTACCGGAGGAGGCAAGAGAACTGGACTTCAAGGCCCTGAGTAAATTCTGCTCTGGCCTTGAATTATGGAACATGGCATAAGCCAAAGAGGGGATGCCACAAAAGATCGAATAGCGGTCGCGGTGGCTAAGGGTTACAAAGCCCAACCCATTTAATAATAAAAAAAAATATTTCAAGTCGACCAGTACCCCGGACAATCCTTCGCCCCCGGATTATCGCCCATGACCTAGTCATGTGGGGTCATTCAGCGAGGTATGTGGATGTAGCTGCATAAATGGGATGCCCGGATTATATAGTCTGTCCAAGCAAAGAAGACCCTCTGGCAAGATGAGAAAATGACTCCAGCTCGATCAATATTGGTTCAAAATTGATTAGGTCTCAAATTGTAGATCAGAATGTTTCCTACGATTGAGACCAAATCAATAATTTTTGAACCAATATCGACCGAGCTGGAGTCATTTTCTCATCTTGCCAGCCACTTCCTTCTTCCCTGACTGATACATGAAGAACCAACAAAGTATGTTGACTCGGACTGGTGTACATCTGATCATCATATGCATCGTGAGCTGATTAACATTCCAAGAGGTCGCAGATATGCTATAGGAGTTCAGCGCTACTCTACTTTAATAAATTGCCTGCGAGGTGAAGCTGTTGGATTTGTGTGGTCTTCAGAGTGTGGTGACCCGATTTGAGACAGGGCCTACAGTGAAATTCGAGAATATATTAGTAAAAAATGACCAGGCCGAGGGTACTTAGTTTCTGACTGCCATCTTGATATTTACTTTGGTGTGAATTATGAGTTTTATTGTATTAACGCCATCGATCCCGGAATCCCAAAATTGGGGTAAGGAATGCTTGAAGTCGTTGCCAAGGACTGGGATCTCCAGATCGGCAGTGTCATATGTAAATGGATGATTAAGACCAGGGGTAATGGATTAAGTTACTAGACCGACAGGTAATCGGTTATCGCCAACGCTACGGGCCCCTCAATTTTCTAATCACCCTACCCACTTTGGTAAACACTTGAAATTTCAATTATTTTACGACCTGTCTAGAAACAGTGGAAATCTCTCATCATCACCCCTCTCATTATCCACGTACATTCGGGCATAATTGTATGAAAAATATCTATCTGAATAAAAATATAGCTCATTGCTCATATTGAGATTAAATCCATCAATTTTCCAAAAGCATATAATTAAGTTAGTAAACTCTAGAAGTTATGGGTCCAAATTTTCAGTGAAGGCCAGGAGTAGGCTAATATAACCAAACCAAAAAATATAATAAGGTTAATGTCTCTTTGTAAAAAAATATCAACTCAATCACGACATATTGTATCTAATACTTCAGAGCATGCTTTAAAATCAATTATTGATCAAGTTTAAAAAATAATTCTTTACTCACCGATTCCACACATATTTTTAAAGCCATTTTCTTATTTAGATGAGCGATCTGGTAACGAATAATTTCACAACACAAGCTTGAATTCCGGATAAGATGAGAAATCAATACAAAATACGATATCTTGAATTAAAAATTAATAAATTTACAGAATCAATTTCAAAATAATAATAAAATTATTATCTGGCACCTAAGAGTCTAAGACCTAACCTCAAATTCGCTGTGATGAAAAAAACAATCGACAGTCGATCAGAAATGCATAAGTCGATAATCACATTATCGTTATATAATCGACAGCATTATCGTTTATCGATATAACTGGCGCCAAAAATTAAGGCGGTTGGCAAATAACTTTAAACACTCAGCTCTGTCAGGACAGTCTGAAGCTGTCTTCGAGACAATATAGCTCATAATATTGATGGATCGTTCCAGTTCTGATTCATTCACACAGACTGTTTTGAGACTTGAGAGCGCTAAGGCCAGGCGTATGCTGGGACGCATTGGGGACACGCACGCAAACCAGCCAATCACAGTTCTTGTCTTGTCCTCAATAAGAGCTGTGATTGGCTGGCTTGCGTGCGTGTGCATGAATGCGTCCCAGCATACGCCTGGTCTAAGGATTATCAACTCGCCAACCTTTTTGCGCCAGCTCTACCAGTAAGGACAGTGCCCAGTGGACCCCGGGAGCTTTTTTGAGGCAAAATAGTAGTTGAAAGATCAATGATGCCAAGACACAGGAGATGCTATGCACTCTTAAGGGCAGGCCACACCAAGCTCGCTACCGCGGCGGTAGCGAAGTAAAAAAACTCGCTTTCCATGTTATTAAATTGAGCAGGCCACACCGAGCTCGCTACCGCGGAGGTAGTACCTCGGCGGTAGTTTCACTTCGCTGTGCCAGGCGAACTTTTAAAACGTCTGCTGGTGGTACTACCGCCGAGGTAGCGAGCTCGGTCTGGCCTGCACAATTGAATAACATGGAAGGCGAGTTTTAAAACTTCGCTAACGGTAGCGTATGCTGGTGCATGCGCTTACGCATTCCTTCACTACTAGAAGACTACCGCTATCGGACGTTTTTTGGTGTGGCCTGACCCACATAGCACATGAACATATCAGATATGTATTAGATAAGTTCCATTGATACTTAAAGTATGTATCGGATACGTAAATTTACATATCTAGTACCTATCTGATACGTATCTGATACGTGAAAATGTCCGCTTTTGAGATACATATTATTTAGGTATTGATTATACAATCATATCCGATATGTATCACCCTCATGTCTTGGATATACATCTAATATGTAACTAACAAAAAAATAATTGCCAAAATACTTTGTTCATCAATGATATAAATATTATCAAATTATAATTAATATTATAATATTGATATTTGTAATTGTTGAAATCAAATCATAATAATCCAGTTAATCCCACTGGAAAGACATAAAAAGATGTATAAGAAATATAACTTACTTAACCTAAAAATACTGAATGCAATCAATAGCCTACACAATCGACTTTAGCATTGGATCAGATTCAAATCAATTGATAAATGAAACAGAGATTTATATAATAAGTAATATTACATTCAAATGAACAATTTTCATCCTTTTAAAAGTACTATTCTGGTTTTGTCTCCACAATCACATCAGCTTACATTTCATCACTTCTCATAACAAAAAATTTCAGTTCAGAAAGAGCACATGAGCAGAGGCGCAGTTACTAATGCATTGTGGGTAGGTTTAGCGGATAGGTATCTGATATGTATTGGAAAGTATTGGGAGATACATATCAATCCTGCCTCAAATAACATGTATCAGATACGTTTGAGGTACATATTTTGTAACACATACTTTAAGGGTTACATTGATATGTACTTAATATGTATTGGATACTTTGTGTGCTATGTGGGGAACTACCATCGCGGGAGCGAGCTCGCTACCTCTAGCAGACGTTGGTGTGGCCACTGCTTTAGTACCATACACATAGGCTATTGCCTATTCCAAGAGAAGACACAATTTCAATTACCTGTACTTTAATGCCAGATTATTAGAAGCCTCATATTGACCAGACATGATTGTATTATGGAACTTTGTTCAGAAAGTTAGAAGTCTCTAGAGTATCAATCGCAGTGCTTGGCAGTAATGTGGAGTATGGAGTTCTCATTTGGGGCCATTCTCCGTATGCCTTCATTGCCTAGGACATAATGCTTCTTCAAAAGAAAGCACTTGAGATATAGTCAGTCAAAGAAGACATTCAGGCAAGACCCTTTGCTTAAAATACTTGGTAACCAAGTCGCAATTGTGAAGAAAGAATAAAGATAGAAAAATGACTCCAGCTCGGTCAATAATGGTTCAAAAATTATAAATTTGGTCTCAAATTGAAGACCAGAATTTAATGTGTAAAAAAAATTTTTTTTCTGATTTTTTTTCGATAGGTACAGTATTGGTATGACGTACAACAGTACAAAGAACAATGTTGAAAATTTATTGCACCATTTCTATAGTAAACTATTTATTGAATAACTAAACCCATATTTTACTGTGCCATGTAGGTATATACATTAATTTTCAATAGTAAATTTACACTAATTTTTTAAATACTTTCAAAGCAAATCAGAGCTTGTCCACATTCTTATAATACTCTTCAGTTATCTATCAATAATTATGAGCCAATTTACTTGGTTAAACGTAAACGAGCCAATTTACTTGGTTAAACGAGACCAGCCCTTACAATAATATTGGAGACTTATCACCAAAACAAAAATGAAACTATCGCAATTTCAATGGATATAACAAAACAATCAATTTATTCTTACATTGATAATAGTTACGAAGATATTATTTACAAAATTAAAATATTATTGATAAATACACTAGAAATGAACTAAGTACTCTTTTGTGCCATCATATTCTCATTAGCCACCATTTGAAACTCGTGAAAACGCTGTGATATCCGTTGATTCATCTTCATATACTTTTCAGCACAATTTATAACACATTTATCCTGAAACAAACAGAAAAAGAACTGAAAATGTTGTTGAACAAATAAAAAATCAGGAAATTATCAACATTATAGATCAACAATCAACAAAAAAATGTTTTAAATAAAACTTGAAATACAAGACAAATCACACTCTGAAAATTAAACTCGTGTATATAAATTATATTTAAAGGTACTAAATTTTGATAAAAATCAAGTTTATTGAAAATTAAGAATAGTTCTTTTTTTGTACGGCTACTTCAGTTGATAGTTTTCTATTCTTGCAATTCTGACTCTTCTATAAGAATTTCTGCTAGTCTGTCCAAGCATAGGAGACATTCATCAAGATGGAAAAATGACTCCAGCTCGGTCAATATTGGTTCAAAATTTTTCAATTTCATCTCAAATTGTAGGAAACATTCTGAGATCAAATTTATAATTTTTGAACCAATATTGACCGAGCTGCAGTCATTTCCCCATCTTGCCAGAATGTCATCTTTGCTTGGACAGACTATATCTACCGTACTTCAAACAAGGTATGTCCTTGATCAAGTCGACCTGACAAAGAATAATGAGTGGTCGATTCTTTACAGGCAACACCCTACCATCTAGATGCGATCAAAACCCCAGTTGAAATTACCGCATGAGTTCTCAAAGCCCAGTATAATGAAAAAAACAGTACAAATCTATGACAAAGAATAAATTAGCAGCATTTTTCAAAACTCACTTCCTGATTTTTCACGTTTCTTGTTGTAAAATCCCAAATACAGTCGGCAAAGCATATTTCCGACAGCTTATTGTAGGACAGGAGAAAGTCTCGGAACTAGAAAGACAAAAACTTTTTTAGAATAAAAATGTATCAACTTATTTGTTGTTAAAACTATTACGATTTATTTGAATTGATGAAGTTGAAATTTATTAGAAAAACAATACGTGGAAATAATATGTGATACAGAGATTAAATATCAATGTAGGATAAAAAATTTGATATTTATTCATCAACAAATTATTTCAAAAAATTATCTCTGGGAAGCGGTTTGTCCCAGTGGTAGAGAGCGTCTAATCGGTGAGATTAGATAAGCGACGTGCCTCTACCACCACTGTTGTAACGGTGACCGGTTCCTCTGAATTCAATTCATGAGCCTCAAAAATCGCTTCCCGGTGGTTCGGAACCCACCTAAAGCAGTAGGTCCATTCATCTCTCATCATCATCCATCCCATTACCCACGCACAGGTCCAAGAGCCCATGTGGGCATCACCCTCAGAAAAAAAAATCTAGACACTATATATATAAAATAAGTAATGCACAGGTTTTAGATTAGGTAGGAATCTGAAGGTTACTACTGAATATTATTTATTTATTATAAATTGAACTGTAGAATACCTTTAATTTATTAATTATAGATTAAAACGGTAGCCCACTGGTGGCTCGTGCCCACGAAACAAGTAAAGTGCCTGTATCTTTTACTGTACATCACTTCACCTATTTTGTGGACACGAGTCACCAGTGTATTAGATAATTATGTATCAAATGGAACTTGATAGTGTTGTGAACTAGACATAAACTATAACTTATCAGTTAAGTAGATTTAACCAACGCTGTAGAACTGTATAATCACGGACAGATTGTTTGTCCTAAAATTTCCTGACTTACAAACTTTTTCTTCTTCGAATGTCACCATCTCGCCGGGAACATACTCAATTCCCAAGCCAAATAACATGTTTGTTTGCAATTCTGCATTATATTTTTTATTTAACTTATCTATACGGTCGATACCACTTTGAAATTCATTTTTAAGCTTTTTTAAGCGCTCATCTCGCGAGATCATATCTCTCAATTTCCTCGCCTTCTTTATTATTTTTTCAATTTTATTTTGGTTGAAAGTTTTCTTTTTCTCCTATTGAACAAACAGGAAAAACACATAGGAATATCAAGGACAAGGAATAGCACACAGGAAAAAGCACTTAGGAATAACAAGGAAAGGAATAGCACATGGATGGTAGAAATAACAGGACAATTAAATAGGCAGGATAAAGATTTCAAGTAATGTGTTTTTTTCATTAAATCATTCTTCATAGCAATATAAAACTCATTCACACTCACAAGAATTTAATTCATGGAAACTCACCAATTTTTATCTTACCTACGTTTGAACATCCTAATATAAATTAGTTACAAATTTAGATCAGGCTATATTCTTCTCAAACGTCAGTGCCCCAGTTTTTTGTGATTCGAAAATAAAAAAATAGGGAGAGGAACAGTTTTAAAGATGAGCATGTAGTTTCTCTCCCAAATCATATTGCCGATAGGACCCGACAGTTTTTGTAAGTTTGTGGTTGGCTACAGCTGTTGGTCTGTGGCCGAAAGTTTCGCATAGAAGAAGACCTTCCATTACACGCACACACACTCAAAAAGTTTGTTTATACCGTCTCAAGTGATCGTGAATAGAGTATAGATAATGTTTATAAAATCAAGAGACATGATTGCACCAGCTGTTGATAGGTTACATTACGTGAAAGATACAGGTGGAGCCGGCTAAATTTTTGGCGTCAAGTATATAATATATATATTAGGAACTGCTAATTTGATGGAAAATTCTTTGGGACTAGCTTACAAAAAATGAACCTTTATATCAAGTCACGTCCTTGCTGCCGTATCTATTACTTGTATTATCTCTGTTGTATCTCATATATTATGATAGGCTACTAAATTTTGTGTATTAATAAATGAATTGAAGTGCAAAAAACAGTAGTAATATTAAATTACAATGAAATCATTCATGAGTATTTCCAATTTTATGAAGGAGATCATGACGTTAGACTTTTGTGTGACAACTGACAATCCGACACAACACCCACATTGCACTGCGCATATACAAAATGTTGTATAGTCTGTCCAAGCAAAGAAGACCCTGTGGAAAGATGAGAAAATGACTCAAGCTTGATCGATATTGGTTCAAAAACTGCTGGTCTCAATTGTAGGAAACATTCTGATCTACAATTTTAGACCAAATCAATAATTTCAGAACCAATATTGACCGAGCTGGAGACATTTTCAACTGACTGTTCTTAATTGGCCTCATTTTGATCCTTTGGTCTCAATTGTAGGAAACATTCTGATCTACGATTCGAGACCAAATTAATAATTTTTGAACCAATATTGACCGAGCTGGAGTCATTTTCTCATCTTGCCAGAGGGTCTTCTTTGCTTGGGCAGAATATATTGTCAATTTGTTCAATATCACCTGATCCAATACTGAACCTACGATATTCCGTCGAGATGTAAATTTAAAATGTAGTCATGATGTAATGAGCTATTGTGACCGCAGTTAAAGGTAGAGTTTCCTCTACACGATACGACGGTCGGTTGCAGTCGAACAGCTTAAAAGAAAAATTTGTGGATTGAATTTAATTACAAAACGTAATAAGCACAAACCTCAGAATAGGCGGACTAATGTAGCTAGCGTGAATTTGACTAATGTAGCTATTTCTGACTTGTCTATTTGTGAGTCACCCAATGGGACCACATTATGAACAGAAACTTTAATAATGATAATAATATTTGGCTATATATATAGAGTTCACTCTTTCAAGCATTCCAACAAAAAAGGTAGATTGTTCTCATCAATTTTACTATGTGTGAAAATGTACTCACTTAACCACTCAGGATTGACCCTTTCTGCTCCAGGCAGACTAAACATCTACAAGCAGGGCCTGATGGTCAGCCACAACTGGTTCAATCACCTCAACATCATAGTCCCATGAGCTGTAGCCAATCACAGCTCTTGTAGTTCAAGTTTAAAGAAGACAAAAGCTGTGGTTAGCTTCAGATGTTCAACTGCGGCCGAACATCTATCGTGTCGTGCACAGGAAACCCCCATTTAACAGCGTATTCATAAAAAGGGTATTTTAGTAAATGTAAACGTCAGGGATTCAAGTATTAGGAGCGAAAGATGCCACTAGTTCAGTCAATGTCAATGATAGTCTAGTTCAGTAGATATCGACATGTATAAAACTACAGTAGGCTAATAATAAAAACACATTTGAATTAATGAAAAGTAGCGATGTTTCCTTCTGTTCAATCAAATAATTCTGTAAGGGTTACAGCTTTTATGACTGCCAAAAGTGAACGACATTTTGAGTTTGAGTCAAGAAATTTTGGCCTCGACTACATTGACGGCATCAACATCAACTTTCTTAGAGGAATTTATTTTCAGTGTTTGAATTACTATCATCGAGATCGACATCGACTGAAAAATACTCATTATAGGCTTAATTCACCCAGGCTGCGGCCAGAAGAGCAAGAAACGTCGTCGCATCAATTCAGCAACAGACTGCAGCTGTCAAAGTGTGCGAATTTTCAGCGCGTCTGGCTACCTCCTATCTCATTCCTTCGAGTCATCCATTTTGGAGCAAAATTTGCGATAGTTTGTGTTACTCATGCAGTAGTTCAAGAACAGTCTGTGTGAAGTGAAAACACAAACCCGTCGGGCAACAACTGCTATCACAGAAATAACTTAGTAGAAAGAGTACTGAGCACGCCTACTGACCTCTTACCGTTACCGGCAACTGGCAACAGCATTAATTTATAGTCCAGGTGAATTACGTATCTATATGTATAAACATATAAAAAGGAAAGTTGAAAGGATTTTTCTATCCTTCCTCTATGGTGTACGGCAACGTATCAGGGTTGAATTAAAAATCAACAAATTGAACAAACTTAAAAATGATGAAAACATCAAATTGACCTAACCCAACTTAAATAGCGTTTTGAAAAATATGGAAATATATCATCAAAATAATATGTGTTTCACACATGTATTTATTATTATTACTATAAACTATTATTGAAACAGAAGCATACAATGAAATCTTACTCATATTTTTGTTATCAAATTTTTACACTTACGGATTTTATTTGATCTGGATTCACGTCTTCCAGACCCTGCGCTATTCCTGCTGATGCCATTTTTTCAAATCGTACAGAAATTCAATTAATAATTATTTTTAGAGAAGAATGGATGTTATTTACAAATTTAAAATTAAATACACAAGAAAAGCACAGAATCCTAGAATGCGTTATTGTAGCTTCGAGTTATCAGATAACCTAAATTTCAATAATAATTTTTAATCTGGAAAATGGAAAGGGATGCTACAATTCCTACAAAAGCTACCAACGACAAACTGTGCCATTTCCAAATCGACATTTTAGGACAGTTATAATTACAGTACTAATATTACTGATCAGCTCTGACCAAAGAATATGGAGAGAATATACTTTATGTATTCACTGCCATAACAGTTATGTAATTTACTCACAGAGATGATTTAACAATACAACTAATATATTTAATGGCTAAAGTGAAGTTTACCGGCCACCCTTCCAAAAGTCAAATTTCCGGTTGCAATCGATTAAGTATGGCCTACTGATGAATAAAAAAAATTAGCCGTTGCTGTCCAGTAGTTTTGAAATAAATCAAGTTTAAAGTTTAGTCTGTGGAAGCTAGAAAATTGGCTCACATGTACACTAATTCTTATTTTAGAAGTTCTAAAGCGCATCCAAACTGTACAAAACAGCACTAATTATTATTAGTCTAAGATTTATTTATGACTGAAAGTTAGGTTAGTTGAAGCTTAGGTTAGGTTGGTTAACACTCAGTTTGGGGTAGTTGGAGTTGAGTTGGTTAAAGGTTAGGTTAGTTTAAGCTTCCATTAGGTTAGTTGGAGCTTAGGTTAGGTTAGTTGGAGCTTAGGTTAGGTTAGTTAGAGCTTAGGTTAGATTAGTTTGAGCTTGAGTTAGGTTAGCTGAAGCTTAGGTCGGGTTAGTTGAAGCTTAGGTTAGGTTAGTTTGAGGTTAGGTTAGTTAGAGCTTAGATTAGGTTAGTTATAGCTTAGTTCAGGTTAGTTGAAGCTTAGGTTGGGTTAGCTGAAGCTTTGGTTAGATTAGCTGAAGCTTAGGTTAGTTTAGTTGAAGCTTAGGTTAGGTTAGCTGAAGCTTAGGTTGGGTTAGTTTAAGGTTAGGTTAGTTAGAGATTGGGTTAGGTTAGCTGAAGCTTAGGTTAGGTTAGTTGAAGCTTAGGTTAGCTGAAGCTTATTTTAGGTTAGTTAGAGCTTGGGTTGAGTTAATTGATGCTCAGGTTAGGTTAGCTGAAGCTTAGGTTTGGTTAGTTGTAGCTTAGGTTAGGTTAGCTTAAACTTAGGTTTGGTTAGCTGAACATTGTGATTGGTTAATTTAACCTCAGGTTAAGTTAATTTGAGCTCAGATTAGGTTAGTTGAAGCTCAGGTTAGGTTAGTTGAAGCTCAGTTAAGGTTAAATTATAGCAACTGCAGACCAAACTTTAAATTCATTTATTTCCAAACTACTGGACAGAGATGGCTATTTTTTTATTTTGTCATCAGTAGGCCATACTTAATTGATTGCAACCAGAAATTTGACTTTTGGAAGGGTGGCTGGTAAACTTCACTATTACCTATTCAATATTTATTCCTTCCATTGTTACTTTCATTTTCTGAAATGAACAAGTTTGAGAATATTTTTTACATCAATTAGTTGATGCACCAAGAATGTAGAGAAAAGGGTGTCTACAAACTGAGAACAGACACAATTCCCAAGAGATTTTACAGAGAAGATAATACAGTATTTCCTTCTCTGTGGACTGTCATGGTGGAAGTATCTGGAGGGATTATTCAAAATTTCAATTTTAATCATTCAATTTTGCTCAATAATTTTCACAATACCGTATCATTATTAGTTTATTTTTAATTTTTAACAATTATAATAATAAAAATTTATTGGGTTTAGAATCATACATTCTTTTCAACTTGATAGAATATTAAGTTCTCAAATGGATAAAAAATAGACTATAATAGTAGTTTATGCAACAGTTATGCAATAAATAAATAAATAATAATAAATAAACAACCAATAATAATATATAACTAATATATAACCAATAAACAATGAGGTGAGATATGAGTTGGAGCCATGAGCAGCAAGCAAAGCAAGCGTAGCAAGTGCTCTAAATATCTCACAAGTGCTTTAAAGGCCTAATACAACTTTTGTCTACACTATTTTATCTACAAATACCAGTGAAGTTATTAGTATCAGAACAGTAGACTATATAGACCACCAGTATCAAGTTATCTGTAAGCACAGGTATTATAAAAATCAATATACAGTATATTAAACATCTTTTGTCTTCGTAAATTGAAATACTGACAAATTATTGAAATATTGGTAATTGATTCCAGTTGCAGTTTTAGGTTAAAAAATTTGAATACTGTTGACTTTTCATCAGCTGGTTTCAAAACAAGAAATTTATAAAAAAAAATGGAATTTGGACTGTATCGAAAAACAATCATTACGACACGGTTCTGAAATTCCGTTTCAAAATGGTAGTCATTTAGATTTCAATTGTAAAACTGAAATAGGAATTTTTTGATACGCCCATAGATAATAGTAGTTTATGCAACGGTTGTATAATGGGAGCCTTTATAGCATGAGGTGAGATGTAAGTTAGAGCCACGAGCGAAGCAAATATCTCACAAATGCTATAAAGGCCTAATACAACCGTTGCAAACACTATTTTATCTACGATCACCAGACGTGTAGTTATCAGTATCAGACCAGTTTCAAGCTATAGACCACCAGTATCAAGCTATCCGTAAGTGTATGCTATTATAAAAATCAGCATACCGTCGTTTATTTAACTTCTTTTGTCTTCATCCTACTTGAACTGTTATGATAATCAACTTACTACTTGTTAAATATGTTAAAAATAACATATCAGTCAGAACCACAAAACGCATTTGACAAGCAACAAAATCGTGAGTGTTGTTGTAAAAGTGAAAGTTATTAACATATTCACTAACAAAGTTATAAGTATATTTAACTATTTAAACTTTGGACTATTTAAATTAGTTAAGTATTCAAATACATAAATTGAAATATTGACGAAAAAATACTGGTAGGCTACTCAATCCCAGTCACAGTTTTGATTTTGAGGTTAGTTGAACACTGTTTACTTTTTATCACCTGATTTCAAAACGAAACAAGGAATGAATCATAAAGTGGAATTTGGACTGTATCATAAAGTTCCTCCTGTATCGAAAAACGTTTATTACGACACAGTTCTAAGATTCCGTTTTGAAATGGTAGTCATTTCAATTTCAATTGTAGAACTGAAATAGTAATTTTTCAATACGCCCGTAGATAAAATAATTTTTTTAGGTATTGCAGTTACTGTTGCACGAATTTCTATGTTTCTACAGTACGGTATTTCTCTATAGTCGCCCACAGATCATTGGAATGACCAAGGTCACTGGCAATGGTGAGCCCTGTTGCCACTGTTGTCCACCCTCATTCGGCTAGCCTAAAATGATTGTTTCCTTTTCCTACAAAACAATTCAAGAAAGGTGAACGATATCCTCCTCATCCAAACAAAACATCACTACTTCTCTCTCACACACTCATTCTCTCCCTTACTTATAGCTACCCCTGAGTATGAAGCGGCACCATCGGAGGGAGAACCGAGGAAGGGTGGTGAAAGACTTGGTTGACCTTAGTCATTCCAATGATCTGTGGGCGATTATAGTATAATTTTTATGTAGTAAAAAGTTTGAAAAGTTGGCTTAAATTATTAAGTTTTTTCAGAAATTAGAAAACCTCAACTATCCTTTCATCTATGGTTCCATGTTGAATGATCTGAAAAAATAATAGAATTTTCTAGTAAAATTACAGTACACGTAGATTTCAAACTACTGGAACTAAACAAGGTTTCAATTTCATTATTTGATAATTCTCAACAGAAATAGAAAAATTTAGAATGAAAGATGGAAAAGACAATCAAGATACTTGGAATCAATGAATAACTTTATTGACACATTCAAATAGGGCTACTAATTAGCAAGTGGACAATTGTGTTTTTTTCAACTTTTACAATTCCAAGTAATAAATAAATACAACATTATCATACTAAAATAAAAATCTAAAACAACCAAATAAAACTTTAGCAGTTTTTACACAATATTAAAAGTTCCAATAGAAACTAATAAATTTTTAGTAAGATTATAAAGATATTAGGATACCGCAGGTTAGTCTCTTACTCAAACTGGATGGACTCAATAGTGTTCTTGTTTTACAAATTGCAGTTTCCATTCCAAAATAGATAAAATAAAAACAATATTTGCAAATAAAATCAATAATCAATAAAGATTTTCATAGATAAGTTCAATACAGTAGTAGCTTAGCTACAAAGTGGTTGCAGAGGCTAGTAGTAATCATATTGTTCTAGAATAAACTATCACACAATTTTCATCGTAACAGCTTCTTTGGAATTGAAATTGATTAGCGATAATTAATAGATCAACTTTACTAATAAAATTATAATTTCCACATTAAGAAAATATATCAGGATGGAATGATAGTATTGTAGGTATTATCAATATAATTACAACAACAGCATTACGGTAATTATTACAAGAGCAGTGGGAGGTTTCTTACAGTTGTACTCCAATTTAAAGAGATCTTTCATGTCGTTACAGAAAGTTCAACTTCGAATTTAACGAAGAGAGTTAATTACGCTGTTGCTGTTCTGCGCATGCTGAAACTCCCACTTTACAATAATTCACACTATTCTAATACATAATATATAAGGCTTTGAAGTATTGTATTACACAATTATATAATTAAGTGTATTCATGTATTATTAGGCTCGCTTGAGAAGCAAACTCGATGCACACATTACATTATAAAAATAAATTACCGTAAAAATAGTGATTTGTGTTGTGTATAATAATTGTATTACAAAGCTACATAATGTAACATTTTTAATGGTTTACTGTACCAAGAAAGAAGACTATTCGAAATATAAATATTTGAGATACCAACAGTCAAATACAAAAGCTAATGAGTGTGTTCCAACATACCATATTGAAAGTGTACATATTTTAATTATGAAAATACAAATTACTATGAAGTACGCTATCTATTTCCATTCAGGTTAAATTAAAAATCATAAATATTTTTTCTGCTACTTCCTGAGAGCATTAGAAATTATTGAAAACATTACTTTAGGAAACATACGACAGTAATTTTTCAAAGACAAAAATAATAATGCATAGAATAAATTTTATAATTATTGACAAAAATAAACCAATATTATAATAATGAGCTGAGAAACGAATAAAATCTTGTTGAAATTATTCAAATTATGGCTCAAAATTTTTGAAAAACAAGTTTGATGACTTTCAATGGAAATTGAATGTTGGATGAATTAATTATAGAATGTACAGTACATTGAATATCATTATGAATGTACCATACAACAATTACACAATAAAATTCAATACAGGCTATTATTATGTTACGTTTTATAATTCACACCATTTCTCACAATACTATTCCATATCAGTAATAGATTATTATTATAATTACAAACAACAATTAATATATATTATTTGGTAGTTTCATAAGAATAATTTTTCAATCTTCACTAATTCATGCTTCAAATCACTATTCGCCTCATGAAAATTATGAAACAATTTTAAAAAGAATATTTCTATTAGGCACTGGTAATCGTTTCACAAAAATAATCGAAATTCACAAGTTACAAATGAGCTACTGAAAGTGAGTAACTGAAAATATTTATTACATTTATTAGATTAAATAATTGTACTTTTCAATACTCTCCCCTCTCCTCCTTCAATTAATAGATAACTTCAATACTCATCCAGAGTTACCCAATAAATAAATTCAGATTATTCAACAATTAATGCACTTCAATGCGTATCAATGTGAAAATTCAGTACCGTAATGCTATATAAATTTCGATGAATAAAAAAATCAAGTCATTTAATTTTCTGAAATCCGATACTGATGTTTTCAACAAATTCAAAAAATGTTAGTGAAAAGACAGTTCTTTTAATAATTATTATGTGCAACACTGCAATCAGTATTATAGCTCAATTATTTTATTCTATTCTAGTTATCATACCAAATATGATTAAACACAGGGATATAGTTATAACACTTATAAGTCATATATTCATATACAAGAATCTTATTTGAGGCTAAAACTTCGCACATTGGCAAGAAGAATGTGGTTGATAATGTAAATTATCAATTATCGATTTTCACATCAAACTATCGACTTTTTAACTGTAAATTCACAACTTTCAGGTTGCTTCCAATCATGCAGTAGTGAACTTTTTTGCTTTTTCAGATTTCTGCAATCGAATCTTTAGCATCCAGTAAGTTGCTGTATTTAATCTAATTATTCTAGAAACGTAGAGCTCAATAAACAAACCCTACAATGAATTTATGGAAGCAGTGATTTTCTCTTTGGTGGAGCAGCTCATAATGTAGAAAATATTAGAATAATATTTCAAATACGATTTTAGTAAAGATCAGAGTTCTTGCCAAAGTGCGATTTCATGACCGTATAACATTGAATAAATGTTTAGAATACAATTTACATGAATGATTAGATTAAACATTTCAAATGATACGTTCATTTGGATAATAATTGATGAAATTCATGAAGTCTAAAGATGATAATCATTAATGCGAATTCAATGAATATTATTTTTTCAGTACGTGATATACAATTAAAATCAGCTAATGACGATAAAATTATGGAATTTATGAATAAAATTCATATGATGATCAAAAATGGAATTCAGCTAATTACAATAGAATCACTAAGCCACACATATCTGCTCTATATTATTTATGAAATACAACAATATCTCAAAGTCATAAGAACACTTGTAATTATTATAATAATATTTCTTGTAATTGATGCCAATCATACACACTAATAATACTATCACAAAATTAAAATAATCGATATTGATGATTTGAAATGATTTTACGATGATGAGATGAGTGATTTCGAAATATAAATACAACTTGAAAAGTTATCAACAGCTTTTGTATAAAGTGTTATTGGTAGGGTAATAGAATTATCCTCATCAATGATGAATTTTATCAATATTGAAAATGATTTCATCAATTATTGATGAATGAATACTAAATTAAGATGTTAAAATTTGTGGTTGTTAGAGGATACATCAATCTTTGAAAAAGAATCTACAATTTTAGTACCTTGTGCACTAGGTACTTCAATCCTCAGCATCAATATTGGATAAAGAATATTTGATGATCAATAATTATCAATATAGAATAATTAATATTCTATGATCAATAATTATCAATATCGAATAGTTAATATTCTATGATCAATTATCAATATTGAATGATTGATATTTAATAATCAATATTGATTATTTCTAGTCATCACTGAAGCAGGCGGCTACAAGAGGTAGAAGATGGAGGAATATTTCGATCATGTCAATGTACAATTGCAGGGCTCCGAGGACGTACTCTTCCGGTGACAATTCAACTCTCTTACCGCCCATAATCTGCTGGGTGTCGAACATCAAGTACTGTAAAAATATGAAATTCAGTCAATAAAAATGATCGAATACGAAACTAATCTGATATTTCTCAATCTAATTCGACATTTATCTATTTGAGAGATTACAATAAACCTAGTATTTTAAAAACACAGACAATAAAGTCAAACCCGTCTTTTCCCCAAAACATTACAGTTGGATTAATTCACAATCATTAATAATGTGAAAACTCAAATTCAAAATCAATCATCAAATATTGTAAAAATAAGACAATCCAGTTAATGAAAATAGATAAATTCATAACGATTTAGAATACCCCTTCATGCAAAACCCGAAGAATTGGGTAATCAAGTAATAGTAGGTGTTGCTATTTTCTATTGCGTTGTATCTATTTTCTATATTTTTGAAGATAATGTTGTGTCAATAAACGATTCAACAGCTTCATACATGCATCTATCCAAACAATATAATTGAACGGTCTAATAAAAAATGATACAAGAACTGCCAATCTTATTTTTGTATCATC
The DNA here is from genome assembly GCA_017141385.1 of Sogatella furcifera. Lineage (NCBI taxonomy): Eukaryota > Metazoa > Arthropoda > Insecta > Hemiptera > Delphacidae > Sogatella > Sogatella furcifera. The sequence continues at coordinate 20,576,066 of CM029556.1, forward strand.
TTGAGTAACTTATTGAACGTTTCTGTTTCTCTTTTTGAGCCAGTCATCAGTTTGTATATCTTCTTGAATATGTCATCTAATCTAACAAGTTAAATTAATCGTGGCAAACTGCTTCAGGCGGTTCGAACGCAATAAAATAGCGTTATTCAAAGGCTCTCAATGAGGATTTCAATGTATTTGTTCTATCAAATGGCATTACATATTTAATGCCGGTTCAACCTAATTGATTTCATGCAATTGAATTAAAATCTGGTCAAATCTGATAGCTTTCACCTTTCAGAAATCAGAAATCAATATGTGAGAAATATGAATACATGGAAAATAAAATGCGAACAGTATTATTCAGGGAGTAAAAATGGTAAATTTTATAAATTTGAATAAATTTTACTTACCAAACTGAACAGGGCAACTCCGAATCCAGCGTAGATCAGCATAATGAATTTTATCTTGAAGAAAGAGACGAGCACAATTGAAGCGAGACCGAAAACTGAGAAGGCGATTCCCAAGATACACATCAGCATACCGCATCCGGTTATATCGAACTGCAAAAAAATAATCAATGATTTATAAAAGATTTCAAGTAAAAAGAAGAAATAAATTATAGCTGGCACCAAAAATCAAGGAGTTTTATCGTATTGAAAAATTATTTTTATTGATTCTCAGTTTTGTCAGAACAGTAGACGAGCTGTCTGCGAGAGTATAGTCTGTCCAAGCAAAGAAGACCCTCTGGCAAGATGATAAAATGACTCCAGCTCGGTCAATATTGATTTGGTCTCAGATTGTAGATCAGAATGTTTACTACGATTGAGACCAAATAATATTTTTTTTTGAATCAATATTGACCGAGCTGGAGTCATTTTCTCATCTTGCCAGAGGGTCTTCTTTGCTTAAACAGATATATCTAAACGAAAACGGCCTCAGCTATACTTATAGCATTCGAATCTTTATCATATAAACAGAAATTTCAACATAACTTGAAAATTTTGACTATATTTTTCAAAATTGTGATTGGAATAGTAAGGGCTACGCATGTTTTTTTTCTTTCACTAAGTATTTCGCCGGCCGGGTTGGCCGAGTGGTCTGGGGCGTTACAACCTTCAGTCCGCTAGCGCTACCCGGTAGTGGGTTCGAATCCCACCTGAGGCATGGTCGTTTATGCATCTCATAAATCACCCTTGCACACTCCATTACCCATGCACAAGTAAATTTGAATACTTATATGGGCATCATCCGCAGCAAAAAAAAAATTGTCATTAAATGATGGAATAAATAATACATTTTTAAAATGAAACTTACAGGACAACACCAGGCAATGAGTGAGACAGCCAGGCAGACCAGGGCAGCCAACAGAAATGCCATCAGTACCACCTCAGTTTTGTACCTCACTGTTGTAAATCCAACGATGATCGACATACCGAAAGTCTGCAAACAGAAAAATACAATAAACAAACACTTAGAGCAATGTATCCAGTTGAAGTAAATCATAAAATGTCTTTTCACAAACTACAACTTATTAGTAGATCAGAATGCTAATCTTCTGAGTCGATAAAATAACAAAGTATACAGATTCATCATAGAAAAATGTCGCGGTTCCCAACATTGTATAAAGAAAAATATAATAACTTATTCAGATTCATTCACTTTATTTATGTAAATTACAAAATACATCTGCTCAAATCCTATATTATGGAGTTGTGATTGCATAATCACAGCTCAAATCCTATACTTACAGTTGTGATTGAACATGGTCTTGACTCCTTTTTGGGATCCACAGCATAGTTCCTTACCTATGATCGATCTCCTATTCATCGATCTCCAAATTCTTCGTTCAGAACAAAAAAATTATTGCTTTACTCAGCTTTCGACTTCATTTCCGACAAGATTGTACTCCCCCACATTTCAGTGCATTGGTCACGGACGTTCTGAACGAAAAAAATTGGAAATTCATGGACAGGTCAGCAGGGCCTACGCTGTGGCCTCCAATGAGTCCATACCTGATATTTTGTTGTTGTCTTTGGTTGGGTTACATAAAAAATTTGCGACCTGAACCACTTAAAAGCGGGATTAATGACAACCATAACCGAATAAATGTTAGCGAATGTTTGGAGAAGAGTTGAGAATTGTTTGAAGATAAAGTGTGCCATACTGGAATCTATTAACCAAGTTATGTAGAAAATGTTTGAGAACAAATTAGATTAATAAGAAAATCAATAATTGTAAGTAATTCTGCTTTTCTACAAAACTCACCATCAATCCGAGGAGAATGAAATTGGTGGGGAAGGTGCGACGCATACTTTCACAGCAAACCAACATTATCTGTGTCACAATAAATATTCCACTGGAAAATAAAACACCTTGTTAATTAAGTCTATATATTATCAAATTATATTATTTGACAGCATGAACGTGCTCAAGAGCCAATTGCTGAGATTAAATACGTTACAGTATATAGATAATTATATAGTCACTGTACAGGGTATAATAATTAGTGTAGAGGTTGATGAAAATTAAGAATAAATTCAAATGAATGTAATATTATAACGGTAAAGAACAGGAAGCTACTGTATAAACGTCATTATAGAGCCTTATTAAGAGAGGGTTGCAGTAGTCGGCCACTTGTCGAACAGCAGAATCATGTCCCATAAGAACAAAACATTTTTATCAATTTCTTGAAGCTTGGAGCAAATAGCGCCGTTATTTATGGACAGAATTCAATTTCTCAATCACTCATCAATTTATTGATTATTATTATTCCATGGTTACAGGAAGTGTTAGTGTGTGATGATTTTCGGCTCTAAATTTTTAATTAATTTTCCTATTTTAATGAAATTTTGGAACTATTTTGTGTTTTTCGGATCAACCCTTCAAAATTCAAAATTTTAAAATTATTATCAATTTAAGATCATTTCTTTGAGTGAGAAAACTTCGGCTGAAGAAGAAATTTGGACTTGTAACCTCAAATTTTGGACTATATTTTAATGAAATTTGTGTTTTGAAAGGGCTGTTCTTTCAACCGATGTATAAATAAATTATTCCAATAATTAAAATTACTTACACTATATTTTTGAAATAATATTATAATAAAAAAGTGATAAGTATTGGAGAATTGAATTCTCTTTCTAATGACATACTGTAGAACGTCAATAATCCGGATTAATTGGGACCAGACCCCATCCGGATTATCGAAATTACATAACAAAAAGGGCCAGCAGGTAATATTTGAAAAAAAAACGGGTTTGAATTGTATATTTTCTATCAGGAAAGTACACTAAAGTACAGGGTCTAAAATATATAAATAATGTATTAATACACAATATGTATTCTCTCATCGGCCACTTTCTAGTAAAGAACTTAGTTCAAGGGCAGACGGTACAAATATTTTTATTTCTTGCTGGAGACAAATCCGGATTATTGACGGTCCGGATTTTTGACGTGCGAATCATTGACGTTCTACTGTATATATTCCAATGAATTCTTGTCCATAAATATCGGAGCTAATTGCTCCAAGAGATATTGAATGAGTCTGTCACCAGAAGATGAGTTTATTAAAAATTTAATTGTTCCTATGTGACATTCTACTGTTTGGCAAATGGCCAACTACTTCTACTCACTTTCAAGGAAAGTGAGATAAATACCATTGTTTCAATCACCTTTCAATAGATTTTGTGGTATGTAATTGTACAGTAGGCTAATGTTAAATAAAAGCAACTGATAAATTGTTTCTGGAAGTTGTTATTAATCAACGTTGAAATGAGATTTGATATTGAATGAAAAGTTAAACTTACAGTCCAACAAACATGAACCAAGGTTTGTCATGTGCAAACTCTCTGACGCCATCTCTGCAAAAATAAAAATAATTATTAGTATACATATAAACTTTTGACAATGAATAGAAAACAATGCTGAGAACGATTTCTAAGTGATATTAATGCAAAGTCTCGGTTAGCCTACTCGAGGCGTCGAAACTGCAATAAAATTTACAACATTTGACTTTACAGAAACAGTATTGGATTAGTGTTTTGGTGCTCTCGGACTTTCTAAATTGTAAAAGACTTTTTTGAATCTAAATTACAGAGAGAATAATCGAGAACTTTTACCATGTTTCCTATTGACGAAACATGGTTATGTTGGCGAGGTGGAATTACCTTCTGGTCTCCCCACCAAATACGCTAATAATAATAATAACAACATTTGACTTTACAATAAATAAATTTACTCATTTAAATTGATAAATGCATTATTTACTTATCATCTCCAACGTGAAAGCGTAGATTACAGACATAATAATCATTTGGTACTCCATAATCATAGTATAAAATTATAAATCATAATCAAATTACTATCAGGTAACATCTCATTTACCATCAGAATCAAAGAAAAATCATCCAAATGTAGACAATGTTTCAAAGTATTGAAATAATATTGTAATTACCAACTTCAATCCTATTTAAAAAAAATTATTGTAATCCACCGTTTGAAGTGGACGTTTCTCTATTCAAGTACTCAAAAACTAATCTTTTTCTCTTAAACTATTCTTATTCAAAAACTCTAATACAGAATACACAATTATTTCCATTGCCGGCAGATTTACTCCATGGGTTAGTGTCTTCTGGTGGCATTTTTATTTATAAATTAATTGAAGTACTACTTACACAACAGAGAAGGGAAAGGCGATGGCTGTGGTGAATGCCAACTGCACGAATAGAATGAGGTAGACCTTTTTGACGAAGTTCTGTCTGACGGTGGCGTCGGTGAATCCGTCCGCGAATCCCTCCGGATTGCACTCCGGATCGCCCTGCCGGCCCGGACGGTACGGTCCGCCCATGTGCATTTGCTGCTAACCGGAGCAAATATTAGAGAAGTCAATGTTAGCATAACATATAAATTTTACAAGGTCTGTAATACAGATAATCTGTTCAAACTTTCTGTTCAAAAATTATAGAAATCAATGTTAGAATATCACATAAATTCTACAAGGTCTGTAATACAGACAATCTGTACAAACTTTCTGTTCAAAAATGAGAGAAATAAATGTTAGAATATCATATCAATTTTACAAGTTCTGTAACACATCTGTTAAAACTTTATTTCACAAAGGGAAAAGGAGGAAAAACAAAAAATAATTAGCAGTATAAGACCACAAAGAAAAGCAATAGAGAAATGGGAAGCTTATAAAATAAGAGTGATACAAATCGGGAAATTTTGAAGTAACAAGTAAGTAAATAGAGGAATTGTAATCATTAGTTTGATTGCTGAAAATATAAAGTAAAATAATTGCGATTTATAGTTTTCTAAAAAAATAAATATTATGGATAAAGTCTTTGTGATGACGACCATTCAGATGTATGTGTGTATACGAGTACATTCCTGGCAGCGAACTGCTAAAATATTGGTTATATCTCTATAAAATAGAAATAAAAAGATTTTTTAAAGTTGTTCTATCGCTAGATTGAAGCCAACAAAATATGAAGACACCATAATAACCTTAGAAGTTAGAATAATATATCCTCTAAAATTATCGATGGATAATAGCAAGTTTACAGATTTTCTACAACATTAACAAATATAATTACTCGTATAACAAAGATTAGCTGAAACCGATTTTGATTCACCCATAAATTTGAGGAGTGGTCAGTAAATATCAGTACACCAAGAGCAAATGTTCAGACAGTTTTCAGGCTCATAGAAAGCATAAAAATTGAGTAGTAATTAAAAAAGTAGATAAGATGCCCTTGTCCCAAAGTCACCACCGAGCACGATATGTGTTTCTGGTGTATCTTGTGCCCGTGCTTTATATTAATGGAAACCTACCTTTATTACTTTAAAACTACTTTTGTCCAAAACATTTCATTCAAAAAACCCTAGTCTAAAATAATTGAAAAAAAACAATGGAATACGACAAACAACTTATTATCCACCTACCTCCACAGGTTGTCCACCTCCATAGGGCCCATAACCGCCTCCGCCCATAGGGGGGTAACCACCCGGTTGAGGGTAACCTCCCGGGGGCGGATACCCTCCAGGAGGCGGATAACCACCTCCTTGTGGCGGATAGCCACCTTGTGGAGGATATCCGCCATCCTGAGGCGGATAACCACCTTGGGGAGGATATCCGCCTTGTGGGGGATACCCACCGCCTTGTGGCGGGTAGGGGGGTTGTCCGTACCCCCCATATGGCTGGGGTGGTCCCGGAGGATAGGGCGGATTTCCAGGTATAATCTGTTCCTCCTGTCTCTGGAAGCCGTACATCTGGGAACACGAAATCAATTGTTATCGTTGGAAAAATCTTGAAATTTATTAAAAATCTTCAATCAAATTCGATAGCATATTTCCTATTATGTTGAATTGGAACATCTGGGAACATGTAATTGATTGCTTTTGTCAAAAAATTAATAAAACTCACATTTGGAATGCCTTCACCCTAATTGTTAGAATAGAGCTTGATGATATCAGGCAAACAATGCATTATTCTAATGATAGTATGTAAATAAAATTACTGTATCTCAACAACCAATCAGAAGTGAATATCCAATTAAAAGGACCGGGTATCAAATCAGAACGCTAGCAAGGTAAAATGAATCTCATTATAATTGAAAGAAATTTATTAAATAAAAATAAGACTGAGGTAGATAACTTATCAAGTTAAACAAGGAAAACCATACTCGACTTTGATTCAGAGGCATTTAGATTACCTTATCACTTTCAAGTGGTGTCATCATTTTCTTATGTGGGAGGGTTCACGAAGAAACGTTTTATACAAGTAATCGCACTGGTTTTTCTCAATTTTCACAGTAATTTGAGATTGAAAAGTTTTTCTATTTTTAGTTCATCATCACTCAGATACATTATAAGTTCAATTAGGTGTCGCATATTTTATTCAAGAAAATTAACTTTTTAGCACATTTCACGTATCCCAATAGTTGAAAACATAATCGAAAGTAAGTTTGCATGTTTTTAGTTCAAGAGACAACAACAATTCCAAAAGACCAGCATGTTATGTCTGCTTTCAACAGACACAACACATTAGTTTGTTTGAATAATAGAGAATTCGCTAAAAAATGCAAACTGAGTAATCAAAGTCCCATATAAGTGTATAAATAAACTGAACGAAAGTCTTGATAAATATAGTATGTCCAAGCAGAGAAGACATTCTGGCAAGATGGGAAAATGACTCCAGCTAAGTCAATTTTGGTTTAAAAATTTGGCCTCAAATTATAAATCAGAATTATGTTTCCTACAATTTGAGACCAAACTTAGAATATTTCAGCTGGAGTAATTTACCTATCTTGCCAACTCAGAACACCAAATCAGAAACAGTTTTTCATGTATAAAAAAATTCTTCAAAAAATATAAAATTTAGAATAAAATACGATTGCTTCAACACATTAACAAACATCACTGAAAAGGATGGAAGTTTCTAAAAAAAAAAGGCATAAAATTTTTTTGCTGTAAGACATCAGTTCAATGTTCAATTACACTTGCGTTACAACCCACAATGAAGTATATGAGTCACTCATTGCTTATTACATCGTTAATGGTAATGAGATAACAGCACTACAGCATTAAACAATTTGGAAGCAGTTTTGATTCAGTGAATAGTATAGTCTACTTCCACAACAAATTACTATACAAACATTTAGCAAAACATGATACAGCATAAACAATACTCAATAGACTAGTAAAGTATGGTCGAGCAAAGAAGACATTCTAACAAGATGGGAAAATGACTGCAGCTCGGTCAATGTTGGTTCAAAAATTATAAAATTGGTCTCAAATTATAGAAAACAATGTTTTATACAATTTACGACCAAATTTATAACATTTTCAACCTATATTGACCGAGCTGGATCCATTTTTCCATCTTGCCAGAATGTCTTTTTTGCTCGACCAGACTATTGACTAGAATAGACTGTTCTACAGACAATAATCGGTATAATCAGAGTACATAGTCTCTATAACCAGGGGTACATGAAATCTCTCCAAGTCCTATTTCTAAATCACAATTCAAGTGCTATTTCTTACAGCACTTAATTAAAAAAATAATAGGACACTTTAATCATCACACACAAGTAGTAACGCAACCCCACAAGAGGGACACAAGACAACTGACAAGAAAAATGTTCTAAGTGAAGAGAGCAATTTCAGTAGAACACAATACGACAACAAAAGTTTATCGATTGCTGTGAAATTATTTTTAGTTCTTTCCGTGACCTTCTTTCATTGACCAACAGGTATAGTCTGACCAAGCAAAGAAGACATTCTGGCAAGATGAGAAAATGACTCCAACTCGGTCAGTATTGGTTCAAAAAATATTCATTTGGTCTCAAATTGTGGATCAGAATGTTTCCTACGATTGAGACCAAATCAATAATTCTTGAACCAATATTGAACGAGCTGGAGTCATTTTCTCATCTTGCCAGAGGGTCTTCTTTGCTTGGACAGTCAAATGCCTTTAACGACGTTAATTGGTAGTTGAAGTAGTTTGTAACAATATTAATAATTCTGGGAGGATGTAGATATCGACATTACTATTGAAAATTATTTTATTAATTTATCAGGTATCAATATCATCATCATCAGGTATCAATTTTTGGCCTTCAAGCATTATCTTCAAGTTTGTGCACTGTTTGTTTTTAATAAAAATTATGAATTAGCTGACTTGGTAATTTGATTGTAGGCTAACGAGTTATAGTCTGTCCAAGCAAAGAAGAAATTCTGGCAAGATGAGAAAATAACTCCAGCTCGGCCAATATTGGTTCAAAAGATGAATTTTTTTCACTAATTGTAGGAAACATTTTGCTCTACAAAATTTCAATTTTTGAACCAATATTGACTAAGCTGGAGTAATTTTTCCATCTTGAAAGATTGTCTTCTTTGCTTGGACAGACTATACAATATTGACTAACAATTACTAACAATTGACTAACAGACTAACAATTGCAATTTTACTGATATTTGTTAAGAATATTTGTCCGGTATTTTGAATTATTCTAATGATTGGCATAATATGTATGGTAATAATTATTATAATTCTGATCAATGCATTTTTGGGTTGAAAAGAACTCCCGTATAGAAATAGTATATGTATTTGAAAAAGTTATTAAGATTTATGACGTAATTCAAGTACTGACTAATTACTCCTCATGTGATTTTCATGTATGTCGAATTCTCTGTCATCAAATTCTTAAACTACCTAATAATAGTTTGAAGCTAAGCTTAGTTCAAAGCTTTATTTCTAAAATATGTGTAACTTAGTGAGTGAATACAGTAAAAAATTTGTCCAATACTTTCCTTACACTCCAATGAATGAATTAGTTTCAACTTCTTCAAGCTATGAATCCATCTATCAATCAACTTTCTGCAAGGTTTAAACTAAATTCAATTCAAAATCCATACATTTCAAAGAACACTAGCACTCTAGCAATTCAAATACCATCAATAAAAAATACGATTTTTTCACACGAGTCTGAGAAATTTTTGCATTGTAAAAAATTAATGCTTTATTGAGTTGATGAGCAGTAAACGACAGACTCATTGTTGAAAATTGCAAGGTCAAATGCTGGGAGCTCCTATTACGGTGTCTACAAGTATTACATAGGCTGAGCTGGTTTAGGTCACATGGGATAGTGCAGCTAGCGAAATTTGCATATTGTGAAATTATAAACGACTCTGCTCTATAGCTACAAAGAACAGAGCTACAAAGAATGTATATGGAATTTAATAAAAAGTGAACTAAAATAAATCTATAGAAAAAATGGTAAGACACAATTTATCTAAAATACAGTAAGTTTATCTAAACCTAAAGGAATAATAAGTAAGTCGATTGATAAGTTTTGAAAATAACTTAGCTAGTGGAAAACTACGAATAATACTATATTATTGAATAATGATATTTTTATTTGGCTGTATTATTGTATTGTTACTTTTGTACTTAACAACTTCTGTGTGAAACTGTGAATTGATATTTGACAAGATCTTATATTCATGTATGAATCAATGGATTTAATAAACTATTATTATTATTCTAAGAATTTATAATATCTTGTTTGTATTTTAAAAATCTCATTGTATCTTGGTTTTGTACCAATTTTTTGTTGGTGGAAATAAATTTCAATTTCAATTTAAATATTAGGTGAATAAATTCACCTTTATTCCAAGAACTCGATGGGAAGGATTTACTTACAGGAATGAATGTAGATATGCTAATTATTTAGTCAGTCGCCAACTTATTAAAAAAATCAGGTTCCCTCAAGGAAAATTGCTCTAAAATTAGCTGTTGAACAACCTAGATCATTGGCTGATTCACAAAATAAAAAAATTCAACATTAATAATATTTCATCTATTTAATTGATACAAACATATTAGCCTATCATGCAATGACCTTGAGAGAGAAAATCTAGCTTCATCCACAATATTAGAAAATACTATACTGAAAAATAAACCGGCTTTTCAAAGGAAAGTAGCACTAAAAATATTCCAATTATATTGTAACGCATTAGTATCACGTTGATAGAAACAATATAATGTACTTTTATTGATAAGTTCTTCTGTAAGTAAGCTTTTATGGATACAGTCAAACAGTATATAAATACATAGGGCTGATCTGATCAGTATAACAAAAGTATAATCAGTAAAAATGATTCAATTATTATATTGTACGTAATTAAATTGAATACCTCAAATAATATAAAAAATATCGATCATTCGCTAAACAATACAAGAAAACAATAATTTTTCTCATTTATATGAAAAAAATTTCTTAGTTTTTTTACTCAAATATAAAATTTATTGATCATTCGCTGAATAATGCTAAAAAACAATAACTTTCCTTATCTTTCTGAAAAAAAATTCCATTGATCTCTTGTATATGATATGACTCATCGGATGGACCATACTGAGTGGCCTTTCCCCAGTCTATTTTTGGAAAGTAAACTGTCCAATCCTCGCAACCAGTTTAATCTTAGAGTCTCTATAACGTCACAAACCTACGTCACATGCACTGTATTCATCAATCGCCGCAATCCCAGGAGAGAGTGTTGCGTGACTCATTCATCGCATAAGTGGTTATTGTTGATACCGTTTGTTTAATTTTTCGAACTACTATCTAGAGATGGGATAAACTTTATCAAAATAAGCTGAGCGGAAACGAATTATCAGTCCATTATTTAGAGATTGAATAAACTTCATTGAAATTATAAAATTATTTATCAGTTTCAAACTCATGTGACACAATTTTTGTTTAGGCTATGGCTATATAAGCATTAATGGAATAAAATTTATCAAAATAAGCTGAGCGGAGACGAATCATGAGTTCACTATTTAGAGATGAAATAAACTTAATTAAAATAAGAATTATGATTTATCATGAGTTTCAAACTCAAGTGATATAATTTTTGTTCTACCTTGTTTTATAGTATTCAGTACTTTGTAATCTCCCTCAAATTTGTTGAGTATGCTAGTGATTAAATTACTTTTATCAGTATTTTATATCATTACATAATATGCTAGATGAAATAAACGTCAACAGCTCGCATAAAAGCAGCAGTGGCAGTGACTTACCTACTCCAGTTGAGGACTATAATAAACCAAAGATAGATAATCCATTTTTTTATTTGGTTGATAGAATAGGCCTATAGGCTACTATCCTACTGTACTGCTACTTCTATGCTATTCAGGCTGTTTTCTTCACCAATCACCAATGAATTACTCAATTACTAATTTTATATCAGAAAATATTCTTTAGATTTAAAATTTTAGGCGTAAAATATATTTATGACTATATTGTTGATTGATTAGAAGTGAGTTAGTATCATAGACCTAGTATACATAGGTCTACTAACTTACATTTAAGGTAGCACCCTACAACTTTTAAACATTTTTATATAAATACCTCTGAAATCCTTCCATACATAAATTCGCTAGAGGGAAAGTAATAGCATGTGCTTAAATTAAGTTATGCCTTTTTTGACGATTCGCCGATCCTCGAACCGTGTTGAAGACACCAGAAGTAAGAATGACAGGTATTTCAAAATTGTGCCAATGAGATATTTTTTGATTAAGGTGTAACTTCTCCATGAGATGTTCTCTTTGGGAAGGCACAGACCACAGACAAAGAAAAAAACTCGTCTTCTTCTTCTTCTAGTAGTAAGTTACATACCGTAGTAAGCTCCTGCCAAAGATAGGCCTACATTGACTATTGATTGATACTAATAATTCAAATCCAGAACCCTGTTGAGTAGACACAATAGCTACCACAGAAATTAGAATGCACGGTAGGGATTATGAGCATGATAAGCACTTTTCTTGATAGGATTAAGTAAGTTTCATAGACCTACAAAAATTGTAGAATATCTACAAACATAGTGTTTATCATTAGCTGACAATCAGCTTCAATATTATTTTTATTTTTTGTGTGTCCATGAAACAACAATGCCTAGCTGTTTTCTGGCTACACTTGATCCCTACTGTGTATTCTAGTATACGTGATTCCATGATAGAAACTTACAATCGGCTATAATAATTCCTCACATTCATTACAGCATAAGTAATACTTGGTTGGCTAGATTTACAAGAGCCCTAAAAATAAAGTTCTTCATAACTGGAAGACATTATAGAGACAGAGCATTCCACATGATATTCTTATTATATTTGATAAATTCAAAGAAAATGTAAATGTAGAAAGAAGAATAAGTTGCCTTTTCAGAGATAGCTAAAAGGGTGTAAGTGTTGTTTACTGGCCCACCTCGCTAGAGTCAAAATTAGTAAAATTAGTTCTAATTAGTAAAAATGGTAAGTTAATTAGACAGTGACCGTGAATCTTCAGCATAGAGCAGAGCCAGATTAGATGGAAAAATATGATAGGTATTAAATTGGGCTATAACCTTATGAGATGTTTTGGTTTTGAACGAGTGATTAGTCGGTCTATCAATGCCTGGTTGGCTGGTCTTCTATGAATTTGATTTTAGTAAACGTAATAACATTACACATTGTTAATGGAATCATAATCTATCGTAGACTATTTTTCATTCGAAAGGATCCAGTTACAACTTGAACTGATAAGGAAAATATTCCAACAGGACCTTCAAGAAGGTAGGCTAGGTGCTCTACCTAATGAAAACAAGCAATTCAGTCTGAATGCATTTTAGAACGTAACTGAATTAAATAAAAATTCAACAGGTTTGTATGAATTCAAGAAACAAACTCAATTATTGACAGGTTGAACGAGGCCTACTTTTACAAACGTACCTTGAATGTGTTTATCCAAGTATAACGTAAAGTATGTTCCTACAACTTCACTAGCACAAATTCAACACACTTTTCAGAATTAACCACTCAATTTATTTCTGAAGAATTCAATACAATCGAACAAAACGTTCTAATGTTGTGCAATAATGGAAAACAATTCAATATCAAGAGTGATAACGTCGAAAATCGAAATGCAAGTGCAAAGCTTCCATACGCCGACGCAGAGAAGGAGCAAGCAGGCAAGCAGCTGAACGAGGGAGAGAGAACTGATCATGCGCAAAACGGTAGCGCGAGATAAACAAAACCACGTGATAAGGAAGACCATATCTCGGCGGGAAAGTTTGATTCAAATATCTCCATCAAGCCAGTCCCCATGAAAAAGTTTACAAAATCGACTTCCAAAATGTTTGAATCATGATTAAAAGTATCAGGTGCTCCCCTAAGAAGACCATTGAATATCTGTGATTGAAAAAATGTCATGAACTTAAAAGAATTCAGTTTTTTCCATTCATTACACCGGCACATACTGGATAGATTTTGTCAGTAGTTACATCAGACTCAAATTTATTAGTTGGACGAGGGAGAGAACTAATAGAATTTTTATTAGTTAAGATGATATAGATTATGAATAGCCTACCCCTATGTTCCTATTAGCAATCTGCTTCAGTGAGAAACAAAAACATGGTATTGATGATCCAACTATAGGAGAGTGAATGGTTTCGAGTGTAGAGACTATACTGATTATACAGTCTCTTTAGTTTAGAGCTGCCTCGTCAGGTGTGGGTGAGACTGAAGAGATTTAGAACAGGGCAGGGGAAATGCCCAAGAAACATGCGTGCATCGATGGCCCATCTGACAACCCTCTCTGTGAATGTGATCAGGAGCAAACCATGAAATATACCATGTTTGTTCATTAACATGATTTCAAGGAGGGCTACAAAAGTTGCATGTAGCATATGACGCGGCCATACACTCTAGCTAAAAAAATAAAATTTCAAGTATGAATTTAATCATTTTATTTGTTTCTGCCACTCCCTATTCATTCGACATGTAGGTAGGCTGACTCTGGACATTGTCCTTGAAGTTTGAAAAACCCTGTTTTAAAATATCATATATAAAATATGTTTTAAAGTATACGAATTCTTAGTATTAAGTTGATGCCGTAATATCTATTCCTGTAATTCAATTAGTTTTTAAATAATATATTTCTTTTTACCTTCTCTTTTCGCTAATCGTAAGGAGACACGACTGCTTTTCTTGAAACAATTGGAAGAATGAAAAGCCAACAGTTTTTACTAAATTCTTTATTATTGAAAAAACTTGACAGAACCAGTTTATTTGAAAGCTGTACAAATTATTTATCTCATTGTATATTAAATAAATGTTATGTTTATTGAAATATTAGAATTTGAAATTAGTAGACAAGCGTTTTGATGTTTTGAGACTAATTTTAATAGAAGTATATTTCCAGCAGTAGAAAATGAATAGATAGCCTTATTGATAATTTTGTGATTAGAAACGCAGAGATTGATCAGTCATGAAGTACTAAATTCAAGATGCATTATCTGGAATGATTATCATTTTATGAATAACACTCCTACACATTATATCCCATAGGTTTACACCAAATTTGTTTATTCTAACTAAATAATTTACACATTTCTTTTGTTTCAACTATTGACACGTTGATGAGTTTATTCACAATCAGACAGTTAAGCTAGATGATTTCTGTCAGTTATTTTCACGATTGTTAATGATTTATCACAGCACTGTAAATAGACTAACAATAAACATGGAGCTTGTGCTATTACAATACAACGTTTCTAGAACTTCTAACACATTCATTTGTTTGCCAGATATTCCTAGAAATTTATTCACAACACTGAATCTATAAAATTCTTCAACGGAATTTGAGGATTCCTAGAAAATGCTTAATTAACATGAATGAAATATGAAAATATAGAAAAAAATTAAACTGAAGGTGATATAGCGATAAGCATTCATATTGAATGAAAAAAGAGAATCAATTGAAAAAATTCATTATTGTTACAACCAAATATTTGTTAACTTTCAACTATTCTCGGACAACCAAATATTATTATTTAAATATACATCTGTAAAGGTTAATATGTAAACTGGTTTGAATGAAGGTGAATAATTTTGAACGATTATTATCTTTCAATTAAAAAATGTTGTGCAAATATTCCACAACTTTCAAGGTTGCCCAAGTTGGGTTAAATCATAGTTGATATTTAAAAAAGTTCCTTAGGTTTGTACCTATTCTCAATTTTCTTTCTTGAAGAAACTGAGTGGTAAATCTATTTAAAATAGAAAAAGTTTCTCAACAAAAAATATAATATCAATATCAGTTGTTGAGGATCGACTCCACCTAAGTTTTCTTCATTGGAAAATATGGGTAACTATCAAATTCAATCGTTTTTCTCCACGAAAAGATCATGATCACTAGCTCAAATACTAGAGTACCGCAGGGTACATTTCAAGTGTCTTCGACTGTCTTCCACTAAAAAATATAATTTTAAATTTTGTTTTAAAAATATTCTAGAATATTAAACAGTTGTAACATTTCTCATATTATTTCCAATATATTATTACCGTATTTCACTTTTTCAAAATATAACTTTGTAGCAATAGAAAAATTAGAAAAATCTAAACTGAGTCTGAGAAACAAAACTATTTGTTTGCTTTACAAAGATGAAAACTCTTGATGTGGGAAGATTATTCTAGTAATATTCTCTTTACCAGTTCCAATTAATTAATAATGTAGGTACCTATTAAACTTAAACTTGCGAGTATTTTCTCAAGCTGTACAACAGGTATTCACCCACTATTGAAAAAATAGAGGTAAGTAAAACATTGAGGATTTTTCAACAATGTTTTGGAGAGTTAATTAAATTGTTAGATAAAATAATTATAATGCACACCATTTTGATACTTTACAATCTCAAACCAGTCTGGTAGGTTCCAATATCACTAAACCCTATTACTATTATTTATAGCAAAAATCCATCACTATCGAGTCTTTCCATTTTAAAATATTAATAAAAATAGAGGATGATCACAGTATTTGTATAACAGGAACTAAACATATTCTACGAACATCAAAATGGTTTGAGTACAGGGGTTGCAGAATTGAAGCAGAATAATTTATAAATATTATCTCAACAGTAACAATCGTTTCTGGGCTTATAGTACAAAAATTTGTGATATCCTGACTATTGAAATTGTAATAATTTATTTATGTACAACAGAGGCTTTGTGAATTGATTATTGAATTCATATTTGAACTGTAAAAACAGTGATGTACAGTTCCCGTTTTGTGTTGGTGGATCAAATCCTAAAATATTCTGACTATTGATGTTAGAACAATAGTCAACATTGTTACAGTTAACTATTTTTGAACAATAGTTAAAATAATCTGTTGTCTACGGCTATTGAGATTTCACAATTATTGTTAATAGTCAATAATAAAATTTATGGTAGAAATTTTTCATCTTATCGATAAATTTTTTTTAAATTACAAATTATAACTTAATTGTTTTAAAATAGTTGAAAGATTCTGACAGCAATGTGAACTTTTGAAGTAATATAACACGTAAAACATGAAAATAATCATTTCATTTATACCTTATAACGAATACAACTTTTCGACCACCTAAAAGCAAAATATATCATCTCATCTTTCATCTATAATTTTTATAATTAGGTGTAAATATTTCAAAGTTTCATTTCAAACGAAATATATTTCTTTAAAAACTTATTGTACCGTACGCTCTACGGGAGTACATAAGAATGTGTAGAAAAATATTTCCTAATTTTTCGATACAAAAATATAAATGCTAGATACGTTACGTGGTAAAATGACAATGCAGCTTTTGTTTTAGAAAATGCAGGCGAAAAAATACGTTAAGAAACGAAATTAGCTGATAAATAAACATACAAAAGTTTCTAAATGTAGAAAAGTATCAATATAATAATCACAACTCTAGTTTTCAAAGCTCGAAAAATGCATTAGCTGTATGGTGAAAATAGTACAATATATTAATATTTAATCAAAGCAAATTCACATTATTCAATAATTAGTAAGCTTCTAGAGCCTTATTGATAATGAACTTATGAAACACAAGTTAACATTCTTGAATTTTTGACACCATCCGTACAATAAAAACTTCTTTCTAATTAATAGTTTCACTTTTCAAATTGATTTATAAGAAAATGGCGTATTTTCTACCTTTTAGAATTCCCACTCTAATTCCCCACTTGAAGCACAACTTATTACACAGAAAAATGTCAAATTCAAATCTAAGTTTTGTTCTTTACAATAATTTTTAACTAATGAAAATCAGTCTCTTTACATGGTCTATCTACACTGTAAATATGAAGGACTTCTATAGTTAGCAGTGAAACTTATATAGTTATAAGGACTTATAAGTTACTATTAACACAATTAGTTGTTCAATTGCCTAGAAAACTTTACAGCAGGCTTACATTGTTAACAATTGATATGGAACAATCTATGAACATTTGATTCAATTCCAGGTCAAGCTAGCAAATTTCAAATAAAAACACTTTTTTTGTGAATGTACCCATATCATCTACATAGTTTAATTCATGGTTTCCAATATAATATATAGCTGTGGAATGCGTTGAGAAATGCTTTGTTTTCAGAGTTATTTAGTAAGAACTTGAAGTCTATGGAGATACATCACAGAAAAATGCTCATATTTTCAATGTTTTACAAGTATTGATAAACTGAAAAATTTATTCAAATTATTGAATAAAAAATTTGAACTTTAATACAGCCTACATAGATTGAAAGTACGGATCCCACGCTTAAATTTGCGGATAAAGTCAATCTGTGTTATGTTTTTGGTCACATAATATTGCAATGCGTTTACTCAACTCAATACTCCTTAAAGTTTATAGCCATTTTATAGTCAATACAGTATTAATTCAAGAACTGGGTAAAAATGAATGTTTTGAAGTGTTAACTTGTGTTTCATAAGCCGCGTCTAAGATATTATCAACTAAATTTGATATAGGTACACTTTCTTTCAATAGCATGCAACTTAAACAGCAGGATTCATCAAGGATTGTACGTTTATTTTATGTAAAAAACGAAATAACAGCGATGAATAATACAGTATTGGAAAAATTAATCTCAACAATATATAGCTTGTACAATGTACAATATAGTACTGAACTATCTGAAGAAATTTGAACATGATTGAGAATCATAGTACTGTATTACATTCTTTTGGAATAATTGGAGATTAAAGTTTGTCAACTCCTTTCACTATTGAATATAGTCAAAATTTCAAGATGAAGAAGGTTATGGAGAATGGTAAGATTCCTCAATTATAAATTTGTAAATGAATGCAGTTTAAAAGAAAAAGAGAAACGAGTTTTTCAAAAATTATTTATAACAAAATCAAAAAATTAATATCAACAGGATCCATGCCAGATTATTAATATTATTTTGTGCCAGATACAACCTATGAATATACTTCAATAAGACGTGACAATAATTATTGGTTTTATATTAAACTCAACAAAAATCAATATCGATTGAAAATTAGAAGATTTTGCAAATAAGAAACGTCATAACTGGAGAAAAATAGCTTTAGTATAAGCTAAAAAATAAATAAAATAAACTGGAAACATTCTATTGGGAACTAAATTATTAATGATAATTTAAATTGAAAGTTATCCTGATTTCATCAGTTATTCAACTCTTATTGAAATTGAAAATAAAATCTATACATCAGCATTTTAAAATTACAGCAATTATTACAAGATGATTGATTGGCGATGATAAAATTATACAAATCTAATAATAATCAATCAAATTATCAATCAACAAGAATTATTTACACAATACTCCAGTTTTTAACAATCTCTTCTCACAATCTCCGGATTAGTATACAAAGTTAACTCAATCTTGATAAAACTATACAATAAATGCGACAATCATCACAATATTAATATGACAAATTAACTTTTAAATCTTAATTTACATTTAACTAAAAATTATACAACATCATTAGAAATTTCAACTAAATAGGTAATGAAGAGTTTTTGTTTACTGTCATGAGATTGAAGAGTGAACTGGAGGAATATGATGAAAAAAATCCTACGCAGATTAATTTAGAATATGAATCTTCTATGATAAAATATTTACATAATATTTGTCAATGTAACAAATATTTGTCTTAAAGGTTCACGAATCCCTACATATAATTGATTCCCATTACCATAATTTTAATAGAAATTTGTTATTGTTAATTTACTTCAATTGGTTCTTTTTTACAATTAACAGAAAAAAATATTTTTATTTTTCAAATCTCACAAGAATCAAATCAGATACAGTTAAATAATCAAAATGATTAATTTTTAGTTTTTTATGCTTTCAATGTTTTTTCAATTTTGGTTTTTAATTTTTTCAGATGAACATTCAAGCTATAATAAACTTATATAGAACTTTTCAGCTGTACTTTTAACCCTGACAGTATTCAAAAACTCTCCTGGTATCTTTAGAAAGTAGTACGAAACTATTAGGTAAAATATAAAAATTCGAAAGTTATATCAATCTGTTCGTGAGTCTATATTTCAACTTGAAAAAGCAAAATAAAACAAACTTAACCAATGTGACAAATGTTAAGATTATACTTAATTAGTGCGCTAGTAGTTCTCTCACAGGTAATAGTAGTAGACTCAGCATCATAATATCACGGTACACGCATTTCACACAGATTTGCAGAAACATGTCTTTTATATTTTCAACAGTTACGCAGCCTTCGATTTAAGGCGAAATATTCGAAGAATGTTCAGGGTTATAGTTTTCGAAGCCGTCAATGTTACAAGGCGAAATTACAAACAATGAATAAAGCCTTCGATGAAGATTTTTTAAGGCTTAATACGGAGGAATACAACTGTTTCTCAATCTTCAATAGATTTTTTTCTGTAGGCTTGTCACGAAGAAGTAATGTATTGTTTGTGACAGTCTTCAATATTGAAATTTCTGGTCGAAATTTGAAAGTAATCAACTTAAAACCTCAAATATATAGATTTTCCAAGTAATTTACAAAGCTCCAATATTCAAGCTAAACAATTTTGATTTTTAAAGTACGAGTTATCTCGTATAAATCATCAATATCTTGGGTGTAATGTTACGCCATCATATGGCAAAACATAGAGTTGTTATGTACTTTCAATATTAAAGATACTTTCTTTTTAGATGGAAATCCAAGAAAAACTTTGGGGTTGCATACTTACAACTTAGATATTATAGGCCTTCAATATTGAATGAATTTGATAAACTCATTCAATGCTGGAGATCTATAACCTCAGAGAAAGCTTCACAACCTTCAAGTCATAAACTTATAAAGTCAAGTTATCAATATTTTCAAATTATAACTTGTTTTGCTTTCATATTTTTTGCTTTCATATTTAAGCTTTAACCACAAAAATTTCGGTGAAATTTTCGAGACAAAATCACGAAAACGCTTCAATATTAAAGACTGAAGACATCAATATCTTCATCTCCGTGAAAAACCACGAAGAACTTTGTACGTTCACAATGAAGCTTACAACTTTTATGCCACGCTTTCTCCCTTGATGAAGAAATTTGCTAGATTTTTGATCCAGTATTTGGTTACAATCTTCAAGGATACAACATACAAAAGATTCAACTGTTCATGGTTCATAACTACACCAGCGTTCAAAAATAGGGGAGCAGCCTATAGTGTAGGATTTTAGAGAGCATTCATAGTGGGTCATCAAATCATATACTAACTTCCATTAATTTCATTGTGCTAGATTACTACAGCTGATTCATGTATATCAACTTTAGTGACATCTTCATTTTGATCTTCACGTTTTATACAGTATGAATGCACCCTTAGGCTGTACGATTTAGAATTTCATCGAATTTGAAGCTTTTACGAAAAATAATTCAATATTTCATTGTATTCTTTGAAGCAATATGAAACGGAATTCAATATTACATCGCATATTTCGAGGCAACTCGAGAAAGTTTCAAATGTTCACGTTTCATTACCACAATAGCGCGTAGAAATAGGTGAGCAACCTATAGCGTAGAGCTTTAGTCTGAAGAATTTCATCGTAATTTCGCCGAATTTGAAGCTTTTACGAAGAATGATTCAAAGTTTCAATCGAGGTAACATGAAACGGAATTCAATACTTCATCGCATTCTTCGAGGCAACACGAAACGGAATTCGATACTTCATTGTAATCTTCGAGGCAACATGAAACGGAATTCGATATTTTATTGCATTCTTCGGAAAACTTGAAACGGAATTCAATATTCCAATACAATCTTCGAGGCAAAGTTTTCGAAAGTTTCAACAGTTCACGTATCATTACCACACCAGCGCGTAGAAATAGGTTAGCAGCCTGTAGTGTAGATAGGAGGATGTGATAAAAAACATGTGCAGAATGAAGAATCGAAGTCCGTCCTGTACAACACGCTGCGGGGGCATGGGCGACGCACAGTACTCTTTCACGGGCAGCTCGCCGGTCTGGTAGTAGTGGCTGAGTATCTTCTCCTTCTCCTCCCACCGCGCGAACAACCATTTCATCAGTTCTTCAGGCGCTTTGGGAATCTGAAACGTGCGGCAAAAGGTGGTCAGTTGGCAGAAGAGTGGGGAAATTTGTGAATTTCAAAGAGAAGGTTTAGTTGAAAATTATGAACGGCAAAAGGTGGTAAGTTACCAGAAGATTGGAAAATTTTCTAAGAATTTTTAAAAAATAAGAAATTTCAAGTATGTTAATTGAAAATTATGAAAAGCAGAGCCTCTAACAGTAAGCGTCCCAGATTCCTGGTCACTTGAAGAGACTTTCAAATAAGATTAAGGCTTCTTTACTTGACGGATTTCTGATATACACTAGTAATATAAAAAAGTCCAAAATTGTTACGCAATCGTACAGGAAGGAAGCTCATTGATACAAAATATTTACAACATGGGGTTGCAAAGTGAGGTTACCTCATTTGACAATGCAGAAAATCTGGGAAAAATAAAGATTGGCTCCCTAAAACTTGGAGAGTTTCTGGAGGCTCTCTGAAACTTAGTTTCATAATTATTTTTTATTAATTCTACTTAAAAAATACCCAAGATATTTTTTTAAAATGTTCAATAATTAAGAAAAGAATCAGCTCATTTCCAATACGGCGACGATTCATGAGCATTGCAAATGTCTCTTCTACATACGGTACATAAATTATGTATATATTGACATAATTATCAACAAGCTTCCACCCTGTACCTATTTTGGACTCTGTATCACAACTGTGTTTCAGAAATTCGCCGTGTTAAGTGCTTAAAACTGGAATATAAGGGATTAGATCAGCGAATAGACAATTGAAGCGCATACACATGTTGCATAGTAAGCATACTTCGATTCACAAGTTTTTGTTTAGTAGAAAGTCGAGTATACAAGTGTGGTACGACTGTACTGTATGCATTCAAACTAGGCAACATGTAACTGCACCTCAAATATAATTAGTATTGGATTGAAGCTATGATTCCACATAACAATCTCTTTCAAGAAAATAACCATTATGATATTTTGTATCAAGTATATGTATAGTTAATATTGGATTGAAGCTGAGAATCCTTGCTTCAATATCTTTTCAAGTAGATACAAAAGGTGATATTTTGTAACAAACCAAACAACCGAATTGAAAGGTTTGATGTCATGATCGAAACGTAATGGTTCCATTTGATTAATGTACCATCTAGAAATCTAGAATGTATTACTAGTCTTATGCCGGGTTTTTCCAAGCACACTCAAAGTTGAGGGACCCTCAAATTTTGATGAACAGCTGACATTTTCTATGATAAGTATAGGAAATGTAGTAAACTCCAAGGTCCCTAAAATTTGAGTGTGCTTAGAAAAACCGGGCATTAGTGTATCTTGTTGAAAGAAAATTGAAAGAAGGATGCATCACTATCAATCTCGATTTTCTAATTAATCTGTGGTTTGACAATATCTTTTCATTTAAAATGGAGATATAACAATCAGATAAATAACCCATCAATTCAATGAAAAAATAATAAAAAACAACAGACACCAACCTCAGCAATCGGATACATCCTGTAAAACAGTAGCGTCTGACAGGGTTTACGTTGACCCATAATGATCGTGGGCAAATCCAGTGGCTTGCCCTCAGGGTAGGCAACGGTGATATCTAGTACCCAGCTGAGCTGATCACTGGGTCCCCCGCATCCAGCCGCACCCTTGAGCGGCGTCGTCACCGAGGAGGCCGAGAGGGTGGTGGTAGGTGAGGATGAGGGCGAGGAGTCTGTTGTGCTGTTGTTGTTGGAGGAGAGGAGCGACTTGCCCGACGCTCCTGACCCGGTTAGCGAGTCGATTATCGCCTACGAAAAAAAACACAAGATATTTTTATTTTTTGACTTCAACTCGGTCAATATTGGTTCAAATATGATAAATTTGGTCTCAAATTGTAGGAAACATTCTGATCTATTTGAGACCAAATTTCTGAACCATTATTGACCGAGCTGGAGTCAATTTCCTAGAAGCGCCAAATTGTTGTCGTTGTTTGGACAGGCTATACAGTAAACATGGATTATCACAAAAATATTATTGCCTACAGAACAAACACAAGCTACATATTATACGATGAATAGCCTTATATAAAAACAAAAAGTAATAGCATTAACCAATATCTGTATTTATAATTTCATTCTTAGTCAAGAAATTCTTACTTTACTATTCTTACTTTATAAGTATAAATTCTCACTTTATAAAGTGGAGAACATATTATGTGACAAAGAATGTGTTTTCATTTCGAATTCAGTAAAACTTGAAAATTCTTTACAAACTGTCCATTCTATTGGATGAAATGAGGATGTTGACGAAGGAGAGGCAGAGAGAGAGAGAGAGAGAGAGAGAGAGAGAGAGAGAGAGAGAGACAGACAATAATATAATACAGAAGGAAGAAAAAGGGAGTTTGAAAGTAGAAATTCTTCTGAAATAAAGCCAAAATACGACAAAAGGGGGAAGGTGGAAACGATAAAGAGGAAAAGATGACAAAATAGGAAGAAAATGAAAGAGATTTAGAGTATAACTTTTTTTAAATGAAGCGAAAAATACGACAAAAAGGGGAAGATAGATTGATATATAGAGAGATAAGAAAGGAGAATACAATGTGGAGAAGAAGGAGATAGAAGAGGAAGAAAATGAAAGTATAAAGAAGAGTAGGAGATATAAATGTGATTGTATACCTGCATAGCGCCCATACGGGGCAGTGAGACGTGATTGAGAATGGGATGGTTGTTTTTGAGCGCAAACCGTTGGCTGGCCTCACGTCGCTTGCGCAGAAAGCCTCCCTCCGGAAACAGAATCATCAGCTTGCGATTCCGCGGCAAATAAGAGTCACGCAGGTGATTGCGCAGTTGCGTAATTCCTGAAAAATCAATAAAAATTAATTCTCAATCGAATTGGATTGAATCATTCACAATAAATTTTCGTTTTAAAACTGTTTCTGCAGCTGGAAACAGCACATTTCTTAGTTCTAGAGTTTGAAAATTAAAATTTAAACTTGGGGCTATTTAAATTAATTGATAAATAAGATGAAAAATCAAATACTTTTTTCTAGATGTTTCTATGTAATATAATTAGATAATACAAATCCTTGTTCAGTAGGAAAAATTAAGAACAATATTAATCTACAACTATTATACAACCAACTCACCTTCATCCCTAGCCTTGCGTCCCGATAGTATGAAGAAGTCCTCATGCAGCACTGATACAATGCCAAAGTTGGTGAACTTGAAGACGCGATCCATGATCCACATGATGTTGGGAAGCACGGATTCCCTCGCATTGAACGTGGCCATCAGCATTGGCACGTCAGCTGTCGACTGATGGTTGGCGATCACCAGAGTGCGACACTCCAGGCAACACCTGATGTCGTCGCCCACTTCCACGACTGCAAAACAATCGAACGGGATTATTATCTGGGGTGGCTATCATAGCTTCAACAAACCATAACATCGACAATGAGACTCTGTAGAGTGAGAAACTTTTAGTGGCGGTTTCGAACAGTTTGATAGACGAAGCTGTGGCGGCTTTCCTATTCTCTGTAACACACTTATGCCCGGTTTTTCCAAGCACACTCAAAGTTGAGGGACCCTCAAATTTTGATGAACAGCTGACATTTACTATGATAAGTATAGGAAATGTAGTAAAGTGTAGTAAACTTGAGGGTCCCTCAAATTTGAGTGTGCTTGGAAAAACCGGGCATTAGGGTGCTATTAGCCATGGACCCATTGTTGTGCACACATTGTGTCTCATGGTTAATAGGGAAGGACACTTCGTCGCTACCTCTGTTCTCACTCCATCCCAAATATCTCTTCCTTTTTCTCTCTCTGAGCAACGTATTGGCAGATATGTTTGATAAAAGTGACTCAAATTGATACGCAATGCAGATTATCTCGATTTTGAAGTATGATGTCGAGTGAAAAATTATTATTGAGTTAATAAATCTACTGATTACCAACAAACGCTACAGTCTCAAATGCTTCATTAAAGAGTTTCATGAATAAAATGCATATTGTTCAATACAAAACATTGTACTTGAAAATATAAA
Organism: Sogatella furcifera; assembly: GCA_017141385.1. NCBI lineage: Eukaryota > Metazoa > Arthropoda > Insecta > Hemiptera > Delphacidae > Sogatella > Sogatella furcifera. Next base: position 20,601,965 of record CM029556.1, read on the forward strand.
ATCATATCATTCATTCTGAACTGAGAATGGTTAAAGCCGCGTATCGACAGTCCGAGGCATGTGCCACGAATGCCTCGCAGTACAGTCTGGTGACGCAAAAAAAGTATAAACTCATGGCTGAGGCATATGTGTGAATATAATCTGCAATAATCAAAAATAATTATAATTATAGTATAGTATATAGTATAGTACATAATTATAATAAAAAATCTGCATTTTTTGTAACCAAAAAATGCGAGCACGCGAACAAATTGACTAGCGCCATCAAGCGGAAGACAAAGCAACTAAGCTCTGACAATTGATATTTTGGACTTTGGAGGTTAGTTTGTGCTCAATTAGTAGATAAATGCTTATTATTGCCTATTAGAACCTTCTGCACCCAAATAGAATTCTTAATCACAAAAATGCATAGGAATGTGGTACAATTTTGAGGTTAGTTTGTAGAATTGTTTGTTGTGCGTTGCGAGGCAACAGGCACTGCTCGCTGCGAATTGTGTGCAGCGTTTGCCTCGCTGCTAGCAAACCCGGTATCGACAGTCCGAGGCATGTGTGGCACATGCCTCGGACTGTTGATACGCGGTAAATAGCAGACTAGTAGTAGTACTCTTTTTTTGTGTCAACAGACTGTACAGCGAAGCATTCGTAGCACATGCCTCGGACTGTCGATACGCGGCTTAAGTCTAGAATATTTCATTTTCAATGTATCGTGTGTATTGTAAATAAAAATTGTTCCTTATTGATGCTATACAACAGAGTTGGTTTTCCAACTAATACAGTATCGGTATAATGTCTTCTCAACTCTATATAATATCAGTATTCTCAAACAATGATAGATTCTTTGACAAGATTCCTAAATGCAACGTGACAATGAACTTGCAAGGATATTCAGGTACAAGACTGAATAAGTCATTGTTATACAACATTGAATTCTACAAAATGCACTAAAATAGAAACACAATTAATTTAAAAAATAGAATTTGTACTGTGAGTTCTTCGAACTAAAGTAGGAGCACCAACAGTAGAGTTGGAAGACCCCTATTGTTTGTGGTACCTGCGTTTGGGAAAAAATTAATTACAATACAGTGAATCGCCTCTGAGGCTCTCTTTGAGTCTTGTAGAGTGGCGTTTTCAAAAGTTTCTTTGTCGAAGCTGTGATGGACTCCCTATTACACAGTTGATAGATTTTTGTAAAATCACAAAATGCTAGAATTCGTATAAAAAATTAAGCCGGTTTCATCAGTCTCTTGTACGTTCCAACAGCTGATATTGTCTGCAGCTAGTCTTAGAAACTGTACTGGACCAGCCGATAAACTCTAATCTCTAGTCAGATGGTCCGGCACAGTTTCACAGACAATATCAGCTGTTGAAACATACAAGGAACCCACAAGACACGAAACCGCTTCAAGTTTTGTTGCAAACTCTTATTAAAATCATTGATCCTAAGTCAGAGCCTAAATAATTGTTGTCATATGTTTATAAAAACGCCAAAAATAAACTGCTGTGCTTTCTAGAGGTTATTATTATAGAGAAAACATGGCCCAAGTAGATTATTCTTGGGTTGGGGAATTAATATTTCAAGTATATATTGTTGATCTGAATACATCATTTTCTGGCTTCATCCACCGCTTTTATAGTTCCCTCAAATCGAAATAGCCTTGCTTACAAGTAGCTTTAAAATATAGCACATAGAAAATAATGATAAATAAGTGACTCACTATCATATCCGGCCGACCAACTCCACATGCTAACCATGGCGAGCAGCCAGTGGAAGAAAATGCCCTCCACTTTCCAGTAGAAGTCGGGGTGCAGGTGCTTGAATGGCTGCAGAAGTAGCATCCATATGCAGTAGGTGGGAATTGTGTAGATGTTGTTCAGTATTACAAACACTATTCGCAGCACAGTTCTGGCGTAGATCAGTACACTGAAATAATAGAATGATGTGATTAGAAACAGATGTAAAAAATATGCGTGTGGCTTTTATTGGTGAGTAGGCCCTTAGAAATCTTGAAATTCTTAAATATGGACAACATCAACATAGCCTCAAAACAGTAAGACGGCATACCATTCGTAATATGATGTATTACTATGGATTTCGAACAACCAATACATCGTAGATTAGATAGTGATAATCTAAAACAAGTAGACTAGATTGAAAAAAGAAAGTCAAATACTAAAGTTCTCATCATCATTTCGTATGACTCATTTTGTGGGGAGTTCCGAAGAAGTTCCACAGCCGACATAACCACAGTTTGCCATGTTGGGAAATTATGTGCTTATGGTAGGATATACGTCCAACGATTTGCGAGATAGAGCTCTCTATAGAGTTCTATCTTTTCTAGAGTTATATATCAGACGCCAAAAAGTTAGGCGGTTTCGTCTGCTCCTTTTGCGCTCCATACAGTCATAATTTGCAATCAAATCTACAAAATTATACATTTTATTGACTCCTTATTGAAAACGAAATCAATTTTCATAGTCACAGTTTTCAAAAGATTCATGGTTGATTTTATTCAGCAGTTATTTCTTATTGAAAACTGAATTAAATTGGAAAACAGTTATTGAATAGTGATTAATGATATCAACAGAAACTATAGACTACTCATCACTTCAACGTATTTGGATTGGATTAATTTTTTTCACTTCAAACTTTCATTGAACAGACTATAAATAAGAGAATAAATTATAATAATTTTCAACTCACCCCATGTTGTTAGATTTTCGTCAGCTTACTTCTACCTGGGATACCTGTCTTCCATTAGTCGGTACAGGCTTCTTGTTATGATAATCATACGCGCGCAGAGAATTTACAAACTATCTTCACTAGTTGCTTGCATTTTGTCAATTCAACTCTTTGTTTCAGATAAATATTTCCCCAAATATTTTTTAGGATGGATTTGTTCAGTTTCACGTCCCCGTGCAGTTGTTGCCATGTACGAGCTGGATGTTTGCGGTTACAAACATTTTCAAGATCTGCAAAGAAAGGAAAAAGAGTTGAAAAAGACAAACATATTATTATCTATTTGATTACAATAATAAGAGGAGGAATGAAGAAACAAGCGTTCATCCAAAAACTTCTATTCTGATTTATATTAAAATTTACAAATTCAGGTTATGTTTCTTATCAATAGTCACTAACACACCATTTTTTCACTCACACTCATTCACAATTATCAATCTGAAAACAACCATTATGGAAAAATTATCAATTTAAAATCCAGAAAGATATTTTGATATTAAGGATTTTTAGTTACTAGAGCGTGTTACTGAAAACTGTAAGTCTAAATCCTTTGGTGAGAAGCTCAATTTTCAAATATTCAAGCCTACAAGTTACTCTTAATGCAGATTAAAATTAAGAAATGGATAAATTAAATTTGAATGTGCCAACGGCATTCGAGGATCCTATAATATTCATATTTTCTAACTCATACTTGTAGCCTACTGTTGATATAATTATTTGAATTCTGATATAATTATTTGAATTCGTTGCTTTAATAATAAAAATATTATAATGCTTTAATAACTTTGAACACAACTAGGTTAATTCAAGCTTTGCTTTAGAAATAGAATAGTTGAACAAAACAAGGAAAATTCAAGCATAAGTTTTACTTAATTTTCTATGAAATACAGTATTCGCTGTGTGCAAGTGGGTGGAAAGGATATTTTTGGCGATCGAGGCGCTATTGGCGGATCATTTCGACGAAAAATTGAGTGAATTAACATTGGAGGAGATAGGGCTAAACCTAAAATAATGTCATGGAGAATTTGTTGTGTTCTGGATTGTAAAAATAAAACACGCAATGGAAATTTCAAGTTCTACACTTTTCCAGTTGCCATACATAAGTTTCATCAATAAAAAGAATGGTTCACTGCATTGAATAAATATTGATAGGTGAAGCTAACCTAATTGTTTTGTTTACGTGCAAAATAATTTATCGATCAAGTAGGACCATGGAGTGCTCCATTCTAACCTGTACATGAGGTAATGTACATGAATAGTTTTTATGTTAGTTAATCTAATAAGCTGTTACTATCAACGCAAAAACTCTATTAATTATGTTTTAATAAGAAATATTCATATCATTCAATTTTTCAAATAAATGTGAGCTTGCGCCAATTTTTCATTTTCATGTAAGATAACTTATCAGCTGTTATCTCAAAGTTTTTGTCGACTCTCAAATACATCTGTTTGCGGTTGTCTGCTCTCAAATACTTGAAAACTAGGATTTTTCTAATATAATGAGCTATAATACTATCAATAACTAACATTCATATCCTAAATATCTTGTTCTAATTACTGAGAAATGCATGAAGCAGCAAATAATACCATTCTAATTATAAATGCGTTTTTCCCATTTAGCGCTATGCTTTGTATGCTAAGACGTGTAGAAAAGTACACACGATAATCCACCAGAGCGCAGCACGGTAGATGCTCATAGCGAATATGTGTAACTTCTTTCCAAAAATCCTAGGCTGAGGCCGCACTGCCGGCGGGTAGAGCGTGGAGGGTGGAGGGTAGTTGGTAAATCTATAGAACATACACACCATCCACAGTGATATATTATCGTATGAATGGTATGTGTTCAGCCGCCATCTTGAAATTCTTAAATATGGACAACATAACCTCAGAAAACAGTATGACGTCATACCATTCATACGATGTATAACTGTTGATGGTGTGTATGTTCTGTAGATTTACCAACTACCCTCCACCCTCCACGCTCTACCCATTGGCAGTGCGGCCTCAGCCCTAGAGCATTCTGTACAAATAGATGAGTTTTATCAATGACTTAATCTTTCTCATAAGTAGCTTCATTTTTCCATATTTATACAATGTAGAAAAAAGAAGGACTTATTATGATTAGATCACTGAACTAGTTCAACAGTTTTTCTCAAATGCTTTCCTGTAAATTGAAAAAAAGAGCTTGCAAGTAGAAGAGCGTATAAATTTTATAACAAGGAAAAATGTCTATAACTTTTTTAAATTATTACTGTAGGTCTACTCCAAAAAGTAACACAAAATGATGAAACTTCTTACCACTACTATTTAGCTAATTATACCCAGTGAATGTCTTAGCTTTTCCAAAACTCTTATCTATTTAGAAATCCTTAACAATAAACTTGGAACATAAGACACATACGAACACAATTGGACAAAGTAGCGAGGCTACCAACACTAAATAATGATAAAAATTTCTGCCAGAAGAGACACTAATTCAAGTGTATACAAAATAAAATTCGGAAAAATACTGTTGAGAACCGAACAAATCAACTAGCGAAATGACTTGATAGCTTATTATTGTATCATACAGTGGCCTAACAATCATTAACCTATGATCTCTCTGGTCCTATCTTTTGGGAACAACACCACGGACGTATTATTCATCAATAATTGAGTAGGAAATATAAAAATACATTATTTTGAACATAACTTGAGTTGAGGAAGTTATCAGCTCCATGAAAATAATGATTCATTAGTGATTAATCATTCATTTTGTGATAAGCATATGAATTGTGTTTAACGGTGAATAATTAAAATCTTCTTTGAGGTATTGAGGAGATATGAATTATATAAAGTTAAGAATAAATGATATAGACCTACAGCACCGATTTTTTTATTTAGGATATTGAGAACTCCGTATTCAGATGCTTATGGTTTTGAGAAAAATTGTAAATTAATGTGAATAATGCATTTTTATGGTGATTTGAGCATTCAATAGATAAATTTCTAATGAAAGCTAATAAAATAAAGCTAATTTCTTATGAAATGAAGCTAACGACTGCACTTTGAATCATTTTACTTCATAATTTCTATAATACGGTATTTCTCCTGGACTATAAATTCTTGATTGAAGTGCTGCAAAAGAATATAACCTCTAGTTTCGAACTTATTAATCAAAATTTGGTATAAAGACGTTTTGGACATTATTCTGTGTTTTAACCAATAAGTTTACATGTTTCTGTAGAATGAATGAATTAATTAATGAATAATGTGAAATAAAGTCGTTACCTTGATAAGAATTTTCAAAAGTGTTCTCGTAATAGCCTACATCAATAAAAGCATTCATAATAATTATTGTTTTACTATGAATTGAAACCGTTGAATTCAAACCAATTAGATCAACTTTCAGTTGAAATTTTGACTGACCGAGTTCAGTATAGCTGACTCCAAAAAGTTGGGCGGTTTCGTCTGTCTCTTGTACTTGATTCATTCTTCCAACTGCTGATGTAAGCATATATCATCTATTTGGATTTCAAAACATCTAGATGCATAGCTAAATGACAACTCTAGTTAACATCAGCTGTTGAAACAAACAATAAGCAGACGAAACTTCTGACGTCAGCTATAACTCTTGGTCCGGTGAGATTTGATTTGAGTAAAATATGGATCCAAATTAAATTTTTGAATATTGCTAGAATATTTCTAGTTCAATAATTTTATAAATAGATTCATTCCAATCATGTTGAACTGTGAACTCATGCCGGGGTTTTCCAAGCACACTCAAAGTTGAGGGACCCTCAAATTTTGATGAACAGCTGACATTTTCTATGATAAGTATAGGAAATGTAGTAAAGTGTAGTAAACTTGAGGGTCCCTCAAATTTGAGTGTGCTTGGAAAAACCGGGCATTAGAGTTTTAAATAAGATCTACAAAATTATAAACTTAGATTAAAAGGACAATATATTATTAGCCAGTGCTTTCAAACTGGTAGGTGATGTGATGACTATTTTCAATTCTATTGAAATAACAATTCTATTGGTATATTTTCTATTGAATTCTCCCAATTCTATTAAAATACTAAAGGTTATCCAAGTAGTTGAATAAATCATTCTATGTGATTTATTTATTTGATTTTCCTTTTTCATTAATAAACGAAAATCAAATACTTCATTCATTCAAACAAGATTGTTTGAGCCTTTCTGCCAAATAAATAAAATTATTATCGCTTGGAACAGTATGATAAATAGGCCTACAGTTATTCTCAATACGACTCATTCTCTATATCAGAGATTAAGAAATTGTTCCTTATCCATAGGTCGGAGATAATATCCAAACAAAATTACAATAGTTAACAGTGATATGCTGCAGTGGTTGTATAAATATCTTGAACTAATAGTGACTGCAGTACTGTTGTATAAATATTAGTTGAGTATATTATACTATTGAGTTCATTTTATAGTCTTAAGTGCCATGAATTTCTAGTGTACTGACGTTGTTATAACATTGTTCAAGGTTTCAGTAATAAAGATTTTGATTTGATTTGAAATTGTAAGGAACATTATGATCATCATTTTTAAGCCAATATTGACCGAGCTGGAGTCATTTTCACATCCTACCAGAATGTATTCTTTGCTTGGACAGACTATATCTTGTATAATCTTGTGTATCATTCTGAAAAGGAATTGAACCCAGAACGGAAGTCTTTATACTTTATAGGCAAGTGATAGGGAATGAGAAATACCTATATTCTAGGATAATGTATCACTTCATGGACTAAGAAGGTTATGAGTTACAAGCTCAGTAAAACCAATGAAATGGATGAGAAAGAAAAACAGTTATTACCATCGGTGATTAGAAGCTTTTATTACACAGTAACAATAGTTCTCATTGCATTTTGATCACATAAAAGAAGTCCATTTCGAAAATTAGTTTTCTTTCTATTTGTAGTTCATATTCTATTTTAGTCTCTCTAAAAGTTTGTAGTCTATAAGGTTGAAAATTGAATCAGAATAGAATCCATTCACATAACTAGATATTGATAGAGAGAAGGCAGATATTGATAGAATACACACAGAGACAATAATAAAATTGAAATCTTTCAACAAAGAAACCCACGTCTTTTTAAATTATACAATTATTGTTATAAAAATTGGCATCATCCATTAAATAAAATAATAAGATTCAGAACATTGATTATTGGAATTTATTATTTAGAATCAGTGATTGATATTCAATAATAATTGAAACTTAAAAGTAATCTTGAAAAAAGAAAACACTTTTAGAGCGAGTAAATAGTATTCAAACATGAAAAATCATCTATGAAATGTACAAATTTGGATAATGTACAAATGATAAGGATAATGTAGAAATAATGGACAAAATTCAAGCATGTTTTTATTGAGTAAATTAATTTTCTCTAGAACAGTCCAATAAGTCACTGAATTGTAGAGTTCAAATTATATGGCAAAGACCTTTCACAAGTAATTGTAAACTTTTATAAAGGTCTAAAACCAGTACTTCAACTATTCTTTGAACACAATATTCATAAATCATATTATTATTGTTCTTTCCGTAAACAGAAATTACCCCAAATAAAATTTGTTGTTTGAATATTGAAATATTGAAGAAATTACCCATTCCAAAACACTACATTCTTTACTCAATTTATATTGATCTTTCATAATTTCCCACAAAAGTGGGATTATTTTGCAATAACTAAGAGTCAACATAATAGAATAATAGATTCACTAAATTTTCTGTTGTTTTTTAACCACAGGTCTCTCACTCTAAAATTGTTTTTTCCCAAATAATGAATTTCAATGGATCCAATCTACGATGGTTCAAATAAACTAAGGTTCTGTTCAAACAAATAAATCGGTGGCAAAGGATACTTTGATTGGTTCATCTAATCTACTTCGAGATTTCATTTTCACTTATTTTATCTCAACTATCTTTCATACTTTTCTCCTATCGCCCTCTCTTCTTTACTCTCTTTCTTCTCATTCTCATCAATTATCTCTCACCCCTCATTCATCATTCTCCTCATTAACCTCCTCCTCCTCCACCTCCTTCTTCTTTTTCCACGCTTTGGCGCTAGCCAACAACTTCAGATTAGGCTTGACCGCCTCATCCTCAGGGAAAATATAATCGAAAAACTCCTCCCACCCTTCATCCGTTCCATCTTGAGCCGTAACTCTTTGCCTGCGTTTCACACGTCGCGGCATCTTATTCTCAACAACCGTCACCGATTGTGGGGTACCATGTTGACGTTCCAGGTCTCTCCATGCTTCCAACAACATTACTCGTTCCTCCTTCTCACCTGAGGTTCTCAAAGAATTATTCCCTCTCTCGTAAACTTGTCTAGCTTGCGCTACACTATCAATACCCTCCTCACTACTCACAGACAACTCAAACTGTGCATAACTCATCCAAACCTTTACATGATGCGTTCTCTCCAACAACCTCTCATACAACTGCCTCGCATTCTGCATCTCTCCCAAGCTACTCTCAAAATCTATATACGCCTTCCACAACAATTCCGGCATGTCCAACCGAGGTTGGTTGATAGCCAACTCATAAATCGATCTAGCACGATCAGTGTCACCTAGTAAAGTTTCCAACTCAGCAAATCGCATCCAAGTAATACAATTCTCCGACCCGAACTCGATAAATTTTCTGTACAGCACTCTACACCTATCGAACTCTCTCAACTGTATCTCCAAATCTATATAACCACGAAATAGTTTATCTTTGGGACATATACCCAACGCCATACCCAGTGTCTTCCTAGCTACTGTAAGATTTTTATGACGTATTTCAAAATGCGCATACAATAACCAAATCTTAGTGAATGTGAATACTTTGTGTGGTATTAAATCTAAACACGCTCGGTAAACTTGTCTGGTACGTTCTTCGTCCTCAGCTTCCAACTCTTCAAACAACGCATAATTGATCCACAAATAAATATATCTTCTCCAGTATTCTTTCTCTTTACTGGGGGGCACATTTGCAATAGCTTTCTCGTAAGTTTCACGAATTGTATCCAAATTCCCATCGTCTTCAACTAGTCTCAACAGATCAAACCACGCGTCATAGTTGTTGGGGTTAGTTTTCACTTCTTCCTCATACTGAAACTTCCGTTTACTAACTATCACATCCTCAATCCCTGTTCTATCACCGTATTTTTTCTCGTGGATTGTGTAGGCTTTGTATAACTCGGCTGTACGTTCTTTCGGTATATGATCTAGTGCATATTTGTAGATGACTCTCGCACGATCGTGTTCCTTTTGTACCTCCTCAAATTTAGCGAACGCGATGAACAGTTTCTCATCCAGCGTTTCCTCCCCGAAGAATTCGACCGCCTGTTCGTAAACTTTCCGCGCACCAGTTACAAAACCATGATTCTCTTCAAAACGAGCATACTTGATCCAATTGGCTACATCTGGATGAACCATAACGAAACGATTGTAAAGTGTACGGGCTCGATCGATTTCCTTGTAGCGAAGTTCAAATTTGATGTAAGTTAACCAAGCTTGTTCATCTGGTTCCCATTCCATCCACCTCTCGAACACAGCTCGAGCACCCGCTACGTTCCCCAACATTTCTTCCATGTAGGTGTACTTGTACCAAAATTGGTTGGCGCGTGGAAGTATGGTTACAGCGCGATCCCACAGGTTTCGTGCGTGGTTTACCTGTCGATTCCTCATCTCCATTTCGGTGTACTTCAGCCATAATGTAATATTCCGGTGGTCGACGTCCAATGCGCGCTCGTAGATGGATCTGGCGCGCGGGACTTCTTTCTGGCTCTCCTCCCATTGTGCATACTTTAACCAATTGCTGATGACCATTCGGTTCTTGCGGATGTTGTCTTCGAAGGCGCGACGTTTCCGGTGCTGGTAGTCGGCTAACTCCTCAGGATCGGAGATCTTCTGCTTGGGCGGCGGGGGTACGATTTCCAGGTCTCGCTCCTTGGCCTCTCGCAGCAGTTGTTCGGCCGTGATTTGTACTTCGGCCGGGGCCTTGTTCTTCACCTTGGCCACTTTCGGCATTTTCTGTGGCTTCTCCATTTCTTTCTCTCTTTGTGTGTGTCTTCTTCTGTCTCTCTCCTACAAAGATAATAAAACGGTCTCATGTATTATTGGTGTCTGTATTGGACGACGATCGATTTCAAACACTACACTACAGTTCAAGTTGAATTTAGTAGAACACTTCATCCTCAGCTCTTGTTGCGAAAAAATTGGTTGGTCCTGTTACACAAATTGATGAAATTTTATTTGAATTTGATTTGTTTAGTACCCTACAGTTGAGTTGTAATTTAGCAGAGGAACAAACTGTTGTTTAGTAGAGTTCAGTTGATATTTTTTCATACTGCTGATTTCTGTTTCATATTCAACACACACTTATTGTCATCTGTGATTTGATTTCATCTCTTCTTTGATTGTTGTAATACAATTTCTGGAATATATTGTCACATTAGATAGACATTTCTCAAAAATATATCGTCACATTATCCATTATTTCACCCAATAAACTTTTACATTCAATATAATGGATTTATGTTATATTTAGAGAGAATTCGAAATTTGAAGTAAAGTTTCATACATAATTTGTTGCATTACGTCTCATGATAAATCAATCAAGCAATAAAGACTACGGTGAACAAAATAAACTGCGCTGAATAATAAATCTGCATCAAATTCAATTATTATCATAAAATCAACATACTCATCACACATATAAATTGAACAATGTTAATTGGGCCTCTTGGGGTTTCTTTATTTTCTAAATGGGGAAATTAATTCTCAAACCTAATTCAGAAAAATTGTTTCTCAATATTGCTAAATTTTAAGATGGAAACTTTGATTTTTCTACCTTACTTATGTGGACACGGAAGCTTGATTATCATTAAAAATAATGCTACCAATGTGAACTATGTATATAATTATTTAAGAAAGAACAATGAACTCAAGGGTGAAAACATAGACATTGAGTCCAAATCGTATTCTACTCCCAATTTTGATAAATATTCCAAATAGGTTATGTTTGCATTCAATATCACTATATACCACAAATTTCTTCTTTCCAAACTTGAAAAACTGTGTGAAATCGATTTTGAATCAATATATGGGATAAAACAAACGATAATAATTAGTAGAACTAGGATCGTTTAGGTATAAGCTAATATTTTCTACCTTCACTCTTTCTCTTTCTATTAAATCTCTATCTGCTCTCGTCTCTTTTCTATTCAGAAGATCAAATAATAAGGCAACACTGTAGAGTGCACTCAGACTCTTGATAGAGATAATTTATGCCATGCTATATTGAGGACAGCAGTAGTTTACAACGTGTGTATTAAAAATGATAGACAAACATAAAGCAATGACATCATCTTCACAATCAGTTGACAATATCATACTTTTGGTTGGTATAAATTTATTGGCTTCAAACTAACAAGTCAAACAAATCACAGCCATTGAAACTTTCAAGTCAAGACTGATGAGTCATCTCAAGTCAAAAAATGAAATAAAATACAGTAAAACGAAACAGACCTATAAAGTTCCAACACGACTTTCAAGCTTCTTCTTTACGTATCTAGATTTTAAACTGCAACCAATCTTATTAGTCGAATCTCGAAAAAATGATTGGTTGGCTGTGATTTACAATGCTATTACTAATGATACTATTACCTGGGATTTTCTAATTTTTTTACCCGATTTTCTTATGAACAATCTTATATCATCCAACGCTATAATATACAATATATTTTATCAAATAGAATAAATTCAAGTACAAGGTTCCCTAGGTAGGTCGATTTCAACTGTTTTTCTCTCTAAGCTGTGTTCTCCAACTTCTAAGCTATGTAGTAAAGTAACTCTAATGATTTTGATATCTTATGCATGATTTTTATATTCATAAATTTATTTGGTGGCCAATATTAACAATGATAATTCATGGTAAGTTATAACATATCCTTCAAGTTTAGGACAAATTTTCTACATGATATACAAACATATCCTCCACGTTTAGACCAATATTTTCCAAGTTCCTGACTGAAACCCCTACAATTGAAATCGATATCGAAATTCCAAAAAAGCATGAAGCAAAATAAAAAAGGCATATTTTCAGTGCACGAACGAGCAATTTCCAATAATTGGAGAGTCATTCGCAATTCAGTTCAATGAATAATTTAATAATAAACTGTGGCAATTTCATAGGTAAAAAAAGTTACCAACTAATACAATGCGGAAACGCTACTAAACCTCCACTTGCAATTTTGCAGATCAATGTAATGTAATAAGTGGGTAGGTACTGCATACTGCAGTTGAAAAATAAAAATTGGGTGAGAGGGAGAGAGAGATATGACGAGAAGACAACAGCTTGTTTAAATAATTGATGAAGTTTACTGAATGAGTTTCAAGAGAGGAGAAAAATTAAAAGACGGGAGAAGTTGAAGGTATAATCCGTCCAAGCAAAGAAGACATTCTCGCAAGATAGGAAAATGACTCCAGCTCGGTCAATATTGGTTCAAAAATTATAAATTTGGTTTCAAATTGTAGATCAGAATATTCCCTATAATTTGCGACCATTCTTTAATTTTTGAATCAGTATTGAACGAGATGGAGTCATTTTCCCATCTAGACAGAATGTCTTCTTTGCTTGGACAGACTATAGCAGGCGCCACACATTTAGGCGGTTGGCGAATGACTGTCAATAATTATCAGCTCTGTCATGACAGTCGGCGAGCTGTCTGCGAGATTACATCGGAACGAGAGCGTCCCCAACTATACTAATTCGCTCTCGAAAACAGCTTCAGACTGTCCTGACAGAACTGAGAATCAGTATATGAAGAGATGAAGTGGATCCTACATCCTACATAAGTCAAGGAACATCAATAGAAAAATGCAGCAGTAAATAAAAGTATGAATAGTGGTAGAGAAGAATCAGAAGATGATAGAGAAGCAAGTGGAAGAAACAAGGAGAAGCGTACAACAGAAAAGGGAAAGAAACGAGATGTAAGGCAAATCAAGGAGAGGGAAGAGAAACAAAAAAGAAAATCAAGGGAGAAGTAGTTGAAAGAGAAAAAAATGTTTAAAGGTGAAGTGTTAGAAAGAAGAAGTGATGGTAGTTGGAAAGAGGAGTGATTGTTTATAAAAACAAAAATTTGTTGTATATGAAGAAGCAAAAGAAGCAAGATGATGACGATGATGATGATGATGATTGATGAAGATGAAGATGAAGAAGAAGAAGAAGAAGAAGAAGAAGAAGAAGAAGAAGAAGAAGAAATGAAGAGGAAGAAGATGAAAATAATGAAAATTAGGAGAAAAAATTAAAAATAATGAGGAAAAGAAACAGAAGAATTAAAAGAGAGAAATATGGAGTGGGCAAGAACTGTTCTTATTCTGTTCAATAAAAGATTAGGGATGCACTCATGCGAAAGCAAACATGATACTATGAAAAAACATTTACAGAAATAAGAGCTCCACTATACAACAATTCAATGCTACTCCCAACTGCATCAGAGCAATGCAGAGATTCAACTTTATGAATCACTCGACATTCTATTCATTGGTTGGGAAGTTTAGGGGGGGCACTGCTCTTCCCGTTCCAGATCAAACCCCCCCCCCCAATTCACATTATTAACAATAGATCCAGCACTGGATAAAATATACTTTGAACTTTGAGCCCTTGATATACTGCAGTCTGTAGGCCAAAACATTACAACGTAATGTGGCGGATGGTTTATGCCTGTTATTGATGCTCAGATCTGACAGGACAGTCTGAAAGCGATCTATCAAAGCGAAATGGTTTAGCTGAGGACGTTCTTGCTTTAATATGCTCTCGTAGACCGCTCTCTGACTAATCTGCCAGAGCAGAGCATTAATAACAGACATTAGCCAGACGCCAGTTTTGTTTGCATCTGCTCCTATACAAATGGCAATGAATGGGTTTGAGCAAAGAATATGTAGAATATGTATACTTTATATTCACTGGTTTGAGTCTGGTCTAAAAAGTCGAATAACTTCGACTCAACGGCATAACATTTACATGTGATTCTAATTCATTCATTCATTCGTATGCCTTATTCGGTGGGGAGTCCCAAAAGGAAGTTCCACCGGCACCATAACCTTGATTTCCGTCAATAGGAAATCATGGTATTTCTTGATAGGATACACTGAGATTTGAATTTTCTAAAGTTCTTCCAAATCAAGAGAGTCCAAAGCACGAGGAATATCACTAAAATCACCATTCACTACCGAAAAATATCGAATTTCGAAAAAATTTAGAGCACGACAAATTTTATGTGATTCTAATATGGAAGACAATAATTAGGCTAATAGAAATATTACCTCTGTAGCCTTTGTCATAATATTGATTTGAATAAATTATTTAGAAAAATTCGTGGATTACTTTTTCTTTGTTGAAGAGAAAACAAAATTCGGATCAACCTTCATTGCAGGCTTCATTGAACAGCAGGTAAATATTTACTAGCTCCAAAATTGTATATTTGTATCCATCAATTTAAAAAAAATATTTCACTAGACAATTAATGGAAAAAATTCAACCTTTCATTTGTGAATATTTATATACCTCTCAAATAAACTAATGAGTCTTATTTACAATCTATTGGTGGCAAATGTTTTTCAAATTAGCTGATAGCTTAAGGAAGATTGTTTTCAAGAAGAATGAGCTAAAAATTAATAATTTCAGAAGCTAAGTGCATGATAACAACGTTCCAAGACAATGCCTAAACAACTACAAAAAAATCACGTTGCTACAACTTACAAGAATAAGTTACGGTAAAAAATGACTACAAAAAACTTCAAAACTAGATTCGCCAGGCTCTTCCTGGAATTTCTACAGATTGTGTTACAAAGAAACAAGTTTGTCAAGACTGAGACGTTGACTCACTACAAGTTTATCATCAGCAAAATGAAGCCAACATATTCTTTTTCTTAGATAATGAATCCATTTCCAAATGTTACGTTGAGCAGGTAAACTGGATAGGATAAGACTTTGTATATCATCCCAAAAATTTAGCCAAATAAAGCCAAAATATTCTATATCTCAGAGAATAAATCCATTTTTGCAAATTTTATCAAGAGCAGGTGAACTGAATAGGATAGGACTTTGTATAGTTTGAAATGCTGAGTAGACTAATAATAGTTTTATATTAATACTTGATTAGATGTAAGTTCCGTATAGACGTAGCATGTATAATATAAGCAATACAACGTATTCTGATAAGAGAGATAGATTCATTAAGAAGTTCTTGGTTACTAATACTGTTAAGTAGGCTCAGACTTTGTTATCAGTAGGTCATACTTTGTAATAATATTACTTACTATCATCAGTAGGTCATACTTTGGGATAATATTACTCTATATGTCAGTATGCTCTCTTTTTTATAAATAAGCTACACTAATTTGTTAATCGGAGTGAATGCACACAACAAATGTTTAAAAAATAATATTTTCTATCAAGATTATAGTTTATTAACTAATGAGAACGGCTAGAATCGACAAAATTTCAAGATTGAGATTATACAGTTGCAGCAGGAATATCAAGTGGATTAATAAATAATTTATGTAACAATCTTATCATTGAAACCAGCGCTCCAGTTCCCATGAAGAACAATAGAACATTTTCTAGATTCTATTTTTAGAAAGTGTCTCAACTTAAAATCTAATTTAACAACCTGAATTCAAAAGATTTCCAATAACTTGAAACTATAGTCAACTCATATTAACTTACGTTTTAATCCAACTATTAATAATTACTTCGCAATAATTATTACGAAGCCTTATAACGATGTAGCCTATAGTCTGGTCGAGCAAAGAATACATTCTGGCAAGATGAAAAAATGACTCCAGCTTGGTCAATATAAAATAAAAAATGATAAATTTGTTTTCAAATTGTAGAAAACATTCTGTTCTACAATTTAAGACTAGATCTATAATTTTGGAACCAAAATTCAACGAGCTGAAATCGTTTTCCCATCTTGTCAGAATGTCTTCTTTGCTTGATCAGACTATACCTGTCGTTAATACGATAATTTTATTCTTAAAATTTCTTGGCACTAAAAAAATGCATTCAATGCAAATTTAGACCTGTAGTGCAGAAAAAGGCGGACACTCAGACAACAGACAATGACAAACCAGCTTATACAAGCAACCAAATCTAGAAAGTCTATTCTAGTATGTATTTAGACTTACAAGTCTAGTGTGCATCATCCTTTTCCCTGTATTAGACTTTTTCGTGAAACGAACCTTTGTTTAAAATTCGATAAAAATGGATGAAAATCACGATGAGAAAAGAATAGTGAGAAACAAAAATCAAGCCCAGACTTGGTTGAAAGAAGCAGTTAACTACAGGCCTGAATTAGGACTACAACTGAGAACTGACGACCTTGAGAAACATTCAATTTAGCGTTGGAAACTGAAACTGTTCAAAGGAAACGGCAGATAGCAATCAAAGACACCAATTCTCACTTTAACACACTAATGATAACTCAAACAACTCACTCTGATGAATAGGTAACAGCTAACTAATCATAATAAACTGTCTCATCTCAATGCTTTAGGTAAGAATGGAATTCAAACCACTATTTGGATGGAGGGATTTTTGTATAATTTCTATTAGGATTGTATTGTGAGATCATCCTTGAAGATGTGTTAATAAATAATTATTAAGATTGTATTAATTAAAAATGAATATTATGATTTGTTGTGTACTTCAATATATTTAATAGAAATAAAAATGATGAAAAAATTCTTGACCACACATTTTTAAAACACAATTTGCAATCCACCAGAGAATGAGTTTTGGATGAATGCATGAAAGAATTATTGTAAATTCATATTTATTCATTTTACAGAAACTAATAATCTTACGGTACTGGTTAAAAACATAGACCAAGTTTCCAAAAGAAATAAAATGAATTGAACTTTAAAATTATTGATTTTAAGTTACTTATTTTCTTTCAACATTATCTAATATTAATAATAGAGCAAGATGATATAATGTAATTCAAAATTATTAACAACTATGTAAACATTTGGATTTTCATTCTTTTTTACTAAATTATGTTGAACCGTTAGACCAGTTATAAATTTCAACAAATTGGCTTCCCAATTTAATTTTGACAAATTTCAAAACACAAGAGCCTATTCTAAAAATCAAATAAAAAACACAAGAGACGGTAAATCAAAATGGTGAACAGGAAAAATGTAATTGAATGATAGAATAAGCCTCGTACGAAAATTTGAGCAAGCCATTATAGAATAAGCCTCCAATGAAAATTTGACCAAGCCATTGAAACATCCATCAGATTAGAATGTTGAGTTATGTAATCAGCTCCAAGTTATTCCATTTATTCCAGCCACTGGAAAATTTTATCCATCCAGCCTACTCAGCTTACTCAAACAATGAATTATTTTTATCCAATATTCAAATGTGGCAAGTGGCAAGGCTACCTCAGAAAAGAACAATTTCTGAGCAAAATATGCAAATAAGAAGGCTGAATTCGACCATTAATTCATTCACGGTTGCAGTGGGAATATTAATTCATTTTTCTAAAACCAATAATTCTCAAACTCATGAACTGGTAAATGATCAACGTCAGTATTTTCGACGATAGGTTTAGTCCGTCCAAGCAAAGAAGACATTTTGGCAAGACATCTCGGTCAATATTGGTTCAAAAATTATGAAACTCATCTCAAATTGTACAAAAACCCTGATATACAATGTGAAACAAAATTTATAATTTTTCAAATAATATTGACCGATTTAGAGTCATTTTCTCATCTTGCCAGAATGTCTTCTTTGCTTGGACAGACTATAAATTTATGGAATAGAATTTAAAATGGAAAGAATAGATTCAATGCTATAGGAGTCAGTCATTCATTAATTGAATTCATATACAGTTTAATTGTAACTCATAAAATAGACAAAAATGATATAAAGATTGATTTCATCAATAGAATACCCATAAAATGAATTATATTCACAATGTTATCCTCATCAAGTTAATGAAGCTGCAAAATGTATTTTTCCTGACAGTATTCTTTTAAAGAATGGATAGAATAATATATGCATAATTTTATAGCTGATGCCAAAAAGTTAGGCGGTTCGTCTGTCTCTTATACGTGATATAACCATTGACTAGGGATATAAGTTTATATCCATAGTCAATGATATAACCTACCAAAAGCTGATGTGAAGCATCTATTGTCTCTTCTGATTTCAAAAACATCATCTAGGCATAAAATAGTCCAGGCAAATCAGACTTTCATCATCTAAACTTAGACTAACATTTAGACTAAAAACATCATCTAGGCTAAACGTAGTCCAGGCAAATTGGACTTTTGCCTCCAAAAAAATAAGGTAAGGCTGGAAATCGTCTTAATCGACTTTGGGCATCCTAAATAAGTTTACTATGAATTTGCGACGGATTCCAAGATGTGCATAATACAGAGTGACTAGAAAACCACCAAATCTCGGTTCTGTTTTTAGTTTTTAACTCCAATACAAGAATATATAGACTAATTTTGGAGGTTAATAGTGGAAATATGGTATTTTTTGCTGTGCAAGGAACCACGTTGAAAGCCCTAACACAAAAAATAAACAGGATAGGAAGTCTTTCTTAATCTAAAATTTTAGAGAACAAAATTATCCCCAGAGGGATTTTGAAATACACCTTTCTAACTCATCAGACGGAAGATATGAACAATAAAATACTGAATAAGGTAAAATTTTCATTTTTCTCAAAAAATACCATTTTTGAAACCTCATTCCTCGGTCCTTGTTTGAGATAGAAGGTTGGATTTGATACTAATCTCTTGGAAAGTTTATTACCTAAAAGAAATATAAGAATGATATTTTCTGTCAGACGCTTCGTTTTGGCGTAAATTGCGAGAAACTAAAAAAATGAACCGAAATTTGCTGGTTTTCTAGTCACTCTGTATTATGCACACCTCGGAATCCGTCGCAAACTCATGTAAACTTATTTAGGATGCCCAAAGTCGATTAAGACGATTTCCAGCCTTACCTTGTTTTTTTGGAGTCACAGCCTTTTTTCCATCTAATTTGCCTGGGCCTGGGCTAATAGCTAAATAACAATTCTGATCGGCATAATCTCTCTTTAAAAAGCATTTCATCATAATTTGAGAAAAATACGTTTTGAACTTTATCTTATGTGTTTTAATCCTTTATTTCAATTTAACAAATAAATGAATATCAACTATTGGAGCGCACAAGATGCAGACGAAACCGCCTAGAGTCTTGACGTCATTAATTACTCAAATTATCATAATACCAAATCAACAAACAAACCAAGTAATCAAATAAACAAATTATCATAAAATCAAGTGAGCTTGAAGAATTCCTTTCAGGAATAAATAAGATTTGTTAAATTAACCAAAGACAATTAACCTCCAAAAATATTTCTTTTTCAATCAGTTTAATCAATACATTTGATTACATTGAAGGCATCGATTCAAGTGAATTGCAAACCTGTTGCTATTACTGTTAAGATCATTACAACTTCCAAGTTGGAAATACAGTATCAGTCAACTTGCTTACCTTCCTTTAACGGAGAGCTGTACTAAATACCAAACAAAGCTAGAACTCTTATCAACTTTCAAAAAGATTGGAAAGTTGGGTTTTCTGTTGAAATTCATGTACAGTACCAATAATTCAATAGGTTTCAACTTTTAAAATATCCTAAAAAATTAATAGATTGTTTTCAAAGTACAGTATTTATTCATAGTGTTTTGGCGATTATGAAAGTCTATAGTTTTGTTACTTTTCCAAGCTGGGCAGACATAATCAACAACTAGGACATGAAAAATAAAATGTTATATTTTTATGAAGACTGAAACAATAATAATTATTTAAAATCAATCTTTCTCCAATGGGTTCAACACAATATTCGTTACATACATTTATAAAAATTGACTTTGGCCAGAACTAAATATAGCTAATTTTAATTCAATTCTAATTATAGCCTACACATCTTTATGAAGTATTCAATTATGCATATGTAAGTAAGGAGTCCTTAGTTCAAAGGCTTCAAGGAAGGCATTTCAAATTTGAAAACATTCAAATTTTCTATAATGACATCAGTGACAAAAATGAATAAATATTCAAGAATTCTAATCCTGACCACCTACCCAATACTGAATCATATCAACTAGGCTACCGAATGATTCTTTGTTAAGCCTATACTGTTATCTTTATAGTCCAGTACACAGGGAATTTTCTAAGGGTACTTTTTGCAAAAGGTGGTGTATGTGATTTTATTGTTTTAATTGCTTCATTAGGGTCCCAACAATGTGTATTCGAAAAGTGCACACAAAATTCCCCCCGCACAACTTTTGACAGACAGAAAGCCATGCACTTTTTTAGTTTTTCGCTTATAACTAAAAAAGGGTCCATATTTTTATAGGTACATTCTCATAGTACATTGTAGAGGACAAAATTCTGCGTCGATTGAAAAAAAGAAAACAAAAATCGGTTGAATAGATACCGTTTTACATTCATAAAAAAAACAATTTTTTCCAAATTTTCCAAAAAATTGTTCAAATTCTTCTGTAGCTCATAAAGTAACAGAGAAATGTATTACCCCTCTCCCTAAAAGTTGTAGAGCATAAAAAGTTGAGTTTAGAAAGTGCAAAAAATTGAAAGATTCCATCACTCTGAATTGAATTGAAGTTAAAGTTAGAATTCATAAATAAATTTGTATTTAAGAGGAAATGAATTTACTTCTTATCAATAAATATACATTTTTATTTTAAAAAATTCAACATAAAACATCATTATTATATTAAATAATTATCTAGTTGAGTCATTTCATATCTGGAGGGCAACAGTTGTGCCAACAATTCAACAGAGAAAACGCATGAAAAAAATTTCATTTTAATAGGAATATCACAAATTTTTAATTTTTCAACTTGGTCCAAAATCTTGGTAGGCTACTGTGATTGAGTAATCAAGCGACATAGACCCTTTTTCAAGTCTTTGAATGTTATTATACAAATGACATACAATAGATCTGGAATTTTGCTTATAGGTTAGCTTTTGGGTTTACAATCGAAATATCAGGGAATAGGCTAGGCCCTTTTGCGATTTAGTTTACAGTATTCATAGACCTCATCAAAACAAATGATTTAATATGAATATTATTATCATCTTTGCTCTTTTAAGAACATAACCTAGCGCAAGCCTATCAGAGCACTTGTTGGTTGTTGTACTTTAGAGCCGTTCAATCATCGTCGAGATCTCAAGAAATGTGAACTTGAATAAGAAATTTGAGGTCTAATGCTAGGTTTTATAAAAGAATAATAATTTTAAAATAAAGTAAACCCTGGTTTTAATAATAAATCAACTACAGTTAACTTAATCCATCATTATAATTTTTTACAGTAGCCGACGTAATAGGCTGAATAACTGGATTCAAAACTAATTCAAGTAATTCCACAATCCAAGTAGCCTATTTTGAATATGTAATTTCAAATTGGTAGGGTAGGAAATTAAAATCAAATACAGTACTACCTTATAGATGCAGCAACAAATTAGAAACAATGCTACTATCAACTGCCTATCTAAAAAAAAACATCGTGCTACTTCGGGTACACATTCTACTACAACTATTATTTGGATATAGCTGTAATGATGATAAGACAATATTGAAGAAACAAGTGACTCTATTATTTAATGAGCACATTATTCAATTTAAATCGAACAAACATTAAGAACGCGTGATGAACGTACTTGAAACGATTAGCAATTGAGAGATGCATTCCGGAATACACCCTAAAACGACAACTTATTACAACAGGAAAATAGATCAAATTTCAAAATATTTTTGAATAAAATGTATCTTACCTCTATCAGCTACTTTTTTCACAAAGAACCATGAATAATTCACGTAGTTTTGATTGACAATTGTGTAATTATTAACGAAACTTCACAAAAATCTCACACAAATTATCATAACAAGAACTCCTGAGACCGACTGACTAGTAGAATGCGCCATCTTGTGTTGACATTCGAATTTTGAATGAATCCAAATCATTATGGCCTTGAAATTTAATTGAGCAAATAATAAAATTTAGTAATTCACTTTCATAAATATTATCGTGAAAAATTTTTTAAAAATATTTTGAATATGTTTTATAATTTCTTAAATTCATTTATCGTATTGATAAACTGATAATATAAATCAATTCCGGCTTTGCAAGATGGCGACGGATTGGCGGAAAGAATAAATTATTGAATTTGGAATATTATATCAAGCTTATAAACGAAAGTCGGAAGTTTTCATTTCGACTCCCCTTATTAATATTTATTGTTATAGATAACAATTACCTTTGGTTGCCTACCTGTAACCTTACCTAAGTTACCTATCAAG
This sequence comes from Sogatella furcifera, assembly GCA_017141385.1. Classification (NCBI taxonomy): domain Eukaryota; kingdom Metazoa; phylum Arthropoda; class Insecta; order Hemiptera; family Delphacidae; genus Sogatella; species Sogatella furcifera. The sequence continues at coordinate 20,625,094 of CM029556.1, forward strand.
AAAGACCTTCCAACGTTTTCAGAAGCGGTGGAGGTCGCCTATCAAGTGGGGATAATAACTGATAAAAAGTCTGATATAAAAAAGAATGGCTGGAGTTGGTCAATTCGTTTTGGCATCCAGAGTGCTCAGGACAGGCGTCTGCTGCTGTAGAAATCTTCCAACACTTACTAGAATATCTGTCAAACTGTCAACAACATCGCCGAAAATGGTATGAACATAACCTTTACTACTACATTCCATTTGAATACCTTTCGAAATAATAATAGTATTCATTTTACCACTTGTTCACTTTCACTGATATTAAACTTTATGCCAGATTGGTGTGACAGTATCACTTTTTTACATAGAACATCCCTTGCGGCTTGCATTCTGATGACATTGATAGTGACATAACCATTTGACAGGTTATGAATTGTGCTTATTTTCTAGTAAATTCATGTTTAAAAACAGTATTAAATCAGTTCAGAGTTTATGCACTGTTCGGATTGTTTATATAACTTGAATTCAATAAGTCAATCATTTCAATCCTATTGGGACTGTTGTTTGGATTAGGCTACGGTACACATTTGGCGTCTTCTTGTAGCACTCATTTATCCACTACAAACTGCTCTGCAAAGCTCTTGAATCACATTCATCTAAACCAATATTCATATTACAGTTGTTATCAGTGAACAGAACTCAATAAAAGGACTGAATGAACCTCTAATCCCAGGGGTCTCCCAAGAGCAATGGTCCTGTGTACCATTCTCCCTTGGTTCGATTGCAGAAATAAGACAACTGGATCTGATATAGCTATGGTGCGCATATTATTTCATGGTGATCCAATATGATTTTCCTCACCCTCACGTGTGTTTCACTTGTTGGTGATAAATATATTTTACTTGAGTCAAGTTGACATTGATTTAAAAACAACACTTTCTCGTGGATATAACACTTGTTCCTATTTTATCCACTATTACCAGTATTTTTAAAAAGCAATGTCAAGTAGATAGTAAAAAATAATGTAGACACAACTCAAAGTAAATAGCCTAATCTATTTAGTTGAATACTGAATTAATTAAAAATAGTAGGGTCAGCTCTTTGAAAATTACTGATCATGCACATGCCGTCACTTTTAGCACGCTTTTATCTTGAAAATAGTTATTGGAACAAGAATTGGATCTTAAAATACATTGCCATAATGTTTTTCCACGGGCTATTTGGGACCGATTTGGTAAGAAATGTAATTTCTTAGACATCAAGTATCAAGTAATTTAAGATTTCAGTTTCATCGTGCAGGTATTTAAGTATAAGCACTTTCCAGATATGTTCATGAATTAACATGGCTCATCTAGGGTTCAAACATCATCTCAAAAGCACCAGCCATTATTCCAGCTACCGTAGTTTAGATAAGAAAGTTCTATTGAAAGAAATTTCATGTGACAGAGCCAAATCCTTGCTTTTTATCATATCTTGGTTTGTATTTTCCTCGTGAAAGAGGTGGGTTAATCTTTAATTTTAAATTGTAAATATTATTCTCAGTATTTTCCCCATTTTTTAATGACTTTTAAACATTTAAAAAATGGCATCACCTTCCACGAAAAAAGAAAGTTATTATTAATATTATGAGTTCAAGGAAGGATGTGCCTTGGTGGTTCAGGGCCCATCTTAAGATTGTAATTAAATTTCATTATATCACGTATCTACTCATGCTCTGAACCATCACGATACACTAGGCCCTAAGTTATATAACCCCTTTCGATATTATCTCAAAGGAAACCTATTGAATGTAAGCTACCCATATTTTCTATAGTTATAATGATCTTTATATGAAACATTCCATCATTGATAGCTGTATCAGCCAGTTGCTTAGTTGTAAATTAAGAGAGCAATGATCTGTATTATATTACATTTATTTTGAAATATTAAAATGATATGAATTGCAAAAAACCTATGCTCAGGGCATAATCTGAGTTGTGATTGCTTATACAAAAGTTCGATTGAATTGTTGGAAGACACACATTTTTTTGTCAAAAGAGAGAAGTCTCTGGCCTGGTTTTTCCAAGCACACTCAAATTTGAGGGACCCTCAAGTTTACTTTTAACAGTTCACATTTTCTATACTTAGCATAGAAAATATCTGCTGTTCATCAAAATTTGAGGGTCCCTCAATTTTGAGTGTGCTTGGAAAAAGGTGTGCTATGAATAATTTTGGAGTACCTATCTAAATGTGTCGCGAACCAAAAAGGTTGAGAACCACTGGCTTAGAGCGTCTAAGATATTGACATTAAATATAATTTTCCTCGTGAAAGTGGTTTCTATTGAACTCAATTAAAAATTTACACTTTCTACTTTATAATTTTATACTTTCTACATAATTAAATTTATTATCCAATAGTGAGATTAATTTTATTTTAAATTATAATCCAGGATTCAAGTCGATGGATTATTTTCAACTCACTTGAATAAAGTGAATCTAATCTAATCTGAATAAATGAGAAAAATGCCTAATTTTACTTGATAAGAATTAAGAATTGGCAAAACAATTGACATTGTTTTAGGTTTTGGCAAAATTGTGAGTACATAGTAAACTATTATGTTGGAAATTATTGAATCTTATCAGCAACTTATTTGTAGTAAGAACTATAGCCAACTTTATAAAACTTTATCAATTTGCCAAAAGTTTAAAAAAAGAAATAGTACGTTTAAAGAGCTAACATTGACCTCACATTTCAAATATGAACTTGTGATTATGTTATCTGATTTGAGAATTTTATTTTCAAGGGTGATACATTTTCACCAACCAGATTTGTTTGTCAGCTTACAGGCTATTAACTATTCATTATTCTCTGATTTTGTAAGCTTCTTCACAAATGAATTTGATTTGCATAAAACTTATTATTTATGAATTTTTATCTCAGTTCCCTACCTAATGAGTCCTCAATTGATAGTTCTTGGAGTTCATTTATTCCATTATGTTTATCTATTACTAAGGATACGTTGTTAGTTTTAAGTTCATTGACAGGAATATTAAATGATTCTTAATTACATAAGCTTTATATTTCTTCATGTAAAAATGGTTTTGGTTCAAGAGTTGCAAATGGATAATTGGAGAATAAACTGCAAAAACTTGATAAATTTCAAATTGATTGAATTATTTTGTTTAAAAATGAACTTCAAATACGGTATTCCGCAGATTTTAAAACTAATGGATATAATTATAATCAGTCAAAATAACTTATGTACATGATGTTTATTCCTTTACAACTATCTCAAAATGTATCAGCTCCTAACAAACTGCTTACATTTAGCAGCCCTACTGTCATAGAGACTTTGAATACGGCTTCCTTCAAATTTCTCAAATTTTTATCATTAATTTCAAAATTTAATTCCGTATGTACTTTTATCACAATTGTAGTTATATTAGGTACTCATATCCAGAACTTAATACAGTAAAAATGAATCTCACTTTCATAACTAATAGGATCTTACTATTCCATTCAAAACTTTGTCTTCAATATTATAGGATTAAACTGATTAAATTCTCTAATTTATCAATCAAATAAGTTCAGTTTACAATGAACTATTACAATGCTTCATGTTATTTCATCGTCTATGGGGGTTTCAAGGGGGTATTCCATACAATATGGCGTTATGGGGTATTTCATACAAGGATTTAAGAAGAAATCATATATCTCCAACTCTCAGAAATCCATGTAATCAATCCATCCTTGTAACCATTGAGCTAAAGAATACAAAGTATTCTAGCTCAATGCTCAAACTATTCTGGTATTCTAGCTCAATTCTTGTAACAATGTCTTGAGTTCTATTCCCCATTACCTTTCAAACAAGGCAACCTTTAATTTGAGAAAAATCATATTTCGCCAAATTTTTATAAAAATTCAACTATTGGTACCTGCTTCTAGTAGATAGAATAACTAACAATTACTTTGATTTTGACTTGAGATGGAATCTTTCCCATAATTAAATACCTTTGTTTACTCTGTAATGCAATGGATATTGTTGTGAACATTATTGTTTTCAAGATTCTCAATAATTAGGTAGCTACTCAAAATTTCAATAGAATTGGGATTTGATCCGAATCTCTTTCACTGAAAAGTGAAATTATTGGTACTGAACTCCATTGTTCTTAGTTCTCTTGAGATTTGTAGTTGGATATATCTATAGAGACTGTTTAGTTACAGACTGATTTTACAGTCTCTATAGATATATCCTTGTGGATAAACAGATAACGAAGAAAATTCGAGTTGTTTGGAATTATCTGAACCAGTCACATGGGTTGGATCCTTGTAATAAATCAAATCAGCTCAACTAAAGGATCTCCATTAAGCTTCTCACTTTCTCTTACTCTTTTGCTCACTCTTTCTCTCACATTCACTGTGTTGGGTGCACACTCTCTAATATAAACATTGACCCCAATACCGGTATAGAATTCCAATAGCTATTCTGTTGGTAAATAAAACTCTAGCTATTGTATCCTATGTAGCCTATCGGTCCACAATTCCATTCATCACATCAGTCAATCTTGATTTATTTGCTGTGCAAACTTAATAACTAGAATGGAACTTCTATATAAAGATACAAATGAACATGAAATTATGGAAAACAAAACAGTTAATGAAGTGTTGAATGATAATTCGATAATTTGTTCTGCAAACTGTAAAAACAAAATGGTATTTCATGACATGAATCATAAAAAAACATGAGACTATGTTGAAGAAAAACTTTTGCATCCACCAAGTGTATTGTGATTATTTTATAATAATGATTTCTATTGAATCTATTATCATTTATCCACAAATGCATTGTGATTATTTTAATTGAATAAAAAAATATCAATTCATTCATTCCATGTTGAGTACTACTTTAATACACTTTGATAATGTGCCATGTTAATTATGTAATTAGAGCGAACTTTAGTTACTGAAGAATGACATGAAAAATTCAGTGAATTTAATCTTGATATGCAAAATGCAAGCAATGATTGAAAAACAAGATTTTGACAAAAATTTTGATAGTAATTTTAATCAATTTTTAAAAGCATTTCAACAAATTTATAAAAAATATTTTACTGATTAAACTTGATATTATTAATTGATGGAATCATCATCACAATTGACTTATATGTCCGAAGAAAACTCTATCAATAGCCTACATCTTGTAGGCTAGAGAAGTCTCCTATAAACTTATCTTAGAAACTTATCTGTAATAATTGTAGATGAATTTTATTAATTATAGTGTTATTTGTAACATTTCTAATATGATATTTGTATTTTGTTTGCAGGATTCAGGCTACAGAACTGAGAAGGACACTTTTGGAGAACTGAAAGTGCCCAATGACAAGTACTATGGAGCACAGACTGTTAGATCGGTTTTGAATTTCCCCATTGGCGGTGTCCCCGAACAAATGCCTGTAAGTTTTGAAATAAAATATGATTAGATGAAAAAATTAATTGAAAATTTCTCATGGTTATACGCAGGAGAATATAGTTTCGTGCTGGTATTTTGAAGGCGAGGTGGCCGTATCTATGTGATTGTGCTGTGATCAGGACACATCAGGAAATGACAGGGAAACTAAGGAGCATTCGTAATTTTGCCAGTGACATTTTCTGTTTGTTTTAGTCCATTGTGGAACTGGGATCGGTACTTTTTGGGCACTATAAAATAGGGTCCTGCTAAATAATAATAATATTCGTGTAACCTGGCTGGCTCAGGTCTGGTGTCAGAGTTTTCAGGTCGCTCCTGATCAATTTCAGGGCCTCTGACATGACTTAACGACTGTTTTTAGGCAGCCGGGACCTACGGCTTAACGTGTCCATCCGAAACACGGGGAAGTGGCTTGAGAAAAATTTCTGGTCTGACCTGGGTTTGAACCCGGGACCTTTGGGTTGCAACACCAGCAGGGTCCTGCTGAAAACCTGTCTATGAGAAGAAAATGATGATTCATTATACGAGTAATTATTCAACTTGAATATACGAATCATATTGTTCAATAATAATAATAATAATAATAATAATAATAATAATAATAATTCATATCAATTATAAAATAATAATAATATATAAGTAATATTTATCAAATAAATAATAAATTAACGAGTAATAATTATCAACTTTCACTTAAACCAAGTTAAATTACTCACAATTTCGTTGAGTATTACACAGGATTCGGTGCATCGAGCTACATCTTCTGCGTAAAAGAGTATAACATACAGATACTCCTTGATCGTGAGTACTGTTGTACAATGAAAGTTGATAACGTAATTTATTATAATTATTATCAAAAGTTCAAGTAAGATAAAGTAAAATATGAGAAATTGATTTTTATTTTATTTCTGTTTGATTGTAGTTACCGGTCGTGAAAGCAATGGGAATTTTGAAAAAGGCGGCAGCCATTGTTAACAAGGGCTTCGGTCTGGACCCGAAAGTGTCCGATGCCATTCAGAAAGCGGCTGATGACGTCATAAGTGGAAAACTGTACAACGAGGGACACTTTCCCCTTGTCATCTGGCAGACCGGCTCGGGCACACAGACCAACATGAACACCAATGAGGTAATTTAAAGCTAACAACAACAACAGTCTTTCGCCAAACGCCTAAATTTTTAGTTAAACTATAACTATATTTAGCTATAAAGCTATATTTTTGGCGTTTAGCGAATGTCCTCTATTAATGCTCGGCTCTGTTAGGACAGTCTGAAATCGGTCTAAGAGAGCGTAATAGTTGAGCTGATGTTGCTCTCATTTTGAATAAATTATACTTTTGCAGATCGCTCGCAGACTGTACTGACAGAGCTAAGCCATCATTCGTACCATCCATCATTTCAAAATACTTAGCCTAACGTGGTTTTTTAGACGATCAAAGTATCTGTGTTGAAATACTCAATAATGGTATTCTCAAATTCATCTTATTGATTTAACTAGGTCGATTATGATTCGTTTATTTATTTGACTAAATAAATCACCCAATGGATAAAACAAACAATAGTATTGTCCAAAACGTCTTGTTTACAGATTTTGTTGAATATTCTAAATTCCACAATGTCCACTTTCACTATAATCACACATTTCAACTTTCATTGGGAGTATGAAATATATCATTTCTAGTTGAAATGAGATTCGTGTTGCTTGTTAATTGTAAAGAAACATCTAAATAAAAATATATTTAAAATGCAACAGAGAAAAAACTTTTCAACTCATTTCATTCATATTCAAATTACTTTTGAATAATACTATTAGTCCAACTAGAAATCACACAGTGCCAGTCAATATCCATGAAATATGTGGCAAAATGTCAAAATATTTTCAAGATTTTTACAAATGAAAATTTGTCATTGATGAAAATCAGTTATTTTTAAGATACTTCTTTCACGTCAAACGTTGATGGTCACAATTCCTTCATTTAAAAACATTTTGATGCAGTTCTGTACACGGAATTCTGTATTGCTATTTTGTTCTTATCTTATCCTTCTTGCTTTTCACGTCTCATTCTCGATTTTTCCTTTTTTCCAAGTTACATAACTAGCATTAGTCATGGCTGGTTCATTTCCAACACTTGATTCGAATAAAAAAGGTACTTGAACTTTTCTAATCTTTTTCATGCGCTAATATTATCACTGTAATATATGTGCCTGTTCTGATAAAGGATGCATTCTTCAGTTCCGTTTCGCCTATGATAATGCAAGGTCAAAATTGAAATTATTACATGGTATACACTTTTTATAAACGATCAATAATTATTTGAGAAAATTGAAAATTATGAATGACCGTGCTTTTCTTTATTATTATCCATTTACTTCATGATCAGGATGGAAAATTACTATTATATCCTGGATCTTAGTGCTAGCAATGCGAAGAAGATAACTTACATAATAATTTGATTTGTATTTTCCTGATACTTAATTTCACTACGAAATCAGTTGCATTAATCAAGAAAAAGTGCAACTTGTAATTTAATTCAGCTTCTTTAGTGAAGATGGAAAGATTTTATTCGAGATCTATTATCGATTTTGTGATTTCTTGATCTTTGTTGTTGATGTTAATATTCCAAATGTTTATTTCTAGATTAACGAACTATTTTGTTGGATATTTTTTCTTAATAGATTCGATTGATCTTCTAAAATAAAACAAAGTCGCTTAATGGTTTTCACATCCTGTAACCTTTAAACTATGAAAAATGATGTGAATGTGGAGATATAAGTAATAACCTTGCACGTAGCAATAAGTATCATTGCATAATAATTGAGTATGAAGATGAGTTAATTCAACTTAGTGATTACATACGATTGCTTCATGAACTTTGTAATGATTCCCAATCATCAACTTGGAAATAATTGTCAATCATCAACTTAGTAATAATTGTTCAATTGTTATTTTGGGCAAGCAATTTTGTGTGCATTGATGAGATATGCATTTCAAAGCGATTCTCCAAAGATGAGTAATATATGTTGAGGCATGGATACTTGCAATTATGTTTAGGCTATCTATAAATAAACTCGATGGCATAATGTGAGAAGCTATCTCTGTGGATAATTATTATTTCTTCTCACCACCAATCTATAGATTGATTACTTGTTTTTCATTACAATGTATAATTTCAAATGGTTTCGGCTTAAATCCATTGAAGTATGAGAATTTGAAAATTAAGAAAGAGTTGGAGGCTAATTACAAATCACAGTAGTCTTTTTTAATTTCAAAAGCAATTCCATAATCAAAGAAACCTGAGACATTGTCAATACTACTTCAATTTTCAGTAAAATAATTTACAGAATTAGAGTGGAATTGACAATGTCTTGAGTATTTTTTAATTATGAAAAGGTTCCACAACATCAACACTCTTCATCTTTCGGAGGAGACAATAAGCCGTCGGTACCGAATACCGGGTACTGGGTATTGGTCTCTCGGTGAGGGTGATCTATCGGTGAACCTGATGTTAAGTCACGAACACTGTAGACTGCTCTTGAATGGGTGACCGGTATCTGCCCAAGTACACATTGGCGAGGTGGAACTACCCGTAAGGGTCTCCTCACCATTAAAAGCCATAAGAATATTTTTATTTTATCGAATACCTTCTAAGTCATTATCATCATCATCATCATAATCCATTTCATTATCCAGGCTTAAGCCTACCAGCTCATGTGATCTTCACCCTCAGAAAACAAACAACCAAGTAGTATGGTATGGAAATCTCAATAATTATAATATTGAAGCATTTATTATTCAATTCCATATTATCTCGTTATAAAATTTGTAAATTTTATTTCTCCTCGACTATAAATTCTTGTGAAAGTGAAGCAAAAAAGATAACCTAGTTTCGAACTTTTTATTTATCAAAATTTTGTATAAAGACGTTTTGGACGTTAGTCTGTGTTTTTAGCTAATAAGTTTGTTATTAGCTGTAAATAAATAAATAATTAATAGAAATTAGAGATCTGCCTTGCTGAAATCTGACAATCGCTAGTTGTAAATAGAGGTGAAAATTATCATTTGATTTTTCTTATCTTTGCAGGTGATCAGCAACAAGGCGATCGAAATCCTGGGTGGAAAATTGGGCTCAAAGGACCCTGTCCATCCCAACGACCACGTCAACAAAAGTCAGAGCTCCAACGACACTTTCCCCACCGCCATGCATATTGCTGTTGCCATGGAACTACAACAACTGCTGTTGCCCAGGTGATTTAAAGCATCTGTTTTATGATAATAAAGAGCAATGAGAAAGAATTATGAGAATAAAGCATAATTTGATGTATAAAAAATTTCGGGGACCAAGTTGCGCTCTGAAGCTCCGGTCGCACTGATGGATGATTGCATAGTGATTAGGTGGTAGATGATTATCAACATGTGTTTTCAACATAATTTCTATTAGTATAGATGTTGTACTCGTATGTTCAGTAAATATTTCAATCTACCCTCTGTGTAACCCTCGTGGTTAACTGGTAGAGTGGACATTACTGTCCAAACTTCGCCACGTCATTAAAATAAAGAAGTCATTCTATTCTAACCATTCAGCAGTGCGGTCGAAGATTAGGAGAGGGCAATATGATGAATGTATCATAGACTTTATTTTCAATTGGGCCTAATAGTATTTTGACTGATAATTAATTATTATTTAAAGAGAACAAATATATGTTTGAAAATTCAGTACATTAATTTTTATTTATTTGGAATTTTCATTTGTAAAGTCGACCTTCCCGCACCTCGTTACGTAATATACTATTGATAATTCCCCGGTCTATTAACTGTGGCGAAGACCTAGAAAACTGAAACTGAAACTATCAATGTATTACGTAATACACTATCACAGAGTATGTGAACCTGTATGTTATGCATACTCTGTGACACTAATATCAATCTCTGGTAGAATCTTTCACCAGAGATTGATAATGATATAGCAACCGAAACCGGTATCTTGATTTTAAATACGGTAAATCTGTGTTTTAACAATATCTTGTCATTTCATTTAACAAATTTCATTATCTTTTAAAATCTGATTGCTGAATCTGAAACATCCTCTTTTACTATTTTATTTCTGTTTGCTAGTCTGAAGGCGTTGCACCAGGCGTTAGACACCAAGTCGAAGGCGTTTGCGCACATAATCAAGATAGGACGTACGCACACACAGGACGCCGTGCCACTCACCCTCGGACAGGAGTTCAGCGGATACGCCCAACAGATCAAGTACGCCATTGAACGAGTCGAAGACACATTGCCCAGGTAATTCAATTCAATTTATTGCTTTTCAATTCAATTTATAGAAACGAACATTGATTCACATAAATTACTTATATACAGTGTTACTTATATACAGGAGGAAGGTGCCAAACTTCTCAGGCTGATTTCTAACACTTCAATTCAGTGTGAAAATCTGTGAATTGTGATAAGTGTTGTCTTTTGAACATAACCTCTATTTTAAATATTTCTATCAAAATTTGGAAAAGACGTTTTGGACTGTGATGTCTATGTTTTGTGTGTGTTATTGTATAATTTCTCCGATAAATAAATAACTCCAAGTAGTGAAAATTTACATCGGACATACCTGTTATGATATTGGTAACTTAAATGATTAAAAAATTTTTGAAAAAATTTGTAAAAAAGATTTCAAACATTGGGATCAGAAGAAGACAAAATAGAGATTCATTTGTCTATCAGATTTCTGAGATACCTCAAGATATAGCCTAACAGTAGCCAACCCTGGATGGGTTTGTTTACTATGTCTCCAGTTATTGTGAATGAGCTATTATCATGAACCATGAGGTTCGACAGATCCCCAAAGTTCAAGCATTTATTAAATCATTATCTTTCTTATTATTTTAAAAAACTTTAAATACTTTTCTTTTCTATCCGTTTTGTTACTGTATTTTGATTGCAAATATAATCGTAATTACAGAATAGTAGATTCATCTGCTTTTATTACAAATGGTGGAGGCATCAATTCAATTCCTCTAACATCATTATACTATAGTTTTCAATTTCCAATTATTCACGTCACCACCCCTTCATTTGCTAACCTATTCCAATATTTTTTCAAAATCTATTATCATTTTCGTTATCGATGTTGTAAAATTGACAATATCAGTTTGGTCTATTTCATTATCATCTTTCTGTTTTGTAGGTTATACGAGCTGGCGATCGGTGGCACAGCCGTTGGCACTGGACTGAACACGAAGATCGGTTTCGCCGAGAAGTGTTGCGAGGAAATCAGCAAGCTGACCGGTTTGCCCTTTAAGCCGGCGCCCAACAAGTTCGAGGCACTTGCCGCACATGACGCCATGGTCGAGGTGTCTGGTGCACTCAATGTCATCGCTTGCACCATTATGAAGGTTAATACTTTCTTTTCTCTTTCCTTTTCACCTTTCTCCCACTTCTTTATCAAACTTTTTCTATTATTATACAAGGTGAGGCATAATAACAAGCGATTTTTAAAAGACTGTTGAATAAAAACAGTTTGTTACAATAATATATTTATATCACAATATTAAAGTACTTGAAAAAGCATTTCCTGCAACAGTAAAATGTCGGTTATTTTTTGAAAATAGCTCCAGTAAGATGGCATCCGTTTAGACGCAAACATTTCTTAAGCCGGCCCTTAATCATCACATTGCGTAGCATTGCCTGTGGGATTTGACCAACTTCCTTCCGGATCCAAGATAATCCTGTGTTTACAAAGATAATCATCCTCTAACAATTGAAGCCCTGAAAGAGCGGATTGGCAGGATCTTGGTCAAATCCCACTGGCAATGCTACGCAATTTAATAACTCACTTCAAGGTCCGGATCGAGGAATGTGTGCGTCTAAACAGACGCCATCTACTGTTTTAAAAATTGAATCAGAATTTTCAGGTTTCTTGTATTTTTCTTTATCTGAGCTTTTTGTTAAAAAAACACTTTGAAGTTCGATTTGTTGATTTTCTTTCATTATAGCCGCCTCCAGACATTCAGGCAGTTGGCGAATGAGTGTTGTTGATTCGTACCTCTGTCAGGACTCCAGCTAAACTGATTCGTTCTTGACAGAGCTTCGGTGAGCTGAGCAATTATAAGTCATTCGCCAATTGAGTGAATTTTTGGCGCCAGTTATATCAAGAAATTAGACCCAGGAGCCAGGATACACTCAACAATATATAGAATTTCTTCAACCAAAATGTATTACCCTATGTATTGTGTTGAATGTATTAATGTATTTTTCACACAAATATATTCATGTTTGTTTTCATAGTTATGCAATAATGATTAATTATTATTATGCTATGATGTTTAACTATTGTCAAAGTGGATGAGGTTTTTTGCGCTCGATAAAAAATTTTAATATGAACTAGAACCCATTGCCAACACACAAAGTTATCTTATGCTGGCAGTGGCATAAAATGAAGTGATAATAGTAATGTTAACTACTCATTTGTATTTTAAATGCTTCTACGTTATCTGCTATCAATTCTATTTAAATTTGTAAATTGTTTTGATTGGCATTAAATTAATATAATGCATTAATTCATTTAAGGTGGCTAATGACATCAGATTCCTGGGTTCGGGTCCAAGGTGTGGACTGGGCGAGCTGAGTTTGCCAGAGAATGAGCCGGGTAGCAGTATTATGCCAGGTGAGGTTATTGGTTGTATATTATCAATCTTATATCACGTTTATAAAGTTTTAGTACCTTTATTGTGTGAATTTTTCGGGATATCAATTGAAAGTATCTATAGAGTGGAATGATAATAGCCTCATATACAGCGTGTGTCAAAAATTTGAATGGCAAATTCAAAGAAGAAGAAAATGGTTCAAGTTTTAATGTCACGTTAGCTAATTTAATGTCTCACCAACTGCAACAGGGCCCAAGGATAGTCTGGTCGACCAAAGAAGACATTCCTTCAAAATGGCCAATTGAAGCGAGAGTGTAACCAAGCATACGCAGATCTGAAAATTTTAGTGTAAAATCACTTCAGCCAACATACCGCTGGTGAGTTATGATGAGAGGCAGATTTTTTTTATATCGACTGCTGATAGCATAGAACAGCTACCATTTGGAAGGAATGTCTTCTTTGCTCGACCAGATCATACTCTGGGAAACAAAATCAATCTCCTGAGTATCAATTTAGAAGTTTTTGAATTGAAATGTAGGCTACCATCATAGCATCAGATCAATGTAGCAATTGAATCGAAACATTCAAATGGAACAGCAGAACATGAAAGCGTGCTTTTGTCTAATTTTTCCCTCAAATCAGGCAAGCTATGGTCTGTCCAAGTAAACAAGACCCTCTAGCATGATGGGAAAATGACTCCTGCTTGGTCAATATTTTGTTCAAGAATTATAAATGTGGTCTTAATAGTAGATCAAATTGTTTCTTACAATTTGAGATTTTTTTCAACCAAAATTGACCGAGCTTGAGTCATTTTCCCATCTTGCCAGAGGGTCTTCTTTTCTCGGACAGACTACACTAGAATCAAACAAACATTTATTTAACATATTAAAACATATACAAACTGATATTTTGGGACTATTTTTATTTCGATTTTTGGCAGTATTGAACAGTTGTTCAAGAGGAATGTCTCCTTTGCTTGAACAGATTGTAATAAGAAAATCTTGTCATTGTCCAAAAATCATTTGATTGCTGGCAGCATTAAATTAAACAGCTGCCATTTACGAGGAATGTCTTCTTTGCTCGAACAGATTGTAATAAGAAAATTTTGTCATTTTCCATATATCATTTGATTGCTGACAGCATTAAACAGCTGCAATTTTTAAGGAATGTCTTCTCTGCTCAACCAGACTATAATAATAGAATCGTGTGTTTTGTTTTCCAGGCAAAGTGAACCCGACCCAGTGCGAGGCTATTACAATGGTGGCCGCTCAGGTGATTGGTAATCACGTGGCAGTGACGGTGGGTGGCAGCAACGGCCATTTTGAGCTGAACGTATTCAAGCCGATGATCGTGTCCAACGTGTTGCGCTCCATTCGGCTGCTGGGCGACTCGATGAACGCGTTCAACAAGAACTGCGTCGACGGCATTGTCGCTAACGAGGAACGCATTTCAAAACTGCTGCATGAGTCTCTCATGCTGGTCACCGCTCTTAACCCGCATATAGGTAAGGGGAAAAATTGAAATGAAGTAACTTGTTTTATTCAAATTTCAATGGCAATAAATAAATTAATGCATGCAAGAGCCATTTTCAAGTGTAAATAACAGTGAACAACATTAATCTATTGTATTTATACTCTATTCTAATTGAACATGTGTGTTTGATTTTAGCATAAATTTCGTATAATTTTGTTTTCAATATGTGTATTAAATCTATTGGAAATGGCTCTAGAACGCCGAAACATGTAGTGTAAAAAAAATTAAAAAGGGTACTTTGATTTTAATTATTTTAAAGTTTCAATGAGGTCGTTTTATGTAAATTCGACATGAACAAGTAGCTCGTAATAGAGATGCTTCAAATATGAACTATGTAATAAACGATTTCATAAAATCTGTTTCCAGTAAAACTCTATTTGTTTTATAGTGTCAAAATGAATGCTGTTTTGTCTGCTTCTTGTGCGTTCCAACAGCTTATGGTGTCTATGTAAGTGTTCCGAACTAACTTACTAGAGAATAAAGTTACAAATAACAAACTTGTAATTGGAATAACAGTAATTGGAACGTACAAGTAAAGGTACGATTCCCAAGCGACAGAGCTGCGGCTTGGGAATTGTACCTTTACAGGCGAATTAATAATGGTAGTACAGATGAAACCGACTCAATATTTGGTAAAATTTTCGGACTTATTAATTTCATTTTTTTTTTAGGTTACGACAAGGCAGCCACCATTGCCAAGACGGCGCACAAGAACAACTCCACCCTGAAGGAGACAGCCATCAAGCTGGGTTACCTGACCGCTGAGGAGTTCGACAAGTGGGTCAGACCCGAAGACATGCTGGGACCCTCCAAGTGAACTAAATAACTATAGGTTGATGAAAATAAAAAGTAGTGTTCAAGTGAAGCGAAAACGTTTTTTGTGAGCACAGATTTTTCTCCAAAAAAATTGATATAAGTATCATACGATGAAGATTATTTAGTGTGAGGTTGATTTTGCAGGAACACAAATTATCATAGGATGAGGATAATTGAGACAGTGTTCGTAAAGGAGAGTTTGTTCAAATTCTAAGCATATTTCAGTGCAACAACTGCAATATGTGAAGAGACGTTTTTCTAGAGGCTGAATGTTTCCAAGAACTTAATACGAAAATCTAAAGAGTTGATACATTTCAAAATGCAAATCATAACTTATACGAAATAGTAAATTTTGAACGTTATAGACGTTCTATAGTAAAATAACATCATGCTCAACTTTTCCTTTATGTCTATATCCAATTCTATGGTACTGCATTTGGATACAATATTCATAATTAATCGTTGTATAAGAAAAAAGTCTGGTTTCAACATTACGGAATGTTTCATCGCTAGAAAAATGTTTCTTCAGCAAAAGAAGAAGTTCGGTGGTCATGAACTGTATTTCTCGGATGAAATTGGTTTTAGCTTGTTCACTCTATTTGCTGCTCTCTTTGTTGATAAATGTTGTATTCACATCAGAAATATCTTTATAACTAAAAGTATCGAATCGGGGGAAATATTGATCAGTATTCTGTCAAAACTTATTTATTTTCCTAACTAGTTTTCTCAATACAACCAATCTATGGTAAATAACGATAATTATTGTACGAGTATCAATTTCACATGGTTATGGCATAATTGATACGTATGTAATTTTAAAATGAATAATAGCTTCTCTAAAAACTGTTGTACAGTCAGTAAAATATTGTTGTATTTTATCAAAGTAGCATTGATTGTTTTTACCTGTTCCTATAAAAATGAGTGAAACTAGACTATTAACTTTCAATAAAACTTGAATATTACGATTTAAAAAACTATCATTATTTGATGTAACTAACCTCAGAAAATTATTTCAGTATTCCAGATAAAGGTTTTGTAAATGAGTTGTTAAGGTAAAAAATCATCGTAATTCCGGTATTCATTTTGTTCTGATCAACAATATTAATGACGATTTCATCAGGAATAAATTTTCTTAATAAGCTTAGCAATTGAGAAATACAATTATTTATAATAAATATATTAATATCGTATTGAATTAATATCAATTTAGATATCATTATAATATCTGAGTATTACCGCATAGTTCCTTTATTAGAAGGCCATGGCCTAAAAATTGACAACTATGTAGAGTAGGAAATTGGGTCCATTTAAAAGCATTGAAATAATTTTCCAATCAGCTGTTCTAATGGATGCGTTTCTTGAGTGCGTTCTCACATTTGACTTGCTACAAATCATAAGCTATTTTAAAAAATAATTGTCTATTCTTAATCTTTCTTGCTAATCTATATAACAACCTATTACAAAAAACTCAGAAAGGAATTTTATACGAAGAGCCTATGAACGTTTTTCATGGAAATTATACTGGAAGAGAGAAAAAACCAAGTCAACCTGCATGATTTGTACCTGTACTTAATGCTTTTATATGAAAAAGACTGTGTCTACGGTGCGACGTTGCCATATTATTAGGGCAGGGCCTTCTATTAAAGGAAGTTATGGTATTATTGAAGCTGAACGCATATTCGGATAAAGTACAAGTATGCTATATAGCCTAAATGGAAGACAAAGTTCAGTGATAGATGAATATGAATTTCAATATCTTGAAGATTGAGTTCTATCAATATCAATTCAAGTATATGTAGCAATAAATAATACAGGCTCAATCGAATTATATCAAGAATAGGTGACAATATTATCGAATAATCATACTTTACTAGACTAGGCCTAGACTATTACTATACTTCTGAGATAGAATAACTAAATGTTCTATGCTTGGAAGACATGATTTTAAAAAAATGAAGTATCTCTACAAAAACACGTAAGCTCTAATGGCTAAAAGTACTAAGACTTATTTCATGTGACTTGAACAGAGATTTTCATATAAAGACATGAATAGCCATGTACAGTAAATGTTATTAAAATGTAATGCTTTTCTATCAACATGTCAAGGAACTATTCATTTTATTCAATTGCTTGGAAGAATTGCTTTAGGAGGCAACTCATATACTTCAGAACAGATCATCACTTATTATTCTATTATATAAAATAATACTTCTCCAAGAAGTATTGAAGAAATTATAGTTGTCAATATTATTACTACTTCGGTATTACATTCAAACTCATCCATAAAACTTAAACCAAGAAAGAAGCACCTAATGACTCTCACTGTGTTAGGACTGTGAAAGCCCAAGATAGACACTTCGGACTGCAGTCCGGTACTAGTCCTAGAATAGCTGTAAACCGACAAGCCGATAGTTGGACTGAGGACTGTCAGTTCGAACTGTCAGTGGATGGGAGCCCTAGAAAAGCTTATGTCAGACCCAGCTATTAAAAGCTGCTAGTTTGTACTTTGTAGCCAAACAGCCGCTTCCACACTAAAATTTTTATACGTAATTTTATGCTGACATACAAGCTCCTGATCGCCGGCTGTAACATAAGCTTTATGAAAAAGAGTAAAGTTTAGAATCAACCTAAGCTTTACTTCCACTTCATTATAGAAATACTTCAAACAAAATAGAGAGATACATAGAAAACATCAATTACAAATATTTCACAAACTGTACTCCATTACAAATTTTATTCGTACGTCATAAATTAAACTCATCTCCATTTCGAAAATTCCAATTTTCACTTCATAAATTTCAATCGGCTTCATTTCAAACATTCCAATTTTTACTAATAAATTTACTCGACTCCATTTCAATCATAACCATTCGGATCATAAATTCTGCTCAACTGAAAGAGATCAATGAACATGAGCACTCATACCTATTCACGATCACTTGAGACGAAATAAACAAACTTTTGTGTGAGTGCGTGTAAAGGTAGGGTTTCTTTTATGCAAAACTGACAGACTGTCGGCCGCAGCTGATCAGCTGTAGCCACAGCTCTTGTTGGTTAAGCTCAAGGACAAGACAAGACAAGAGCTGTGACTGGCTGAAGCTGTTCGGACTGCGGCCGACCGTCGGATAAAGGAAGACCTACCTTTACACGCACACACAAAACAAAAGTTTGTTTATTTAGTCTCACGTGATCGTGAATAGGGAATAGATATATATTACTGTATATTTGGAATGATTTATAATAGCTCCTTTGTATGAATTTGTATACAAAAAAGTTCTTTTAGATTAAATAGCTGCTTCAGTTGAAATGGTTGATTCAGATGAAATATAAGCTGTTTCCAGATGAAATAGCTGTTTCAGACAGAAATACAGTTGCTTCAGGATGAAACAGCTATCAGATGAAGAGCTGCTTGAAATGAAAATAGCTGTTTCAGATGAAATATAGTTGCTTCAGATTAAATAACTGTTTCAAATGAAATATAGCTCCTTCAGATAAATAGCAACTTGAGATGAATAGCTGCTTTAAATTAAATAGCTGCTTCAGATAAAATATCAGCTATGAGAATACTCGTAGCTCCTTTTGTTGCTTACTGCATGACAGGCATGGCAACAGATGCCTTTGAATGCGTGACGTCACTCTCTCTCCACAGCTGTGTGACAGTTTTCGTCTGCGTGTAGAACTGGACGCCCTGTTTGCCGTAAAAGTGGCAGTCGCCCCTGAAAGAGCCACGGCTGCCCGTGAACGAGAACATCGGCAGGGGCACAGGGATTGGCACGTTGACGCCCACCTATAATCCAGAAATATTTGGATGAAGATTGAGTTTTTAGATAAAGAATGAACGATACAATAAGCTCTTTGTAGCTGAAGGTCAAGTAGTAGTTTAGTGGTTTCTAGTAGTAGCTGAAGGTAGTTTGCAAAGCAGCTATTTACCGGATTCTATGTACCGGGTAGTTCAATCACATTCTATATCTTCCAGCAGAATAAGGTGCAGTTATCACACTCAACTTAGATTCCATCCTATGACTATATGGACCGATACTTCCAATTATTACTGTTTTTTTTTATTTTAAATAATTATCAAAGTACCCTTTTGATTCATTGTTTCAATGCATTACATGTTTCAACTAATTATAGTCATTTTTATTTGAAAATGCATTGAAAAAATAATTCAAAAGGGTACTTTGATAATTATTTAAAATGAAAAAAACAGTGATAAAAGCAGTTCTGAGATTAAGGAAACATTTCAATCATTAGTATATAAAAATTACGTTTCTATGAACTATATATTATTTCTATATTTCTATTATGACTGTACGCATAATCCATAATAAACCTCCTTGATTTGAATATAGAGGAAGGTAAATTAGTTAGGTATAGTCTGGCCAAGCAGAGAAGAGCCTCTGGCAAGATGGGAAAATGACTCCAGCTTGGTCAATATTTGTTCAAGAATTATAAATGTGGTCTCATAGGATCAAATTAGTTCCTACATTTTGAGACCATATTAGTAATTTTTGAAACAATATTGACCCAGCTGGAGTCATTTTCCCATCTTGCTAGAGGCTCTTCTTTGCTTGGTCAGACTATCTATAGTTGGGTAAATTTCACTTGATTAGGATTTTAGGTGAAGCCTAAATGAGATCATAGGCGATGATTAATGGGTGATGATGATGATGCGGGATGGGTGATGATGAGAGATGACTTGATTTGTGATTGTCGAGAAAGACGGCTTATTATCTCCTCCGAAAGAGGCCTTATCTATGATGTGGTTGAGCTGTGAAAGAATTGTTCCCCGGTCAGGAATAGAACTCGGGTCATCTAGGTTATCGGACCGGCGCGTTAAAAATATGAGAGATATGATTAGAATATATGAGAAGAAGACGTATTTAAATTGATATTAGATCTACATCAAATCCCATCACCATCACCCCAGAATAAGTCTTGCCACAAGATCATGTGGGAATCCATCATAAAAATAATAATAATGAAATGATTAATTTAGTTTCAATAGAAAATCGTTCTACCTGTCCAACATCAATTTCCTGAGTGAATTTCCTAGCCGTGGCTCCATTGTTGGTGAAAATGGCGGTTCCATTTCCGTACGGATTGCTATTGACAATTTCAATGGCTTCGTCCAGAGTGTCAGCAAACAGAACTACCAGAACGGGACCAAATATCTCCTCCTTGTAGCACCTCATGTGAGTCTGAAAAATAAAAAAAGAGAATGACATAATAGAAAGATATCAAGAAAATAATAAATTTCAATTAAAGAGAATTCACTGAATTAAACAAGGTTTTATGATTACAGAATGAATTGATTTGGCGCTTTTTAAACTTTGGATTGTTGGAGCTGCAAATGAAGTTTATATCTAAATCTCCAGTTATACCGTTATACCAGACTACTTTACTTACTGCTTCCAAGTAGCAAATATGACACAGGTATAGCTTCTTATAACAGCTACTAGCTATCGTCTGGTCGAGCAAAGAAGACATTCTGGCAAGATAGGAAAATAACTCCAGCTCGGTCATTGTTAAAAATTATAAATTTGGTTCCAAATGGTAGAAAATATTCTTCTCTACAATATGAGGCAGGATTTATAATTATAAAAAAGAGACTGAATACATAAAAATTTATAAATTTGATCTCAAATGGTACAAAATATTCTGCTTTACAATTTGATACAGTACTAGATTTATAATATTTTTGAAGCAATATTAACCGAGCTGTAGTCATTTTCCCCTCTTGCCAGAATGTCTTCTTCGCTCGACCATACTATATTAGTAAATTATAACAAACAGGTACTTCACTATCGATGCATCGAAGACCAATAAATCAGACCAATAAATACCTAAGTATTAGGAGCTAAGTATTTAGGAGGTCCTGATCAAACCCACTACGTGTCAAAGGCTAGATGTTTTTAGCATCGATATTCTAAACATCTGTAGAGTGAAGCACGTTTATCAAATTCTTATCAAGCTGCAGCCGAAAACCATGTGTGAAAACTTTTACTATATCAAAACAAACATTGATTATAAGCCTGATTATGAGTTTTAGGTTGATTTTATAAATATCGCACTAAAATCAATAGTGCATCCTAGTTCTATCCAACAACAAAAGTGAAATAAATTTTAAACGGAGATGAGCATCCTATTTTGAACGATTATTAAGTTAACCTCATTTGAAGTGAGCTCATTTCTGATACTATTTTTTAAACAAAGTTGAGCTATTTTTCATCTATTATCAAGTGACGATCATTTGAAGTGAGTTGAATTTTAATACTATTTGATATGAGCGGATCTATTAAAAGCAACGACGATTGGGAATCCAATAAAGAAGAACTTTACGCTTGGATTGACGAGTTCGAACTTTCTAGACCAAAGCGCTGCTTGAATAGAGACTTTTCTGACGGAGTTCTAGTGGCTGAGATTCTGAAAATATTATATCCACGCCTAGTCGAACTCCACAATTACGCTTCAGCCAGTTCCAAAAATTTAAAACTCGAGAACTGGGAAACTTTGAATAGAAAAGTTTTATCAAAATTGAAACTGAATTTGAAAAAAGATCAAATTTTGCAAATTTGCGACTCGGCCCCAGGCGCGATTGAGGGTTTTTTAATGAAAATCAAAAAACAAATAGAATCATCCAAGGTTGATCATCAGAAAGATAGCAATTCAGATTCGCAGGATTCAAGTTTTTTAGATTCATTAGATGAGCAGATCGAGAGTGCAGCTTTGTTAGAGAAAATACAAAATTTGTACAAAAACGAAGCAAAACTGAACAAAGTTTTAGTTGAGAAGGATGCAACAATTGGAAAACTGGAAAGTAGGGTGAAACATTTGGAGGATATTTTGGAGCTCAAGGATCAACGAATTGAGGATCTGATGAGGTGCACCAAAAAAGAGAAAGATATAATGTTCTAAAAATGAATTTTGTGGAAATAAATTGAGAAAAACTATTTTGAAATTATAAAACAAATTCATTTAATAGAACTAAATAATTATATATTATGAAATGTTTGTTGTTGATAAAAAGCACGAAAAAAGTAAAATTATATATAAAAATAATGTCTTATCTATTTAAATAATTATTCATCTTCTCATTTCAAAAATATAATGAACAATAATTTTAGAAGGTTTCATCAATAAGAAATAGATGATAAAATGTCATTACCAATTCAATGTATTTTGATGATTTTATTAGTGAATTTTTTTAGTATTAAAATTGTTTTTATAGTATTATATTTCAATTGATTAAATTTTTAAATATTTTTACAAACTTGAATTTATCATCAGTTATTATACCCATATTATAGTTTTAATTGAATTATAACTGACTAGAATGAAACGCATGAGAATAGACCAATGGAAATTTAACAGCAACAGTATCAAATGTTGAAAAAAAATATAAATATATACGTTTGTAAAAACATGAGAATAAATTGGACTTTGTCCATGTATGACGTTTTATTTTTATCATAGTTTACAACTACATTTTTTCGTCTTTCGACAATAAAATTTTATCAGATTTAATAAATTACCTTGACGTTGGTGATGATTGTGGGCCCGACAAAGTTTCCTTTCTCGTAGCCTTCGACTGTGATGTCGCGTCCGTCCAATAGGAGAGTGGCACCCTCATCCACTGCTGACTGAATCAGCTCGCAGATGCGCTGCTTGGCCTGCGGCGAAATCACTGGACCCACGTCGGTACCCGGACAGTGACCTGACAACACACAATTTATACTCTGGTTGATCCAAAAATTCAAATGAAATAATTTACAGATTAAGGATTGTTTCTCAATAACTATTTTCCGGAAAATTAAAAATACAACCAATGGTTCAGTTAGAGCAAGCCCCTGACTTTTTATCTTATCAAAAATCAGTTTAATACAAGTGGTCCAACAATGTCAGGCGTAATATATATAAGCCTGAAAAATTTTAATACTCAACTTCAATCTAATGAACATTAAATTATTGATGTTCCTCAAAATTACTAAGACCTATTCACGATCACTTAAGACGGAATAAACATACTTCTTGCGTGTGTACGCACATAGGTCTTCTTCATGCGAAACGGTCGGCCGCAGTCGAACCAATCGGCCGCAGTCAGCTGTTGCCAATCACAGCTCAAAACAATAGTCTTGAGACAAAACAAGACTGCGACCGACCGTGAGACTGTTTCGCATAGAAGAAGACCTACTTTTACACGGACATACACGCAAATAGTTCGTTCATTTTGACTCAACTGATCGTGAATTTGTCTATAGTCTGGTTAAGCAAAGTAGACATTCCTTCAAAATGGCAGCTTTTTAATGCTGCCAGTTTTCGAAATGGAAATAGTCCCACTTGACTCATCACATCTCACCAGCAGTATGTTGGTTGGCGTAAGTGATTTTACACTTAAATTTTCAGATCTTAGTTACATATACATACTTAGCGCATTCATAGTTAAACTCTTCAATTGGTCATTTTTAAGGATGTATTCTTTGCTCGACCAGACTATACCCGTTAGAAAACCAATGAAATATTTATAAAAAAAATATTTATACACTTCAAAGAATAGAATAGAATAGAATAGAATAGAATAGAATAGAATAGAATAGAATAGAATAGAATAGAATAGAATAGAATAGAATAGAATAGAATAGAATAGAATAGAATAGAATAGAATAGAATAGAATAAAATAAAATATAGAATAGAATAATATTCAAAGAATAGAATATACTTACAGGACAAAACTAAGCACGAACAATCAAGTCCAAAACGTCTTTTTTACAAATTTCGAGAAATATGAAAAATTCCTTTTTTAAGGTAACATTTACATGGATAGAGATCACTCATCACACATTTTCATTCACAGTGATTGGAAACTATTATTCTTCAATTTGGAATTTTGAAATTTTGGAGTTTGTGTGTCACTAATCACACATTTTCATTCACAGTGATTGGAAACTATTATTCTTCAACTTGGAATTTAAAAGTTAAATGTGTGTTATTTTACCATACCTGCACTAACAGTCAGCCCCTCAGCCCTCTCTTTGAGGTCACAAATCCAATTCTTGGTTTCGCCGACAAACACAGCCGTGCTGAGTGCCATACACCGTTGACCGGCCGCCCCGAACGCGGCTCCCACCAGCTGATTCAGCGTGTTCGCCTTGTTGGCATCCGGCATCAGCACTCCGTGATTCTTGGCGCCCATGTTGCACTGCACACGCTTGCCGTTCTCCGAACCGCGGCGGTAGATGTACTTGCCCTGCAAATTTTATTCATTCAGTGATTTATGACTGTTTTGTGGATACAAGGTTGAGAATTTATGAGAATTCAATTGTTTCGTCTTTTCTGTCTCCTTTTGATCACGATTTCTGAGATTGGGGTGAGTTTAACACAATCACGGACATTCAATTTTTTCTCAAGAATTCAATCCTCTAAGACTTATATCATTTGAAAAAAAAATAAATATATGATTTCATATCCAGTTACAACCCTCTGTTGTTGAAAAATTATGATTTTCAGTACATTTTTTCGATTATCTCAATAACCATTCAAATTACAATTTTCCTACTAGTTCCATTGAATTTCTCAGCTAAATTTACATAGGAAAAGATTATTTTTGTGCATAAAGCCTCTAAAGATTCACCAATAAAATCCATACAACCCACAGCTAAAGCCAATCACAGCTCTTGTCTTGAGCTCGTCCGACTTGGCTTGAGCTGTGACTGGCTCGTCCGACTTGGCTTGAGCTGTGACTGGCTCGTCCGACTTGGCTTGAGCTGTGACTGGCTCGTCCGACTTGGCTTGAGCTGTTTGACTGCGGCCCACCATTTCGCATAGAAGAAGACCTACCATCTCACGAACACATGCTAAAAGTTTGATTATTTTGTCCCAAGGGATCGAGTATAGTTCATATACTCGTAGTATTATTGTATTCTGTATTCTTATTATGTCTCACTTGAGTTTTTATTTGTACTTCTCTTATTCATTGTATCATTTACTTACTTTTGAAGAAATTTGTAATATACTGAATCGGAAACAGTTTTGGGCTATCAAAGCCTGTTGTTTCCATACCTGTATGGATTTGTATAAATAAATAAACTATATAATTAACTATAAATAACTTATAAGTAACTATACAAAATAATTTGTATAAAATAAATTTGTATAAATAAATATTTGTATAAATATTCATATCTCATCATCATCCTTCCCATCACCCACGCACAGGCCCAAGAGCCCATGTGGGCATCACCCTCAAAAAAAAAAAAAAAAAAAAAATATATATATATATAGGGTAGGCCTATGAAATACAATATTGACTGTTCTCATTTACATCTGATCTTTACAAACAATCACTCTTAAAATTGTAAGTTTCTCAAATTGTATTGATACTTTCTCAAATCAAAATGGAAAAAGTGTAGAAATTCTATAATAATAAGCTAATTAATTCTATTTAGTGGTTACTCTTATTGATGGGTGGTCGGATGGGTTACCAACATTATTTGGCCAAAGATTGTCTGTCCAAGCAAAGAAGACAAGATGGGAAAATGAGTTCAGCTCGATCAATATTGGTTCTAAAATAATAAATTTGGTCTCAAAGTTTAGAAAACATTTGATTTACAATTTGAGACAAAATTTATAACTTTTGAACCAATATTGACCGAGCTAGAATAATTTTCCCATATTGCCAGAGTTTATTGTTTGCTTGGACAGATATTGGCAAGGTAAAACCCACTCATGAGGGTCTTCCCACAATTAAAAGCCATAGAAATATTTTGATGGGTGGTTACTCACAGCGTTGTCAGATCCGACAAAGGATATCGACCTAATGTCGGGATGATCGCAGATGAAGTCGACTGCTTCGTGTGCGCCGTGTATCACATTGACCACGCCCGGAGGACATCCCGCCTCTGTCAGCATCTCCACCAGCATCATACAAGCGCCTGGATCGCGCTCTGATGGCTGAAAACAGAAACAAAATTAATAGAACCTCAACAAATGACAACGAGAGAATTATCACTCCATTTATCAATGGATAGATGCATAACCACCTTCAATATAAGGCCATGACCTAAGGCTGAGGCCGCACTGCCCGTAGGTGGCAGGCTCGATAGTTTTCAGCCGCCATCTTGAAATTCTTAAATATGGACAATATAACTTCAAAAACAGTATGACGTCATACCATTCATACGATGTATTACTATGGATGGTGTGTATGTTCTATAGATTTACCAACTACCCTCCACCCTCCACGCTCAATCCACCGGCAGTGCGGCCTCAGCCTTACAGCCATGGCCCATTGAGTTTTACTGAAAATCCTTTTGTGCAATCATAGCTTATTTTCTTTGTTTATGATTGATAATCAAGATACCTGGTTATGATTTATGATTGCGCAGCTAAATAGGTTACCCCAAAATAGGATACAATAATCTGGTTTTGGATATAATAGGTATAGTCTGTCCAAGCAAAGAAGACAGACATTCTAGCAAGATGGAGAATTGACTCCAGCTCAATCAATATTGGTTCATGAATTAAAAATTTAGTCTCAAATTTTAGAACATATTGGTTTCTATATTTCAAGATCAATTGTTTTTGACAGAATATTGACCTAGCTGGAGTCATTTTCCCATCTTGTCAGAATGTCTTCTTTGCTTGGACAGGCTATAAATACCCCAAAATTAGATACAATAAGCAAAAGGTCAATTTTGTACGTAAGCATGTTGACAATTTTATCAAGTGTATTTGCAAAATACATTACACATAAATGTAGTGCTTGATTTCTAAAACAATGAGGTATGGGAGAGGTGGCTGAACTGGCTCACTGTAGGGTCTGGGGGGCATGAAACATCCCCCATCGGTAGGGGTTCCGGGAAAATTATTAAAAGATCTGGGTAGCATCTAGTTTTGTAACTGTTTTTTAAGGGAAAAGGTAGGGGAGCGCAGCTCCCACGCGTTCCTCCTGAAATCAAGCCCTGCATACATGTATTTGTATAGTGTACGTTGCTGAATAGATAGATTAAATTAATAGACATTTCATTAAATTATTTCCATTATTATATTCAGTGTGGTACACCCACCTTCAACAAATGCGTGTTACCCAGCGTGATGGCGAAGGGTATTGTCCAAAGAGGAATCATGGCGGGAAAATTGAAGGGCGTAATGGCTGCGGTGACCCCCAGGGGCACACGGTACGAATGGATGTCAAGGTCCTTGGCCACACCCTGTAGAGTCTCGCCCATTTGCAGCGAAGGCATACCGCAGCACTGTTCGACTACCTCTGTAAAAATGTGAGGAAGCAATGGTATTAGAATAAATTTGGAATATTCAATTATTTGTTCGGAAGTTCTGAAGGTTATACAGGGTGTTTCAGGAGGAATGTGCAATACTTCTCAGGCTGATTCCTCACACCAAGTAGACAAAAAAGTTCCATGGGCTTTGTTACCGAGATAGCAATGGCGGAAAATTGAGATTTTTCAAAAAATATTAATTTTTCTAATTTTCTAGAGGCGTTAGTAATGTTCTAAAATAAGCAATTCCTATGTAAAATAAGCTGAGAAATTCAATGAAACCAGTTCCAAGTTTGTAACTTCAACGGTTATTGAAATAATTGGAAAAATATGCTAAAAAAACGCCATTTTTCAACAATAAGGGTTTTAACTGGATAAGGAATCATGAAATTGTATTTTTTATTAATGGAAGTTGAAGAGAGTCGGATTCTGAAGAAAAGGTTAAATGGCGGCGATTATGTAAATCTTACTTAAATCTCAGAGATAGCGATCAAAAATCGTAAAATTGACAAAAAATAACACAAGTGATAAATTTCTGCTTGGTAGCAATTTTGCGATTTTTGATCGCATTTCCTGAGATTTGGGTAAGATCCACACAATCGCCGCCATTCAACTTTTTCTTCAGAATCCGACTCTTATCAACTTCCATTAATAAAAAATACAATTTCATAATTCCTTATCCAGTTATAACCCTTATTGTTGGAAAATGGCGTTTTTTTTAGCATATTTTTCCAATTATCTCAATAACCGTTGAAGTTACAAACTTGGAACTGGTTTCATTGAATTTCTCAGCTAATTTTACATAGGAATTGCTTATTTTAGAACCTTACTAAAGCCTCTAGAAAATTATAAAAATTAATATTTTTTGAAAAATCTCAATTTTCCGCCATTGTAATCTCGGTAACAAAGCGTTTTTGGGGGTTGGTCCCATGGAACTTTTTTGTCTAATTTGTGTAAGGAATCAGCCTAAGAAGTATTGCACATTCCTCCTGAAACACCCTGTATATTGTGGTAGTAATCCATAAGACCTTTCAATTGGATTGTATACACATTTTATAGGAAACAATTTGATCTACTCTTAAGACCACATTTATAATTCTTGAACAAATATTGACCAAGCTGGAGTCATTTTTTCCATCTTGCCAGAGGTTATTATTTGCTTGGACAGACTATAGAGACTGCATAATCATAGTGTGGACATTGAATGTGTCACTTTTGATTGGTCAGCTAGGTCAACTCCGCCTCCGCCATAGTTTTGCCAACTCTCATAAGATTTACATTAAAATCATATGTTTCTCTGAAATACTCACGTCTCACCCAGAACTGCCTCTGCCAGTTTTAGTTTTCACATTTGAATGCTTTTAAATCAAAATTGAAAGCAAAAAAAACTATTTTATCTACGGGCGTATCAAAAAGTTCCTGTTTCAGTTTTACAATCTAAATCGAAATGGCTATCATTTCAAAACAGAATTTTGGACTGTATCGAAAAACTCTCATTACGATACAGTTGTCACTTTACGACACTGTTCCAGAATTCATTCCGTGTTCCATTTGACCATTTCGCAACGGGCTGATAAACAACCGACACAGCAGTCAAATCTTCTAACTTCTAACCTAAAAACTTCAACAAGTGATAATACTTCATCTTACCGGTATCTGTTCATCAATATTTCAGTTTACATATTTGAATAGTCTAAAGTTTAGATAGTTAAATATATATTTAAGTTTATAATATCTCAACTTCTATTATAAATTGCTTAATAACTTGTTTCAAAGGATGAAATTGAGAATGAAATTCTTCCAACTCCATAAGGCAAATTAGCTATATACGGTATGTAGAACGTTTTTATTGTTAATTTGGGCCTATATTTTAAAGATAATTAGTCTATTTCGGATGTAAAAACAATTAAATTGTAACATGAGTTATGAATAGAGGCCTACGGTAGGCTATAACTTACTAGGCTACAAGACTGTTTTTGTTTGTTTGAACTTACACTAAGAGCAAATGTTTATTGAGAAAATTCTATGTTTCTTCACTAACTTCTTGTTTTAAATGATTAGTTACAAAACCAATGTTACTTGTCTAGTTGAAAACATTTTCTGTAAAATGCAGACAAGTTTGTTGAGCTCCAAAAATAACGGGAATGGAATAAGCTAAAAACTTTAAGATTTAAGTTGAAAAACAAATGTAGCCTGTTTCATTCGCCTCCTTCCCCAAATTTGAGTCAATTTTTACTTTTGCAGAATAATAATTCTATCTATTCATTGGTTTCAAGATTCTTTATTGAATACTGTATTTAGCCTTCTCATGTACTATAGATTTGAATTGATAACTGGATGTGAGTGAGTTCAATAGTTATTTGTGTATCAGTGCGCAAAGTGTGATTTTGCTGCATCAAGAGAAACAGTTTACGCTTAAGCCGCAGGCAAGTAAATTTAAAATTTAAATTTACTCACCTGCGGCTTGTGCGTAAACTGTTTCTCTTGATGCAGCAAAATCACACTTTGCGCACTGATACACAAAAATTTAAAATTGAAAATTAAAAATTTAAATTCTAAATTTTAAATTTTAAATTTAAAATTTAAAATTTAAAATTTAAAATTTAAAATTTAAAATTTAAAATTTAAAATTTAAAATTTAAAATTTAAAATTTTAAATTTTAAATTTTAAATTTTAAATTTTAAATTTTAAATTTTAAATTTTAAATTTTAAATTTTAAATTTTAAATTTTAAATTTTAAATTTTAAATTTTAAATTTTAAATTTTAAATTTTAAATTTTAAATTTTAAATTTTAAATTTTAAATTTTAAATGCTTTTGAAATGCTTTTTCAATGCTTTTAAAGATAATTATACATAATAAAATTAAAGCATTTCTTGTAACAATGAATTTTGACAAAATTAAAACACTTTACTTTTTGGAACATTCTGGATAATAGTAAGCAGGTCACAGCAGGTGTTTCACTAACTACCAACTATGCTATCTTGATACGCACATTTACTTCTGTGATAAGACCTGAGGTAGCCTACTCACGAAAACAAATCTTCTAGATTGTTTCATTGAAAGTGTCTTATTTTCAGAACACCCTGTAGATAAAATAGTGTACGCAACGGTTGTATTCAGCCTTTAACGCACTCGATGAGATATTTAGAGCACTCGCTGCTCGTGCTCTAACTTACATCTCACTCATGTGTTAAAGGCTCTCATTATAAAACCGTTGCATAAACTACTATTAAATGCTAGAAAAGTAATTTCTTATGATACTTCTATAACTAAAAGTTGGAAAAACAAGTGAAATAGTTTCTGTTTGCCTGTAACCCACACCATAATTCAAAAGCTTGGCAAAATATGACTGCTGGCGGGAAAATTGACCTCAACATAATGTAATGAAGCTCTTCACACCAATGGCCGCACTATGATTATACAGTCTCTATAGGACAGACTATAATTATATTGAAACGACTAATTTTTTTTTTATATAATATAGTACTTTATTGTATGGTATTATGTATTGTATCACACGCATGTCTTGTATTGGTATCATGAATAAAATTTGACGGACTTTTGCAAATTTTGTATCAATGATTGCTACTCCTGCTTAATACTAATTTCTTCAAAATACATTAGTCTGATAAATTAGATGAATTGAGGAGTCAGGGATTAGTTTTCCTTCAAAATTATCTACAGTAGTTGAGTATTATAAATTAATATAGTATGTCCAAGCAAAGAAGACCCTCTGGCAAGATGAGAAAATGACTCCAGCTTATTCAATATTAGTTCAAAAATTATTGATTTGGTCTCAATCGTAGGAAACATTCTGATCTACAATTTGGGACCAAGGCCCTGGCTTATAAAGATTTACAGCTTGTTTTTCTGATGAAAAACAAGTGATTGGGATTGTAGATTCACCAATAAAACTCTCGATTTACAATGTTCCAAATTTGGGAAGAATCAGCTGTTGAATCAACGATCAGCCAAAACTCACTAGGAGACCCTAACATTTGAATCCAAAATGTCCGCGATGGTTTGAGTGGAATAGAAAATCCCATGTAATCCCATTCTTTCTTTACAATTGTGACTTGGTTTCCACGTATTTTAAGCAAAGGATGAATGAGTGATGAATGATGCAGGTTTAAGATGTAGGTTATATGTCTATGTAAATTGGTTCAGACGAAAAATTCACGATATCGCTGTTCAAACTCAAATCATCGCGGCCATTTTAGATTACAAGGCTAGGGTTCTCCGACTTGGTTTGTTTACGATTTTCTTTGTAGGTTATGATAATATTTTAGCTACAAAAATGATTCCTGTTCAAATCTCACTATAAAAATAATGATTGATAGTTATTATTAAATATATTCATAATAATAAATCAATTTATATATCAAAATCATTAAATTAGGAGCAAAGTTTTGGTTTTAAAGGAACAGCATTGGACTATTCCGATATTCTATTTACTTGAGGTAAATTCGTTTCATGTAATTTTTTTAATCAGCTGAAACTGTAGAATTTGCTTTTTATTGGAAACGTTTATGAGACAGAAACACCCATAAAATCCACGAATTATGAGTAATGTGGATTATAAAATGTTTATAAGCCAGGGCCCAAATCAATATTTTTTGAACCAATATTGACCGAGCTGGAGTCATTTTCTCATCTTGCCAGATGGTCTTCTTCACTTGGACATACTATAACTACTTACGCAGTCCTCTAAGAACGTCTCCCTCTGCATCGATCAATGTTTTACCCTGTTCCGTTGTTATATTCTCGGCTAGTTGTTTCTGTAAACAGTTTCAGTGTTATTATTTGTAAGTCAATAAAATTTATTCATGAGATTAATAACTATCATGAAAACCTGGAAATTATAGAATAAGGGATTGGAGAGCATATAATAGGCTGCAAGAATTGTAGAACATGTCAGTACATATAGATATAGTATTATCAATTTGACGAATTTCAATGACGTGCAAATAGAAGCTTCCTAAGAAGCGAAATAGCATTTGAATAACTGTAGCAAAATGCCCCAGAGAAAGAAAATTTTTGTAATGAGAAAGGAAAAAGTGAGAAATTGTAATATTAAGTTTGATGATCATGATAACCTTATTTTGGACTGTTATAAAAATTGGTAGAGGAGCAGTTTCTGGCTTAGCCTGTTGCACTCACCCAAGTTTATAATTATTCTCAAATTAATGAATAAATTAATAATGATGAATGAAATGTCAAAGCCTTAGAGTACGTGCAGTCCTAGCAGTTGGCAATTTGAAGCATTGGGTTTGAAGTCATGTGTGAGAAAGCCTAATAAGTTAAAGCTTACGATTTTAATGCTTTTAAATGTGGTGATTTAACCTATACTATGAGACGTTGCTCTAATTTGAAGCCAGGGCCTTCCACAATAACAGGAAGAAAGATAGCAAATTATAAAGATTGGTTTGATGTATTGGAAGTAAAATTTAAAATCTCAGTACCCTTGGAGTAATTTATTTTTAATTTCTACTTCCCATAAAATTATTAGTAACCCTAAACAACTTAGTTAGTGAACATTGATTCCATTACTGTATATCTAATAGTTAAAAAAGCAAAATTATAATACTTTATTGGAAAATAGGGTACCCCTTCAATATTAATACAACCGCGGAGGTTGAACAACTGATTATACTTTAAATTTTCAATTCAAACTTACCATATTAGCCTTAATGATATTCTGATATCGGAACATTATCTGCTGTCGACTTATTGGTGATGTTTTCGACCAAGTTTTAAAAGTTTCTTTACAAGACATCACAGCGTCTTCCATCTCAGTTTTGGTGGATTTTGGTACTCTTGTGACAACCTGAATTCAAAGTGATCAATAAATAAATTAATCAAAGTTATTGAAAAAGTGCAACTTCATTTAGAACCCTAAAGTGCTGGTAGTGCACTCTAAAGTGCTGCTCTATAGGTACTGGGCAAGAAATTTTTCTCACTGTTACAATAAAATGTAACTAAAAAATAATCTTAAATTGAAAATTAGATTGAAATTTTATATAACAAGAAAATAACACACATTCCCCAACAGATATCTTAAATATTTTTAGGCCTTAAATCAATATTTTTCATAAAAAAATAATTATTATAATTATTTGAAAATGTTATGGATAAGATAATTATTTCATTGCAGACAATTTGAGCATCTAATTCGTAGCTATTTAATCGATTCGATGACTGGAAGTCTTCCAGATTTAAAAAATCATACAATTGTATGACTTCAATCTTATTCTATTCTAGACTCTCAATTTAGACTCATCTTTATTTATTTTAAAACTGAATCTTATTTTACTAGGGTTTGTTTCTGCAGAATTATTCATATTTCAGATTAAAATTATATTATAAAGCTGACATATATTTTATTGTTCATAAGATAGTAATTTTTTTTATCATTTTCAATTAATGTATTTACAAATTTCCTCTTTTGAAAAGTTTATTATCGATATGGACATTAATATTTTGATTTATTTGATGAATAAAATTGATGAAACTGATTTATATATGTCAAATATTATATATCAGTAAATTATATATTAATTGTTATCTTGTTTAATCTTGTTTACTTATTTCAATATTATTTTATCCACATTGATAGTGGGCTGAGTCCCGAAACATGTCTGTAGAATAATAATTTATTCTTAAGTTTTTTTTTTTAAAAGGGTATTTGATTGCTCATTTAATTTATCAATTAATTGTTATATATCAGTATTTATTTAATTCAAATATCTCTATAGAAACTTCAATCTATACAATCTTATTTCCATTAGGCAAGTACACGAAACTATTATCAAAGCTTTTTGACGCTCATCACATTTTTTTAATTTCTTTTGGTAAACATCTACTCAAATAAATCTTCATGACGTTTTAATTGACGTAATCTTCTATGATAAACAAAGCTGACAGAAGACTTGGAGATGAAATAAATTTCAACTAATATCTTAAGCTAGAGAATTTCAAGATAATAGAATAAAAAGTAATTTCATGTACGAGACTAAAATAATTTTAGCTGAAATAAAATTTTGAACTGATGACTGGCTCTGGAAATATCTAAATCTGAAGGAATTCAGACAGTGAGACACTTAAAACTCTTTATAAAAATGTATTCCTAATTTCTTTCATATACACTAATTACTGATAAGGAACGGGTCAATGCGGTATAATTGATAATACAGTGCATAACGTATTGTAGAGAAAGTAGAAATTTCCAATGACGGATGAAATATAATACAGTAGCCTACTGACTACTGATAAAGTAGGCATACTTGATAATGAATGCGTTACGTTACGATGAACTCTTCCTGACCCTCATCAATATTAATAATTAGGAGTAGAAGTCAAAAGTCAAGAATGAGTTGGAATAAAATCACTAACATCAAACCATTCTATAATTACCTATGATGAAACCTCATAGTTACTCGTTATGGTTACAATGAAACATACGACATCAAATTAATTAAGATGCAAGGAATATTTTTACCGAATTTCAATGTGACACAGGAAAGCAAGCTCTGTATACTTCATGATGATGTAGGCTAGCCAAATTATTTTTTTATTAGATGAGGGCCATTGAGAGAATATCAAAATAAAAAATTACAAATAACACATTAATATTTTCAATAATCTATTCAATTTTGAGAGGAAAATTTTAAAAATAAAAATATGACCACCAATAGGACAAAATATACTTTTTAGCCCTTACAAGACAGAATAATTTGGAATGTAGGCCTATGTCTGATTAGTTTACACAGTTTGTTCATTTGTGAGTTTTATAAATTATTCAACTTCATATTATCTTACTGATTAACTAACAGATAGATTGACTCTGTTTTACCTACAAGCTGTAAGTTCTATAGGACTATGTGAAAGTTTAATGAAATATTGAATAAAGAGACAAGATATTGTCAAAACAGATTTATTTTTGAATTGAGAAACCGGTTTCGGTTGCTACACCATGATCAATCTCTAGTAAAATCTATTTCAGCCATGATAATCCTGTAGCAACTGAAACCGGTAACTCGATTTACCAGTTGTTTGTTAATAAACCTGTTGTTTATACGAATAAACCTGTTATTTATACGAATAAACCTGTTGTTTATACGAATAAACCTGTTGTTTGACAATATCTTGCATTTTCATTTAATATGGGTAGGCTAACTTTAACTACCACAATATACTTAAGCTTTGCAATTACTCAACAAGTTTAATGACAAATTAAATGCTATTCAACAGTGTTTAATGAAATTTAGCTCTACTTACCTCATTAGTTGCCGGATTATGCAAATCTATCCATTCAGTAGTCTTGGACTCAACCATTTTCCCGTTGAGGTAAAGTTTTGTTGTAGGTGGACAGGAATGGTTCCATCTCACACATTGTTTAAGAACCTGACATTGAAACATAACAATTTTTCTTAAATTAGACAAACAAGTTACATATTTAAAAGCCCACTCAAGCTTTTGACTTGAAGTATTATATCTCAAATTGAATTGACTTGAAAGATTACCGTACATTGTTAAACCCCGCTTTAGAATTATGAGGCAAACTGGGCCTACGCTTCGAAACAATGAAAAGGACAATATAAAAAGAGCTAAGGAAAATAAGAACTGAAAAACCCCAGAATCATGACAAGATTGCATTTTGATTTTTTATAACGTCGGAAACTGGGTGTAGAGTTACACGGGGTTGGTATCAAATTTCATCTCCTTCATAACAAAGAATGATAGGTCCAAGATAAATTTTCAAAGCAGATCCAGCTAAACAGAATATTCAATTAATAATTTTTATTTTTATTTTCTCTCTGTCATGTAACCCATGTCCAGAGGTATTTATTAAACATATAAAACTATTATTACAATATGTGAAGTTATACTACTATACTAATACTACTTTTCTAAACTATCATGAAGCATCCCACTATAGAGTCTATGTGTCGGGATGCATTTTGTCTAATATACAATATAAATCAAATATTCTACTTTACTTAAATATTCTTCTAGTGTATATACATATGTATTTTTTAAATTTCGGTTATTTGATGAAAATAAGTATAATGTTAGTACCTTACAAATATATGATACATATATATATATATTTTACTATTTCATGATTATTTGGAAATTAATAAAATAAAATTTTAATAAGCTGTATCGAAATATTTGTTGAACATTTTATGATAATAAAAATTATTTAAGTTTATTTACAACTTTTTAAATTAACCAATACATAATAATTGCTCGCTATCATTATTCCCAATGCTAATTAACATGGATTTTGTACTTTTCTTGAACTTTAGGATGCCCATTCCAATTATTTCAGCAGGCAATAAATTGAAGATTTTGCATCCTATGTATGGGCAGACTTTTGACCAAAAGTTGTGTTTCTTCTAACTATGTACAGGTCTCTATCCCTAGATCTTGTATTGTGTGCATGATCTACGTTGCGTGTTAAATGCGGATTTGTTTTGATGAAAATGAGAACTGTATATATGTATAGTTGTCGCACACTTAGAACTTTATACTCTTTAAATAACTGCTCGGTTGGGTAAAGTCTGGGTCTATAACAGATTATTTTTAATAAAAGCTTCTGAACTTTTATGAGCGGATCTACATGATTGTGGTATGTACCTCCCCATACAAGTATTCCATACCTAACAATTGATTCAACCAGTGCATAATAAATTGTTCTCAGTTTATGGGCAGGCAAGATCTGACGTAGTTTCACAAATATATAAACAAGTTTCCTTAGTTTAGTGACAATATATGATACATGTTTGTCCCATCGAAAAAGGTCATCAACTACTATTCCTAGATATTTAATTTGATCTACTCTATCAATGATAGGACAGTTGCAGGGCAATATAGTCTGTGTGCAATTGTGTAGTTTAAGTATCTTGCTGAGGTTTTTGTGCGCTTGTCAGTGAGAAAGCCAAAAATTTAGTTTTTTCAATGTTTAGTGTGAGTAGATTTTTATTCAACCAAAGCATGACTTGACGCATCTGCGACTCTGCCAAATTAAACAAACTGTTCCAATCTTCTTCCTGAAACATTATGGCTGTATCATCAGCAAAGGCTACCATCTCTCCTTTTATATCTAGAGAGCACAATTCATTTGCAAATACTAAATATAGAATAGGTCCCAATACTGTTCCCTGTGGTACTCCATATTCAACAGTTGTTTCTTGGCTGATTTTATCACCAATCTTTACACTTTGTGCTCGTTCATGAAGGTAGGACTTGAACCATTCAAGTACTATACCCCTGATTCCAATACTCTCAAGCTTCTTACACAGCAACTCGTGTGAAACTGAGTCAAATGCTTTTGCTAGATCAAGAAAGACTGCTAGACACTTCTTATTACTGTCTAGACTATCGGTTACAAACTTTGACAGCCTGAAAATTGCATCCTCTGTACTTCTACCAACTCCATACTGATTAGAAGATAAGAGCTCATTTCGTTCCAAAAATCAATTAATCGCTTTTTCATGAGTTTCTCCAGAATTTTGAAATGAAATATTAACCAACGAAATAGGCCTATAATTACCAATAACTATCCTATCACCACTCTTGAACAGGGGCCTAACACATACTTTCTTTATCATACTTGGAAAAGTTCCTTGTTCAAAGCTCATATTGAATATAAACATTAGAGGTTTTGTAATGTAGTTCTTAATTATTTTAACTATTTTACTATCAATTCTATCAAGACCTGGTGAACTTGATGTACGGAGTGTGCCGATTATAGACAGGATTTCATGTTCATCAACTGGCGTCAGAAACATTGAAATGGCCGATCTATTAGCAGAAATGCAACTATTAACAATTTCTGGTAGAGTTTTATTCAAACTTTCCATTATAGACTCAGCCATCTTCCTCCCAACAGATGCAAAATGATTGTTTGTGAACTCTAGCACATCATTGGAGTTATCTCTCATTGAAATGATGTTCCCATGTATATCAATTCTATCAATTTCAGGTTTTTTCTTTTGTATTGTATCAGTTGCTTCTCTAATTGTTGACCATGTTTTCTTAAGATCATTCCCTGCATCATCGATTTTCTGCTTGAAGTATTCTATTTTAGTTTTTTTAATCAATAAATTCAGGCAATTCCTATATCGACGATAATGCTCAGCTAATTCAAGATCATTATTGTTTATTTTTCTCCTTCTATTAAGTGAATCTCTTGTACGAATTGCTCTGATTAGACCCCTAGTTATCCATGGCTTTATTGGCGTTAATTTTCTTTTAAGGCGATAGATATTGGTATTTTTCATTATAAGATTTTGCAATATTTCAATAAAATTTTCATATGCAACATTGGTTTCATCACTATTGAATACAGATTCCCATTTCTCTACAGCAATATCATTTTTCAAACCTTCCATATATACTGATTTTCCTATTCTATTATTCATTCTAACTTGATCATTGAGCTCATAGTGAACTGTTTCTTAACTTACCTTAGAATTTACAGAACGTAAAGGTGTTGTAGCCATTTCGAATTTAGTGATCAACTATCCTACAATAGTCAACAGATAGGCTACTTTGACAGCGGCAACTATGTTACATTAGTTCAACCTTGAATTATAATTTTTATCACTGAATGAAAACACTCTTCACTGATAATTCACTGTCATGCGCGCACGATACTGAGTCCCTCGAACCCGTGATTTAATCTACACTCTTCAACTTTATTCGAAAATTGTTCAAGCTAGGATACTATCACTCTGCAGCTGACAATCCAAACTCAACGTGACGGTGACATAACCTCAAATTTTGATAACAGCTGATGCTGACCAATGCCATCCCAGGCTTTATTATGATGGCGTTGATAGTAGGGAGGGAAAATTTGAAAAGATGCTAAAGAAAAACTTGATAAAGAAGCGGGGAAATGATGAAAAGCAAGATAGAATAAAAATTGATAGAGTAATTATTTATTCTAATTGAAATAGGACTATACCAATCTGATACCGTATTATAACTAGTCAAGACAATAAATTTTTGTCACTATTATTTGCAATTAATATTATTATCATCGGAAGGGTTAACCTGTAAGTTGTGTACCCATATAGGATTTCCAATGATTTTATATTTTTCCATATTAATTTGCATCAACCACCGACAGGTGTCTAAATGTATAAAAATATTGTAAATAGGCCT
This sequence comes from Sogatella furcifera, assembly GCA_017141385.1. Classification (NCBI taxonomy): domain Eukaryota; kingdom Metazoa; phylum Arthropoda; class Insecta; order Hemiptera; family Delphacidae; genus Sogatella; species Sogatella furcifera. The sequence continues at coordinate 20,664,963 of CM029556.1, forward strand.
ACACACATCAAAATTGTGTTCAGGACCTCACCTTCTTTCAAATTAATCACTTATCTTTCACAAGAGAAGATTGAGAAATAAAAACCAGCAACTGTATGAACTGTGCGCTTGAATCTTCTTTTGATAAACAAGAAGAATGTATGATCATTTTATTTAGCCTACTAGATGATTATCCATTGAAATATGTCAATTTTAAAAATAGGCTATAATATAGAAAAGAAAATAACACAACTACATACAGTCAAAATAATAAGATTTATTGGAACATGATAATGATAGATATTACATTTTTTACTCCAAGCAGCAATAATAATAACAGGCTAATCAAAATTAAATTCTATTCATTTGTGGATCAATATTATTTACTTTTGGAACGAGATTTTGAACGACTTCTTGGTTTTGCTGATCTTGAACGACTCCTGCTCCTTCTGGGAGACCGCGAACGACTTCTGATTCTTCTGGCAGATCGTGAACGACTCCTGCTATGTCTTCTAGATCTTGACCTTGAGCGTGACCTATCTCTGGACGATCTTCGGCGTCGTCTCTCCTCATAGGCACGACCAGACCGAATCTGAGGACTCCTGGGACAATTTCTGGCGTAATGTCCGCGTCGGTCGCAATTATAACAACGATCAGATGACATCAAACTGGGATAACCGCTTCTGGATCTTGGCATAACACGGGCTCTCTCAACTCTTACCCTATGACCTCGTATAACCTTGCCATCTGAATCATGCGCTGCGTCCTGTGCGTCTCGTCTGTCCTCGAACTCGACAAACGCGAATCCGGGTGGATTCCGAGCCACCCACACGTTTCTGATTGGTCCGAAATAAAGAAACGCGTCTTCCAAATCGTCTCTTGTGGTCGAGTAGTTCAGATTGCCCACGTAGATTTTGCATTCCATATTATCATTGTGTTTGGTAGACATGCTTCCTTTTTCTACTAACTTGATAGGCCTACTACAAAGACTACTACTGTATATAAATATTATCCTCACTTCTCAAAATACTCACGAATACTTCGTCTCCATGTTTCATTGGTTAAAGCTTGTAATAAATTAGAGATTCATTGATAGATTGATCAACTTGAATCTAGAGCATACGATAAAGCTGTGTCTTGAAACAATACAAGATTCAATGTTTACGTTATTCGTCAGCTTGTTTTCAAACAGCTGTTGCGAGTTGGACCAGCTCGGTTTGCCAGTTGCAAGACGTGTTTGCTTGGAATGGAATAATAATAATATTATTATCACTTGCATGGAGTAAAAAAATCCGAGGGAGGGATTGTAATACGGAATTTGAATTTATGAGATGGGATCTCGAACTCCACGAGGTGGAGAGTGGTGAATGGTGAGAAAACAATATTTTTCAAATGATTCGCATTCGAAAATGACTATAAATAGTCGAAACATGTATAATGCATTAATAAAAAATAATTGAAAAGGGTAAGCTACTGTGATTATTATTTAGAATGAAAAAACAATATTTTTCAATTATTTGGCTTTCACCACAAACTTTTTTATCGAAAAATCATTTAAATGGCTTCTGTAACGCGAGGTGAATCATAACTGGCATCTATAAATAAAAAATAATAACAAGTAGATTTATAAATTATTGATTGAATTCATTATGTTTTTGAAATAACAAAGTTCCTCCTAATTTTAATAATGAATCTACAATTGTTGATATGAGATTATGAGCCCAAAGGGAATTTTTGCAAATGGGAAAATGCACTTCGTACTGAAAATCGGTCCAAAAACTATCTCGTGAAATGGGATCACTCTGTTACAAGCTCACAGGATTGCAACAATCCTTACATTATATTGTCCAATTGTCAATCTCAGCTCAGTCAATCACTAGTTATTGTCAATCTCCAGTTACACTCAATCTGTATTTATTGCCATGAATGATCGGAATGCCTTACATATTCTCCTATATTGAAGTTATAGCATATTCAACGCGTTTCATCACGCTGCACGGTTATATAATGCCAGAAACGGGGACTTTCTCTGAAGAAAATCGATTTCATGTGCGGTGTAGGCCTACTACATAGTAGGCTACCACTGTCGCTCTCATTGGTTATTTATTCATCATTGAGGAAAATCTTTATTCAGGCCTACATATTCAAATTGCAGTTGTAATGATCGTGGAACTTGTTAACGTATAACTTTGTTATGATCTTGAATGTATAATTTTTGTTTATAGCTTTGTCAAAACATGAATATTTGGAATTATTGTTCAAAAGACTGCTGTGATAATGAGTATGATATAGAAATATGAATGTAAATGCTTTAATAAAATTGAACAATTTACTGAAATTGTATCAGCTAAAGTACTCATTAGCTAATAATTTATTGATAAAATAAATTAGGGTCAATATTTATTTATAGAATGAATGATTCCTTGACTATAGCAGAGACTATACCCTACCGAACTCTAGAGTAGGATCGTCTTTGACAATAGGAATAATACAGGATGTAGCCTACATATACAGTCTTTATACCATCTTCATCTTGAAAAATTGTACTTTTCAGTTATTTGTGAAATTATAAGTGACATTATCAGTAAATTTAGTAGAGGTAACAGTTTTTTGTTTAGTATTATGATGAATGGTTTAAATAATTATCACAGTAGGTGATACAATATGGACTTTTTAAAAATCCAAATTATTCTTGAGTATTCTTATAAAATTGGCTACTCAACAGTACAAGGCACGAATTCTTCATTTAAAATAATATATTGGTTATTGAGCTGTTTAAAAAAATAATAGAATTGCTTACAGTAGAATTTTTCTGCTAGCTAAACACTCGATATGTTCCTTTCATATGCTACTTCCAATATTATTCTCATATTTGATAGATAAAAATTTTAAAAAGGGTATTTGATTTATTTTTTTTTATCTATCAATTATTTTATTCTCATATTTCCTAGGGATTCATTCACATTACAATTTACAGTCAAAATCGAACCAGGAAAGAGCGATTCAAATATTATTTATTTATTCTCCTACATTGTAAAATTATTTTTATAGAAGATTCAGAAAGGTTCAATCCAGTTTTTCCTGAATTGTTTCTAGCATCAGTACTTGGTTCAGATTGTTCATTTTTAATTATTAATATAACTTGTTGAGCAGTTCTAATGATGATAGTCTGGTAGTTATCCATATTGAATAAAATACAAGTTATGAGCAAACCACAGTGAATGTAATTATTTTAATGTGAACAGTAACCTATAATTATGGTTTATATTACATTATTGACAGTATGTCAGTATTTTTTTCTAAATTCATGACTGATAAATAACTGGTTATGTAGGTATTATATTTTGTCCAAGAAAACACATAGGAACATTCAAATTTTTATTTCAATAATGATTATAACTTGATACAACAATTAAAATATTATATGGTACCTAAACTTACTTACATAACAAATAAATCTTGACTATTGATTCTTATAATACTGTATTACCTAATTATAAAAGTTATTGTCGTTCTATATGCTAATTACAGTAGTATCTTATAATAATAATAATACGGCTAGTTATTATGCTAATGGAACAATACAACTAATTTTGAGATGATTTCTACATGAATACAGTATATTTATCATATAACTTGAAAGTCTTTGAGAGTTTTGAGAATAGTTTATCCTAGTATATTGTTATTGATCTTTATCGGAAGTTTCAATTCCGTTGATGTGACTATCCTTGTAAAAATTAGCTTGCTGGAAACTGTCATCATGAAACGAATTGAGACGATTTGCAGCATGGTCCCTATGTATGAGACGTCCAGGAAGTTGTAAGCGATGACCATGAGCATTGATGGCTACAAAGTTGCTGACGTCTGCACCTTTTTGCGGCACAGCTTTGAGGCCCACAAAATTACCACCAGAATCAACGCCTTTTTGGTTACCCTTGTGGTTGAATTGTCCAAAATAGGCACCATGTCCGTTGATGATGTTCTGGCCCTTTCCGAAACCAACTTCTTGTGGTCCAGTGTTTCCAGTTATTTCAAAAGCACCTTCAAGACCGGCTAGAAGATTGCTACCTTTGTTACCGTCTGGTCCTTCTATATGACCTTCAAGATTTGAAGATATGTCATGACCCCCTCCATGACTGTGACCAGCTCCTTCTCCGTGACCTCCATGTCCTCCTCCGTGACCTCCTCCATGAACTCCCCCATGACCTCCACCTCCTCCGTGACCTCCTCCATGACCTCCACCTCCTCCATGACCTCCACCTCCCCCGTGACCTCCATGACCTCCTCCACCATGACCTTTCTTCAGATAAACCTTGACAGGATTATAACTGTGAAGAACAAAGCTTTGGTATGATGTAGCATGAGCATGTTTCCCTCCATGACCTCCTCCTCCGTGACCTCCTCCTCCGTGACCTCCTCCTCCGTGACCTCCTCCTCCTCCATGACCGCCATGACCTCCTCCTCCGTGACCTCCTCCTCCTCCATGACCGCCATGACCTCCTCCTCCGTGACCACCTCCTCCTCCTCCGTGACCACCTCCTCCTCCTCCGTGACCACCTCCTCCTCCTCCATGACCGCCATGACCTCCTCCTCCGTGACCACCTCCTCCTCCTCCGTGACCACCTCCTCCTCCTCCATGACCACCATGACCTCCTCCATGACCACCATGACCTCCTCCGTGACCTCCTCCTCCGTGACCTCCTCCACCTCCGTGACCACCTCCTCCATGACCTCCTCCTCCATGTCCCCCGTGACCTCCACCTCCTCCATGACCCCCTTTATGACCATGGCCGCCTCCTCCACCACCTCCTCCATGTCCTCCTTTATGCCCTCCTCCTCCACCACCTCCTCCTTGACCCTTATGACCTCCAACATGCCCCTGTCCATAACCTCCATGACCATGACCACCATGCCCATATCCATGATTGAAGCCCTGCACATAACTCCCAGTCACAACCTGAGACTCTCCATTATTGCCTTCTTTCACTCCCTGCAGAACCAATGTGGGAAATCCTTGGTTTTGTCCCGATGTGGGTAGGCTTTGTCCCTGACCTTGAGTCACATACGCTTGTCCTTGACCCACATATCCCTCACCTTGACCTACATATCCCTGCTGTTGTTTTTGTAGTTGTTGAAGTCTGCCACTTTCTGCCAACCTGATAGCTTGAGCTGCAAGTTCAGCTGCGGTCAGTTCCCGTTTGTCCTGGGCAGAAGTGGCCACCGATTCAATGATGATTGGAGTCAGCTGCTCAATCTCGTGCAGCTCTTGCAGCTGTGTTTCGACAGCGGTTGCGTCGGCTGCCTTGCTGCTGTCGCTGCCACTGCTGCAGCTCGAGATGCTGATCATTGTTGCTATACACCATACCTGGGACAAGAAAATCAGCTCTTTATAGCTTGTGCAAGTATATCAGGGGGGATTCAGATGAATGAATTTTGAATAAATTGGCTTATGTGAGGATATAATGAGAATAAGAGGGTTCAGATTAGGATTATGACACATTCACTTCATTTAGTAGGATTACTAAATGTATTGGCTCACATCCTATGATACTGGTGATATAAATCATTGCGCTGTGCATGAAAAAGCGAAGTTTGAACATATACATATCAATTTTTGATAAGGGATGTTCAAAGGCATCCATCCCGCATTAACACTTCAATCGGTCCAATGTTATCCTGACAGATTTGACTAACAAATAAAAAATTGAAGGGTTTAGATTTTAGATTAGATTAGATTACTTTATTCAAATAGATAACAAAATTCGGCTTAGATTCTACATTGTAATATAATATATGAGTAAGACAAAATTATCCTATAAATTTCACAAAATAGAAACTTCTAGTAGAAATACAATAAAACGGTGAAGTAATGAATGCAAAATTTATACAAAATTTTAATTCGAGGTTCTGCAAAATGAATAAGAAGTGTAAGTTATCTAAGTGAAAAGGCGAAGTTTAGACATATATATGTCCATTCTTGGGAAAAGATAATAAGGATATCCTTTCCATTAACACTTGGCCTTGAATTGAAAATTTATAACGAGCTGTTAATATTACTAAAGATAGAGAGGAATATTTTTATGCAATTAAAAGACTAGATTTAGATAAATTGATACTTAATGGATATTTGAGCTATATCATAAGATGAGTAACAATAAAAGTGATAATGGTAAATAAATAATTGTAATTTAAATGGGTATTATGAATTTAGATAACTCAAAGTAAAATTATTTACAAGCATATGCTAGTAAATGATAATGTGATGAATGACAAGAACTAGGTTAATATTAGAATAATGTATAATTAATATTATAATAACGGGTTGGATGGTGAATATGTGATGATAGTGTGGAATGGAAGTTCAATTTATAATTAAAAGTATGAAGAGACAGTTATCATGGTGTGTGATGAGAAATGGATTTATTCAAGTATGCAATGAGTAATAATAAGGTGAATAATGGAATTTGTCATGTTGTTGCTCTAAGTCTGGACATATTCGATCATTTTGTCCACAAGATATTTCCTCAACTTCAAGATGAAGGCCGCTCGGCTCTCAATAGACCTAATAGATTCAGGGATAGCATTCCATTCACGACAGCCTGAGACTAGGAAGGATTTAGTATAGATTGTAGTTCGGTGAATTGGTATCCTTAAAGTATTTTCTCCAGTTCTCGTGCGTGATGCGTCTATTCTCCTACCCTCAGAAACAAATTTAAAATCGTTTTTAAAATAATTAGGTTTACCATATTTTAAAATATCCCTAACAAGCTTGACAATTCGAAAAAGTCTCTGATCGGGTAACTTTAAAGTTGAGCTTAAAATATGTGCTTGGGTGATTCTTTCATGCCGTTGGAGAGAATAAACAAATCTTGAGCAATAATTTTGGCAGCGCTGTAGCTTATCATTAAGTGTTACTGTCATGTCATTGAGTACAGAATTACAATACATTAAGTGTGGGAACACACTTTGTTTTCTATTTACACATTGTTTTCTATTTTTCAAGTAGGAATTGAACCATAACAGCGTCAGATTACTAAATCCAAGTATAGCTAATTTGTTAAGCAGAATTTCATGGTCAACAGTGTCAAATGCTTTGGAGAAATCAAATAAGGTCAGTACAGTACATTTCTTTTGGTCCATAGCTAGCCTAATATCGTCAGTTACGCGTAGAAGAGCTGTTTCAGTAGAATGAGATTTACGAAAACCAGATTGAAAGTCATGAAGTTTGTTATTTTGTTCAAGAAATGCTACAACTTGGGTGAGAGATGATTGGACCCACAGCTCTAGGTAGGTTCCGAACTCACAAATTTGTATTTTATTAATAAATGACATCCCGAGAGTCGAGAGAAATACTTCAGCTGAAAGTGGTCGCCCTTAGCATATGAAATGGAGCATATTAATGAAACTTCACAAATTAATGGACGAAGGCATCTTCGACAAAGGGTGGCTCGTTGAAGGAAGTGATATCGCGCCGGTCTGATAACCAGGTAAACCCGTGTTCGAGACTCGACCGGGGAAAAATTCTTTAACCACAGTACAATCACATAGATACCGGAAGCCCCGTCTTTTAGAGAAGACGAAATTAAAGCCGTCGGCCCATGTTGAAAATATGAATAAGAATAATAAATACATTGATGTAGTCAGCAGTAATAACATATTTTGTAAAGTTTAAAATGAATAGCTTCTTGTACCATTATAAAAAGATACCGGTAAATACTACAATATTCCAGAAAAGTGAGAGTGAATTCTCTTCTTCAATAATGCGGTAGAATGACCGCAGCTTACATTACATGGTTTCAATGATTGCTATTGTTATGTTGAATGAAGCTCTCTCCAGAATAATTATCTCTTTTAGAAACACTCTCTGGTAATTAGTCGCAGATGAAAGAAGAAGATGAAGTGTCGATTTGTAAGTGGGCTCCTCAACAACAAGGAGTAGAGAGAGACAAAGAACCCCTAAAAGTTCTGCCACGGGTGTATATTTTCATATTATACATTTACGATCTCTTGTTCAATTATTATAATTGAGACTATTGAAAGACAGCTCAATCAGTATACCCTTTCTGTAATTGAAACGATTGAGATGTTCCCCCTTATTAGAAAATCATGTTTTGAGATAATTATTGACTACCGGTGAGCTTAAGTTATATAATTTTTATTCTCATCCTTTATTGAGTGAGAAATCTAAACGATTAAATATTTCGAAAAACAAAGCTAGTTCAATGAAAATATTTTAGAAAAGATACTTCCATGAAATTTTAAATCTTGCATGTCAACAAGGTAATTGAGATTATTAGTTGTAGAAGAGCAAGAATAATTAACTACTGTAAAGTTTGCGATTTTGAAAGAATTCTACTAAGAATACAGTTATTTTAAAAAAATTGCATGGAGTCGGTATTCAAGAAATAATCAATGGTTTTTCTGTGTTTCAAATGAATTGAAGAGAGGAAAACCCAATACTAACAACATTCAAGAACTAAAGTTGAATAGATTCTAAAATTTGCTGCCATCTGCTCATGAATAACAACTGAATCTTCCATGATTGGTTTGATATGACAGGCAAAAATAATCAATGAATAGAATCTGAGAAATTTCACAACATATATCTGAAGTAAGTGTAAATTAAATTATAATAAGAACCAAACGGTTGTTACCTTCAAAAGACATGACGATGCCGGCATTCCAAGAGAAGAAATACTTGTTGAAAAAAAGAAACTATCCCAGGATTTTCTGATTCCTGCAAGGAAAATCCAGCCCTGATTACTACGGTACGCAGTGGAGAGCTGATCTTTAACTGAACTGGTAAATAAACTATATGGAGCAGGCAAAGAATGGGAGGCTCTTTTATAGCGTTCACACTTTCGATGATATGTTTCGCACCTTTTTTCTCTCCCATTCCACGTCTATTCTTGCGATTTTCTTCCCCCTTTCCCCTGTCCTCAGACTCTCCTCTGAAAACTCTTCCTCTACACATGTCTGACTGAAGATGATTGGTGCACGGTAGAAAATTAGGCGTTTTATTTTCTTTTTTGACTAATTTTTACCGTCTTGTTCAATCTCGATAATATTTTTCGTATTATGGCGTGTGTTCAAGGCTCGATTACCTTTTAAGAAGAATCTTCTTGTAAAGTTTCACTGGCAGCTCGTACCCACGAAACAGGTGAAGTGCCCATCACCTGTTTTGTGGGCACGAGCCGCCAGTGAAGAAGATACGTAATATGATATATGATATGTGATATATGAACATGAATCAAATAAAACAATCGGAACCCAACATTCAGCCTATTAACCCTATTACACGATAATAGTTCTATGATCATATCTGATCATTGATAAAAATACGAAATGATATTTTCATCTCTTTCCATATGATCATAGAACCATTATCGTGTAATACCGGCCTAAGATGATAAGGGATGGATTGTATTTGTTTGATTTATCTTGTGGATCTTCTTGAAGTGACATTGTGTGAACGGTTACATTTATTCCAATTCAATCAGTAAAACCGATCCTTTACAATGAACGGTTATGATGAGTACGGTAGGCTTATTAACAATGCATTCATTTTTCTTTATAATAACTAGTCTAAAATAAGTGAATCGCTAATAATAAATTAGATTAAATTTCCTCAGATATTGAATAAAACTGTTCAATCAGCAGTTAATCAATATCGAATGAGTTATCAGTTAATATTAATATTAGATTTATATTATTGTCGATGCCAAAAAATACAGGAGTGGAGAAGAATTGATTTATTAAGCTTTCAAACATTCAAGATTGAACTTTTCACTGGTTTTGAACTGTCCTTGTTGCTTGTTGGAAATACTAGTTTCTAGTAATGGAAACGAAGGACCAATCGCACGTCAGTACGTCAAATCAAGCCAACTTCCTGTTTTTCGATTGGCCGATAGCTTGGAAAGGCTGTTTCCGAATTCTACCGGTGGATAGTAGCACTTGCTGGGTGATGAACTTATTGTCTATCTATTGGAACATATTTAAATTCAATTGAAATTTGACAAACTTGAAAGTTAGAAATTGTAATAATGTCAAATTTTGTGTTAATATTGTGATAGTCATTCATATTGAATAAAAAGATATACACTACAAAATAATTTTGATTATAATATCGAAAATTCTGTACTTTGACAATATCTAGTCTCTAAATGATTGTAATAATACTTTTGAGAATTGAATTTTCTTCTGACTTGAATATTTGACAATCGCAAGCTTCTATTATTGGAAATCCTTGATTCCTTTTTTACCTGTTTAGTTCATAATTTGCAATGAGTCTTAATCCTAATAGTTGAAGTACGTAATGTTACTCTTGTGAACATTAGAAGGAAAGTATTTGAATCTTTTTGAATACTTCTCAGAATTCTTCAAAGAAGATGTTTATCTTGATGTTTTCTTGAAGAGTCAGAGCTACAAAATATTCCATGATCCTATCCATGGGCCCTCACGTGGGGTGTGTGGAGTGTGCGACTGCATAGGGCGCCACGGCCAAGGGGGCGCCGCGGCGTCTGATGCGAAACGAGAACTTGAAAAATTCCAATCGTAATGTAAAAACACAGAAACAGAGAGATTACTATAGTATAACCACTATGCGAGACTAAGTAGATGAATATATTTTGAGAGGAAGTGGACAGAATATTTTCCAGCATTCTGTGAAATCGAAAGTTGTTGAATTCATGGAATATCTCAAACAATTCAATGCAAATGGATTCGATTTTCTGTATCTGGAAAAAACGATTTTCGATTTTCTGCAATGGAAAATTACAGTGGATGTGAAATCTACAGAATAAAGCAATTCAAATATTAGTTACTGGTAGAGATAAGTTGAAGATATCTATTATATGCCATGCATGGACTTAATATTGTAAGGCTTCGCAAAACTATACAATGTAGAAATTAAAAAGCGGACATTGGCCTACTGTGAAGCAATAATCGTTCACTTTCAGAATAATAATTTGTGAAACTCATCATTCTTGTTGAATAATTTTTGTCATACGTTTTAGTGTACTTATATAGTACGTCAAGAGCAGTCTAGTAGCGTCTAGTGTGTACTAAATGAATCTAGTGAGCCTCTCCAACCTGACTGAATTGGCTTTTCCTATTAATTCACTCTTGATAGAAGTCTAGCGTTCAATTACAAGTTTTGAACTTTTATTGGACGCCAATTTTTACAATATATTGTTCCAATACCAATGAAGTGGATTGTAGGAGGGAGAAAGAGAATATAGGAAGATGCAGAACAAAAGAAGAAGAGGAAAAAGTACCCATAACAAAATGCGTCTCCTGAAGGAAAATCAAACAAACGCAACAAAAAATCAATAGGATATTTCACATAATTTTGCTACAAAACTAAGAAATAAAAAACACATGACACATTCCAAAAGAATCCTTTAACAATCCAACAGATTCACGGTGGATTAGGCAAATCACGTGGTCTACTATACATTCTTTACGTCTACAAACGTTACCCTAGTTAGGATTTTCCAATTCTTAAGAATATTGTCTCCCCAATAATCTTCCATTACACATGAAGCACATCGATTTGTTCAACAATCGAATTTGCCCAACAATCGAACTTCTTTACATATCTGTATGTTGTCTGAGAAACGCAAAAATCAAAATCATTGAGACCGTTTTATTATGCAATCGAACGATTTTCATCTGTTGTCAGCTTTATACATGGAGAGAGTGATGTGGATTATATACATACATGCTGAATATTCTGAGTATATCTCGATATATTTCTATAGTATCATCGTATAGAAAGCCTATGTACGTGAAAATGCTTCATTGTCATGTCCTTTTGTGCCTAGTATAGTCCTCTCCTTTGGATACAATGCAACTGAATTACATAGATAACACGTTAGGTAGCAGACAGGCTTTACATGATTACATGTAACCCAGACTGCATCTTAATCGGCGCTATATAGACGTTTTTGCATAACTGGCATATGTTTATGCCAGTCTAGGTGGTTACTTCATGTCTCACATTAGTAAATAGAGTAACAGTAATCTTTTGTGAAGGTTCAACTGGTTTAGGCTTTTTGTAAGAAGAATTGAACCTAATCGTGTAATCAAACATGATTTTGCTAACAAGGGTTTGATAGAACTTCAGCTAACAATGCTCTGACCGAAAGTCTAATATTATTACTAGAAGTTCTGAGAACAGTAGACCTCACGAAGTAACTAATGTAGGTACTCGTCTCATTCATCCTGTACAAATAAGTAGAAGCTCTGTGGAACGTATACTCAACAAATCATTTGAATGCATTTGAATTAATCAATCTTATAAATTGAACTGAGAATAATCGATTCAAAGCAATCATCATATTTTTTGAAAATATTCATTATTTTTCAGAAAAATAATATTTTTAAACTTATTCATCTAAATTTGGGAAAAGAACGTTTTGGACTGTATTGTCTGTGTTTCACCCTTATAACTTCATTGTTATATCTCAAATAATAAATAAATAATAGGCAGGATAAGATCAGGGCCTCGCGTCGTTTTTCGGCACCCTGTGCGAGATTTTGGTGGCCCCTCCCCCATTACCAAACGAATGCAATCTAAAATATTATAATATATTCAAAGACAAACATGATTCTAGCTGCCTTGCATGTTCACATTTTTCTGATAAGCAATCCCAATGATGCATGTGGTGTGGCAAAATAGGTTGGCTAATAGGGAATTGGTTATTTCAATGTATCCCAACATATATTGTTTCGTATTTTTATGTATTGGATACGTGATAAGCAAAAGCCTACATAAAGTAATAAAAAATAACTAAAGGCTATCTACATTGAGCTGAACTGTCACGTTGCACCGTACTTATCATTAAAATATAAAAATTTTAATTATTGATTAATTTATTTTATTAGTTTGCTTGAAAGCACATAAAGGAGGGTATAATAAATTTTTCACAGAAAATATTGGGTATCATCATAAATATTTCATTTCACTGGAGATAAAAATGTTTTAACAAAATATCGGAAACTCAATAACAAACAGATTGAAGATTTCAGCCATTTTCACTGCTCTCCACAACTTTCTTGAATAACATTCGAAATAGTTCCGAATTCAGCAAGCAGATGGCAGTAGCCATGCTTCGACTTCCATTGCCTCCATTCGCCTCCAAGCTCCACCTACGATCAAAATGGCCGAAAACATAGGTTAGAAAAGTTTCCAAATTCAACCAGTAGATGGCAGCAGTTGACAGGTGGTTATTCAGTTTTGACTTGGACACGCCTTCATGCCCCGCCTGCTCTTTTCTTATTGGTTGACAGTGTTTCATGAGTTCTGTCCTAGAAAATGGCTGCTAGCAAGAAAATGATGGATGGTGTATTGTACAGAAAAGATTACGCTGATTTACTATTGAAGATCTTGTGCTAATATAATATTTATTTATATATTCAGGCTGGTTAGATTCTATCAAGTTAGTACTTGAAGAATTTATTTATAGAATTTAGACTCAGTTTTCTTTTATCTTGTAACTAGGATTTCTAGGATTCTAATAGAGCTCTATTATTCTATGCCTATACTGAAGATATTAAGTTCAAGCAAGTGAATTTTGATAATACCACAACAAAACGTTAAATGTAAGCAACAAGGATGAACAAACAATAGAGTACATCGTTAAATCTAATATTATATGAGGTACAAAAGCATCAAAACTAAGTTTTTATAATAATTTTTGGTGTGATTTTGTCGTCAAATCTAATCGATGCATGACTAAGTGATAGAAGGGTCACCTCTAACTAACTCGATTCACGCGCTGCGACGTAAAAACCGCTTCGTCCAGCTTTTTGTGTGGCTACTCCCATAGCTAATCGCTAAACAATCGCTCAGCTGATTGGTTAAAGCGTGAGCCGGCGTCTGCGCTAGCTCATAACAAACATGAGCATTTTATTCTCATATTTTCATAGGAATAAAATTTGACCTGGAAAACTCAGCAGAAATCGGCCAGAAACGCATCTAATCGCCTAGGGATCGCAGAAGCTGAGAAGACACGCCGTTACAATGTAAAGTGTATTGTCATGACGTGTCTTTTCAGCTTGCGCCTGTGTGAACGTGCCAACGCTGATCTTGATGCAATCTGCTGTTTAGGGGACGTGTATGACTGGCATTTTCAAGATTATTCTGAACAATGTAATATTCTAAAAACAATTATTGAAAGTCTGCATATACTGTTAGCATTATTGTGTTCTTTTACAAGATTTCAACAAAATATTTGAAGTTAAATCACTTGAGAACGATTTTAACGGTTCATTTAATATTAGTTCAGTCAATACGGCCGATTGATACATTTTATATACAGGATGTTTCAGGAGGAATGTGCAATACTTCTCAGGCTGATTCCTTACACCAAGTAGACAAAAAAGTTCCATGGGACCAACCCCCAAAAACGCTTTGTTACCGAGATAACAATGGCGGAAAATTGAAATTTTTCAAAATATATTAATTTTTCTAATTTTTTAGAGGCTTTAGTAAGGTTCTAAAATAATCAATTCCTATGTAGAATTAGCTGAGGAATTTAATGAAACCAGTTCTAAGTTTGTAACTTTAAAAATATGCTAGAAAACGTCATTTTAACAATAAGGATAAGGAATCATAAAATTGTATTTTCCATTAATGGAAGTTGAAGAGAGTCGGATTCTAAAAAAAAAGTCAAATGGCGGCGATTGTGTAAATCTTACCCAAATCTCAGAAATGGCGATCAAAAATCGCAAAATTGACAAAACATAGCACAAGTGATGAATTTGTGTTTAGTAACATTGGCACCCAGACTGCTATAGAGAATGTAGAGAAGGTTTAGCATTCTATACTAGTTAATAACTAACACGTCATTAGTAGTTATAACTGATGCCATAAATTAAGGCTGTTGGCGAATGACTGTCACTAATGCTCAGCTCTGTCAGGACAGTCTGAAACTGTCTACGACGACGAATTAGTATAGCTGGAGTCTTTCTCGTTTCGATGTACACGCGCAGACAGCACGCCGACTGTCCTGACAGAGCTGAGATTTCATAATAGGCATTCTCCAAAGGGCCTAAATTTTTGGTGGCACTGTCAGGTGCCAAACCTTTGCGATGAGGGGCCCTGAGTAACCTCTCTTCTCAATATTTGATTTCTCTTCGAGATTCTTCTTGATATACAGCCACATTCATAGGTATCTTCAAAAATGCATCCAAAACAATCAACTAGGTACTTGAGTTGTTTCATCAAAGCATTTTAACCTGATGAAATATTCTCAGTTCTACTGTGTAGGGTCTGTACGTAATAAGTTAGGCTAAAGCCGCGTATCGACAGTCCGAGGCATGTGCCACGATTGCCTCGCGGTACAGTCTGTTGACGCAAAAAAAGTATGAACTCATGGCTGAGGCATATGAGTGATCTGCAATTTTGTAAGGCCGTTATTACACGATAATAGTTCTATAAGCATATCTGATCGGAAACAGATGAAAATACCAAATCATATTATTCATAGAATGGTATGATCATAGAACTAATATCGTGTAATACCGACCTAACCAAAAATGCGAGCACGCGAACAAATTGACTAGCGCCATCAAGTGGGAGACAAAGCAACTAAGCTCTGACAATTGATAATTTGGACTTTGAAGGTTAGTTTGTGCTCAATTAGTGGATACGCGGCTTAATAGCTTGAATAAGTTACCGTTAGTGTGTGGAACATAGCTTGAGAAATAATGGTGTTTTAATTGCTCAAAATCGAGTTCTATTGCAGAAAGGCTAGTGCACAATGTTGAACACTGGTATAGTCTGTTCTAAGCAAAGAAGACACTCTGGCAAGATGAGAAAATGACTACAGCTCGGTCAATATTGGTTCAAAAATTATTGATTTGGTCTCAAATTGTAGATCAGAATGTTTCCTACAATTGTGACCAAATAAATTATTTTTGAACCAATATTGACCGAGCTGGAGTAATTTCCTCAACTTGCCAGAGGGTCTTCTTTGCTTGGACAGACTATGAAAATACAGCTCCTCTTTCCCATAATAATTTATTCAAAACAGTCATCGAGTGTATTATTGGAGAACAATTCAATTATTGAAGAAAAAAATGTACTTTTAAATGCAATTTCAATTGATATCACCTTGCTGTGACAATTTTATCGTTGAAAATTTCCAATTATATTCAATCTATTATGAGAGACTTCAACCATCAAAAGAAAATATTTCTTATGGCCCTTGCAATAAATTGGGATAGGTGATGTATTTTTTATGAATCAGGTAGAAATATGTACTGTCAAAGTCGAATACTCTTTCAGTTGCACATTGAAACGCTTTTTTGAATGCACGTAAAATAAAAGTAACAATCAAACTATAGTAGACTCCGATATTATTTTATTGGCTCTACTAACGTAGAAAATTTGTTAAATCAATTTCTGTTGTGTTATTTCATTAATAAAATTCATCAATTCAGGAGATAATCTCATTTTATTTAGATTCGTAAAACCTTCAAGCTTTCACAATGAGAAGGTTTAGAATTCTATTTTTCCACTGTTTGAAAATGATGAAATTGAAATTCAGGTGAATTGATTCTTAGATTGGAAAATAATAGCCAAATAATGAATAAAAGCCAAATTACGAATAACTTACATCCAATCTATTATGTGAGAGTCGCAACTCTCAAAATAAAATGTTTCAAGGACCCTTGCAGTAAAGTGGGATATTTTTTGAGAACAGGCCTACTTAAAAATTCTTCTATTACAATTTAAAATTATTATTTTTGTAAAAAACCTTGTAAAGTAAGGTATCTTGTATACAATATGAACTTGTTCAATATTGATATTCAAGTTTATATTTTTTTATATGTTTAGTCATGAAAATTTTCAATCAAATATTTTGGGAGTAGATTTCAGAAAATTTGTACAAATTCAATTTGAAAATATTAAGCTTATCATGAATCTTTTGTGTAGCGATTTTTCTAAGTGTTTCCAGATTGATAATAGATTTGAAACTGTTTCAGAATCTCAAAGAATATGGTTGACTTCTTTAGGCCAATCATTTTTCTGAAAGTTGTTTTTTCATTTTGGATGTTTGCTGTATTGATGGTAGCCATTGCCGAGGTAAATTACAGCCATGTTAATATTAAATTGATCCTATCAGCTATTAAAATAAAAAAGAGTATCCTATTATGATTAAAAAATGAGAAGATTTGTGAATAGATGTGTTGTGATTTGTTGATTCACTGCAGTAGCGGTTCCAGACCCGAAAAACTGGGGGGGCAAGGACTCAAGAATTCAAGAGTGATTTTCTAGGGGGAGGTGGGCTGGAGTTTATAGAAGGGGATGTGGGTGCTCTTACCCCTACCCTAGATAGAAGGGTTCCCAGGCGTCTTTTTTCCTTGGGAAAAATTAAAAAAATATCATGAAAAAGTAAATAATTAGTCTAACTCAATTTGATTATTTTTCGAGCTAGGTTGAAAATCTTGATGCCTTGAAAACTTGGCCTTATTTTATTTTTTGAAAATATAGTCTTGAGGTAGTAGATAATTTGGCAATGATTTCTACTAACTACTATTGAATTAATTCCAATAGTTTCATACTACGGCACATATGGAGTGTTTCAGAAGGATGCGCAGTACTTCTCAGGCTGTTTCCTTATACCAAGTAGAGAAAAAAGTACCATGGAACATAGGTACCCTCAAAAATGCTTTGTTACCGAGTTAACAATGGAGAGAAATTGAAATTTTTTAAAAAGTATTAATTTTTAGAGGTTTTATTCAAGTTATAAAATTATTTATTCCCATGTCAAATTACAACGTGATAAATTCAATCAAATCTTAAAATCGCGACTTTACAGTAATTTTTCACTTGTTCAATGTTTTGTTCTTTATTCTTTCTTTACAATTGCGACTTGGTTTCCAAGTATTTTAAGCAAAGGATGAATGATGATGATGATGAAGGTTTAAGATGTAGGTTATATGTCTATCCACAATGTCCACTTTCACTATGCTCACAAATTTAAACTCACAAGAATTAAAAACCATGATCTATTAATTTAGAATTTGAAAGGTTGGTAAATGATTCAAAAATGATTTTGTCTCCTTTTGATCGCGATTTCTGAGATTCAGGTGAAATTTACACAATCACCGCTATTCAACGTTCTCTTCAGAATATCTTCTGATTCCCCCTTAACTTCTATCAATATTGGAAAAAAAAATTATTGTAGCATATTTGCTGTATTTTCTCAATAACCATTCACGTTAAAAACTCCTCATAAAACAGTAATTGAATTCCTCAGATTTTACAACTTCATTTCACATGGGAATTAATAATTTTGGAATCTGAATAAAGCCAGTGAAAAAATAGAAAAATGAATATTTTTTGAGAAATTTAAAATTTTTGCCATTGTTATCTAAGCGGTAACAAAGAGTTTTTGGTGATATGTCCCACGGAACTTTCCCCTCTACTTGGTGTAAAGAAACAGCTTGAGAAGTATTGCACATTCCTTCTGGAACACTCTGTGTAGTATAAAAAATTTGGAATTAATTCAATAGTTGGTAAAACTTATTGCCAAACTATCTACTTTTGAACCTCAAGACTACATTTTTAAATAAAATAAGGCCAGGTTTTCAAGGCATTAAGATTTTCAACTTTAAAAAAAATCATCAAATTAAGTTAGACTGATTACCGGTATTAACTTTGTAATGATATTTTAGATATGATGCAATCATCATAATCCACTTCATTGCGTAGATTGGAGGACTCAATTCATGCAGGCAAGCTTCTTTGGCTGAAGTACCAAACTATAACATGAGTGAGGATTTTCATTTAGGCTTATAAAGTCCGTATGGACTTCCAATAACAGATATTATCTATTCTATAAACCATTAAATGATTTTTCATGATTTTAGTCCTCACTAAAATTATTTTAGAAATGATTATATTATGTGCGTCCAACTAGAAAAACAATTGGAAAAATTCCTATGAAAACTGGGGGGGCAGCTTTATCAACATTATCAAGTTGATCTCAAATTATAGGAAACAATTTAATCTACTACAATTTGACCACACTTATAATTCTTGAACAAATATTGACAAAGCTGGAGTAATTCTCCCATCTTGCCAGAGGGTCTTATTTGGTTGAACAGACTATTTATAAACTTAAGTATATTGTTCAATATACTTTCGAGATGAGTCATTCAAGAAGATTCACTAGCTATAAAATGATTGGCCTACATCTATAAAATAATATTCTGCACAATTGAAAGGTCTTGTACTATATTTTTTTTTTTTTAAGAAAATTGAACCGATGACAAACAGTTTTAGTGAAACTTATTGCTACTTTCGAGTAAAGTGTGAATTATTTTATACTTTTTGATTTTTAGGAACCAATTGGCTCTCCAATATTCATTAACTGTGCATTTTGTCTGCTATGCAGTGGCTATGAATTGCTACTGGATTGTTGGGGTGGGGAGCAGTTGGCAACGAAAGTCAGTTAAATTTCAATATAATTTTCTTTAAATAATGTTAAGTAATTATTAATGATTAACTATTAGTTTTAACAAGATTTTTCTAGTAAAACACTGCTTACGGTACTCGAATTTTAATGTGCCAATGACATAACGGATCTCCCAAACTAAAACTTATTCTTACTTGAAATGGAAAGAATAGGATGGAATTAAAAAAATGGTTTTTAAAATCATATTTTGACTATTATCTAGAAAATCATCAAACTTTCAAATATCTTACCGGTCTCATCAGTTTCATCAAATAATGAGCACTAGAATTGATCACTAAAGTACCTTCATGTGGCCACAAAATTATAAATTTGAAGACAAATATGAAATCTTCCATCATCATTATCTCGGTAACAAAGCATTTTGGGACACACTTTCTCTATTGCGGATTTATCAATTTTTGTGTAGGCATCACCAAACGTTAGGCCTATAACCTCACAAAGTCTTTTTGGTCGTTTTCAAAAACACTCTGTATAACTTGTTATCAATTCAGTCGATGACTTAATGCAGGAAATCCCTCACTGGAGTATATAGGTAGTATCATTGAGTATGAATATAAGTATATAAGCTATAAGATACCTAGTAAGTAAGCTATAAGTAAGCTTATATCCATACTCAATGGCAGTATACACCTCTCTGAAAATTGATTTTTATTTTCAATTGAGTTTATGGAGTAATGTGGTATCTCATAATGTTTCATAGAAGCTTAACAGAATCTAAGCTCATTGGGAATATGTACATTTTCTATTGGAATAAATACCATTTCGATTTTGATCTTTTTATTTTTGTAGAGTGAAAAGATTGGTGTCTCAGCCCATTACTGCCAATGGGAGCGAATGTCAAAAAAAGCTAGAAGAAATCTTGTACTGCTCAAATTGAGAGCTCAAAGACCGATCCAATTGGATGTCAGGGCACACTCGATTCCTATGTTACTCATAAATTATGTTCAGGTATTGGAACCTTCATCATTCAGTATCGAGTAAATAACCTGTCAAAATGAGAAACCAGTTTTATTAAAGCTAGTTAAATTTTCAATTATTCAATTTTTGAAAAAAATGAGTAATACAATTGGAACTATTATTCTATACTCAGCTACTTTGTTATTGCACACTCATGGTTTTGACTTGGAAAATTTCGAATTATTCACGATTTTATTGCCTAGAATACCAGATATAAGTATAGAATACATGAATAATACTATTCATTCATAATGAGTATCGGTTCCATATTTAAATATTTGTTTGTGTTGAATTTTATTAAAATCTACTTCCAAGTTATTTTGAAGCTCCTACTATATAATTGTTTATATATTAAAACGAAAATAACACTACCCTTTTAGTGTTTTTTTTAAAATATATAACAATCTTGGAATACAAAATAAAATTAATAATATAATGACAATGAAAATATTCAAGCAAGATAATACAATTAAATGCCAATTAAGTATTTGCATCTCGAGGTACTAGACCTGTTTGAGATGGTAATATATATTATTACAAAATTAGCGCTTAAAGGTAGTTACTGAGGCCGACAGTCGCTGATAAAATGACACATATGACATAATCTGGTCGATGATTTAACAATTTTAGCTTTGAAGTACATAAAATGGAAAGTTCAATAGATAATAAAAGAAGTACAATATAATTATAGGTCCTATACAAGTTTACTATGCTAGGCTACATTAGAACTCTGAAAAAGGTATCTATATTCTCACATTCCATTAAAAATCTTTTAACCTCTCTCAAAAATCTTGATCGTAGCTTACATTGTCTTATCTCCATGGGCAGTAGGTTGTAAAACTTTGGAGCTAAATAAGAAAAAAATTTCATGAAGTGATTTTTATTTGGTTTGGGTATATAGACTTCGAATTTATTTCTCAAATTATTGTTTTTCAAGTTGAAATATTCATTGCCATTAACGCTTCTATCAAAGAAGTTCCTGAGTACTTTGTAGACAAATAAATTTTTCAAGGGAAGTATTGCTAATTCTCTAAGCTATGTGTTCCAACTTTGCCTTGAAGGAGATAATGCGAATGAAGGATTTCTGCAAAACAACTATCGGCCTCAGGGTTATAGTGTATGCTCCTCCCCACAACGCCAAACCATATTCAAGTTTAGAATTTATCAATGCATAGTACACAGACTTTAATAGAGCAGAGTTACACACCGATCTTAAAAGATAGAATACTCTTATGTATTTCATGAGTTTTTGCTTTAAATAGTTTAGATGTTTTTTCCATGTAACTTTATTATCAAGTACCAACCCCAAGTATTTGATCTCTTCGACTTGTTCAAGTTGGGGGCAAGCACAGGTTGTGGTTTCGATGCAAGATAGACTATGATACCTCAATGGTGTTGGAAAACTGATATCCCTTGAAATATTAAAGATCATAAATTTTGTTTTGGGACTCATTATCATGAAATTGCTAGTAAACCACCATCTCAGTCCCACCAAGTCATGCTGCATGTCGGAGTGTAATCTATCTAGTGTCTTGGCCCGGTAGAAAAGAGCAGTGTCATCTGCAAAGGCAGTAAGTTCCCCCTTGAATGCCCCATTGCATAGTTCATTTACATAGATGAGAAACAATGGCCCCGATAAGACGGACCCTTGAGGAATACCGAATTCGACTGTTCCTCCATTACTGAGACATTGATTAACTTTAGTCTGTTGTGTTCTTCCGTACAAGTATGAACGGAACCAGCTGAGTGCGACACCCCTAACTCCCGCATCTCCCATTCTTGATAACAGAAGGGCATGGTCGACAGTGTCATAAGCTTTCATAATGTCTACGAATATTCCAGCACACTTGTCTCCATCATTAAGTGTCCCATATACTTTAATCATGAAGTCAAGTAACGCTTTTTCTGTATTTAAACCCTCTCTGAACCCATACTGGTTTTCGCTGAAAAAATTGCGTTTTGACAAAAAGTGCACTAAGCGGGCCTTAACAACTTTTTCTAAAATTTTAGAAAACAATAAATTTTCACACAATATGTTTCGCTCTCCTAAGAGGCTTTTCAAAATGAAATAAAGAATACGTAAGGGTAGTTAAGTGTGGATTTCATTTTACCTATGTACATTGATAAAGTCTGTCCAAGCAAAGAAGACCCTCTGGCAAGATGAGAAAATGACTCCAGCTCGGTCAATATTGTTTCAAAAGATAGTGATTTGGTCTCAAATTGTAGATCAGAATGTTTCTTACTATTTGAGACCAAATCAATAACTTTTGAACCAATATTTATTGAGCTGGAGTCATTTTCTCAACTTGGCAGAGGGTCTTCTTTGCTTGGACAGACTAAGTAGCCCTAGACTATCATAGTAGCAAATACTATATAGTGTGATCTTCTAGTGATTATTTGTTATGGATAGCATATTTTTACCCAATTTATTATTCCAATCAATGATTGAAATTGCATTTTTTCAGATAATGAAGGCGTTATTCTCATGCTACACACTGTTTCTCAAAATAAAGACAGAAAAATATTAATTGCTGAAAGTTATTAAACGGCAAAGAATTGAAAATATTACGTATATGTAAAAAGTTATTGTTTATTACAATAAATATTGTAAGGAAGATAATCTGTTGTTGTTCTTTATTTTACCACTTAAGAAGGATCCTGAGGAAAACACTAAATAGCTTAGTATCATTATTGTGGATGATGTCCACATAATCCCTTCAGCTTGTA
The DNA here is from genome assembly GCA_017141385.1 of Sogatella furcifera. Taxonomy (NCBI): domain Eukaryota; kingdom Metazoa; phylum Arthropoda; class Insecta; order Hemiptera; family Delphacidae; genus Sogatella; species Sogatella furcifera. The sequence continues at coordinate 20,688,119 of CM029556.1, forward strand.
AGCCCTTCCGTGAGTATTGAGTAATGGGTAAATATTGAAGGCGAGGGTGATTGATAAGGTGAAATTATCGAGTATAGAGCATATTGTATTACACGGTAGTACTCCAATCACTGGATAATATTTATTGTTATCTAGTTTTCAGCAATTATATTCCAATTGACAGCTTTAAAGGAAACACTAGATTCTAGAAGGTACCCGTTCTGCTTCTCTGAGAGAAATACCTTAGTGAATGGCCTTATTTACTGAAACGCTCAGAATATCTTCCATGAGTAACCTCATCTTTCGATTTCTTTTGTTACTATTTTGACTCTCACAGAGAAAATTTTTCACTGGGTGATATTGTATTTGAGACTGCAAAAACTGATTCCTTAGTCTCTATAAATGTGACTATAATGTTCCATGAAGTCACTTCACAAAACGCCTACAAATAACTGCTAGGCAATACTTACTACAGTTAGGAACTACAAACCACTATACTCTAGTTTTCATCTGAACCAGTACTCTATAGTAGTCCATCTATTTGCTGCTAGGTAGCGCTGCAATCGTGATAGATTTTGCAGGCCTCTATCAAAAGTAAGAGAGAAATCTAATATTTCACCTCTATCTTACCCGTGCCCCAATAATGGTTTGTGGCTATAAAAAAACGTGTGGAAGAATACAATATACCGTACCTTTAACTGAGTTATCAAAATAATCGCTTAAAGCTATGTGTACAGGCTCATGCCACAGAGGAGGGAGAACCTTCTCCAGAGGAGGGTTATCTCTTCTCTGTGCTCATGCTAATCAAGTCTAGCTATGTTTACAAGACAAGCGGTTTCATCTGCTCATTGTGCGATCCAACAGCACTGGCGGCTCGTGCCCACGAAACAGGTGAAGTCAGAAGTGCTGTACAGTAAAACATACGGACACTTGCATGGGTACGGGCAGCCAGTGTCCAACAGCTGATGTTGTCATTCACCTATGCCTAGATGATGTTTTTGAAATCAAATGAGACAATAGATGCTTAAGATCAGCTGTTAGTAGGCTACATCAAGGTAATTAGAAAAGAATTCTAATTACCTACATCAAGGTAATTAGAAAATAATTCTAATTACCTTAGGTAGGCTACATCAATGAAGGTAATTAGAAAAGAATTCTAATTACCTTGGGCTACATCAAGGTAATTAGAAAAGAATTCTAATTACCTTGGGCTACATCAAGGTAATTAGAAAATAATTCTAATTACCTTGGGCTACATCACGTACAAGAGACAGACAAAAGCGTCTAACTTTTTGGAGTCAGCTATACTGAATGATCAATATTGATTCTCAATTAATTGAAAAGTGATATCAATATTCATCAATGATGGAAAAATTATATCAATACACAATCGACTCAAAAGTGATATTGATACATAATAGAAAAAAGAGTCTCAGAAGGAAATAAAACAAAGCTCATAAAAAATAAATTCTATTAAAAGTAACAAAAATTTATCAGATGCAGTTTAGTAGCTGGATAGAATAACTCACATTCGAATTGGTTTTTTAGATTTCATAAATTGCTAATGAACAAAAAAAGTTTCACGACTTGTTTGAAGGTGTTAGCAAACGTCTTATACGGTTTTGACATAATCTATAACGTTTTTCAAAAATTTTTAAATCGTTTATTAATGTCCGTGATGTCCATGCTTCTCGTAGATGACCTTGACGGGATGATAACTGTGAAGGACGTACTGCTGATAAGAGGTGGCCTTGCCATGGCCATGACCCCCACCACCACCGTAGTGATGACCCTCACCAGCAGCAAAACAGGCCACCAGCAAAACGACCAAAGCTATCAACAGTAAAGTCTGCAAAGGAGATAAGAAATAAAAAAATTAGAAAAAGGATAATAAAAAAATGTAGCGAAGTTTACGTGACGTTGTTTGTGGATTATTCATAAAGAAGAAAAAATATTCAGGAATAATGAATATTAGATTATTGGCCCATATTTATCAAATAAAACAATAAAGAAAAAACGGAAAGAAATTATCGGGAGATAGCTGAAACATAAAATTCAATTATGGAGTGTCTGTAAAGCTTTTAATTATTATTATTCATTGAAAAAAAATCATGAAGTTACATGAGATGATAGGCCTAAGTGGTCTATCTAATAAACATCGGGAAAAATACCAGAAATAATACCAATTAATACCAGAAAAACTTACCAATTAATGGAAAAGTAATGGAAAAAATGAATTAAATATGGGGTATCTGATGTGACTCTATTTGTAAGTCATATGAGCTATAATATCGAATATTTTAAAAGTTATAAATGAAATAATTGGGAAAACATTACGTTTATACAAAATGATACACTATGAATCAAAACAATAAATATTATCCTGTATAACTCCTTGAACTTGAACCATGGATGATAAGTTTCAGGAATTTAATTTTGAATACATTCTCAATCCACTGTCGGCTCATGCCCACCTAATAGGTGGAGTGCTGTACAGTAAAAGATATGGGCACTTCACCTGTTTCGTGGGCACGAGCCGCCAGTGTCTCAATCAATCATGGACAAACTAATGTGAAATGCCCACTAAATGAATTTCCTTGTAAAAGCTAGAGCTATTGTCAAATATTGACTAAAAAGGTAGTGGTAACTCTGTGGTGAAGTGGCCGTAGTCAAGTGGATTAGACGCTGGTCTTATCCCAAACTAGACGCTGGCTTCAATCCAAAGGCCCGGGCTCGAATATCGGGCAAGATATTTTTCTCGGGTGTGAGACACTCCCGTGTTTCGGATGGACACGTTAAGCCAGGACGACTATCTGGAGCTGATCGGGTGCGACCTGAAAACTCTGACACCAGACCTTAGCCAGCAAGGTCTCACGATATCATCATTCACTCACTCATCATCACCTTTGCTTAAAATACTTGCTATCAAGTTGCAATCGTAACAATAAATAATAATAAGTAATATTATTATTAGGCGGTGAAGTTCTCAACAAAAACTGGCGAGTGAGACAGCGGAAAAGACTTAGGCTAATAGAAGTAGAAAAATATATGAAAATGAATTTCTTTTTACCTGTGTCCTGAACATGTTGCTGGCTTTCAGTGAGTATCTGCTTCTTGTTGTGAATCCAAATTGAGACTGTAGCTTGGACGTGGTGTGTCCACCATTTATATTATCACTTAGAGCGGCCATAACAAAGAGTCAGTCGAGTAAATGGAGGCATTAAAAAGCGCTCAACATCTGCGAATGAAAAGTCCTATCCTCGGAGTGCATTCTCCTATAGCAATTGCAGCATGTTCCACAAACGGTCGTCAGTTGCATGCGCTATTGCTGACATTATGGGGATATGAGGCATGCTTCAACCTTCAAGGCATGCAACTCATTGAGGAGTTCGTGAACGAACTGCTTTTTTGGGTTGGTATGACTGTGGCACTGGCGGCTCGTGCCTACGAAACAGGTGAAGTGCCCGTATCTTTTACTGTACAGCACTTCACCTGTTTCGTGGGCACGAGCCGCCAGTGGGCTGTGGTCCTTTTCCAAAAGAATACACCCTACCCTCAATAATCAATTCTTATACAAAATGGGATAGTACATGTGTATGCGGTAATGAATAATTTAATATGACAAGTTGGTATGTATATAAGATATATGTATGCAAGTGCATCTAAATACTTAGTACAGTATACGTTATGCCAAGGAGGTATATCCCCCAAAATTGTCTCTTCCCCGATAAAGTTGGTTCATAAAAGATATTATTTTTCTGATCTCTATAACCTAAACCTATTCTCCATGTGTGCTCCTCCACGTGTGTGCAATGCTCACAACAAGCTATCTAGCAAGTAGAAAGGGCAAGAAAGAAGGCAAATGAACTAGAACTTGCCCGATTATTGAATGCCTCACACAGTACAAAGTGCTTAGGCCTAGGTTTTGACAAATTACAAGCTATAATTCGCAGTGAAAGTGCTTTTTCCAGACGACGTCTTTTGTGTCAATATTTTTATAGGAGTTATTATTCGCTGATCATACGGTTCAAATTTCTACTATTCAATTCCAGCCGCCATTATTCCATTTTCCGTTTTTCTTTTCCCATTTTTCAATCGCCTTCTCTTTTCAAGTCATTCACTTTTGGCCTTCCATTCTCTTTGTCACAATCATCTTACCTCTTTCTATTCATTTTTGGCCTTAATTCATTCCGTTTTGTAACTGATTTCTTTGTAATATTAATCTCCTTTAAAATATGCGCTGCAAATGTAATGTAATATAATAGAAAATAAATAATATTAGAAAATATGATTCTCATCAGATAACCTATTCTTCTCAATATCTCGTTCTTCTTGAATCACTCTGAATTCCTCGTTTCCAATTTTCCAATAATTCCTTCTGAGTGGCTCATTTTTCTCGTACCTCTTTTGGATGTCACATTCTCATGCTATTCCTTTTTTTAAAATCTCATTTACTTTCTCGTTACTGTTTTTTGAATGCCTATTTTCATTCCGTCTCGTCTTTTGAGTGTTTCATACTCTTCATCGCAATTAAAATTCACACTTAGGGATACTTCGACTTAATAAATAATAATATAAATCAAGTACCATTCTAAAAACTATTAAATGTAATTTCATAATATTTCTATAGGTTTTAAAAGGGTAGGTACTTGATTTTTCTTCATCACAAATATTTTGTCTTAAATCATTTTGTTGTATTTCATATTCTTCATAATATTTTCTCTTTTCTTTATTAATTGAGTGTAATCTTATAGTGAACATTCAATTTATTAAATTTTGTATTATATTGTATATTCAGGCACCTGCTGAAAAACCTCAAGGTAAAGCTTCATCAAGCCTCAAGGTACTGTTCGCTTTATGAACTCACAGCTAGCGCACAAGTTTAACTTTGCTGGCTGTGCCAAATCATTTCTTATTCTAAAAGCGGGACCATTTTCTGTAATGTCTTTTTGAGAAAAAAAATTCAACACTTTACTCTTCTTTGCTACTTTGCAACTTTTGGCCTACTACAGATTTCGTTCTCTTCTAATTCCTTTCTATCACTTATTTCCAGATCATAAAACAAACGATGAAATAAATTTAATTCATTGGAAGGCTGGACAGAACTCTATAAAAATGAGTAAAAAGGAGTTTAATGGAAGATTTCTGTATCAAGAAATTCTAGTTATAACATGATTAGCGTATATTATACGCGGACAGAGTGGAAGGTGAAATTGCGGAAGAAAAATTGAAAAAAGTTAATAATAATGACGGAATTGACGTAATTTGAAAGGCCTTACAGAATATAAGAAGTGTAAAGTATTATAGACCTCTACCACATAATAATCTTAACAATTGAATCCAAACAGTGGTAAGGTTGTTACTTATGTGAGCCGTCGGCTAGAATCTCCAAAGCCCCCTCTCATTCAAAATGAGATCAAATCCAGGACTCTAGCTCAAATCCCTGATATGAGTTAGAATCTTTATTTGAATTCAATTTTTGAAAAAGAGACAAATTTTGTTGCTAGTGTGGAAAGAAATAATCAATTTGATATTTTTTTGTGGATTAGTGTATAAAAAACTGATTAAGGTAATTTTATGGTTAAGAAATCCAATAAAACTGGTTAGAAGTTCATATCTGCCGTGCTTATTGAGATATACATTCTTCAAAGTATTAAAATAATCAGTATTTTTCAAGTCTTAAGAGCTCAACATGGTTACCTGATGCTTCAACTCACTCTTCTGTGAGTGAAAATTTTAGATAATTTTATTTTGACTAAAAAGTGTTTGGTCAACTTACAGTGTGAAACGCACCCAAAACTTAAAAATCAGGAGTTAGACACACCGATTTTTTAATGCAATTGTGAAGTCAGTTTTGTTTCATTCGAACTTGATTTCTTTGAGTTTGTGGGGCATTTTAGGCTCTTGACTGAGCATTGAGCAATATCCATAAAAAATGAAATTATTCACAAGTTCCAGTCAAACTACAGTGATTATATAAGAAAGTGACTATATAAAATGTTGACTGTAAGTCAAACAAATTTATGTTATAGCATCAAATAAGCATCTCTTTGCACTGTAAGTCATTAGGCTGTAAGTCAATTGGCAAAAGTTGAAGAGTAGTTTCCATCAATCACAAGATACATAGAAATGCCAACTTTTATGTGGCATCTTTATTTTTTTGTGAAAAACACCAGCTAGCTTTGGCTATTCTTTCCTGATTGCTTGAATGTTTGAAAACAGGAAACAATATTTAGTTCAAATCAATAGATGCAGTAGCACTGTCCGGTTTATTTATTTTCAATATTTCTCGCTATAAAAATTATATATTAAGATAATTTTTTTGATTTTAATCATAGATAAATAATGTTGTAATCGAATTGCATTAAAAAAATGTTCTCAACAATCGCTGATTTGGTAACAGTTTAATTGATAATTGTTCATCACTGATTATAGTAATATATTCATTAAACTATATAGTAACAAAGCAATATCTGAAATTCAAATTAAAAAATTTTATTTTTCAGTAATCATTCGACTTGAGATACGGTATCCTTGTTCCTTGTTCCAGAGAGGAAAAATGCGGCCACGTTCCAGCTCTCTCTAGTTGGCCTACCTCTAGTAGGAAATATTGCTACTAGATGGCGTAAATGTACTCTATCTTTACAGGCAATATAAAAGCGTAGATAAAGTAGACCTCAGGGCCCTCGCATGGTTTTTTGGCGCCCTGTGCGAGGTTTTAGCAGGCGCCCCCCTCCCATTACCCGACGAATGCAATCCAACTATCCAACATATTATAATATATTCAAAGCCAAACATGATTAAAGATGCCTTGCATGATCAAATTCTTCTCATAAGCATTCCCAATGTTGCATGCAGTGTGGCAAAAAGGATTATAGGGACTTGCTTATTTTAATGTAAGTTATCCGAACGTATTGTTTCGTATTTTTATGTATTGCATACGAGATAAGCAAAAGCCTACAGGAATTAATGAAAAATAGCCACATTGAGCAAAACTGTCACATTGTAACGTACTTTATCATTAATTTATATTGAATTTTTAAGCATTGAATGATTTATTTTTTAGCATTTGCTTGAAAGCACATAAGGAAGGGAAAAATACATTTTTTTACAGGAAAATATTGGGTTTTATCATAAATATTTCATTCCACTGGGAATAAAGATGTTTTTAAAAGAAACGGAGAATCAATAACAAGCAAATTGAAGATCTCAGCCATTTTCACTGCTATACCCAACTTTCTTAAATAACATTCGAAATAGTTCTGAATTCAGCGAGCAGATGCAGTAGCAATAGGGTGAGCTGCTTCGACTTCCATTGGGCACGCCTTCAAGCTCCGCCCACGATGAAAATGCCCGTAAACAACGGTTAGAAAAGTTCCAAAATTCAACCAGTAGATGGCAGCAGTTGACGGGTGATGTTTCAGATTTGACCTGGACACGCCTTCATGCCCCGCCTGCTCTTTTCTTATTGGCTGACAGTGTTTCGTGAGTTCTGTCATAAAAAATGGCTGCTAGCAAAAAAATATGAATGGCGTATCATACACAAAAAAATACGCTGATTTACTATATTGACGATTTTGTGCTAATTAATATAATATTCATTTATGTATTCAGGCTGGTAAGATTCTATCAAGTTAGTATTATTAAATAATTTATTTATAGAATTTAGACACAGTTTAACTATGTGTAACTTAGGCCAGACTGGACCTCAATAGTTTTATGCTGTATGAAATGATATGAAAATATAATTTTGCACTCCCATCTTATACTTATTAATTCTATTTTTATACGATGAATATGATGAAATAGAACTCAAATTATTCATGATCTAATACGTATAATAATAGGGGCGTTTCTTGGCTTGCTTCATACATTGATTGTAATTTTGCAATTGATCAATTCATTATTATGAATGAGTTTATGCAGATATCATTTCTTGTGAATTCAAGTTGATGGTAGAATAAGTTTTTTATCAAATGGTGAAAAAATTATTCTTATAGGCCTGGCCTAATTGGAAATTTAAAAATTCCCGTTTTGCCACCAAGGCGCCCCCTTGGTCGTGGCGCCCTGTGCGGTCGCACACTCCGCACACCCCACACGAGGGCGCTGGTAGGCTTGGATACCTATAGTCACTAGATATAGTAGATATAAGTTATACCTATATGAGCCTACAATATAGGTGATAGGTATAACCTAGTCTATAGGTTATAAGTTTGGTATAATACAGGGTTCGCCAATGAAGTGGGACGATTTGAATAAGCAACAGGTTGTTTAATAAATTGTATTTTTGCTTTTTTATCATAAATAGAAAGTAGAAAATAGAAAGTAGCATTGTATTTTTGTATTTTTTTTATCATGAATACAAAGTAGAAATGTAGCCATTTAGTGTACAATAAGTGAAAAATCATTTTTTGAATATATCATCTTCCAAATGTCTTCCATTGGAATCTATGCACTTTTGCAGCCGGGCCTGGAAGTTTCCCATGACATTTCGCAGCATATTGAGTGGTATTCCTCCAATCTCATCTCGAATTCGTTGTTTTGAAGCTGGGATAGTTCTGGGTGGATCGCTTTGAAAAACTCTCGTTTTTAAGTAACCCCATAGAAAAAAGTCACCGGTTGATAAATTTGGAGAGCGAGGGGGCCAAGGGATATCCCCATTTCGAGAAATGACGCGGCTTGGAAACAAAACATCTACAGCATTCATGGCAGTTCTCGCAGTGTGGCTTGTTGACCCATATTGTTTTTCATTCAATGGTAAACGGGCGAGTTCTGGTGTAAGAAAGTTATAAATCATTTCGATGTAACGCACAAAGTTAAAAGTCACAGCAAACCAACCCGTTTCTTTCAGGCCCGGTTGCAAAAGCGCATAGATTGCAATTTGACATTTGGAAGATGTACCTAAGTAATATTAAAAAAAAAAAGATTTTTGAGTTATTGTACACTAAATGGCTACATTTCTACTTTCTATTTATGATAAAAAAAGCAAAAATAAAAAAGCAATTTATTAAACAACTTGTTGCTTATTCAAATCGTCCCACTTCATTGGCGAACCCTGTATAATAATTATATTATTATACAATAGAAGATATTCATATTCATAATCATTATTATGACTGGATTATTCTTATTTGATATCGAAGATTATTTTGTAGAGTCAATGTGATAATGTCTTCACAATGACTGATTAAAATGTTTTCAGTGACTGAAATACTCATAAAGTACCAACCATCCAACCATTCCAACCAAGAGCTGTATAGCCTAGATGTTCCTCTATCCGTAGATCTATCTGAATTGTAGAATGGAATATGAATATGTATAATTGAAAAGGAATATGAGAATGTATAATTGAAAAGGATCTAATAGCAAAGAAAAATATATGATTCAATAGCAAATAGTCCATCTCCACTTCAATTAATCAAGTTTTGTATACCATTTATTGTAGACCCTATAAAAACCTTTACTCAATGAAAGAATGAGAAAATAATTGATATAATAAAAGCCTGCGTCCTCCTATTGAGCTGGATAATGTGTGTTCAAACTATGTATAGAGTCAATGGACTATCAATGACAATGGCTCAATTTAATGGAAAAATAGCCTAATTATAAAATGGCAATAACTCAATTTCTCTGAAGTATTCTGTGGAAATATGAATATTAGTATGTCTATTATAAGAGAACTAGAGAGGATCTCTAGCAAAATAAATCACAACACAATTTTATAAACAAAACATTTATTCAAATATCACAGAGGTCTTGTTGGATGGGGATTGAAGGGGTAATAATGAATAAATTATAAATCATTTCTACAAAAAACGTTTATTTTCAGTTGTAAAAATAGGAACAATCGCTTACCAACTAGATTTAATAGGTATAAACTTAGAAAAGGCAACATTCCGGCAATTTTTGGTAACTTTGTTTTGGTGGGCGTTATGTTAAAGCTGTGTCAGCATATTTTAGTAGGCTGGATATGACTCGTCATCAACGGTGACACCTTCATCGTAGACTGGAACAGGGCTGTGATGGTGGGGAGGAGCAGCTGGGTGGTGGGGGACTGGCTGGTAAGAGGGAGGGGCGTCGTGATGGTGGCCATGTTTCTTGTGGTAGATCACCTGTAATATAGGAGTTTTAAAATATGTTAATTATTGGATAGAAAATTCAATCATAGAATACAAATGATATTAATGAGTAGGCCTATATTCAATACTAATTCATAAGTCAGGATATTGGATTACAATTCATTGACAATATCCTTAGATATTTATACTACAGTATTGTGAGGAAAAATTATTTCAAATGACTACCCAAAATTCAAAACAGAAATGACTGTTGATATATTAAACAAAGGTAAACCACTCAAAAACGTGTTAAGTGTCATGAATTATGCTAATCATTACCATATTAAAGATTTTCCAACAAACGGCTCCAATAAAATTGGATACTCAATGTCTGTTAGCTAGGAGTGTCAAAATGAAATTTCAACTATGGGGCAGAAACTTTAAAGGTGAAAAGGGTTGCACCCCTGACCTTTTCCCAAAATAAACTTTAGATGGTTCCTCCTACAATAATTTCTCACCCTCTAATTTCTAATAGCTCCGCTTCAATCTTAGTTATAGTCTGTCCAAGCAAAGAAGACATTCTGTCAAGATTGAAAAATGACTCTAACTTTGTCAATATTGGTTTAGAAATCATAAATTTGTTTTCAAATTGTAGAGCAGAATGTTTTCTACAATTTGAGTTCAAATTCATAATTTTTGAACGAACATTAAATGAGCTGGAATATCTTGCCAGAATATCTTCTTTGCTTGGACAGACTACGTTCAAACTCCAAACCAAAGCTCTAAGCTTTGCTCAAAGCGTCCAAGCTCTAAAACTCTGATGGCTGAAATCTCTATTACAAATCAGTTTTAGTGTAAACGAGCCATTAGAAAGAACACAGTCGTCAACACTCGCATGTACACACTTTACTCATTAAGTGAATGCACTCGCAGGGTTTCTGAGCTTAGATGCGGCCAGTATACCAACCTTCTTGGGATGATAGCTGTGCAGCACAAAGTGTTGATAGGAGGTGGCGTGTTTGTGATGACCGCCATGATGGTAAGCCACGTCACCCAGCTCCCTCTTGGCGCCCCTGGGTGCCTGTGGGGCGCTGTCCTCGTCACCCACGCGCAACGGCGAGCCTTGGGCGGCAGCACCCGCCACAGCGGCCGACTGTGCTGCTGTCGGCACCTCGCGGCTCCAAGCGGTGGCAGCAAGGCTAACTACGATGCACAGCGCGCACCCGGTCTAGAAACAGTACAGTTTTGTCTAAACAGAGTACAGTGACATTTGTCTATGGCCGGTATTACACGACAATAGTTCTATAATCATAGTTGATCATTTATGGAAGGAGATGAAAATACGAAATCATATTTTTGTCTCTTTCCATATGATCAACTATGATCATAGAAATATTATCGTGTAATACCCGCCTAAGGCCGGTATTACACGATAATAGTTCTATGTCATACATCTATTATCAAAGATATTATAATATGTTCTCTATAGGAGAACATATGACATAGAATATGATCATTTATAATATTTGGTTCATTACACGGTAATATTTCATCATCACAGATGTTTGATAATAGAAATATGTCATAGAGCTATTATCGTGTAATACCCACCTAAACAGAGTACTGTTGACATTCTGAAAGTGTATAAAAATGTTAATATTATTCGTAAAAATGTAAAAAGCATTGGCGGCTCGTGCCCACGAAAAAGGTGAAGAGCTATTCAGTAAAATAACTGGCACTTCACCTGTTTCGTGGTTTTAGCCGCCAGTGGTAGGAAGAGAATATAGTTGGAGCCAAAAGTAAAGGCGGTTAAGTTTGTTTCTTGTACTGGGTAGTAACTAGCCAGTAATTACATCAGCTGACTAGAGTATATTTAAGTCTATGCTCTAGTCGAAACCACTTTAATTTTCGACCCCAGCTATATAAATTACCATTAGCTAGCTTATTTAAGCTTAATTTTTTGAGGTAAGAGTCCGTGTAAATCCGGCGTATGAAGAGAGCTTAAGCGACAGTCGACTTGTACTAGAAAAGAACAATGAATTTTACAGGGTACAGTGAAAATATATGGACACTTCATCTGTTTCGTGGGTACGAGCCGCCAGTGGTACAGTGAATATCTCGATAGCGGAGATCAAATAAGTTGACAAAGAAGCTTAACAGTCAAAGTTCAATTCCGAAGGTCTATAGTACACTGAATTATAGTAGTTTGTTTGGTTTATTTTATAATAATATTATCATCTAGAATTCCAAATGACGATATAAACAGGTTTTTGAATAAGAAATCATTTGAAAACTGGGCATAATTTTATTATAAAAATTTATTGTATAGGTTTTTTGAGTCGGTGATGAGTGTTGAGAAAGAAACTAATTCTGACAAAATGTTGCTGTCAAGGAAAAGTTAATAAGTTATTGATTTCATCAGGCTAGCTAGCCTATGCGGCTCAAATGAATATTGACTGTTTAAAGATTGAAAAATACTTGAGGAAATAATACTATTTACAAGTTGTAAAGAAACTATTTACAAGTCACTAATGAGAAGAAATAATGAGTTGAAGATGATAATCGCGTGTTAGTTTTTTAACACTTTATGATAAAAAACGACTTGTATTTCACAGTAAATTTTGTAAAACACTCACTTTTTGGCATAGTGAAGTGGGATGTATTTCACTCAAAGAGGAGCTTCATCAGCCTTTTTTTTAAATTTTTGAATAGTGAAGTTTATTGGGAAGTTTATCAACGATATGAGAAATAAAGTATAATCTTCTTGATAAAATAATAATAATCTTAATGATAAGTATTATCTATATTGTTTGTCCATCATAATAATGAAATATATAACTGTACAATCGATATTATAGATAGATTCTATTGATATGTAGATACATAAGCATTCTGCTGGACGAATAATATGCAAATATTGATAGCAGAATTAATAAGCATTGATTAATGATATTGTTTGCTTCTGAACAATTTCATCCAATTGTTATGATAATTTAAACCTTAAACCTCAAAGCGCTTGTATCATTACATACAATAATTATTTATGAAATAATTTATTCAATGTAGAGAAGGCCTATTGAATGTAGACCAGGCCTATCAGGTTAACGAAATCTAAAGCTTAAACCTCAAAGGGCTTGTATCATTACATACAATAATAATAATTGATTTAAGTATTTATGAAATTATTTTTTTAATGTAGAGAAGTATCTTTTAACATGCCTATCTGGTTAATATGATCAAAGTAATAATGAGATCGACAATACTCCTATCACTGTACTGTGATGGAAATAGATTAGCATATCAAAGACATGAGGTAAATACCTCATATAAATAAGAGTCTATATCCTCTGACAGTTCGGACTGTGACAGTCAAAAACTGTAAGTGGATGGGGAAACCGGCAGTCCAAAATAGCTGTAAACCGACAGGCTAATCGTTGAATGATCAGCTGTGTACGATAGAACTGTCAGTACTATCTCACAATGGATATGGACCCAAAAAAGAAGAACTAAGAAGGACCCTGAAGCACTAAGAAGCATTTTAGTTACTTAAATAACCTCATGAATGCTACGTACTATAGAGACTGTATAATCATACAGTATGATTATACAGTCTCTATTCTTCGTTCCATAGAATATCAGCACTATATTATATAATCATTATATTATGATCATCATTAGAAGGCTCTATTCAGTACAAAAAATTCATTACAGTTATGATGGTAGGCCCACATCACCATCGGTATATCAATAAAATTCTGTATTGAAGTAGAGGAAGGTACTAGAGGAAGCTTGGAGAGGAAGAGTAACTCTTGTTAGTAAAGGAAACTGAAAGTCATCATAACAAGGTCAAGTGCATGACCTTCACCCAGAGAACTGGGCCATGCTGCATCTCTGTCTTCTTCCTCCTGCTCTGGCGGCTCGTGCCATGAAACAGGTGAAGTGCTGTACAGTAAAAGATACGGGCACTTCATCTGTTTCGTGGGCACTAGCCGCCAGTGTCCTCCTGTCCTATGACATTCACCTCTTCTTTTTCAGTTCTTTGTCGTCCACTCTCTTTCCTTACTTTCTCAATCTCTTCTTCTTCTTCGTCCGTAACATTTCCAATATTCTCCCTTTTTCTTCATCCTTCTCCTTCAAATTCGTCTTCTATTTTCTTCTTCTCCCTTCCTCGTTTTTTTCTTCTTCTTCATATTTTTCTGATTGGTCTCATCTCAGACTCTTGACGTCTCCTGCTATTTGATAGGGATTTTGTCGTGCTCGAAGTCTGCGATATTTCTAGCGAGGCAATACCTACATATTTCAGTATAGGCTACTTTCTTTTTTTTAATGCTACTGTACTTATTTGCATTATGATTAATACGCTGAAACATGTCATGCAAAACAAAAATATTTGAAAAAATTACTTTGATCTTCATTAATTGAAAGTTGGAAATTTCAGTATGGTTTTCTCCAGAAATCACTTTAGATTTTACTGAAAATATTCCTATGCCTATACGAAAATACTCCTGGAATCCTTTGAGGCAAGACACTTGAAATTTGATAGATTTCTCCACGGGAAAATAACAATCAAATCTATTTTTAATTGAATACATCTTATTCATTGTCAACCTTTCATGTGTTCAACTTTCGAAATTGAGAAGTCGATAATTTTGGTTGTTTTTTTTTCAAATTTTCTGAGGTAATTATCATTAAACTCGATTCAATTATTTGTATCAACAAAATTACTCTAAACGTAGATAAATAAGTATAAATTATCAGTTGAGGAACAGTTTTGGGCGTTAATCCTGTCGTACTCACCATTGTATTGATTGAACAAATAAATAATCTATCGTATCAGTTTTGCTATACCTTGTAGCGTATAATTTCCTACCACTTTTTTCGTAGTGTCCTTTTCTATTGCGTTTTTCTCGGCGTATCCTTGTCATTACGTCTATGTTTTTCATCACATTACGTTTTTTTAGTATCCGTTTTTACTAAAATTTTTAACGCTTTGTCGGGTAACAGAAACTTAACCGTACGCGCGCACTGAATCGTGGGCGTTTTACCGACGCACCAATTAGTCGACTAAAACTGAAACGACTTTTGTTTTGTTTGTTTGCAATGAGACGGCGAATGAGGTCGAATGATTGACTAAATTACTGGATTTGGGGATGTGGAAACAGCCAGTGTTTCTCACTGGAAACGCCGGATGCCCACTGGATTCACTTGGATGGGCACGGTCAGGTCGAGTCACGATCAAGTCGGATCTCCGCAGAGAGTTGTTTCAAATGTGACAAACTTCACTCAAAAAGTGGGAAAAGTTGTCTCCATTATTATAGCACTTAGTCAGAGACATACAATACAAACTATTCTATCTACACATGAGTTATTGAAAAAGGCATGGATTCATATTCATATTATAGATTATCTATTCATCCATTAACGAAGAGTGGGGCGAATGAATTTTCTATTTTAGTTCATACTTTATGTGAGTGGATATAATGTGATAATTTGAAAATAACAAATAGGAAAATGACAGTATTTATACACTTCTTTATCTAGCTACTCTGTCTTACGAAAAATCTCCAACACGCCATATATTTTCGATTATATCTCGGCTCATAGGCCTCATAGAGAGATCTGATTTTCACTAGTTGATTGGTACCGTCCAACACTACAATTCGAGAAACGTTTTCATTGGATTTGGTGTTAATTAGTTTTTAATTAAATAAATAAAATTTGAAGCGAGACGATTTGGATGTGTTTATTTACAAGTGTGTATTGATGAATCAATTAAAGTGATTTCTGATAGAAAGTTATAAAAATTAAAAAAGTATACTACAATGACTTATTGAAAAGTAACTCTTATTATGAAGTATCTTTCTTCTAATATGCCTCAAATCTCTGCATGAAATAACGAACAACTTTCTTACAACAAGTTGCATGCCTCATGTCAACACAATTCCATATTTTTAGTGTCGATATTGCACATCGAATGGACCAGAATTCTTTCAGAACTATCTGAAGCTTATAATGAGGAAACAAACCTGCCGTTCAACCTGCTACCCAACTTAGAACCTGCTACACGATTTAAAATTATAATAACTGGCTATTGAGCATGCCATTCTATTGACTCATACCTCAACTAATTATAGACTAGGAAGCGGGTTGTAAAAAATTAATCCGAATTTAATTTAAAATTACAGCCGATTATCGCTAATTTGGGAACCGGCGATCAGGCTCTCTATGGACTAGATTAATAGATGGTAACTGTGCATGAAATGGATGATGTTTGGACACATTTTCTCAACACTAGCACATATGAAAGGGAAAGATAAAGTTTACAGATAAAGGAGGAGAGAGATTATCAATATAATTTCTCTGCGACACTAGTTTTGACGAAGTTAAACACTGTTTCATGATTATTTTTTTTAAAGATTATCCCAGGTTTTGTTTCTTTCTTTCTAGATTTATTTTTAAATAGATTTTTTTGCAGACTGGAATTTGAACAAAATTGTTGATTGCTTACTAGCTCTGTAGTAAAACGTTGACATAGTTCAACAAACAATATTGGAAATTTATTTGAATGCTAATTATAGGACATATCATACAGGATGTTATTGGCCTTCTGTAATACGGTATTCCAGTTTATCCTATCATACATATTATTTCAGATACGAGTACATCGTATTATATCGTACGTATTATATACGTATTACATCGTTATATCGTACTTGTACATCCTATTATATTTATATGCATGCTAATCAACTACAATAATATTGTTAAATTCCATGAAACTTGAATTTACTACATTACTTTTTGTTCCAATCCTGATTTCTGACTAAATAATTATTTACTATAATTATTTGACTATTTCTGAACAATATAATATTACTCAAATCATTTATTTTTTAATGGGATGTAACAAATGATATACTTATTGCCCGAAGAATAACTTTAAAATTAATAGAGTTTTATTTCAAGTTTTTTTTAAATAACTTAAAAAAAAGGAAAAACCGAACTTTAAAACCTTTAAGAACTTTAATAACTATTAAACCAAGAATAACCCGAAAATAACTTCTTGCCCGAAGTTTTATTTTTAAATAACTTTGAAATAACCCCTGAATTACTTCTTGTCCAAATCATTAGTTCTGACTAGCGTATTTCAAATATTTCACCCATCTAACAATTTTTACCATTCAATTACTTCACTCATCAATTAATATTCAATCCCAATAGAATGAATAATGTAGTTGATGTTTCAATCTAATTGAATAAACAAGTCGCAAAAACGCTATCTTACCTTAGATAATTCTCTTAATGTTGTGCAAGATCAATAATAAGTTATAACTCAAAGCAATGTCAATCAACGCTAATGAATAAACAAACTCCAAATTTACACTTTCATCAGCGATTTTGTGGAACTTATCCATAGTTAAGGTATGTGAAAATAAAGGTTGTCAGATCCACAAAGTTTGTTTAAAATAGCATATTAAGTTTCAATGCTCAGGGCATCATCAGTGGAAAACTGTCTGGAGTTTGAAACTGAAGTATTGAAACTTAAGTATTCTATTTAAATTAAATTTTGTGGATCTGACAACCTTTATTTCTGTTTACCTAAACTCTAAATTTCTAAATTCTGAATTCACGATCCAAAATTCTTAAACAATGGTTCAATCACCCTCCCAAATGTAATCGTAACCTGTAATAAATACATAAATCAGAATAACAACCAATAAATCACAATAGTTTTACAGTAAACGTTCACTGCTTCAATTTTTGTTTAATGTTTAATGTGTCTCACTTTCACACAGTCTAAATACTTGCTTTGAAATGAACCAACTTCAACTCTAATAACAAACCAGTAGGCTTTATGCTTTGATAATAAAAACTGCTCAAGTGTTTCCAGTCAAGTTGGCGATTCAAGTAACCGATTCATTTATTGAGAGTCACTTTGCTTGTAGAACTGGTGCAGCAACTAGGGCTGTGATTGGATACTTGTTAGTGATGAAACTTCAATAGGTGGTATTTGAATTGAGATTAAGAGGCTACTGGTCTGGCTGATTATTGCGATGTTGACTGAGTTTCTAGTGTTAATTGAGGCGATTTGGAATTTTCTGTCATATTGAAGTTGACAGCTTCCAATAAAAAATGTGTTCTCCACTGTGCAACTACTTTACTATTAGGATCTCTTTATTGTTTTGAAGAAGATGAAATTTTAAATGAATACATTTCTTTCTCTAAGACTACGAAAAACTTTATGAGTAATTATCATAAAAAAGTTAGATTCTCATAATTTCACAACGTTTTGACTGAAAAATGAGAACTAATATGGAAGTACAGTAAATGTATATCATTACTGTAAGTCACCATGATTCCCAATAACAAGTGTTTTATCAGCTCTTAATAATTATTCATGCATTCAGAGTAACATTAACACTGGGATGAAATTGTGTCACAAAACCTGTGGTATTAATTATTATTTGAGAATCAGAATAGAGCTATTCCATTTTCAATATTCTAGTCCCTAGTAATGTGGAATACAATTTTATTCAATGACAATTATTGAAAGAATAAGTAAGAGTTTTTTGAGCAATTATTTATGAAGTCCAGTATTACACAGATATAGCTGAACTTTAAAACTTAGGGCTATTTGAAATAGCATTATTTTGTCCACATTGATGATGGCCTGATGTGCCGAAACATGTGTGTGTTTTAATAATTTTAAAGTTTTTTTAAAAGGATGTTTGATTTTCATTTATTTTTCAACAGATAGCTCTATGTAAGTTAATATGAAATGGGGGAAAAATACTATTTCGTATTTTCATCTAATGACCTATGTCATAGAACTATCACAGTTTAAATCGGTCTAAGTTACATTCCTACTAAGTTGAAACGAAATTGTATCACTTAATTTTGAAATATTAATATTTATTGATTTATTGGAAAAAACACATTGGTAATGAAGTTGAACAGATACCAAAAACGATTAGTTAACGGGTCAAAAAGGAATGATTAAAATGCACATTCTTATCGCACTGAATCACTATTAACCTGTACCTGAGTAATCCAACCCATTTCTGATGGCGAGTAGACGAGTTCTATCACAAAACGTGAGAAAAATAAGTAAAACTAGAAGTTCTTAGTTGAAACACCACCACTGTTTTGCGACTGAGGCAGTAGAGGTGATGTTGACAGTTTTATAGTGTGTTACCCAAGTAAATTTTCCCCATAGCTTTTCCTAGCAAATGACATTTTGTCTGTGAGAGAGACCTTTCCCCTCTCTCCCCACCCTCATCCAGGATTTTCCTTCCCTTCCATTCTTGAGTTCTGTTCTGTTGTAGCACTGTTTTTCTTCCTATTCACTTCCACACCATAGCTCCATCTTTCTTGATCACATTTCTCTCTTTCTTTCTCACCTCCTCTCTCGTTCTCTCTCTTTTTCTCATCCCCTCAATCATTCTCTCACTCTCTCTTTCTCTTTCTCACACTCACTTTTTTCCTTTCTCCTTTCTCTCTGCACTCCCCTTTCTCCCAGAAGCAAAATGCAACGTGAAGGTTATTAAGATTCTCCGCATGGTTGAGCACTCTCATACACATACAAGAGTAAATTGGACAAATTTTTTTAGGGTTTATGATTGTAGTGGAAAAGTGAGAAAATTGACCTCGGACTAAATAAATTTGTTGTCCAGTCTTGTGTGAAATTTCTTAAAAATTTTGTAGTAGAATTGGAGAGTTTATGTTCTGTATAAAATTGGATAAGAATGAAAGAAGCAGTAAATAGGCTACGTTTCTAATAAGTTCTCTAGTTTTTTGAATGGAGTAGAATTACATTCTACGAGTATTAGATTTTTGTTCATGGTACTGCAATTACGCATTCTTTCATGGAAAATATGAACATTATAATTGTCAATAAAGATATATCAAATATTGCAAAGAAATAGATTTGGGTTGATAGTAGTTTTTCAGTTTATATGGATTCATTTCATATGGAGATGTATACATGAGATGTGAGTGAGTAGGTATGATGTTTGACAGAGTAAATTACACAAATTTAGCCATAAATTTGCCAAATTTACCCATAGCTGTCCTTTAAACTATAGACAGTGAACAACGGAATCGAATCAATGGAATTTCGTTCTCAAGAGTGATGGATCTAACTGGCCACCCTTGGGGCTTGGATGTCCTAACTGCACTTGATTTTTTGCAAAAGATATGAAAATAATTCATAAAAGAACCATTCCTAAGAACCTTTTAAAGCAAGCTTTAGAAGTCAAGTCCAACTCGCGTTATTAATATTTTTTCCATTTTATAAGGATCATTAGGGGACAAAAAAATCAAAATAAGTACCTTTAATTTATATCATGCTTAATTATCATGCAAATAATGAAACAATATAATCAGTCGATAATATTAATGGTAGAATGATAATCAGTAACAATATTTGAGTAAAAACATCTTATTTAAACATCTATTCGATGTACAAGTAAGCAAACAATGTGCCTTTAAACAGCAGGTAATGATAAGATAACATGGAACATTCAACACATAGTAATTAATATTCAGAAGAACATTTCTAAACTATCTATTCAATAGGCCTGCAAATCAGTTTTTTCACTTGTTAATATTTGGCAAATGGTTGCGTTTGGAAACGAAAAGGCGGAGCTTACTGAGAGTGTGATGAAGCTATGTGATTGGTCGAGGTATCTGACTCCAACTTCCAATGGAACCTGGCCAATGAGAGTCGAGCGCTTCAGAATACCAGCACACTTGCTTCCGATACAATAGATTCAGGCTGGGTGCTAATGGGGTTAACCTTTTTTGTGATATGAAGTTAATTTTTTTCGATTATGATAGAATCTGGTGTGTTAGGTTTCGATGCCAAGCTGTAAAAGTTGAGAATTTTTTATAATTCAAGATGGCGGCCAAAATTTCGGTTCCGTTTCTAGTCTGCTATAGGCTAATTTCCGTCAAAACAAAGCGTCAAACAGAACGAAATAAATTCTAGTAAATGGAATTCCCGAGAGAATAGTTACAATCTTCTATTGAACTTCTATTCTCTTTATGATCGTAAACGAACTCTATTAAGTCTACTTTGGTGAAAACTGCTTTTAACTCAACTTAACTTTAACTCAACCAAATCAGCTTGGTTTCATTGATGGCCCACTTGTAAGCTGGTCCTAGCGCAGTTAAAATCAAAGTACAGTATTATAATAGGCTACATGCATGAAAAATAAAAATATTTGAAAAGGGTACTATACTTTGATCTTCATTATAATTGAAAGTTTAATGCATGAATGAATGGATTAAACTGTGATATAATCCAAGCGATTTTTGGTCATTCATGTACTTTTGATAATCATTTTATGAATATACTGTAGTAGAGGGATGAGTTAGAAATGAAGCTTAAATACTTTGCGTATAGCCTACTTTTTGTACGCTTGAATACTTGAATGATGGATACTTTGTGTACTCTATAGTTGTAGTTAAATATTCTAATAATTGATGAATGTTGTGCAAAATACTATAATCATCTCACTTTACTTTAAAAAAAAAAGGATGTAAGAAGAAAGGTTGATGTCGACCGGTCTCGGTCAATCAAATTACATAGAGACAGTAACATTGAAATCGATTGGTTATTATCGTTTACCGTAAATGTTCGAGGAAAACCGATCGGAAAAGCTAAACAAGATTTTCCGCCTGTCTCATTTTTCCGGGACGACCTTCAAAGATCGACTGAAAAACGAGACTCATTTCTATAGTCTGTCCAAGCGGGGAAGACATTCTGGCAAGATGTGAGAATAACTTCAGCTCGGTCAATATTGAATCAAAAATTATGAATTTGGCCTCATATTGTAGGGAACATCTTGATCTACATTTTTAAACCGAATTTATGATTTTTGAATCCATATTGACCGAGCTGGAGTCATTTTACCATCTTGCCAGAATGTCTTCTTTGCTTAGGTGGACTATACTAAATTTACGATTGCATCATAGAAGAAAAGCGTTGCTGACACAGTAATAGAAGACTCATAAAAATGTGCGAAGTAGTACAAAATGCGTTGTAAGAGTGAGATGACTGTGAAAATAGAGTTTCGAAGTAAGTTAGACGGTTTATTTAATCGAAGGTTAATCGGTTGTTGAACTGAGGATTGACTTGATCGCTTCTTTACTGACCCAATGTAGATGTGACCTTCAATTCAATCCGGCATTATTGCATGTCAACCCATGTCAATGGAACACAGTAAAACGCCGATTATCCGAACGCCAATTAACCGAATCGGTCTTAAGCGTAGTAATAAATTAAAAACCAGCGTTTACGACGTGATCGTAGCTTTTCTTACTTTTTAGAATTGTAATTTACTGCAGTTTAGTACATTGTTTGTTTTTATTTCTATATCAATTCAACTTCACTACACTGTACTTTTCAAACGTAATAAAGTCCATCCCAAGTTCAACGCACTGTTTTTCTATGTCCAATTCTATGTCCAATTTTTCTATGTTACAATTCTATGTCCAATTGATCCCGATCCCAATATGTTCGGATAATCGGCATTCTACTGTACATTTGAATAAACAGATAAAGTATTGGTTTTTATAGCATGTTTACTATGTTTAATGGAATTTGTATGTTTGTAGTTGTGGAAATTGAGAATTATTACAAAACGCTCAATAATTATGCTCAATATTGAGTGCCTGAATTCCACAGAGAAAATGGCTCCAGTCCTCTATTTTTTCATTTGACTTCAGTGAAATGTGAAATTAGATTATTGAAAGAATACCCTTCTTGCATTAAGCGATTCATGCACGACATGTTGAATGATTTGGGCTACAGTTAGCAGGAAATAAATTGATTAAACTTATTCAGTAGACTAATTTACGGAAATAATTTAGATTTGAAATAGATTTGAGGATTAGATTTGAGCAATAGGGCTGAGCAAACATGAGCTGTAATTTCTTCGTGGCAAATGATTTTGAATCTGTATTTTATCTGTATTGATTGAAATGTATTTATTGTTAACACTGGTCTTGTTGTGAATCCATGAGTTACCCATTTTCTTTCTGAAGATTGAAATATTCTACAGCCATATTTTCCTGCTTCTCATGCGATGCTGTTGAGGAGGTGAATTCTATTGAATGGTGTTCAGAGTAGGCTATCCGGGTTACATATTTTCATCTCATAATATTCATAAATAACATTATTTCTGAATAATTATTACAACACAACTGTCTTTTTCTTTTTTATTATGGAACAATACCACAGCACCTCGTCTTACGCGATCAATTCCGAAGCATAAGTTGAAAACTTCAAGTTGATTCCTCTTTCCTAATCAACAACTGCGAAACCGTGCTCTCTTCTCTAACATTCCATTTATTAATTAATAATTCATTCATTCATCCATTTTTTTGAGAGAATTCAATTCTACTCAACGAGTAGAACACAGACAATTATATTCAAAACGTCTTATTCCCAAATTTTTATAAATATTCTGAATTGAGGTTTTGTCCACAATGATATAAACCATTTGTTCACAATATTGTCAGCACATTCACCATAAGCCTAGTTAGTACCTATTCGACTTCAGAGCACCTTAGTTTTATGAACTGTTTTATTGACGAGTTTATTTTTTGTTTCAAGCTACTGCAACTACTAACTATTTTAGTGTCTGACAGTCATTTTACTTTCAAGGAATTTTCCAGCTGATTGGCGTTTTTTGCTCGTCTAGCCTTGCAGCGGCTGTCAGCAGCTATTGGCCAACCGGCTGTCGATACGGCCGTAACCAATTCCAACAATGGATTTCCACACTATTGTAACACAAATCGTGGCCCAAGACCCTCTCTCCACTGCTCACATTAAATCCATTCCAAGCAAATATTTAGCGGCTCCCCAATGCATTCGTGACTGAAAATTTATGGAAGAAGATGGAATTGAAACAAATCCATCGCCAGAAGGTACAGTCTGTTCAAGCAAAGAAGACCCTCTGGCAAGATGGGAAAATGACTAGCTCGGTCAATATTGGTTCAAAAATCATCTATTTGATTTACAATTCTAGATAAAATAATAAGATGGGTAGATGGCAAGATGGGAAAATGACTTAAGCTCGCTCAATATTGGTTTAAAATATCATCAATTTGTTCTAAAATTGTAGATAAAAGAAATTATTTTTGAATCAATATTGACCAAGCTGGAGTCATTTTCTCATTTTGCCAGAGGATCTTCTTTGCTTGGACAGACTAGACCGGTGTTACACGATAATATTCCTATTATCATCTGGAAAGAAAAAATTATTTATAAAATTGGAATTCCGCTGTTTATCAAAATTTGGGAAAAATACATTTTGGACTTTATTGTCTGTGTTTCCCTTTATTGTAATTTCTTGAATGAAAAAAATGAATGAATGAATAGTGTTTAAACTAATAAGCCCTTGAACTACGCAATGAGAGTTCTAGGTAAAAACAAGAGTGTTCAGCTCATTTTGTCATACGCTATTAACTTTTTAATCCAATAAAAATAAGAATTCAACAGACTGTCAAAGTAAAGAAGACATTCTGGCAAGATGGGATAGTGACTCCAGCTCGGTCAATATTGGTTTGAGAATTATTATAGATTTGAATCCAAAGTGAAGAGCAGAATGTTTTCAACAATTTAGACAAAACTAATAATTTTTGAACAAATATTGACCGAGCTTAAGCTATTTTCGCATATTGCCAGAATATCTTCTTTGCTTGGACAGACGAACTGTTCAAACGAACTGTTCAAACAGACCTGAAAAATACAATTTACATGGAAATATTGATGTTCCGACACGCAAAAAGAAGCATAGATGATTCTCATAACAGGTTATAATATTGAAGCTTTCAATACTTTCATAATAAATTGAGAACAATCTCAATTGGGACATTTGGTTAGTCTTTCAGTTGTACTTTTGTAACGGACATTAACCATTGTGTATATTTATGGGTGTGGTGCCAATAAAACTTCTAGTACCAATAAAAAAGTAAGCACAAATTGTATCAATCCAATTTTACGAGGGCTTTCGTAACTTTTCAACCTATTTCCACATATACTTGAACAATCTGCAGATCACAGAAAATTTCTACCCTGGATATTGAGGTACAGGTGGCCTACACTTTCACAATGGGTAAAAGTTAAAATACGATTTTTAGAAAAAGCAAATAGTTTTCTAAGATAACGAGTACAAGTAATCATAAACCACTGGCTGCTCGTGCCCACGAAACAGTTGAAGTGCCTGTATATTTTACTGTACAGCACTTCACCTGTTTCGTGAGCACGAGCCGCCAGTGTCATAAACCTTTCTAGATAATCAATAAAGTATTAGGCTATTCTTCGTGAGTGTAGTAACATGAGTTGAACATGGACACACCTATGTTGAGTATTGTATCAATAAAATAGTATCAGTTATGCTAGTTTCTAGAATCTTCAAAAGTCCCATTAAACAGATAAAAGACTGATTGACACAAGATATCAATAGCAAGACATACAATGTAACACATTTAACACATCTAATATTTTCAGTGTATTATAGGACTACTGAGAAATTATCATTCATCAGTCCCCTGTTCAGGGTTTTTTTATGAGTAGGCCTCACTGTTAAAATAGTATGTTAATAATATAGCTGAACCCCGTAGCTACTTGGGCTTTCACTAATTTGATAAAAATAAATGCCAAAAACGTTGTTGAGTGAAATAAGTTTAAAACTTTTCGTTGTTCATGAACAAGCTTAGTGCTCATTGTGAAAGTTATTTATATACAAACCAGAGTCCAGAGTACATTACAAGAAATTGAGACAAGTAGAAATCAATGGAACTTGGGGAATAGTAAAAACAACAAAAAATACAGAACTAAAGTGGTAACTTTATTTATCATATCATTAAAATTAATGGTAACTTTGTAGTAATTTTTGGTTCAAGTTACAACAGAATAACTCAAGTCTTTATGAATGAAGAGTTTGACTAATAGATTAGAAAGAATGCATGAAATGAGATACAATAGAAAACATGAGATACTAGTGAATGAATACACATAGATTACATGAAATACATGAAACAAAATCTTTGTGAATTGTGAGAGGCACAACTAGAATGGCACTTCATCATAGAAACATGGTTGATACAATGATCTACATAAGAAGAGTCAACAAGCAACCCAGAACATAAAATAAAACAAGGATAAGTTGAATTTATACAATACAACAAACTTTGATACATGAGCTATTATTCATGATAAATGTGTTATCATGATAATAAATCAAACATTATTATCATAGAAATAAGATGATGATATTATCATATAACATCAGTTATCTTGAAATTGATTGTATATCAGTTATTTTCATAGAGTTTTATAGCGAGAATATTTTGTAAGGTAGGTTAAACTCCAGGTGAAATTTACCAGAAACTTTTTATCGCGAAAAACTTTTTGTGAGACAGATTGGACAAAGATTTGAAATGTTCGGGTTACTAGAAACTTTAAAATACTGTTGATGAAATGTATGAATGGGTGATGATAATGGAAAATTTTAAAAACGAACTAAAATTTGTGAATATTCAATGGAAGTATGGGTAGTAAGGAGCGGCATGGTAGGAAGAGTACTTGTAGGAGGGAAGGGAGTAGGAGGGGAGAACCACAGACTTGCTAACAATGGGAGCATGGTAGTAAGACTTGCTGTAGAGAGGGGCAGAGTATCCATAGCTTCCATATCCGCCGTAGTAGGGGTATCCCAGACCGTGGTAGCCGAGACCATGGTATCCGTAGTCGCTGATTCCATGGTAGCCACTCAGGTAGGGGTAACCGTAGCCGTAGCTACCAAGGATGCCTCTCTTCTCCTTGGGGGCGGCTGCTGCCTCCTTGGACTCCTCAGCGGGAGCCTCAGCCAGAACGATGGCTACGATGGCAAGGAAGACAATCTGTGAAGAGAGAGAAACGAGAGTTAGTTTAAGTCAATTTGATAATAACAATTTTTGTCAAGCAATGTGAATTCGGTAATAAAAATGTGACAAAAAAGATTATAGGAAAAGATACAAAGTTCACTATTTGATACACGAATTGAGCAAGATTAGCCTGAAGAAGTCTACTATTTGATACTAAAGTTATACAGGAAGGTATCAATATAAGATATGAGATGCAAGTTCTTTAAGATGGTCGTTGAAAGTTGGGCGTTTTAATGGTTATTCTATTGATTTAATAGTATTATAGTGAGATATAGTTTTATTGGGTAGGCCTATAGCTCAAGAGACGAGGACGAAAATAGTTGAATCAGGAAGAAAAAACAGATAGAAAATGCGAGAGGGAACGGGAAAAACATGGAAGGAGAAGACTTGAAGGAAGGTAACAGAAAAGGAACAGAAAAAAGAAGGTGGCGAGTAAGATCTTCGTGACAACACTGTTCCAGAACTGTAATGTTTATTCAGTACTGAATGTTCAAGTTATTTCTTATTGCGTTATTTATTTTAATTTTCATTATCTATGAACTTCTGAAATGAGTAATTTGAATGAAAGACAACAACAATTTCATTATAAAAAAAGCGTAGTGAACTCATTTACTGTTCATTGTATAACTGAATGCAAGTTTCGTGAATGGAACCGATGAGCCAATCGCGATCAACCTCGTTACTCAGTTCACGCCCATCGAAAACCCCATTCTCTCTTCTGATTGGTCGACAGTTCTGAACTTTTGTTTTAATTTCTGCCGGTAGATTGCACCAGGTTCTGGGTTGTAAAATGTTTCTTCAATATTAATTATAAAAAATTCATCAACTCCCATTGATACTTATTCATCTAACAATGTACATAATTATTATACTTGATGAAATTTTAAACAGGCTCACGCTCAAAACTGTCCTTTATACAATTTTTCATAAAATTTTTGTTATGTATGTAGCTTATTTCACCTGTATCACCTATTCTCACTCTCAAACAAACACTGAACAAATTTTTGTTCAATAATGAGATTGATTATCAACTTCCAAATCGATATCCATTGATAATATTCTATCATAATTCATTAGAATTAATTCATAATATTGTTTTTTCTATCATAATTAAAAGCTCAAAATATTGGATGTATCGCAAATTGGAATACATTATACCGCGAGATTCTATTCCAACTTATAATCATGCAAATGCTATTATAGCTCTCTTACTATACAAATGTTAATATGGACTTTATTCAGTTCACTTTTCTAGGCCTTTTGAGCCCGCTGCTTGTTGAATTTCAAGTAACAAGAGTAAGCATAAATTTGAAAAATTTATGAACAAGATTAAGATGATTGATGCATCACTTTTCATCTCAGTAGCAGAAATAAGAAAATGGATTAAAATTATTTCAATTTGGAATCAAAATGGAGTTATCAATATTCTCAATCATTTAATTCGTTTGGTAAAACTTTACAATTGTTCTAATTGCGAAAGAGATGATTCCTACATTTAACCATACTCTAATAGTGTAATACTTCTCATCAATAATATTTCTCCTTCATTTTGTAAATAATCTTTCATTACAGTAATCACTTTCCCACCCAACACGCTGGGAAAACCGATTGACCTCTTCTCAAAACTACAAGAATGGTACATGCTTCAACTAGAGGTCATGTTGTTTAATTGTGTCCCACATTCGAAATATTTTTTATACAAGGTGTGCATGTGAAAACATTGTTACTCCATGCGGCATTATTTCACGGTCCTGTGTTATAAATGTGCTTTTAATAATTCGTATGGGAAAAATTGCGCCTGAGGTAATAATAGAACGCTTCGAGTTCTTAGTCACGAAAGGAAACAAAGAAGGTGAAGGAGATGAGGAGGTGGTGGCAGAGGGGAAGAAGAAGAAAAATAATAAATAAAGGAAAATGAGAAGAAGAATGGAAAACATGTGTTTGTCAATCACTCGCTTAGGGTAACAATAACAAATTTTTGATGGCTCGTTGACTATTGAAATTTTGGACGGAGTGTATAACTTATTGAATGATTCTATTCAACTTCAAAGAAATAATAGTATTTGAGTTTAGAGGAGCCTATAGAAAGTTGGAATGCTATTTCAATATTGACTTATTCAATATTTGCAGAATTATGCAGAATTGCAGAAAATGCAGAATTATTTTGCTATTTCAATATACAGAATTTTTTCTCTCCCAATCATGTTCTTTGTGCTTACATTCATACTCACATTTCTAAACATTCTTGTAATTAGAATTATAGAATTGATTGATCATTGTGTTAATTAATATAATTTGAAATTCTAATCCTTCACAAATTACGATTGAATAATTTATCATTTCTTACTATAAACAGTAAGTTGCTTATCACCTCTTGTTCAATTCATTTGAATTTTCATAATTGTATTAAACAACAGAATAATGCGTGATCGACTTATTACAAAATTTAACCAGAAATAAATACAAATAAAAAATTAAATTCAAGAAATGCAATACAATGCAATATTAAATATAAGAAGTAGATAAAACGAAGCATTATGAGCAACAAAATAGAGACTACAATTCGATTAAATGAGTGCAAAAGTTTTAGTTATAGATTTATAAAGTAAGTGATGAGAATTTACTGGTTTCATATATTGAGTACCCAAAGGAGGATACTTTATAACATTTATATATCAAATAACGTGAGATAATTATTTATCAAATTCATATTCCACTGGCGGCTCGTACCTACGAAACAGGTGAAGTGCTTGTATCTTCTACTATATAGCACTTCACCTGTTTCGTGGTACGAGCCGCCAGTGATTCCAGGATTTGAAAGAACATGATTCAAACAATGATTTTTTCCTCAAAATGATTATCATGCTCTTGGATGAGGAGTAGTCTAGGCTCCATAATCAATGGTGAATACATGAATGAATGATAATAGTTGATGGTAATAACTTATGAATGAATACCAGGTCAAAATAGAAAGAGGTCCCCTACGAAACCAGTTCCTGAAAGACCACGTGAATGAACGTGTAAACACGTGAGGTCACACATGACCTATAATAATGAATGAGAAAAAATCGATTTAATACACTGGCGGCTCGTGCCCACGAAACAGGTGAAGTGCTCGTATCTTTTACTGTACAGCACTTCACCTTTTTCGTGGGTACTAGCCGCCAGTGGATTCCAATGTTTAATTGAGTGGACAAACTACTACAAGTTACTACCAGACTAGCTTTGAGTAACTGACAGGTCAATTCACATAAATTAAACGTTTGATAACGTTTTTAATTAGAAGAGTACAACAGATTGACCAGTTATCAAAGCCTTTACTGAAAGTACGCGGAGAATTCAATGAAAGTAACTAGCTTGATTACTAATTACTGAATGAAAGAGCATAGAGATAGACAAAAGAATTTAGAGCATAGGTGAGAGGAGGAATGATGTAGAAAAAGACGAGGAAAGGTAATTATTACTGCACGAAAAAGAATAGGAAAAGAGAACGGAATAGAGAGCACAAAGGATATAAGGAATGAGGTTGGAAGAGACAAGAAAACAGAATTATCACTGAATGAAAGATAGAGAATATAGAGAGAAGGAGTGAATTTAGAGAGAAGGAGTGACGTTGGAAGGGACAAGAAACAGAATTATCACTGAATGAAAGATAATAGAGATAAAGAAGGGAAAAGAGAATATAGAGAAGAGAAGGAAGAGACGAGAAAGGAAATTGGGAAAGCTAGGAAGAAAGCGTTGGATAAGGAGAGTATAAGAAAACAGATTTTATTACGAAGTTCGTTGTGTAAAAAATGGGAGTGAGAAAGGAAAATGAAGAGAGTTCGAAGAAGGGAGAGGAAGAGGAGGAATGGTAGAACAAGGAGAAATGAGAGAGGATCGAAAAAATCGAAATACAGATAAAGGAAGAAGTTGGAAAAAGGGGGAGAAATCGAAAAATGATAATTATTGGAGACGATTATATTATGAAAAAAGGACGGAATTAGACTGCAATGTGATAATTGTGAAATAATTGTTAGAAAAAGAGGGGACAGATGAATGAGAAAAATTTTGAAAGGATGAAACACATGGAAAGTAAAGGTGGTAAGAGTGAACGAGGAGAAGAGAGAGAAAGAGGTCAGATAAGGAGAAATAGCAGAATATGTGTAGAAGATGTGAAGAAAAGAAATTGTATAAGTAAAAGACAAGAGAGATGATGAGATGAGAAGAAGAAAAAGAAGAACAAGAAGGAGAAGAGGAGAAGGAAAATTGAAGTTAAGAAGAGATATGAGTATAGGCCCAAGGGAAGGTGATTATGAAAAGAAATATTGCTATTAATTGAATGTTATTGTCAAGAAGAACTATTTCTCAAAAATTATAGGAATGAGATTGGAAAACATTTTTTGCTATTTTAAAGAGCCAAGTACAAAAATTGAATAAGAAGAAAAGAGTAAAAAATAAATGGAGAAGTTGATAGATTGTCTGCGTGACTTCATTTTCAAATCTGTTGATTAAAAATGTTCCTAGAGCAACGAAATAAACGAATGAAAGACTGGAGAGGGTAAAGGAAGGTATTGAAATTTTCAAAAACTACCATTCAATTATTAATTATTTATTGAACTACTGTATTATGTAATCAAGAGACATTCGATTGGATTGGATGTTATCTCCTTTGCAAAATAGCGGTCAAACCAGTTAGCTAGAAAATCGTAACTAACTTTTGAACTTGCTGTACATTTCCAAAAAAGGTCTAACTGTTTTGAACTTCTTTTCTAACTAGAAAATCGGCTTATTGTTCTCAGAAATACAAAGGAGTTTTTGCTTTTATTACAAAGTAACATTTCTACAACCCCAGCAGCATTACTACAATCCAATGAACAATTGATTTGTAAACGTTTAAACGTTTTTTATCTGGGTCTTTACAAAATGTAATCGCTTTTCAACTGGGTGTTGGAAAAATATTATAGTTTCTTAACTGGGCCCTCATAGAAAGTTACATTGAATTTGCGTATTCAGATTTTTAATTGTTGAAGTTTTACAAAGTCCTAAATACATAGTAAAGATTCTGTAATCAAGATTCAAATGTAAATAAATTAAGAATATGCTATTTAAGAATATTGGAGGTTTTTTAAATTTGTAGTCCATTGTTAATGTGTGGATCTCCATAGCTAATTTCATTCTATTGAGATCCCCAAGTGATCAACCAAGATAAGAAGTTTATGATAATTTATTTCTAGACTATTGTCTGAATTCTAATCCTTAATAACAGCAGCAGTTATGTTTTGTTTGGAACATTAAGAAAATACCTGTGACTGGAAACATTAATGACTGGAAGGAACAGTCAATATCTGGAATTTTATTTGCTAAATTCAAGGACGATTTGTAGAAGATACGTTATGCTATCACTCAATTCAATAGCAATTTTATCTAAATCAGTACCTTTTCCAATTTCGATCATCTTCAATCAGTTTGTTAAAAACCCCAAAAAATAGTAAATGTTGAGTGGAGAAGCTTTTCAAGTACAGAATAATAAAAGTAACTATTGGTCATCTATTTCAAGCCCACAAATTTATAAAAGAAAATGAAATATTGGGTGGAAAAGTATAATATTTTGAAGCATTTCTTTAGAAGTATTGTTTTAATTTTAGAAAATGAGACAAAATCTGTTATTCTATTATAATATTAGAATCAATAAGGAACAAGATTTCAAGGAGGTTTCAACTATAAAGAGATTATTAATAATATATATTGGAAGAGTTAAGAGCATTTTGAATTTTGAAAGTGGTTCTCAACATTAAAGTTTTGGAACATTAAAGTTTTTTAAAGTTTTGGAATTGGTAGCCTAATGGGAATTTCATGTATATTTTGAGAGTAGTTTAATGTTTGAAGTTGAACTGTTTTAAGATTTCTGTATATTGAAATTTTCATCTAATCTATTATAAATGTTAGAAGTTCTATCAAAGATAGAAGTACAAATTTTCATTTTGTTCAACATTTGAAATAGAAATTTTGATAGTAAAAAATCTTGAAACTATTCAACTAACAAAATTTAACTGAAGTACAATAGAGAAGATTCGTTTGATTATTGGGAACGATTTGGAGTCTTATTTTAAGGCTGATGATAAAAACTACTTACTGCGACTTTCATGATGATAAGTGTTGATAGGGTACTATCACAAGAGGTAAACTTCACGGTTGGTGGTTGTTGAAGATTTGATGTGTGTGAGATGGGTAGCCGCCACTTTATATACGATAGTCGCTGTAAGTTGGGGATAGGGCTGGCTGGCTGCTGGATGGGGTGAGCTTGACAAGTTGCGAGGATGAAGGAGGGAGAAGAAGATGTTGTGACAAGGATGAGGGAGGGAGAAGGAGAAGTTGTAAGGAGAAGAAAGGAGTGAGGAGGAGATATTGTTGAATGAAAGAGGGAGGGAGACGGTGAGAGATGGCAACAGGTGTCATGTGAAGAAGAAGAAGAAGAAGAAGAAGAAGAAGAAGAAGAAGAAGAAGAAGAAGAAGAAGAAGAAGAAGAAGAAGAAGAAGAAGAAGAAGAGATGGGAGGAGCAGATGAGTAGAAGCAGAGAAGAAAAAGTATTACTGGGGGAATTTAGTAGCTTACATTTGTTAAAAATTGGATAGAAATTGTGAATAAGAAAGAAGGTAGAATGAGAGGTGTAGGATAGGAAAATAGGAGACAAGGAGGAGATGGAAAGGACTAAAAAAGATAGAGGGAAGAATAGAAGGATAGGTAGAGGTGGAGAAGAACAAGAAGAAGATGGGAAAAAACAAGAGGGAGAAGAAGAACAAAAGAAAGAGAAGAAGAAACAGAAAAAGAAGAAGAGAGGAAAAGAACAAGAGCAAGAAGAAAAAATGAGGTAAAAAATAGGAAAAATGAGAAGGAGAAGTAGAAGTAGAAAGAAAATATGAAAAAGAGAAAAATAAAAAGAAGGAAGAGAAATAAAAATTAAAATAAAAAGTAGAACAAGAACATGAAGAATAAAAAGAAATACGCTACAAGGACAAAAATGAGGATGAGAAATGGAAAGGAGAAGAAAAAGAAGATGAAAATATGAAAAGAAGAAGTAGAAGGTATGAAGAATAAAAAGAAGTTATAGGATAGTAAGAGAAGAATATGGGAAGGGGGGAAGGGGTGATGGAAAGGGGTGTAAAGAAGATGGAAAGGGGGGAAAGAGATAGAGGGAGGAGAAGTAGACCAGGTAGAGGTGGAGAAGAACAATGAGAAGAAGAAGAGGAAGAAAAAAAGAAGTGCAAGGAGAAAGATGAGAAAAATTAGAAGGAGAATTGAAAGAAGAAAATAAGAAGTGGAATATGTAAGTACGAAAAAGAAGTTAGAAAAGGAGGAGAGAAAGAAGAAGAAGAAAAGGGAGGAGAGAAAGAAGAAGATGAAAAGGGAAGAGAAAAATAAGAAGAAAAGTAGGAGAGAAAGATGAATAAGAAGAAAGAGTCACCAGAACGGGATGTGCGTAGCTTATAGTAGGTACAACAGGTCCACAAAAGTAGTATACATAGTATAGTCTTTCCAAGCAAAGAAGACATTCTGGTAAGATGGGAAAATGACTCCAGCTAGTTAATATCAGTTCAAAAATAATCAATTTGGTCTCAATTTGTAGAAAACACTCTGCCCTACAATTTTAGAACAAATTAATAATATTTGAACCGATATTGAAAAAGTTGGAGTCATTTTCCCATCTTGCCAGAACGTCTTTTTTGCTTGGACAGACGATAGCCAGCGATCAAAAAGTAAAACAGTGTGCTAAGTTCTTTATTGCGTGAGGCAGGCCTACTAAACAGCTTACATAACTGTCTCACCCTACATTGCTTACTGGCTACACACTCACACGTGCAGAATCAACGTTCACATTCATGTGTAGGCTTTATGTCCCATTAGCTATCAGTAAAATACTGCTTAGCATATAGGAGTATGCAAAGTACATCCAAGGGCTTCAGTTTTTATCCTTAAATATGCTCATATCTATATCCTCTAATATCCTTTAATATGTCAATTTCTTACCCAATAAATGGTCCTCAAGTGAATAAGGATACCGGCAGTCCAAAACAGCTGTAAACCGACAGGCTGATAATTGGACTGAGGACTGTGAATGATATATGAGACAGTGAACTTTCAGTGGATGATATCCCTGATTTTCATTTACCTCTGGCCCGGTTGCACAGATGAAAATTACAAGTGGTCAACAGTAATAATATTAGGTAATCTATTGTTGAGATCTACAACGATCCCCAAAAATTGTCATTCTGAGAATGAAGTATTTGAAGATTTCCAATTCTGCGTGAAATAAACTAGTGGGTCTACTTGAAAAAAAAAACCACTTACTACTTGGAAATTGGGTTGTTTTACAAATAAGAGTTAATGTCATTTTTCCTGAGGGTGATGCTCGTGCATAGTTCATGATAGAGTGAATGATAATGAAAGATCAGCACGAATCACAATCAACGAATCAATAATTTCGGATCAATAACGACTAATTTTAAGGCAGCATGTAAAGAAGGCTTGAAACATAGTCATTTCTTAAACTTTGTCCTTCTTGACACGGCAAAAATATCTCTGTCACAGCTGGGGGTCGAACCAGGACCTCTGGTTTATCAGACTAACGAGGAAAATCAGCTCGGTTATCAACCAATACAATCAAACTCAGTAATATTATATTGCGAAAAGAGATCCTGAGGTTGATAGGAGACACTGGCGGCTCGTGCCCACGAAAAAGGTGAAGTGTCCGTATCTTTTACTGTTCAGCACTTCACCTGTTTCGTGGGCACGAGCCGCCAGTGATAGGAGAAAGAGAGCGCTAGAACAACCTCACAGAGTTTATCTAAAAATGTTTCAGACATCTTGAAATGTTTCAGTAGGCTAGGTAAAAGTATTCTGAAACTAATAAATAAAATTTACCCAACTATATTTGATATTAACATTGTCTGAAGTCATTTCTCATGATTGTGAGAAGAATATGAACTTGAATTAACATAGCTTCAGCCATTTTAAATAGGGAGCTGATCTAGAACATTTCGTGATGGACACAGTGCTGCGATTGGCTGCAAGCATTGAAGCGACCTGATTGGTCGAGATTCGGCCCTCCCATATTTGTCAGCTCGCCATTGGTTGGAAGTCAGACGAGGCAGTTTCTCCACAAGGGTGCCTTTCCAATATAATCTTGATTTCTATCCTTGGAATTCGATACGTTTTCCCAATCTAAAACATTATTAAATACAAGGTGTTTTGAGACAATCATAGTTGTAAATACAATCATAATTGTATATGATTACAATTATGAGTGTATGAATAGAATTGAAAATAATATATAATTCCAGTTATTTTATGGTTGGGCTTTCCTTCTATTCGTATTACATGTATACAATACATTTTCAAATATTGAATCTATTTCTCTTTTCTATATTTCTTTTTTTACTTTTTTGTTGTTGATGGGTAAATTCAATGTATTGTCGAGCTCAGACAGTGATAACTCTATAATAATCAATAAAACAAAACTCCAACAAAAAAAAATAATCTTTTATTATGAATTAAATAACAGTAGTTGAATATCTGCAATGTATGCTCAATGCTCCATCTTTATAATTTCACATTTTTTAGATTGCTGGACTTTCTTCTTATATTGACATTCAATATACCAATATTCAACGAATTTAACATTTTATCTCACGTTAATGTTCTGGGTTATGTAAAACATATTATTTTCACATGCGTTAGATCATACCTACATGAAAAACCTCTCATTCCTTGTCAAATATCTTTCCGATTTTGAATTGACATTTTAAAAATAATCAATTCTCGGAAAAAATTTCAACATCGTGAGTAGAGGATGAATGGAATACGTCACTCACTGTTATCACTAATGTATTCAAAGTTTATTCGCCAAGAAATGGATGTCAGGTATATCTCAATCAAAACGGAACTTACCTATTCCAACGTAACCTGACCTTTCGTCAACTTTATCGACCTGGTAGCCTACTTGTAATTCTTTGTTGCAAAATTTAAATGTTCAATTTTGAAGAGACTGATTTATTGGAGAGAAAAATGCGATTTAGAGAGTGATAAGAGTTGTGGAAATTTCATTCAGATACTTATTTCATAATAATTTACAAGTCTTGTAAACAAGAATACCTAAAATGTTTACACATCTATTTAAAATATTGAACTACTACATGTATGAACGGCTACTGTTATGTGATAACCAGAGATCAATTCCTGAAAGAAAAATGATGTGCTTTGGCACCCTCAGAATTCTTCTTAACCCCTATCCTTCTGAAGCAGGTGAGAGGTGGTTCAACCCTTAAATTTTTCAAAACAACCGTATTCAGAAGAACCTGTTGAAACAACTATACTACACATAATTAAAGCATTTCTAAATATTCAAATCATGTTGAAGGGAATATGCTATGCAATTCACATGTACTTATTACAACGTAGATAAGGAATTGCACTAGAACTTGGTACCTATTTAATGGAATAAAATATATTTCAAGGTTTAGCGGGACCATTTTTTGTAATGTATTTTTGAGAGAATAAAAAATAGAAATTGAATTGAACCATAGATTCATTGGAAATAATTTTTAATAAATCTGTGTTTTGACAATTCATTAGCTTTTCTTTCAATATGGATAACTACTACAATATCACCTCCATAACTACTGAACAAATTAACTGGTACTTGAAGAGAATTCCCAATGCAAGAATAGCCACTTCAGAAATGATAGTAACGAGGAAAACCTGAACACCACTGGCGGCTCGTGCCCACGAAACAGGTGAAGTGCTGTACAGTAAAAGATACGGGCACTTCACCTGTTCAGTGGGCACGAGCCGCCAGTGCGTTTGAACACTACTACGAGATGATTCATTGATTTCAAGGAACTAGGATTAAACTTTTTTAACGTAATTGATACTTAATGAAGGAAGAAGTAATTAGGGAGAATTATTACCGGTGCTGTTGTCTGTAGACCAGTAGCAAAAGCTTTCGGTAATTAAGTCATGATTAAAGAGTTCCAAATGAAGTCAATAAAAACGTTTAGTAGTGATAAACATCCAACAGCGATGTGAACTTGTCAACCTTCCCATTTCAACATTGATCATCTCTGAATCAACAACATTGTTGACAAACTTGTATTAGATAGTTTGTCCAAGCAAAGAAAACATTCTGGGAAAATGCCTACAGAAAGATCAATATTGGTTCAAAAATTATAAATTCGGTCTTAAATTGTAGAAAACATTCTGCTCTACAATTTGAGACCAAATTGATAATTTTTGAATTGATATCGACTGAGCTAGATACATTTTCCCATCCTGCCAAAATGCCTTCTTTGCTTGGACAGACTCTATCTAACTTGTCATTGATTTCCCAAACGCGACCTTACCTTTTCAGTGATTTCTTCATTGATATGAAGACGAATAATTCGCCGTTTGATTCCCACGATAATGGGGTCAAGAGAAAAATTTACAGCGGACTCCAAAAAAATTAGCTATAGTCGAATGTCTGATAGTAACTCTCAACTCTGTTGGGAAAGTCTGGAAACGGTCTGCAAGAGTGGAACGGTATTATAGCTGTCTATATGCTCTGGTAGACAAAATGTCGATAGTCCTGATATAATTGAGTATTCGTAACATAAATACAAAAAAAGTTGATTATTAGAGTAAATGAAAGGACAAGATCGAGTTTCCTAACAATCTAGTTTACCTAGTAAACTCTATGTAGTAAACTCGAGTTTACCAGAGATTGATAATGGTGTAACAACCGAGACCGGTATCTCGTTTTTCTAATAAATCAGTGGTTTGACAACATCTTGTCTTTTCATTTATTATGGATAACTACCACAATATAAATTTCACAACTACTCAAAGAGTGATTATTATAGAGATTCGTGTGGATTGATAATAGATGATAGACATTTAAAATGTGCTGCTAAAGATCATAACCTCGTTTTGGACTTAATATTATAATTAGAATTTTCGTAGATAAAAATAAGTTTTGGATAAAAGTCTGTGTTTCCAACCAATAATTGTATTAATTCATGTCAAATAAATTAATAAACATAATATTGTAGATTTGTAGGCCTACGGTGTAGAAAAAAGTAAGAAATAGTAGAACATGATATAGTAGAACATAGTAGGCCCTAAGGATAAATAGGTACTGCTGCTCTTTTCTTTGAGTTTTAGTTCACTAGAGATTGATAATGGTGTAACAACCGAAATCGGTATCTAGATTTTTTGATAAATCAGTAATTTGAGAATATCTTAGTTTTCATTTATGAATAACAATCACAATATCACCTACACAACTACTCGATAAATAATGAGTAAGGAATAAACCTCAGTAAGAAAATGTTGATTTTGAATAT
Source organism: Sogatella furcifera (assembly GCA_017141385.1). NCBI lineage: Eukaryota > Metazoa > Arthropoda > Insecta > Hemiptera > Delphacidae > Sogatella > Sogatella furcifera. Next base: position 20,727,451 of record CM029556.1, read on the forward strand.
TGAAGGGCAAAAAGTGAACTATTATTAGTGGTTTTGGATGAGTAAAAAAATATATTGAAAGAACGTAAATGAAGTGTAACAAATTTATCTTTGTTTTTATGTACAAATTTTCATGTACTTTGCATTTTTTAAGAAGAAACTGAACCTTGGACATAACGTTTTCAAAAAAGTGAAGATAAATAGAATGTGATGTGGAGTGGAGAATATTGAGAACGTGAAATAAAGTAAAAAATGAAGTTGATAAAAGTGAAGGGAGTTGAAATTGTTATGAGGGAGTGTCCAGTGTCGCCGGAAATTTGAACATAAGCTGTTCAACTGGTAAAACAGTTTCATGAAATACGAGCTGGTTTATGTTAAACAGATACTTGACTTGAATTTCGATTCGAAGTTGTTCATTCACATGTTTCTGTCCACTGGTTCAATTTCCCAATAGTGATTGAAGAGCAGTACCGCTGAAGATTTTATCAAAGCGATTGATGCTGTAGAACTTTTTTTGCAACCTGTTACGGAGGCTCTTTCGAACATTCCAAGGTTGGAATAACATTCCCAATATTGTAGATTGATTATAAATGCTTTTTTTGTATTAACGCTATTTTTGAGAATTGTTACGGAAGATCTTTATTGAACATTCCATTGTTGAGAGTAACATTCCTAAAATACAGCAGTAGGCCCTAGATTGATCACACTTTTTTCGGAGAACACCTTTGTCATAAGCCTTTCACATCATCACAAGTCTTGTTTCACATTTCAATGATTGATATTCATTCGATGTGCGAGTAGACGATTTTATAAAATTGAATTGTTCAAATTGCATTATTTGAGACAATTGCAACAGTTTTTTATACTAAGAAATGAATTCTTTTTAAAAGCTGCTTTCAATTTCTTGACTTCAGAAGCCAAATAACAAAATTACAACGAATTTGATTGATTTTATTTTTGAAAGAATTGGCAATTTAATAAGTTCTATTAATGAATTATAGAAAAGTGCCCCAGCAACAATATTCACTACTCTATGGATTTTATATTAACGCATTACTGAGCTTGAAAAAATTCTCTATTGAAAACTTCTTATTTGAAAACTATCAGGAATAATAAGAAAATAGAAATATCTGAAATGTCTAATTATCATTATTGTGCAGCTCATGCCATGATACCATAGAATATGAATCCATTCCCCTCTTACTCTTATCTCTTTGATTTATGATCTTTTAGTGCATTTCATTTGAAAAAATGCACTATTGGTCTTGACCGGATAATCGCAAATATATGATGCGATATATTTTTTACACGTTTCCGAGCCCACAGAACACGAATCTGATGTCCGTTCAAATTCATATATCTCTATATACAAACATTGTATACTATATATTTATATAGTTATATGGTTTCTGTATATATGTACAGATTCTTGTTAACACGATAACTCCCAAAGGGCTTGTCGGAGAGCGACCAAATTTTGCACAAAAATCATTAGTGTTAATATCTCGGTCGAGTTCGTTAACCAGCCAAATTGGTCCAAGGGTAGGGGGTGAAATTAGGGGATGAAAATTTTGAAAAATCACCACAAATCGACCAATAAGTTGATCGTTTTGAAAATTTGTGTGTTTAATACCCTTATTATGCCCTACAATTTGAGCCATCAACAAAAAAAATCCAATCAAAAATGGCGGAGAAAATGGCGAATAATATGCCGAAGATTGTGTTTTCATGGGTTTTTCGGAAACGGCACCTTTGAATTCATACCCTGAATAGCTCATTAAAAGTCATATGATTTGAGCCATCATAGAATTGCATTCGAAATGCACTCTTTCCGACCGCCAGCTGCCGGAGCGAATTTTCTCTCCTCAACTTTCTTCCATATTCATTATTGCTCCATTTTTATCCTTTCTCGATTACTGTTCAGAAGTTTACTCCCTTGTTTGTTTATCCTGATAAGATTCTACTTTGTCCATAAACGTCGGCAAGACTCATTTCCAAAAAGAGATTTATCGTTTGAAAGATCTCCTAACCTGGATTGGTCGCGCTTACATTATTTCTTCTTTGAAGTGTTGCTCTTATCAGTCATTCTCTTTATCTCTCTCTTTCTATCACTATTTCTCTCTTCATTCCTGTATCTCTTTCCCACTCATTCTATTCCTGTATCTCTCTCTTCCTATCACTATTTTTCTCTCTCAAGTCTTGTAACTTTTTCGATCCGAAGCAGAAGCAAGTCAACTGCTATTGCAAACAATGTGACCGCTTGACTATGCAGTGAAGAGTTACCTAATGTAGATCACATTCTGGATCACTAACATTTAGTGACGATAGTGTGTTAATTCTGTGTCTAATAGCTGCTAAATGTCAAACTTATCAACCTGTCCCTCATCTTTACTCATTTTACCGTACTTAAAATCTAAAGCTACCGGCTGTAAAATCTATTCTATCTGTCCATCTATCATTTCTACTTTCAATTCAATGCAAGCCTATCTAAAAATCTAAAGCTACCGGCTGTAAAATCTATTCTATCTGTCCATCTATCATTTCTACTTTCAATTCAATGCAAGCCTATCTAAATTCAAAATTCAATCATTGAATTCACCCATCGGAGAAGAGAAACGAATATGCGTATAGTTTTGATTGGTGGATTCATCACGGGTAGGTTCCATCTCGCCAATCAATTTGGATAGTTACTGGTCATACTTCAAAGTACGGTCCACAGAGTAGAATGAACAATCGTAGAATAAAGTCATTACATTCTCCTCACTTTGGACAAAAGAGTACTTATCCTTATAATTCATATACGGTACTTTAATATTAATATTTTGTTGTTGATATTAATATTATTGATGTTGTATAGCCTACAACTAAGGCTCGAAATCACAATGCATGATGTAGCTTGCAATCGGATGTATATCGTATGAATCTGGCAATTCATTATTCACGGCATATTATTATTAGCGTATGACGGTTTTTGGTGGGGAGACCAGAAGGTAATTCCACCTCGCCAACATAACCATGTTTCGCCGATAGGGCATAAATATCATACATTTTTATACAGTGCTGGTTATAGTACACATCAATATAAAGATACGTAATTAAAATTTCAATGCTTCAAGTTTAATCTTGGAAGCCAAATTGATCTCCATAGACAGTCAATTCAGTACCATTTACAGAGTTTTTGAATGAATAATATACCATCAGAGTTTAGAATTGTTTAGAATGTAGATTATATATATATATATTTTGTTCACGATGTTTAAACTCGAATTGAAACATTTAACTGGAACTAAAATTTAAACAGTAGGGCATGAAAGCGTGCTTTTGTTGAATTCTCCCCTCGAATTAGGTGAGCTACTGGAATCAATTTGATATTTTTTGTATGTGAGGTTAAATAATGGAAAGCATGAAATAAAAGCTCAAAATCTAGCTGAGAGTTATATTCTAGGCTAGGGGGTTAGTACTCAAACCCTATATTATAGAAGTGGCTCATCTTCTGATTCGGACTGTTAGTGTGGATTGGTTTAGGAACAATTTTTGGCGTCATGTCTGTATAGTTGTACTCACCTTTGTATTCAATTTATTGAATAAAATTATTATATTAATATTGCTATTAATTTTTGGAAACGGAATCTTTCATGATATAATTTTAATATGAGTTTTATGAAAAAACAACATAATTATTCTGTGGCTTGAGTTACAAATGACCGTAGACAAAAATGTTAATTCTCCATACTACTGTTAGTTCTCGGAACGAAAGCTGAAGTGCGTTTGATTACAATTCGGGTCAAGATATACGAGCGAATTCCCATATGGCCATAAAAAACAGACGAGGCCGCTCCATGCCTTATTCGAGTCTAATGTACATGTAACATGCCAAGCATTTCATCGGTTAACATGTTACTTTGACTTCAATTACAAATAAACTTAACTACGTGATATCATTCTGTGTTTAATCAGCTATTTTCGCGTTCTAAAATCTCGATAATTGGTCGTTACTGCTCCCTAAATATCTATTTATTTATCTGACAGGAATTAATAATAATAATAATAGAATTCACTTGAGGTTTTTGAAGAATTTCATCGGATGGATGAAACTCAGTATAAAAAAATTCATGGTCGTGCATTCCGGTCCCATTGTAAAGTTTTAGAAAAAATTCTTATGTTATTCTGAGAAACCTAAATTCAATAACGTATGACAATTTACTCATCAATTTATATTGATAATTAACAGATCAATTATTATGGGTGATTCTATTAAAGTAAATAGTAAAATTACCGTTCAGCCATTGATTCTTTATTAGCAACTCTTGGAGTTCTCAATAAAAAGATTGACCTATTAGAGAGGGTAAATACATAATTTTACGTATTATACTTGACTAGTATGAGTATTTTATTATAGCATAAGTGTCAATCTATAAAATTTCCCGCTGTGAATTTGATTGCCACAGAATCAATTTTCTAGCCTCAATCTCATTCATTTTTGGTTATATTCATTCATTCTTATTCCGAATTGAGATTCATATTGGACCAGGCAATAAAATATCTAGCGAGTTGAAGATGAGACAATCTCTTCAAATATTTCTGCAATCTTATCTACCTAATCGTAGGTTGAATGATGTAAGCTTCATAGAAATTTTCAAAAGCAAGATACATTTATTGTTTTGAAGCAATAAATTTTCCAAAATACACAAGTTTTGAATCCCTTCCTGTGAACGTGGACCTGCAACATAGTTTTATGATGTTTTCGACAGAATTATCAGAATAAATTGGAAGTTTGAATAATTTTCACATAAATTTTCTGAATTCCGAAATTTAAGTTCTCAAATCTAAATTTTTGGAGTAGCCTACGTGTTTGTATTACTAAGTTTCATTTGTTCATCTGTTTTCGTTACCTTTACGGTATGTAGTCTGTCCAAGCAAAAAAGACATTCTGGCAAGATGGGAAAATGACTCCAGCTCGGCCAATATTTGTTTAAAAATAATAAATTTGATCTCAAATTGTAGGAAAAACTCTGATCTACAATTTGAATCAAATTTTTAATTTCTGAACCAATATTGACCGAGCTGGAGTCATTTTTCCTTCTTGCCAGAATGTCTTCTTTGCTTGGACAGACTAAACTTTCATCACTTCGGAAAACGAATGTCATTCAGGCTTTTTCTCAACTCAATACTTGTACATCCCAAAATACTTTCCTTCAAAAATTTTATTTCCTACACTTTTCATCGTTTTAGTGTCCAAATAAATAAAAATTTGTTAGGATTCAGTCAAGACTTTGACCTTGATTCAAGATCAATCGGAAACATTCCAATTGCAATTAAATGCCCAAAAAGTTCAACAACTTCCCAAACTGGTTCAAAGTTCTAACTAGCCTGAGGTCTGTTTACATATGCTAATGAGCAAAGACTTCCTATCCTCATTGCTATATAACATTGCCGTTGGCTAAATAACCTTCAGAAAGAACTTTTGTCGAAAACAACATTTTATTCACAATTATCAGACTACAAATATAGTCCGACCAAGCAAAGAACAGCCTCTGGCAAGATGGAAAAATGACTCCAGCTTGGTCAATATTTGTTGAAGAATAATAAATGTGGTCTTAATAGTAGATCGAATCATTCCCTACAATTTGAGATCAAATTGATAATTTTATAATCAATATTGACCAAGCTGGAGTCATTTTCCCATCATGCAAGAGGCTCTTCTTTGCTTGGTCAGACTATACTCGTACGTCAGTTCCATTATGAATGTAACTTCTTTCACTGCCTTTGGTGGTGTTTCCATGAGGTACAATTTGATGATCATTATTATTTATTTTCAAGATGATACATGTATCAAATAAAACAATGGAATTGGAAGGTTTTGTATCATACAAACTATCATAGCTATTCCCTTAAGGGTAACTTTTCACTACGAGAGCCATATAAGACAATAATACATGTCGATAATAAACAAACATATTTCAATTTGATTTTTCCTCTCATTTTTTAAACGAACAATCATAATTTCTCCAAATTTATCATCTTTAAAATAGTTTGAGACACACAGCTTGAAAAGTGGCCTATGAACAATAACAATTTAAGTTAAGATGCACCGACTCCCACTCATTAAATTTGGAATTATTCCCACTATAATTGGACAACCAATTAAATTGGTAAAATTATATACTATGCTACTCAATCAATGACAATATAATTATAATAATTGTTTGCTGCGAGTTGAAAAATATATCACTGGCGACGAAACAGGTGAAGTGACCGTATCTTTTATACTGTACAGCACTTCACCTTTTTCGTGGGCACAAGCCGCCATTGGATTTGTTGTCGCATAGTTGTGACTTGTTGATTAGAAGAACAATTACATACATTTAACAAATAATAATTGACCAACTTTTAATAATAAAACATCTATTTGGTGTTGAATAAATCCCTCTCATCAATTATTTGCTCATTGTCCATGAGTGATATTTCAAGGATGGATTTTATGAAAACTTGATAGCTTACAAACACTTCATATAAAAAAATAAGGGAACATAATTGTGAAAATGATTAAATTCAATAACCTTATTTTTTCGATTGATATTGTAATCCCATGTGTATATAGGATATTCGAATATTGATAATGATTTATTAAATCAATTATTGGATTTCTTTTTCTTTTTTTTAATTGAGTTTAATTTCATAGAAAATTTCAATTTTCATTAATGTTTGTATTTTATTGTATAATTAGGCAACTGCTGAAAACCCTTAAGTTTCAGCGGTACCATTTTTTGTAGAGTCTTTTTGAGGAAATAAAAATTTAATAATTGAATACAAAGTTAAATACAACAGGCTCAGCGCCCAAAACTGTTCCTAAAACAATTTCTACTAAAAGTCTGAATCAAGTTTATGTCATATTATAGTAGAACAATATGCTTACTTGGGTTACATAGATTTTCCTTCTTCATCATTCTTCTCGTTTTTTTCACAGTAGCCTAGTTATTCCTCTTCCTTTCACATTCTTCCAATTGGTCAACACTGACCACCCTTATTGCGTAGATTTGATTTATTGTTTCTCCGTGGGCACATTATAATGAATAAGATTATTGGAATTACGACCACTTCCATACTACCATATACCATATTCCGGTATACGCCTGGACAAGTAGAGAAGACATTCTGGCAGCATGGGGAAAATGACTCCCACACTGTCAAAATTGGTTCAAGAATTGTGAATTTCTTCTTAAATGATGAAAAAGATTTTCCTCTACAATTATAGACCGAATTTATAATTTTCGAATCAATATTGACCGAGCTAGAGTCATTTCCCCGTCTTTCCAGAATGTATTCTTTGCTTGGACAGACTATAGTCGATATAATAATGATTTGTAATTTGGAAGTGTGTGTGCAAACGATAATGATATATTTCGGTTTGTGTCGTGCAATTTCATAGGACAAGTTTCTCATCAGAACAGATAAGATTAGAGGTGTTGAGTTGAACCACTTTCTAGCAGTGAAAATTTGAATACTTGATATGTTTTAATGGTCAGATCAGACACTTGGTCAAGCTGATTTGTTGTATCACATTGTGTAATGCGCTTCTATAGTCTTCTACGTCCTTAATAATTGATTACTCTTTAGTCGTCAATTATATGGCATCCGGGTTCAAAATAGGTTCCAAGATCTTCCACAAAATTCTCCTCATAAGACCTCACCAGTCACCATTAAAATTGTTATTTATGGTATTGTGATTTTTTTTACATAATTATAATAGGTATGATATCTTTTGTACAAAAGCTTTGTAAAGCTATCAGCCTGAAGCACTTCCCAGGATATGATTGTATAAAAGTTTTGTTAATTACTTTTAAACGTTATTTTTTTCTTAATCATGATTGATAGTAAATTTTACACAAATATTCAATTCCAGGCTTGTAAAATTAGCTCATTGGCGAGAATGGTCCGCTCCTATAGTCTTCTACTCCCTTAATAATAATTACAGTACTTTAAAATAGTATTTAATTGTCTGGTATACGATAATTTTCAATATTTTAGTACTTCCACATAATTCCCCTCGAAAGACCTCATCATGAAAAATGTATTCTGAAAGAATGATCTCGAAAGAATGTTGTTTCCTCTCTTCATCACTCTCTGTTCATAATAATTTGTGAATGGGGTGTATTGAAAAATAATAAAATTTTGATCTTGATGGATGAAGGGATCTGAAACTTCTTCAGATACGACATCCAACAAAACTTGGATCAAACGTGGTTTAATCGGTTAATTAAGCTTGGTTTTAACTGTGAATAGAAATTTTCAACTATGCTCAAACCACATAGTTGAATGAAGACAGTGTACACACGAGACTATAATAGTTAATTGAGACATACATAGTTCAACGTTTGAGAATTTTTTAATAAAAGGACTTGAGATTGTATAAAGAAGAGATTTATTGTGAAGCAATAAAGGTCTAAAATGCAAGGAATTGGTAGAGACTTATAAACATCCACATTCTTCTTTTGGTCACGTGTAAGTGTAAGATTTTACGTAAGAAGATAATAATTGAAGCTGATAATTGAAGTTCTATCATGGTTATCTACTGGGGCGATCATAACTCAATCCACTCTGGAATTCAAAGATGTCAATGAAGTGATTTTTTAAGTTGAGATTAGGTGAAATGAAATATTGATTCAGGTTACGTTATTACAGAAGTATAGTTTGTCCAAGCAAAGAAGACATTCTGACAAAATGGGAAAACGACAAAAGCTCGGTCAGTATTGGTTCAAAAATTATAAATTTAGTGTCAAATTGTAAGAAACATTCTTATACCTACAATTTTAAACCAATTTTTTTTTTAATTTTTGAACTTATTTTTACCGAGATGGAGCAATTCTCCCATCTTGCCAGTATGTCTTCTTTGCTTGGACAAACTATAGTTTACAAGGCGTCTAATAAATTTATCGCTTATAAATTAGAAAATGATTTGAAGGACTGAAAAGAGTAATAGGAATTGGAAGAACTTCGAGAGAGAGAGAAGAAAAGAGAGAGTGAGAAAAATGGCGAAATAGCAGGATAGAATGAAAGAAAGATTGAAGGAAAATATAGCAAAGATAATTATTATTTATGAGACCATATATTAATAGTATCTTTCTAGTGATCTTTCAATTCTCAAACCGATAATTGGCTTGGTTATGTATATCTTGTTACGCGCTTTGTAAGATATCACTAATAACTCATTGATAATTGGCTATAATAAGTCAAGGTGTGAAATAGGGCAATTGAACCATTGGTGGAATATCCTACTCTCTAGAATTTCTCTTAAGAGATTAATCTCTGAGAATAGGATAGTCTTTGGTGGATTTATACTTTTCTAGCAGATTTGACGTCTTTTGAGAACGTATATTATGTAAATAAGGATGTACGTGTTCCCAAAAATGATACTAAATTTAAAGTTACAAACTTAAAAATTGAGAAAAGAATTTGAAACATCTATAAGGTATTCCAGTAGACCAACTGCTGGAACACTATAATAATTATTAATTTAAATTGCCAATGATAGCTTTTTCAATAGAACAATTAATAATTTCTGCTACTGCAAATATTAAACAAAGTACTATAGATAGCAGGCGAAATTCATTGAATTAGAATGTTCAAAAAACTGTGCCCAGAATCGAACTGCGGCTCCACTACTTTGCCGCTCGGCCGCTAGTCGAGAGGTACTGGATTCGATTCCCGGTCTGGGCACAGTTTTTTGAACATTTTCTTTCAACGAATCTCGCTTGCTATTTGATACTTTGATAAATATTTACAGTAGCGGTATCTTTTTATTATCTATTCATCTATCATTTATAATTATCATAACAATATAATTACTGTAAAAATTCATGTAATACATTACCGTGCTAATCATCTCATAAATCTATTCCAAATGTTTTACTCTACAAAAGTTACGATGACATTTTTCTGTCCGACGCTTGGTTCGGCTAGTAGGTAGGCTATATTCATGAAACACTGAAATTTCGCACTTATGAAAGTGTGAATATTCATTATTTTATTTATTTATTCGCCACAACCTTTTCTTTTTAAAATATGAATGACAGATTCAGAGTGGACAGTATCCTTTTAGCATTGATGCTAAAATATAAAGTAATTTCAAAAGATTACTGTGATACATATTTTGAATAGAAAAAAATTGATAAGAAACCCTATGAGAAAAAGGAAATATGTAAGTTACATTCTACAACCTTATCATGTATTATTTGAAAAGATCAACATAAACAATAATTTAAAAATTATAACTTTATCAGAATTTCCTTAATAATTATTTAGCATTCATGAATTATATCAGAAATAATAAAAACACGATAATTAGGAACCTTTATTACTAAATAACTATGTAATCCTAGATAATAGAAAATGGCATATTCTAGTCAATTTTCTTATTTCTGATGTGGATTGAAGGCAACCAATTTGAACACATTTTATTTTATTCTATTTTTAGTAGGTAATATTTTTATTGATTTGAAATCAAAATATGAAGTATCTTTCAATTGATTTTGATTTGGAAGCTTAGAAATGATGAAAACATTGAAAACTATTACTGGAAATTTGAGATGAGAAGTGATATGAATAGGCTACGCACATTTCAATGGAAATTGGAACAAGTAAGTTATTATTGATTTTACAGAAGATAACTATTCAAAAGTTTGACACTCAATGCCCTATTTGTAATTTTAAAATGCCCTATAAGTTAGTGCCCCAATTATTCAGTTCCTATAGTTTTAAGTTATGATAATGTTAGGTAGATTTTCATAGAAACTTTAGTTAGTATTTCTATTTACATATTCAATACAATAATAACAGGAAACTTCTTTTGGATAATTTTAACACAGTCATCCAATCAGAAACCAAACAATATTATTCATTTATTTATTTCACAGGAACTATTAAACTTATTGGTTAAAAACACAGACTGATGATGTTCAAAACGTCTTTATACCAAATTTTGATGAATAATAAAGTTCGAAACTAGGTTATATATTTTAATATCACTTCAATTAACAATTTATCGTCCACAAAAATGACCATATCATGAAAATTTTGAATTTAGAGCAATATCACGTTCATATAATCCCACCATCAGTTCACAAGGGCATAATTTATTTTATATTTTTTAGTGGCTGAATATAGAAATACTTCTCCAAAAATAGTTTAGGATGGGGCAGGCTGAGTGACTGTGTAGCGCAGAATTTCCAAGTGTTTATTTAATACATGTTAGATTGCAGATTACAGTGAGCAGAAAATAAAATTGAATCATTTAAAATTTGAAAACGTCCTCTCGAATACATTTTTGTAAGAAAAATATTGACTGTTCTGGAGATTGAGAAGATATTTTTTAACAAATTATAAAAAACCTGTATTACAAGGCAATGAGGCTATCACGGTACCTACTTTTCACCCAATGGATCTACCCTTCTCTCCTAATTGTTCATAAATTTGTATTCGATATTATAAGCATTTCTTATTAAAACCTTCTATTATTTCTTATTATTTTATGTATCTAATAGTAATTATTGTGACACAAAATATGATTGAAACACATCTAATCTATAGAACTGCTGTCACACACAGACGTAAATAGTTGATGTGAGTACAAATATTTATTTAATAATAATTTAAATTGTGTTGTATATGATTAGTACGTGAATGAAATAATAAACATAGAATTCTATCTCGCAAAGGAATCTGACATATTTCAGATATTGATTATTCTTAGCGTACGGTAACTACTTGAATAGCCTATCAACATTCAATGGTTACTAATTCAATGTATCCAAGAATATTAAAAAATTCAGCCTACCATCATTATTATAGCTCTCACAATGAATCAACACAAACTCTCCTTACAATGAATAACAAATAATTTGAATATCCCTTCTGGCCGTTCTCCTTTGATATTTCTGATTCTTCCCTCTAAAAATCATCCTAAGCCCAAAATCATTACAACAACAGATTTTTGTGATAGATTAATAAATCACCTCACAGAATACCTTGTGCAGTCTGTATATATATATAAATATAATCCCTATTTCAGTGAAAAAAAGAAGTGAGCCTTCTTTAACATAAGTACAGTCCATGAAATAATCCTCTCACTTTTAAATAGAGCAGCATAGAATTAGCTTCCCGATAATATTGATAAACTCAATGCTTTTAATCCATTTTAAGATTATTTGAGCGTCTCTAATTTTTGCTCTAAATTATTGAAGATTTGAAGAATTGGATCTTTCAACCGAATACATGAAAAACCTACAGGAATAGAAATCTATAGAAGACTTTTGAAGATAATAAACTCAAATACAAGATTTTCATAATATCATCATTATCTAACAAGACGTTTTAAAATTGATTTATTGATAGACATGAAAATAATAATTATTCTCCTCTTGAGAAGGCATTATTCCTATTCAATAAAAAATGGGCTTTATTAGCATATACCTATGAATAGAGAAAAAAAGATCAGGCCTTTGAAGATTATAAATTGAAAAACAGATTCTTATATCATCATTTTTCATAAATTTTTAATTCCAATATTGATTCACAGAACAGGGAAGAGAATTAATTTCTGGCGAAAAGAATTAATTCCATGCTGGAACATTTTGGTTTTTCACAAACTACCTGATTCCTTTAAAAAAGGGTCTCGATCAATACTTCATCAATATCAATCCATACACACTGAATATTATCATCCCCATCTAGGAGAACCTATTTATACACCATGGTTGGAAAATAGGAACCAATTTTCAAGTAAATAGAAAACATTTGAAAAGGCAGGGTTTTAGGTTTCATAAACTAAAATTTCATCAAGAAAATACACATTTCAGTTAGATGAATTCGCCGTTGCACCAATTGAATCCACCATGTTCTATTTGAAGTTTAAATGATAAAGGAATCAATTTTAAAATATATAGGCAATTCTATCTTTTTTGTCTTAAAAGCTAGCTACTGTTAGCTCACCAGTCAGTGATTGACAAGCCTTATTATTCAAACAATATTGATAGTTTTGCATAAGGAAAAAATTTTCTGAAATTTTCTTTAAGAATCCTGGAGAAAGATCATTCAACTACAAACAAAATATCTGTACTTCTTCATACCCCGAATTTAATTATATTCAATACATCACATCAACAGCAGGTACCTACGGTACCTATTTTGTGCTTCTCACCGCTTCTTGCCGTGAGTTTGAGAGAATCTTAGATTTATAAATTCAGATTGAGGATAAACCTATATATCATATTCCTATCCAGAACAAAATTTAAGGTATTTGTTTCCATTTGATGATATTAATACAATAAACTAATTTAATAGTGCCTCCAATAGTTATGATATAAGAATCATTCAATAAATACCATTATAAATGCTTGTCTTCGTAAAAATGATTTTTACAGTTGTTTCATATATGGCTTTATCTACTTTATCATGCTTGTATTCTCGTTTATAATCAGGAATGATAATATCCTAGGATTATAAAATTATTCTAGGCCTACTCTACTATATTATAAGTAGTTTAGCTGGACTGAAATCTACAGTCACAGATTGTTTATAGGATTAAGTTGTTGAGTCTACGAACTTACATAGAGTGGAGTGAAAAAATCCTTCTTTGATAAACGTGAAGGGATGGTGACTGATAGTAAATTCTAAAGCCACCTTAAAGATATTTGATTCCATGAAATTAATACCTTTGGTGCCTCAAATGCATCAAAGTTTGTTAAATTTTGCAAAAGAAGTACTTTTGTGAATTTTTTTTAAAAAGACATTCTCTACTTTGAATTGTGATGGAATATATGGATTTAATAGTTCAGTTAAAGCTTTAAGGACTTGATAATTGATCAACCAAAAAATCTCAACCCAATAAAGGACTTGAAAATCTTAATATAGGTAGGTACTTTGTTAAAAGTAGGAAATTTTCAAATGTTTATAAACGTTTTCTGAAACTTTTGCGGAGTTGAGAATGTGATAAAGTTTCATATTTCAGCCCACTTTCAATGTGCACTATGCACTTCGAATTGATAATAATTTAGTAAAAGAGATAAATTTAAAAACTTTGTAATAATTGTTAATTGTTCAGGACATGTGACTATCCAATCAGGAAAATGAAATAGAATGACATATTGTCTTCTTTTATACAGCTAGTATTGTCTACTTGACGCAAATAAGTAGCTATATTCATATTTTTTTAATTCAATATTCAACTATTATAATCTCGAGAATAAATGATAGGATCATTTATAACATTGGAATAAACCAATAAAAATCATCGCATTTGGTTCATATATTTCAGCCACATTCAAATGAATTACCATTACATTATTATAATAATATACTTTTCTCTTATCTAATTGATTTGTATACGAGACAAATAAGCTGCTGCTTTCTTTTGTGAATCACCCCAAAAAATAATATGTTTTCAGGCAATTAAAAATGTAAACTGTAATAAAGGAACAAAGTATAAAAAATGGAGAACTTGAAAAGTGTTAGAGCTTGCTTGAATGTATTTGGAGTTTGAAACTTAGTGAAATGCTATATGTCCGGCTCCATTCAATAAAACTTGATTCTAAAAAAGGGCCACAATAGTTGTCAAAAGTAATTCGTTAGGTCATCAGCAAAGTGGAATAGAATGGCAAATCATTTTTCAATCTATCAACAGAAAAATATTGTTAACTTGACACAAAGGTATCATTGATTGTAATAAGAACAATAATTTCATATAGGCTAGAGTTTTTATTCAAAGCTCAGACACAATAATTACTCCTGCACAATTATCCATTTTTAATTATTTATTTTTCAATAATTGACAATTATCAATTATTTATTTATCCTGCACAAACAAAGCTCCAGAAAAAACAGACTATATGGTGAAAGACAACAATATTTAATACTAATACCTATTTTCGAACCAATGATAAAGCTCCAAATTTGAGATTGAATAAAAAGATTCTCATATTTTGCAAAATAAAAGTACAATTTAATGGAAGAGCCATTGGCTTCATTGATGTCTCAAATAATAAAATGAGCCTTAATGTGTCAATGAGAGATGTAATGGATGACAGTGATGAAGTGGACGATCTGACTGTGGCTGGGCAAATTTTACAAGCCAAATTAGACATTGTTATTCAAAAAACCTATTCTCACTGCCTTCAAGTTCATTATCTAAACCAATAAAGTTTATTAAGATACAAGTTTTAATGGAGTCAAACCATTTTTGATCCTATTGTTATCTCGATTACTGCTGGTAGGCCTATGTCCTTTGGAACTTTCCCCACTATACCTTATACCTACTGCTACAGTAGGCTACTGGATGTAAGAACCAGCCAAAAATAATTGAATTTTTCATTCAGTGATTTTTGTGAGAACTATAATGTTTGCTGATTCTAAGTTCATATATTGTTCGACTTTTTTGTAATAAAAAATCAATGCTGCTTTCGTTAAATATTTATTTATTTAATGCTGCTTTCGATTCAGTAACCAAAGCAAGTGAAACCTACTCTTTTGGGTAGCTCCCCACAAAGAAAGCCATATGAATATTTTTTTGTTTATTATAAAATCGGAAAACCTGAAGTTTTAAAGCTAGGAGAGGACGAAATAATTAGAATTTGTGAAACCAGTGTCGTTAGTCATCAATTAATTATATTTCAGTCTGAATTGAGCAGTTGGTTGTCATTGAGAGCAGGAATGTGATCTGAATAGTAGGGTTTGTTATGGTATGCTTCATAGCTGCTGGGGTATGGATTCAGTGGTGGTCTGTCTTTGAAATAATCCGAAACTTGGCCTGAAACACTGCCATAGGGTATTCCACCTGAAAAAGAAAAGAAAAATTCAAATAGTGTTAATTCATGAAGGAATACGTGGAATGGATCAGGAAAAGAGTGAGGAATAGTAGGCCTATATTTGTAAATTGTAATTTGGGAATTTTGCTCACACTAATCTTTAATTAATTTTTCAGTTAAATATTATCTGAAAAATGTTGATCAATCCTCCATCAGTTATTATATTATGTTTCTTGAAGAAAGTGGTATGTATATTGTATAATCATGATTATTATTGTATGCATGTTCTCATCAATGGGCCTATGTCTATATGTCATCTACAGTATTGCATGTAATCTTGAAGAAGAAGGTACTACCTATATTATATCCTACCTATATTAGGTAGGATATATATTATTAGCCGAGGTGTACTGGATTATATAATTTATTGAAATCAATAGAATAATTTAAAAATTAATTGCAGAAACTAGTAGAAATATCATGTATCAACGATTCACAAATTGTCTCAATGATCTTGTGTTTTATTCCTTTCGTGAAGGTTCAATATTATTATTTAATATTTTCAAATTTGAATAATGAAATTTCCATTATATTCTGAGCTCCTTTGAATGGAAATTTGAAGAATTTTCGGATTGGATTATTTATAATTTATTCATTATGATAATATCCTACATGAATCACTCTTCAATCTTCATGATGAACCAAATCGCTCGTCTTGAGAATTTACACATCAGGTCACACACTCAGTATCATTCACATATTGTAAATAAATAATAATTATAATTGCATCTGCCTAACTGAAGTGACAATAAAATAGGCGATTCTTGGCATTTTTCCTTTTGAATGCATGCAAATTATACAGCCTCAAGAGACTATTATAATTAGTAGGTAACTTATCAAACAGTCTTTATACCGCAGTTCAATCTGTTCAATGGTAATAATGTCAGTTCATCAAACTCTATTATTAGTTCTCTAATATGAAATACATATTTCGAGGACTACAATAATAATTGTTTGATTTAGTTATTTATTAGGCCTTAAACCTGACAAGAGTAGTTTATCTCATGATAAAGCTTTTATATTATTAGTTTATTTTGAGTTTATCAATGAGGAATAAGTTTCAATAAAGAAGATTTCTTATTCCGACATTGCATTTTCCAAGTATATAGGTAACCTAATCATGGACTGCATGACATATTTTGGTGATGAAAATGAAGTTAACTGAATTTCTTATCTTTACATCAATAGATTAGAATAACTTACACTGAGGAAATGAATAGTTATATTGATGGAGGAATTTTATTTTTACTTAAAGTTTTTATATTGGAATAGAGAAAGCATGATTATCGATAAATCACTATATATAGTCAAATAGTACAGCCAAAATCGCTTCTGAATTATTAAAAGACACCCCAAGACGGGAAAACGACCCCAGCCCGGCTAATACCGGCCCAAAATAAGCCATGAATTCTCAAACAGAATGATCTTAATGGAAGAATTAGCTTTTGCCCTTGGACCTACTATTTCTCATCCAAATTTGATAGAAAGTTAATGTTTATGTAGAAGTTAATAATGATCATGAAATTATTGGAATACCTAAAGCATAAACACACTAATATAATTAGTCTGTCCAAGCAAAGAAGACCCTCTGGAAAGATGGAAAAATACTCGCCATCTCGGTCAATATTGGTTCAAAAATTATAAATTTGATCTTAAATTGTAGGAAACAATTTGATCTACTATTAAGACCACATTCATAATCCTTGAACAAATATTGACCAAGCTGAAGTTATTTTCACATCTTGCCGGAGGGGCTTCTTTGCTTGGACAGACTATATTAGGTACCTACCTACCTACTTTGAGAAAAACTTGTAGAAGCCCTGTTTGGAGCATGATAAAAAGTAACAACAAAGGATTGCTCCAGCATAGAATATTGGATGAGGAGTTCTTAATGAGCAAATGATAAGACAACAATAGAAAGAGTCGCATCATCTCCATAATTAATCACGATTCAGTAATTAATATCAGCATAGAGTCTGGAATGCTCTAATAGGATTTCTTATCAATATAATGAAAGGTTCAATAACCTCATATATAAAGTTAGGAATTGCAATACATTATGATATTAAAATTGAATGTCATAATAGAGGTCAGGTAATTTTTCTCGAATTATGTCACAATATAGCTGTATTTCAATTTAGATTCACAATCTCAAATGGATTTCACTATACATTAAAATTTCACACATTATTGGTAAAGAAATGAAGAAAACTCTCTATCATAGTAGGCTAACACTATATATTGTTCAAGATCTCAAGTAGAATTATTTAATTATAAAATAGGTAAAATTTATAAATAAGTTACAAACCAAAAGCCAATCCATGTGGTGGACTTATATGTCCTGCTCCATCACCTTCCACTATTGTAGCCAACATAAGAAATGAAATTGTTGTTAGAAGAACCTGGAAACAAAGAAAAATAGATTGAGATCAATATATTCCCAAATGATATAACTCAAGTTCAGCACAAGAAATAAAGTGGCTTCATTTGAAATGGTAGCCTACATCTCTGTATAATCTATCCAATCCTCAAAATTGGAGGGTTGATTACAATTGAAGGGAATGAATTGAATAAAGTAGTTCTGACTGATAAATTATACTGTAGGCCCTATATGTTAAACAATATTGTTCATTGTCATCTAACATAACAGGAATATGGATATTTCTTGAAGTTATTCAACTTTTTTAAGCTATATATTGAATACACTCATCATCATTTAATTTTCAACCTTGTTTTCAATAGATGAAGCTTTTCAATACAGTGTTTGAAAAGATGAAGAATCAATAGCCATAGAAACACATTCCTGTACGCGGTATTTGATGAGTAATTTATTGACCACTGAAAGAAAAAACTTTTGAAAACAACACAAATAAAATTATCCTAATTTTTAATCTCCCTTTTTTATTATTTAACAAGATGATTATCATGAAAGGAAAATACTTGAGATTGGCAATTGGAAAAGTACCTAACACGTTTCTTTCTCAAAAAACTTATCATGAATGATGGCTGGAAATATACTGCAACTTATTCAATGAAGACTACTCTTATGAGCACATAACTTGACTGAATAAATTGATAAAATATGTCATTTTCGTTGTTTTGCATTGAATTATTTCTCATATATCAATCCAATATTCATGAATATTGCATAGGATTTAGCAAATTCAAGTTAATTAATGAGCGCATTAATTTTATTTATAAAAGAAGATATATTGATATATTGTTATATTTATATATAATTGATATATTGATTTAAAGGAGATTCATGTATTACTTGCATTTTTATGTAATCAAAATTAACTTGACCGAAGAATATTGTGACCTCTATAGAATTATATAGTTTATTGGAATTTCAGAATAATAAATTCGAAAAAATTAATTCATAATAGGTAGGCCTACCGTAATAATAAATAATTAATATTCCACCATGACAAATGATATCGACTTACAACCATTGATATATAAGTTATATATAATCGATTTTTTTTATATATTCATTGTATATAGTCAATAAAGACTATTGAATATTTCTTCATTTATATTTTTGTTATTGAGAAGTCAATTTGATAACCATATAATTGCAGTAATGACATGCCAAATATTACACCATCTGTTAGACAAGTTACTCTAGCACCGATATATCGCATGTTATTATTTTGTTATCATTATTATCATGTTTATTATTTTAATTAAAATTGATTGACAGATTATCAAGATTGGTGACTCACCCATACTCCGTTCTTTCGATGGTCCGACATGATTGAATAAAGGTTGACCTTCCAGGCCACAAAGAGTCTATCCAAGTTCCAATCACAAGTATAACTCCAGCGTTATATTCTATTGATTTAAAGTACTTCCAATTGTGTGATTACTCCCTTAGTTGAAAGTTGTCTTCCTCAAAGAGTTCATCTATTTATAAATTTCTCCATTCACTTACTACGGTAATGAATCTGTTTATTTGGAAAAATTATTTAAAAGTTTACTTTAAGGATAATAATTATTGTTTATTCAATAAATTGATTGGTCACTCTGCTATATAGCTCCCACCTGCGGTACAGTAGCCTACCTAGGCTACGCTACCTAGGTACTTATTGTTCTTTACCATTACAAATACATATTGAAGAAATTTATTATGAAAAAAATATATTAATATATAAAAAATATAGCTGTACTCCTATCAGTTATTAAAATGGCTACCTACTTTAAGTGCCTATCATAGAATTTCAATTTCTATCAATTGAACATATCCACAATTTCACAACCCAATCCTTAAAGTAACTTATTTAAAGTTTCTTTTATTTATTTGAAGTTCAGAATCCCGACTTCCAGCTATTGAGTAAAAATGAACGAATGTTTTGTAGAAGACTGTGTAACGTATGAATACTATGATATTTTATCAAAAAAATTATAACTCAATAGGATTGAGGAAAAAGTTTGAAAATGATGAATTTTGAACCATTTTCCTGTTTGATATTTGTGTACTAAACAGCATGATATCAATTGAATGCATTGTATGCAGTACACAAAGATCTACTAACTTTGAGCAAGAGTCATTATAATATGTAAGTTTACTACTCTATAACTCTCATAATTCCCTCTCATAATTTTAGAGATCTCGTATTCACAAAATCGAATTCCAAAAATTTTTCCACATGAATATTGTTACATATAGATCGATTGAGAAAACAAAACTATTGTTATCGAATGTTGAATATTAAATTATGTAATATAACTATATGCTGAGTCTAACTACCCACTATTGTCCAACTACTGTTCAACTTACAATTAATTGTAGTCTAGCTCGGGAATATAACTACAGTCTAATTCTGATTCTAATTACACTCCAACTCTGAGTCCAAGTACTGTCCAAAAATTTCAGTCCAACTATTATGAACAAACTACCTACAGTCCAACTCTGATCGAGTCTAACTACTGTCCTACTGTCAGTCTAACTACTGTCCAACTGCGTCTAACTTTACGGTCAAAGCTCTGAGAACATGCTGTTGTGTCAGATGATAATGGAATTGATGAGCTACACAAGCCGAGATGCGCGATTATGGAGTGGCGGCTCCAACACAAGAACAATGCAACACATCAGCTGATGTAGCCTTCACCTTGGAGTCCCAAGGACAAAGTCTAGTCCGCGGACAAAAAGAGACGCCGACAAAATGTAAAATGTATTGGGATGGGGTCTCTTCTCAGCGTGCGCGAACTTTACTTATAAATAGGTGTAGTAAGTTATACTAGTACAAAGAAGATGTAGGTACTTACCTATTTATGCCTCGCAGAGAGGTACCTGGAACGCCTTTATTATTACATCTATATAATACATGCCTGGAAAATGGGTACCTACCGGAACGCTGTTGGGCTGAAAAAACTATAAGTATAGTCCAAGCAATGAAAACCCTCTGACAAGATGAGAAAATGACTCTAGCTCGGTCAATATTGGTTAAAAAAGTATCAATTTGGTCTCAAATTGTAGATCATCAGAATGTTCCCTACGATTGAGACCAAAATTAATAATTTTTGAACCAATATTGACCGAGCTGGAGTTATTTTCTCAACTTGCCAGAGGGTCTTCTTTGCTTGGATAGACCATACCCAGCGTACGCAGTCCATGGAACACTGGACTTGATGATCTCATTGAGTCATTTCAATTATTTGAAAGATAGTCTAATCGAATCTGTTGGAAATTGATTTGTAGCCTATAATTTTTTGAACATGTTTTTTTATTTTAAATGTTAATGTTAATAGTCGAAACATGTTATGCATGAATAAAAATAATTGAAAAGGGTACTGTGATAAACATTTGAAATGAAAACAGTAGTATAGCCGTAAGATAAAGGAGACATTATTTTGACCAATATAATTTATGATTCAACTACATGAAATAATACCATATTCCATTATTTTTCGGTTTTAGGATATTCATTTTAGCTTGACATTCTCTTTATTCAACATAAATCGATAAAGAAAATATTTTTTTGTGACTTATCCATATCAAATAATTTTCACTTGTAAATTCTCCTCTTATCTAGGGCTCTAAAAACGTTTTCTTAGAGCCTTAGTAATATCAGCCTTCCACAAATCACATATCAAATAGGAGGGCTATATGAAATTTGTTGAGTGAATATTGATGTTGTGGAACCTTTTCATAATGAAACCACAACCAGCTTGGTTGTTGTCACAATTCCACTTTTAAATCAATTTTTTTCCTTCATAAACTTTGAAAGTCCTCTAGCTACAACAAAAAGGAGCCTACAGCCTTATCGATTTGTAGTGTGTGTTTTTTCCTGTTATTCATGATATGAATAACAACATGATATGAAAATCCAACAATATTCGTATATAGAACAAGCCTAGTCCAGTTATTGGTATAAAGTGGTAATAGAATAAAATAATGAATAGAAAAAACGAGGCTGTAACTGTAAATTTTAAAGGATGTTGGAATTTTAAAAAATTACTTGAAATTCAATAGCAATAATTATTATTGCCTGTGTTCAATGAATTCATTCACTCTATTGTAACTTATATTGATTGCTCGATTCTGATTAACTAGGAACTTTAATTTTGATAAATTATCACTGGGAATATTTTTATCACTGGAAATTGAGTTGGAAATGGAATTTATTGATAATGACAAAATGAGACTTTCACTATAACTTAAGGGTGCCTACGGTGAATGAAACTTACATGACATAGGCCTATTTTCATCTATAAGTTACTAAAAAAAAAATACACTGTCAAGGTAGGCTATTCTTTTTCTTCTGAATTTTATGATTTCAAATAATTTATGTTGCTGGATAGTTCAAGAAATTGAAAAATAATAAATCTGAATTCTAATTCATAGGAATTTGAAATGAGATCAGTGCTTAGTCGTTTCAAAAGTTTTAATTCCTTCATAACAGCACATTCAATAATAGGACAACCAAAAGCAAAAAAAAGAGTAGCCTACTCTGTCAGCACCGGCGGCTTGTGCCCACGAAATAGGTGAAGTGCTATTCAGTAAAAGATACGGGAACTTCACCTGTTTCGTGGGTACGAGCCGCCAGTGTCTGTCAGTCCAATGAATGGAGATTGATATGACATGTAGCCTGTTGTGGTAAGAGTGATGAGTTATATTTTGTTTATATAACTATTTGATTATAATATGTTTCAAAAACCAATATTTTCCAGTAGTCTACGTTTTAACAGTTATTTTCATTTGATAGGCTGATAAATTTTGTCATCACTATATTAATAGTTTGACCAATATAGCTCAACATAGACATCCTTATTCCATAAAATTATGAGGAGCAAGCAGAAAAAGATTGACTCACTGCTCACTGCACCAATAGTTTGATGCGGATGGCAAATTTCTTCTGTTAAAAAAAAATGAATATGCTGAAATTCAGCCTTGAATGTGTAGCCTATATGTAATTAGGTTTAGGTACCGTATACGAATATAGTCTATGTTCAATTGAATAATTATAGAATTGAATATAATATTCTATAATGTAGAGACTGTATAATCATAGTGTGGACACTATTGTGTGGTGTGATGCGCTCCATTACATTTTGTTGAGAAGTAATTTTTTCCCGCCAGTAGCCATATTTTTGCCAAGCTCTTGAATAATTATGGTGTGGATTACAGGCAAATATGAACTATTTCACTTGTATTTCCAACTTTTTGTAATAAAAATATAATAAGAAATTACTTTTCTGACATCTATATCTATATCTATATAAGCGAAATGGCATTGACTGACTGACTGATTCATTCATCACCAGAACTAAAAATCCACTGAAGCGAATGCGTTCAAATTTGGCAGGCATGTTCAGTTGGACGTTTAGACGCGCGCTTAAGTAAGGATTTTAAAAACTTTTCAAGGATACGCCGAATAT
The DNA here is from genome assembly GCA_017141385.1 of Sogatella furcifera. NCBI lineage: Eukaryota > Metazoa > Arthropoda > Insecta > Hemiptera > Delphacidae > Sogatella > Sogatella furcifera. The sequence continues at coordinate 20,751,171 of CM029556.1, forward strand.
TTCAGTTTTTCTAGAGTTTTTCGGTGTTTTCCTCATTTTTTCGAGAACCAATCAGTAGAAAATGTTGATATTTGGTGGGGAGGTTCAAATGAGGTCTAGAAACTTTGTGTTAAAATATTTTTGCAATCCGTTCAAGATTACGCCAGTTATCAGGTTTTCAAAATTGTAGATGTGTTGCGGGTTGCATATCTTTCGCCTTGATACGACCAATCCTAACTGTAAATTGAATGGTTCAGCGAGATTATAGATGAATTAATTTGGAAGATATTGAATCAAGTTTCAAACTATGTCCGATATACTTCCCAAGGTTACGCTTAATATTAGCGTTCTATTATTTTTTTGAATTTTCGGAGTTCTTCTTAGATTATTCTAGAACAAATTGGCAGAAAATGTTGCAATTAGGAACAGGTCCAGATTAGGTGTAGAAATGCTGTGCTCAATAAATTTCAAACACCTACTGAACGGAATTTGCAGGCGAGCGAAGCGAGCCTGTTTGCCTTAGCTGACACTGACAGAGGTTTTGCAGGCGAGCGAAGGGAGCCTGTTTGACTCACTTACACTACACTGCCTATACTGTCGGGGGTCCGACTGCCTGGCTAGGCGGAGAAGGCGAGCGAAGCGAGCCTGCCGGCTAGTTTAAAATAGTTTCTTCACTTTCGATTTTGATTCAAAAGCTTTTAATAATGTAAAAACTAAAACTGACAGAGGTAATTGTGGGTGAGAAGTGAGTAATGAGTATCTCAGAGAAACATAATCATGTCTCCAATGTAAATCTCATGAGAACTGGCAAAACTATCGCGGAATTGATCGAGCTGACCAATCAAAAGTGACACATTCAATGTCCACACTATGATCATACAGTCTATAGCATCTCATATGCTCTGTAGCATTTCATATAACTTACATTTGTATAGTAGGCCTATTTGAATATAGCCTATATTATTATGTAGCATATATAGTGCCTTATAGTGTAAACTAGGGCTTATTGTAAGTTACATCAAAAATACGAATTTGGTCAACTGTGCCTAACCTCTCATTATTGCCAAATTATTTTGTAACTTCTCGGCTGAAATGCTATAACAGCACTGCTAAATTATTATTGAAGTTGACAGATATCAGAAAGATTCGATTTCAAGTTTCAAGGCGTAGGCCGAAATAATCGGTTGAGAAATAACGACTTTATTACCATTTGTCAACTGTTTAAGTAACGGTTTCATTTCGTTTTTAACAACTGGTTTGTTTTTTTAGCTTTAAGAGCTTTGACATTTTTCTAAACGAGTTGAGGTTGTGGTTGAGTTGATCTTGATTGGTGATGAGATCAAGTTGCATAATGGAGAATATAATGTCTATATAATGGTCTACTTAAAACTAATAATTCTAAGGATTTAATAGAATTGAGAAAATATTCAGGAGATTGGATAGAATACTATCAGATCTAATTAGTCATTAAGGAAAGGTCAGTGTGCCTGAAGGCATGAGCTGCCTCCAAGTTACGAATGATTTTTGAATCATTCAGGATGATTTTGATGTTATCTTTCTTTGAGTGTGAATAGTCAACACTTACAATTCGTAAAACATATTCAGACATATGACGGAGAAAGATAATTATGTGAGTAGTTTTTAAAAATATTATCAAATCAAACCCATAAAATGAGGTTTAATTTGCATATAGACTCTTTCCAACCATCTATTAATTTCAAATACCCCTGACAGGGATCAACTCTTGACTCAATTTTGAAAATAACTTGCTCTTTCATTCTTTCAAATACAGATCCAGATAAGATACGGTCGATACGGATTTCAAATAAATCTGCGCAACATCAATATTTCAGACATGAATGTCAATAGTTCAACTTGAAAAACGGCATATCATTCTGTCAAGGATGCGTGTATGGGAAGATGTAGTCTACTTCCAAGAAACCTATGACATCTGAAAAGGTGTTCACTTCAAATGTTGCTTGTTTACAAAGAAGCTGAACACTATACTATTTACATAATACATCACAACATCATTCAGTCTATGTGAGTTCAGTAAAAACACGTTTCATAGACATGGTCTAATATGGGTTGAAGGTCCTTCTGCTTCAACCAACGTAGATGGAATTTCCCTGAAAATATTTAAGATTTTGTTGAAAGAGGTAGAAATATTATGAGATTTGGCTCATTTTCATCTAAATTTGATCAGGAAATACAATATCAGAGAATGAATAAAAGAAAACAGGATTATATCACTGATAGTCTGTTCATAAAAATAATGCTGTCCTCTCAACTTTAATTCCATCTTGTAAGCCCAAGAACGATTTTATTCTCAATTCGATCATTTATCGAATTCTATTGGTAGAACTGATATTCTTGAGTAATGTATTAAGTGGGTACTGTATATTCATAATTCAAAAAATTCGTTCCGGCAGAAAAAATTCGGAAAGAGTGCATTTCAAATGCAATGATGGCTCAAATCATATGACTTATAATGAGCTATTCAGGGTATGAATTCAAAGGTGCCGTTTTCGAAAAACCCATGAAAAACACAATTTTCGGCATATTATTTGCTATTTTCTCCGCCATTTCCGATTGGATTTTTCTTGTTGGTGGCTCAAATTGTAGGGCATAATAAGGGTATTATACACACCAATTTTCAAAACGATCAAGTCATTGGTCGATTTGTAGTGATTTTTCAAAATTTTCATCCCCTAATTTCACCCCCTTCCCTTGGACCAATTTGGCTGGTTAACAAACTTGACCGAGATATTACCACTAATGATTTTTGTGCAAAATTTGGTCGCTCTCCGACAAGCCCTTCGGGAGTTATCATGTTAACAAGAATCTGTACATATATAAATATAAATAAATAAATAATATATATATATATATTATATAGATATATATATATATATATATGAATTTGAACGAACATCAGATTCGTGTTCTGGGGGCTCGGAAACGTGTAAAAAATATATCGCATCATATATTTGCGATTATCCGGTCAAGACCAATAGTGCATTTTTTCAAATGAAATGCACTAAAACCAAATTTAAATGTGTTTAATATTCGTGCTCTAAATTCATCGTGAAAATTCAAAATTTTCGGCTATGGTGTAGTGATTTGTAGTGGAGTGCTTCAGTCAGTTTTAGTAGTAAACAATGTTTTGGAATCAAAAATTATGTTTTCAAATGAACTTTTTAAAAGAACTATAACTCATATCTCCGTTTGGAGAAAATGAGGTTATCTGGCGAAGTGGAACAACCCTTGGGTCTCCCCACTACTAAAAGCCATACGCTAAATAAATAAATAAAAAACCATCAATTATTTCCCCAAACCTCAATGGCCTATACTCTTATTAATAGGTACTATTAGAACCGGCCTACAGTGGATATCTGCTCTATTGAGGTAGAGTGGATCTCAATACTGAGTTTAATTCAAAGTACATCCATATAGTCTTCAAAATTGATTTAGTTAATACAAATTTTAGAATTACTATTAGAATTGTAAAGAATTACTATTAGAATAGTATTAGAATGTTATTGAAAACGCAAGATTGATAATTATTTTCCTTGATATAACACTCTATTCTAAAAGTAATGGGGTATTTTTCTGTTTTCTATTCTCTTCCATTACTCTTTACCTCAATCTACTATATTTAGAATAGTAACCCATTACTTTTAGAATATAGTGTTATATAGAGGAAAATGATTTTAGATCTCGCGTTTTCAATAACATTTTTATTGAGAGGAAATCCTTTTTACAACGAAAAATCCACTGGAATCCAGTAGTTTTTTTTAAAATCCGTTCAAGAAGGCCACTGTCTGTTTTCTTGTGGAAATGTCGAGTTATTCGTCTATGAAGACAAGGAAGTCACCAGGATGAAGAAGAGAAAGAACAATAGGAGATGATGACGAAGAGTACTAAAGGGGGGTGTTGTGGAAGAAGGATATCAGAATCAAACTAGGAAAAAAGAATAAAGTGAGAAAGAGACAATTGTTTCCTTTACACAACACGACAACGGCAAGGATGCCAAATTACGATTATAATTCAGATTTTTAAATGGTATTTAATTTGAAAGTTAGTCTATCTCATTCATACGTAACTTATGGTTATCGTAAGCTAATATAATTTCACACAGAATAAAAAAATTCGATTTAATTGATCCAACACATTCCTTACATTTTCCACTTGCATTACTTTATTAATTTTATTGCATTTTTATTCATTCAATTCCCAGAATGTATATAAAATTTCTGTAATCGTAATCTATTCCAATAATTTAAAGCAATTCTTTCTCTGTATATTTGAAAATTTTTCATATGTTTTGGACTTCATTGCCTGTGCTCTCATCCAATAAGTTTTTCGTATTTTCTGAATATGTGATTTAATTTTGACCTATCATTAAAAATGATGATTTGGTTCGATTGTTTACGAAATTTGTTTGTTTCTGGACTTCATATTATTAAACTATGGATTTCAATTGACGTTCATAACCGGCAAAATCATAAAATTATGTAATTAGTTATTGTTTAATGTAGAAATTTATAATTTACTTAAATTTGATTTGGATATTCCCTAAAATACCGAGTCTTCCTTGCAAATCCAATATTTTTCCTACTTTGGCAAGAATCGGAGATCGACTGGTTCTCCGTCTCAAGGTTAAGTGTGAGGTCAAAGGTCAAAGCATTAACATTTTGTTGCAGGTCATAACTTTGAATTTGCATTATTAGCCGTTATTGAAGTAAGCGCTTCCTCGATTTGGAGTTATTATGTGGGCTTCTAGGAAGTACTGGTTCGTCTTTTTTGAGAGAGTTCGATATTTTATTTTATATACTTATTCTTATATTCGGAAAGACAAACACACAGTAATAATAATATTACCGTGTGTAAATTTATTTAATTTATAATAAAATAAATAAATTCAATGATGGTAGGGAAAGAAGGGCACAATGCCCTAAAATATTTCGATTGTGTGCTTGGTTTCAAGCAAATACAAATTATATTTGTTAAATTGTAATAAGTAGATTTTTAGAGGATTCTTGTTTCCTTGTTTCAATATTTCCTTCCGAGTAGATACTGTAACAAATAAATACATACATAATAGAGGAGAGAAAAAAACATTCCAATCTCCAATACTCTTTTCCCAATTTGCATCAAGAGTTCAAAGTAATAGTATCACTTGCACTGATAATAAAAATAATAATAATTTATTATTATTATTATTATACTAGCACTCACAGATTTTATTTATTATTATTTTACTATTATTTTTTTGGTTCCCAATTAAATCACAAACAAATTAGTAATATAGAACTTGGAGAAGACAAATTATGGAGGAAACAGAAGACTAGAAACGAGAAAAAACGGGAAAACGTATTTAGATAGCCGAGAAGAACTGAGAAAACAACAGAAATCGTGAAAGAAGAAACGAGAAAAGAAAAGAATATGAAAATTATAAAAAAACAAAACGAGAAGTTGGGAAAAACCGAAAAATTGTTGTTACATAGCAGAGAAGAACGGGAAAAACAACAGAAATCGTGGAAGAAGAAACTAAAAAAGAAAAAATATGAAAATTGAAAAAAAGAAGTTGGGAAAGCTGGGAGAAGAAAAATGTACGAAAAAAAGAAAATTTACTAAAGCAAGAATAACCCATTCGATTGAGAAGTTCCTATCTGATTAAGTTGAAGAAGAAAAATATATTACCACATGTAATTTCAACAGAAAATTTGAATGATCTCTTCCGCAGTTGGAGGACCAACTAACTAATAAACTCATAGTCATGACTTTATATTGGTTGACTAAAATTCAGTTCTAGGTTAATAAGTGAGTTGGAGTCAACACATAGCATGCATGACTTTGACACACATCTCAAATATCCTTTTTATCCTCTTGTGTGAGAAAAAAGAACCGCTTCAAAGCAACGATCGAATTATAATTAAAGACAGGATGCCAACAACCTGTATAAGGACACTTTAAGGATAAACAAATTCGCCTTCTTTAAAGTCGAATTATCAGAATGCTTTTCATCCTTATTGAAGGACATACATTTGCATTATTATTAATTCTCACAGATAAAAGCTTACTAACTTTTAAGCTTAATAACACACATTGTAGCCTTTATTAGTGGTGTATTGATTTTGAAAAGGATTTCTTTCAATACTAGTACGATATTAACTATTTTAGCCTACTCTAATTTGATCTGAGTTGAAGCGAAAAAGTTAAATAAACTCTAGAGTAAAGATCTGTGAGAAGTATTGCAATAATTAGTGTAGTAACTGTGTACCTTAATAAATAATCTCTTTCTCATTTTTTCATTCTTCTTTTGCATTCTCTTTATTGTTCTTCTTAGTCTTCTTCTGCTCCTTTTCCTTTTCCTTTCTCTTCTTCTTTTTCTTCCTCTTCTTTTCTCCCTCCTTGGTTTTATTCTCAAATGAATTAGTTTCCCCTCCTCATATTAATTATTACTCTTTCTCTAACCCACTATCACCCTCACTGTTTATATTCCCTTCTGGGTTTTTCTCCTTCTCTTCTTCTTCTTCTTCTTCCTCGTCCTATTATTTAATGATTTTCTTTACATTCTTCTCCATCGTGATTTTCGTGACATTCTTTTCCTCTCATTTTCTCTCTCTTTCTCTCTCTTATTTCATCTTCCATGCTCTTCTTCGACCTCATCTTTCTTCTTCTCCTCATTTTTCCACTCCATTCACACTTTCAATGTTCTGTTCTCATTTTATTCCACTATTTACTTCCATAATAATGCTTTCCTCTTTTGTTCTTTTTCTGCCTCCACCTCCATTATCCATCATCCATCCATACTCATTATCCATAACTTCCTCCACTCCATCACCTCCTCTTTCTCAATCTTTATCACAATAAATTTCTCTTCCTTCTCATTCCTTTTTATCTCCTCCTTCCCAATCTTCATAACAATCTACTTCTCTTCATTCTTATTCTCTATTATCAAACACAATGTAAAAATTATATTCGCAAGTAATGTAGCAAGTACCAATTTGACCTATTTCTGTCATTTCAAATACTATGCATGAAGCAAGGCTGTCTATCATCCATTATAATTTATATAAACTCATTCTTCACAGAGTCGATATGAATAATACTTTTACTATACTATTACTATTTACAGATAGTACAAGTAGGCCTATGTATGACAATACTATTCCAGATAGATTTGCGTATGCTGCAACAATAAGATGGATAGCATTCAATCAATCATCAATGGTATTGATGCAATAATAATGACAAAGTTCATCAATTTATTGAAGAGAAGAAAGCCATCAATAATACAGTGACTATATAAGTATACAGACACTGTAATCAATAACGGTTCAAACAACGACCACATAATATGGGTTCACTAGAACCTTCCTTACCTCTATTTTTAATTATTTCAGAGTAGAGATTTATTAGGAAGGTGGATGGTATACATTTGAATAATAAAACATAATGAATACATTTTTTAATGCTCTCATGAGCGATACCATAAACTAAGTACATACAATAATTATACTATATCTATGGTGATAGGCTACTATTTTATTTATGATCAACTGACACTATCTTCAGTGTCTTCAGTTTGTATCATGTATCATATTCAATCGTATTGTGTATCAAATTGAAAGAAATCATTGAAAAACCGTGGACACACAGCTTGATCAATGAACAAGTGCGTGTTAAGTAGGAAAAGCTTGAACACCAACAAAAAGAGATCCAATATTTTCCTTGCTTCAAAACCCACTTTGCTTTTTATAAAGAACATCCATCTATCATCTACCTATGTCTGACAAAGGCATTGCATGATTTCACGGTAAATAAAATTAAGGTTTCAAATCATACTTTTCAAGGACTCTTTGACAACAAAACTTCGAACTATTCACTGGAAATAGAATTGAGCTATGAGCCGAGTAGCAGAACCAGGTTATCTTCAACCTAGAAAACACCATAAAAACGAAAACATAAAAAAGAAATTGATATTAAACTAGATTTGAAGAGCACCATTCAGTAGAATAGACAGTAATCGTACCATTGACAGAAATAGTAAGATCTAGGAAGGCTCTCCACTCAATTATTATCGAGTAGCCTTCGAAAGTCATAATACCACAAAAAAATGTATGATATATTCTGTCCAAGCAAAGAAGACATTCTGGCAAGATTGAAGAATCACTCCAGCTCGGTAAATATAGGTTCAAAAATGATAAATTTTGTCTCAAACAGTATAAAACATTCTGCTCCACAATTTGAGACAAAATTTATCATTTTTGAACCAATATTTACCGAGCTGGAGTGATTCTTCAATCTTGCCAGAATGTCTTCTTTGCTCGGACGGACTTTATAATAATTGTAATATGAAAGCATAAAAACTGGAACAAAATATTAGTTTCTGGATCCACTTTTTCATAGAATAGTAATCTTCTGTTATAAAAAAAAAACATTATGCTCTCATTATAAAATATTTTTTTGGTTCACTAATGAAAAAAAAGAATTTCCTCTACTGGAAAAACTCAAACAATCCTAATTTGTCAAATGGGAAGTAGTAGCGGAAAAATCATTCCGATGTCAATCCTTGACATAGCAGTTTCCCAGCGACAATTTTCTTTCCGGATCGGATTTTCTCGTGGAAAATCTCTGTTCGACCTCGTTTTCTCGATCAATTCGTTAATTACTGTTATTGACGAAAGATAATATAAGAGTGGGAGAATAACTAGGCATGACAGTTGTTGATTGTTAGTGTCATTGGATGGGTAGGACGGGATCATGAGCAAACTAACGGTAAAGTTGGAATTTTCCCAGTAACTTTTAATTTTTTCCGATAATATTGTGAATTATGTGCTCCATGTTAATTGATATTTCGACTGAAATTTGATCATGAATCAACAGTGAATATAGGCCTCATTGTTACAAGATATTTAACAGTGTATATTTACATTTTACTATAGTGGAACTCCGTAATTACCTCACAAATCTGGTGATATGTCGACAATATTTATTATGATGTTTATTTATTTCATTAAAAAACTACAATTGAAGGAACGAAAAAACAGGCGTTAGCCCAAAACTTCTTCTGTTCCAATTTTGATAAAAATGTCCAAATTCAGGTTATGTCCATTTTCAATACTCACAGAAATTACAATTCCCACTCATAAAAAACACCACAGAGAATTTTCAATTTAGAAGGTTGATACAGAAAATAGATATAGAGAATCCACTCAAATAATAATTTTTAAACCTGGGAAATAATTATAAACATAAAAAATTTGGAGCCACAATGAAATCACAAACTTACAAACCATTTTTCTCCAATGATGGTAGGGGCATGCATACATACTCATACATACCAGTGAATAAAGAGAGAAATATTTACAATATAACACTTTATATTCACTGCTAAAGTGCTCATACTTCAATTTCTGTGAAAGCAGGCCACAAGTAATAGTTATGCATTGTCTTTTGCCCATGTAGGTTTTTGTATTCCTCTTCTTTAAAAGCAGAAATTCAGTCTAGGGCTCTATTTATGAGGATTTATTATCTGCTGATAAATAATTTATCGTGTATATTAATTTATTGTGCATCAATGATTTTTTCATTTGGTCCTACTGCCTCGTGTCCATTACTGCAAAAGCTGCATGAGCACATGTACCTAAAATGTAATGAGGTAGGTTCCTTTATTTATACAAGTCGCGGGCACAAGATGCCATAGAAACATGTAGTTGCATGGAGCAAAGCAAATCAGCTGACATGTGTGCGTTGCTCTACACAACTCCGTGTCTCTATTGCGTCTCATTGTTCATATTGTACCCGTGCGTCTTTTGAAAACGAGAAATAAACGGCTCAAGATCATGATGGTTAACGATTGAAGTCCATCGTTATATTAAATAGTTATCATTGAATCCATGATTTAAAATCATGATAGTTAACAATATTGACGTCCATCGTAATTGAATTATCATTGAAATTGGATCAAAACGGAAGCATTTCTTATCAGATCAACTGTAATTACCTTGACCGATCATAATTAATTGGAAACTTGGTTGAGCGCTTTCATCATTCGTGATTATCTGTATGATTATCATCAATGATAATGTTGTTCGAAAAACATCCATTTGAAACTATCAAGAAGGTTTCTCAGGTAACATACAACTCAATCTGTTATATTCCTGAATTTGAAGTAGAATAGTAATTTTTTCGGAATAAAATATTTCTGAAATGACTTTTTCTGTCTTGAGAATATTATATTATCAATCTGTTAGTTAGTTTCTGTCAACCATTCCAATTTCATGACAAAAGCGTTTCATCATATAAAAATGATTGAAGATCCTCTCTTCATGTTATTCTCTTCAAGATTTCCTTGCCTCAGTTGATATCCTTGTGTCAAATGGAAAATCCAGGAGTTGAACAAAATTTGAAAGGGTTGATATCTAGTGAATTAATGAATTGTTGAGAGTAAAAAGGAAACTGAGAATAATGATAATAATTCATTATCAATCTATCACATCGTTCATAACATAAGTAAGCCTATCCTTTTCTTATATGGTGGCATATGAACTGAAACAAGGAGTTCTGAAACGAACTCCATTAAAAGATCTATAGATGATTTCAACATGATGTTGATTTTAATTGAGTAATGTTGAGGTAAGAAATATCACCATTTGAATACAAATAGGGGCTGACTACATTTGCATGTAGAATATAATTAATTTTGGCTTTGGATATCCTCATAGACTGTGAATAAGAAACGTTTTACAACTTGCAATTCAACATTGGTACAATTGAATACCTATCAGCAATAACGAACTAATTATTCTCATTCAAGATTAGTATTTTTGTAAATGAAGTAATACAACACTTCCCTACAGATTAGTAGTTTATTATTGTAAGTGCTCTGTTGCAAGTAAACAGATTAAAAGTAGTCTAATTACTTGCAAATGTCAAGGACTTTGAACTCGAATTGCACCTACAAGGCCGATCTTTTTATAGTAACCGTTTAATTGAATAACAATAGATTTGAAATTGCACCAGTTACAGCTTACTAGTTATTGGTCACCCATAAAATGAAAATCTTCACGCCCACTTTCTACTAATCCACTAAAATAGTTTCATTTCCTATGCTTTTGAGATGGAAGCTGTTTGGGTTTCAATTGTTAATTTTGTTACATCCTGTTGTACGTGCATTATCTCCAGACATTATCTGAACCTGCCCAGCAAATATCAACATTTTCTACCGATTGGTTCTCGAAAAAAATGAAGAAAACGCCGAAAAACTAAAATATTTGGCGTATCCTTGGGGAGTTTCAACAATCCGTTCATAGAACGCGTCTAACGGTCCAACTGAACATGCCTGCCAAATTTGAACGCGTTTGGTTTGGTAGATTTTTAGTTTTGCTGTTTAGTAAGTTTAGTGAATGAGTGCCATTTCGCTTTCATATATAGAGATAATAGGCATACTACATATTATATTATTATTCCCATGTGTATAATTTATTATGATGGGAGTGCAACAATCAAGCTTGATAATAATATACGCTAAATGCTAATTTATAATTCGCAATAGGCGAGTCCATCTTGATCAACTTTGTTCAAAGCAAGTTCTCAGATCAACTTTAAACGCCTCCTTGTCTTTCAACGTTATTTCCATACTTAATTTTTTAAATTATTCTTCGCCGTTATTCCTCCTTTAATAAATTGCCACACATTGATGTGCAAATCGGATTAATTGCCGAAATCGCGTAAAAGTGGCCGACGAAAAGTAACCGGACCACTTTCGATGAATCCGTTCGGGTGCGACGACGCTTCTCAGTGACCTTGAACTATTTGTTGTAGGTCGACGACGTCCCAATCCCAATGCTAATGAACTGTCAACACAGACTGTCAGTATTGAGAAACTTCTGTGTGACTTTTAAGACTCTCACATTTTGCATAATTATTTAAGGACACGTGGTTTTATTATTTGAACTTTATCCTGTATGTTATCACTTACTAGGCTCTGTTGTTTCTGAAGTTGTGTCGCCCACGGTTCAATTTCCTTTTAGAAAGATACGTTAAAGAGGATACGGTACAAAAATGATAGAGTAGGCTACATGAGAATTTGAAATGAAACACAGTTGAGAGTGAGACCAGTAAGGTTTCGAAACCGGTCAAGTTTTATAAATTATCAATATAAGTGAAATAGACAATTTACAACAGTGTTTTATTATTAATTATGGAGTTCCACAACATCAATCCAAATTTTACAGATCCGAGAATGATGAAATACAAGAATGAAGAATATTATATAGTCATAGTGCAATATTGACCATGATGGCGCAGTTTTATAGTGATACATTATTTTATAAGTAGAGATAATGGGATTTGGTTAGTGATGAAAATTCACTATTTGGGATTTGGTCTAGTTATAGAGCCAGAATACATTCAAATAATAATAGAGTTTGTTGTATTTGATACATGTACCATCCACTGGTGGCTCGTGCCCACGAAAAAGGTGAAGTGCTGTACAGTAAAAGATACAAGCACTTCACCTGATTTCTTGGCACAAGCCGCCAGTGGTACCTTTTTTGTATTTTCTTGAAGAGAAACTGGATTATTCACAGTTGACACAAAGCTTTTTGAGATCAAATTGAAATGAAACTATTCAATAAATAAAAATTATTTTGTTAATGATACTAGTTAGTCCAAAATCTTTCTATCGACGTATTCTTGAGTCACACTAATGCTGGATTGAAATTTGATTCCTTTTTTTTTAATTTCAGGTATCTCTTCTATTATTGGCCTACCTCCATCTCACACTCACCGCCAAACAAGACAAACCTCAACTATCCAAACTCGAAGATTTCTCGACAAAGTCCGACGAAAAACCTGGAAAAACCGTCGACTCCTACTTGCCCCGGAAAGTTGACTGGCCGGGAAAACGACTTAGCCCCCCTCCACCTCCTAGAAAACTTGGAGCCCCCAGCCTCCGGAAAAACCATCAGGTGATGAGTTTCCAGTCCGCTTGAGCCTTGATGAGCATCCTCTGCGTAAGGACAGCGAGCCACTGAAAAGAAACATTGTCAGCGAAAATGATTTGAATGCTGATAATTCCTGGGGTTACTATTATGGATCTTATTGGCCCTATTACAATTACTACTATCGTTACTGGCCTTACTACTATTATGGACTAGGATATGGTGAGTGATATTATTGAAGCTTATCTTATATATATTATATATTTATAATATATATTAATCGACATTATAACACAATCTATTGATCTATACATATAGAGAAAAATGGCACTCATTCACTCATCAAAAGAACTAAAAATCTACTGAACCGGATGCGTTCAAATTTGGCAGGCATGTGGAAAAATTCTTAAAGATATTTGCATTTTCTATAGTTTTTTTGCGTTTTCTTGGCTTTTTGGAACCGAGAACCGATTGGCAGAAAGAGTTTGGTCAAAAGGTTCAGATTAGGTCAAGAAATATGTTAAAAAATTATATCTATTTTATTTATTTAACAAGATTGAAATACAGTATATGAAACACAAAGTTCAAAACGTCTCTTCTTCCCAATTTTGGTTAGAATATTCAAAATGAAGGTTATGTACACACTCAAAACTTAAATTATACACAAATTTCAACTTCTGAAGGTAAAAAAGAACTTTGAAACCGTAATTTAGAATTTGGAAGGTTGTTACATAAATGAAAAAAAACCAAAACACGGATAATATTATTTAAAATATTAATTTTCACTCCAAATTTTGAAACCTGAAATAGATAGACTTTCATGAAATTTTCAATCACTTAAACGATTTGAACACAATCTAATAAATTATATAATTTGGTAAAGGATGATACTGTTGTGTACTAGAATTTAATCATAGCCTAAATGGAATTAATTGTCTTTCATTCAATCACTTGAATTTACTAGATTTTCACCATTTTTGTTCCAGGATACAGATACGTTCCCTACTTCAATAAATACTGGAGCAAATGGAGCAAATACTATTCTTCTCCCTATTACTCCTACTATGATAATTACTATGATGACGACTACGATTGGTATAGAAGACGTTGAAAGGTTACTGTAAATTATTTCTGCAAAATAAAAATTTTCAAAATGAAAATTTGAAATTGATTTGATTTGATTAATCTCTTCGAGTTTTTTCTTTGCAAACCAATTACTTATACAGATACTTATTTGGTATTCTCAACATATCCTGGAATGGATATAGATCAAATTTCTGATCTGATTTGATCCCAGGGTCCACATCCACTGTCAGTTCGGACTATGACAGTCAAAAACTGTGAGCGGATGGGGAAACTGGCAGTCCAAAACAGCTGTAAACCGCTGTATTCTGATCAATGTTATTTCAAATTTTGTCAGCTGATTATCAGTGTAATGTAAAATATCGAACTGTTAATTAGAACTGTCAGTAGATTAATGACGGGGTTTTCCAAGCACACTCAAACTTGAGGGATCCTCAAATTTTGATGAACAGCTGACTTTTTCTATGCTGAGTATAGAAAATGTAAACTGTTGAATTAAAACTGTTAAAATGTAAACTTGAGGGTCCCTCAAGTTTGAGTGTGCTTGGAAAAACCGGGCATCAGACTCTTATATTCCTAGGTAATATCAATTTCCTGATAATTTCATCTTTAATCTTCAGTTCCCCACTACACTTCCTTACATTTTCTTCTTTTACTTTATATTTTCTGTCTATTTCACTTCTTCTCCTTCTCATTTTTATCTCCTTATTCTCCACCTCCCCTTACTCTCCTCTTTTGCGAAAACGATCTACTAAAGTTTTTTCTTGGCTACTTAAAATTCTAAAAGTCAAGATCATCAAACTACCAAAGTAGCCTACAGGTCACGAAGCTTCGTGAACTCGTTCAGTTCCTGACTGATCAATCTCAACACCAAGCAAGCTGTCAGTCAACAAGCAAAGAAGACATTCTGGCAAGATGGGGAAATGACTCCAGCTCGGTCAATATTGGTTCAAAACTCAATAATTTTATCTCAAATTGTAGGATACATTCTGATCTACAGTTTGAGACCAAATATATAATTTTTGAACCAATATTGACCGAGCTGGATTCATTTTCCCCATCTTGACAGAATGTCTTCTTTGCTTGGACCGTATTTCAGCTGTCAGTCACCTAAGATCAGCGTCACCTCACTGAGAAAAAAAACAACAAAACAGAAAATGATGCAATAAGTCGAGGATCTCTGAGCGTATTGACCTTATCCATTTTGGTACATTACCTAATTTTGCTCTTTTTCACCTCATATTCTTAAAAAAATTCCAATACTATTTTTTATGTTATTGTCTTATTATTTCCTTCCTTACGTATTACGTTCTCTATACTTCCTTTCGTTATAATTTTCGTCATTTCCATATAATCTTCTCTCTTCCAGCATTTATTCAAGTTCCTTGCTTGGAATTTCGTTAATGTAATGTTTTTACCTCTTGTTTTTTCTTTTTCTCCTGCTTGTTGTTCTTATTCTTCGCATCCCGTCTTCTTTGTCATATTCCTCTATTTCGAGAACTTCTCCTTCGACTCATCTATTTTCTCTTTTCTTCTTCTACTCCTCGATCTTCTTATCTTCATCTCTCTACTCCTCTTTGCGTTGTTATCTCTCCTACCCTGCTTCTCTATCTCTTTCCACCTTATTCTCTATTTTTCTTTCTTCTCTCTTGATTTCCATCTTCATCTTGTTCCTATCTCAAGAAATGAGAGCGTATGATTATTTTATTTATATAAGATAAGTGGGAGTTTGAAATTATTAATTAAAATATGTGAGGTATATTTGAGTGATCTTATTCAAATATGTGAGACACTTGTGGAGTTTGTCAATGAATTCTATCAAATGATCTATGCTTTGAAAACTTATTCAAATTTTGTCCAATTCAGTCATGATACTTCTATTATTATAATCTCCATTCTCCATCATCATTATAATGATCATAATCATCATTCACTATTATATTCATCATTTTATTTTCTTCCACTATCTTCTTCTTTTTTATTCTATCTCCTTCTCTTTTGGCTTATCATTTTTATCTTTTTTCGTCTTCTCTTTCCCTTATTTCTTCTACACTGTGATGAGGACATTCTAGCTCCTTACTGCCTCTCTCGCATTCTCCTTCATTCTTGTCTTTTTCTGATCCTGTCCATCCCCTGAAATCCGGGTCGACAGTTTTCTGACATTTCAAGACTCTCCTCACCTTCCCTCTTTTTCTAAATTAGCTCACGTTTTGTACCTCGACTTCTGAATTCTCGACGTTTCTGACCTCCCGACTTGAACAATACTGCTATAAATAGTCTAGAGTAGCCCTATCGTTGGTCAGTTATCTCAGAGGTTTTCAAGAATCAGAACACTTGTGTCATTGTTACATTTATTTTTTGGAATTTACTTGTGCGGAACCTGCAAGTCTACAAAAATGGAGTCACATGCTGCCATGGTGTTCAAAGTGAGTGATTTTTCAAAATTTACTTTCAATTTAGATGTAAAAAAATAATAATAATGTATTCAGTGTATTTGAAGAAAGATCAATATATGATCAAGGAAGAAATTGTTGAATTGTCACAACTTTTTTCAAATCAACAGTGATAAATTTTAAAATATAAGATTACTTTTGATCCTAAGGAGGAAACTAAATTCCGTGGAATGTCGAATCTGGGTAGTAGGTTACTTGCGATAGGTTACAATGTAAACATAGTACCATGTAAAGTACTATGTAGTACTATGTAAACTACATGTAGTACCTATGTAAACATAGGCTAATATTGAATACCTTAAAATATGGTACGATGTTTCATCCAGTAAATGTGATAAAGATGGATATATCCTATGTATGTTGCTCATACATGATGCATGACATTCATACAACTTTTTAGAGAAAAATTCATGAATTTGTTGATGATGACAAGAAAATTCTGTGTTAAACTCTTTCCAAAGTAAAGAAACTTGAGTAATCCAGCTTAATCCTCTCTTTTCAACTTCTTATAATATTCCTCTACAATATTCGAGTTCATAGAGCAATGACTGGCATTGTAATTTCTCGTATTCATGTATTGATATTGTAATATTGAATCTACTAATTCAAAGTCTTGAGCCACCTAAATAAATTCAATTGAATACCTATAATCTTTTTTAAATCGCAGTTAAATTGTATTAGATCCTATTCATCTGCGTTTTAGCCAATATTTTGTCATATGAATCGTTATTCAGTTAGTTTCACATCAATAATTAGTTTTCAATAGCGTGCCGTTCTGCCATTTAGTTCAATTCTTGGCTCCTCCCATTGCTGAAAGTGGGAGGGCCAGCAGACAGTTCTAACTTCTGAACGACCAATCACAGCGCTGCTACGTAGCAAAGCTGTAAGCCAATCAAATGCTTCCATCCCCCTCCGCATCATGAGCAGCCGTTTCACGTTCGAAATAAACCTTGCTTCACCGTGATACAGAATGTTTCTTCTGTATCATATATCTGTATCACTAATATCTGTGTTTTATTTAGACATATTATAATTATCCTATAATTTGAAAGCATTTCGTGCTCGAATTACTGCAATCACTGACATTAAATTTGAATTAATGATAAGAGAAATATTTGAAAAACATTCTCTTCGTCCTGATTATTTGGTTTACATAGTGTTCCTGCAAACAAGTTTCCTCAATTGTTCCGTCAATGACAATACAAAGGCTGTGATTGACTACAGATATTCAACTGGCCGACACTACTGTCCCCGTGTACCGGTACAGAACGCTTCATAATCATTGATACGCATCACAGCGCTCTATCCATACCAATTATATCGAATATTAATGAGAGAAATCGTTGAACTAATTGTTATTCTTCCTCCTGATTATTTGGACCCCATTGAGTTTCCTACAATCTGGTTCCTCAATTTGAGAATGAATCTGATTACTATCTATCAATCCTTTATCATGTTGCTGAGAAGTTCTGAAGGTAATATTGTGGTAGTTATACATATTGAATGAAAAGGCAAGATATTGTCAAACGAAAGATTTATTTAAAAATTGAGATACCGATCTCGGTTGCTACACCATTATAATTCGCTGGTGAAATCTGTGGTTAGAAAATATTTTGTCTTTCAATTTGAAATTTTTATCGAACCATGATGACCTAATTTTTCCAAATTAAATTTTCAATACACAGCTCATCCTCCTGGCCTTCCTGAGCCTATCAGCCCAAGCAGCCACGGACCAATCAGAGCCAAGCTCGAAAACATCTGTGACGTCATCGAAAACCAACGATTTGAAATCGGAGAGCACATACGGCTTAGGTCACTACGGTTACCTGGGAGCTCCAGCAGGATTCGGTCTGGGTTATCCAGCAGCATTTCCCGCTGCCCCCTTTCCTAAGCCGTACGCTTTTCCAGCTCCTGTCTACCATAAGCCGGCTGTATTCCCAGGGGGACACTTCCCTCCCTATCATGGCTATAACCTGGGTTATACACAAGGATTTGGTGAGTTTTAATCGACATTATAATCCATGACTTTGAACATTTCAATCGAAATTGGAATTGAAGACGTTTTGAACGAATGCCTGTTTCTCATTTCATTGTGAACAAATAAATGAATGAATAAATAAATTATACTAGTTGTTAGATGATGATATAGCTTAATAAAACTACGAAGACTGTAGATAAGAGTGTAGCCATTATTGTGGAGTACGAGTTTCTCCCCAGCCGGGATACTTTTTGACAAACTATTATAATGATATTTAACAGGAAAAATTAAATTCCTTATTCGAAAAATTCTCATTTGAACTATTCAAGCCTATACTGGTCAATCAGAAGTTTGATACTGAATGACCACTCTATTAGTACAATAGCGCACCTATTTTTGTAGTAGGCAATTGGAGTCGTTACTCATCTTCTGTATAAGGTGACTGAAGTGCAACAGAGTGTGCTTAGGAAACCGTAGCCAGTATCTCGATATTTCCGGAAGTTCATGTAGCAAGCTTATTTATGTATAAGTCTATGTGAAGTTGACTAGCATGCTAGAAAAATCATAGATAAGGGACTTGGAGCATAAGAAACTCTTCGATACAGCTGCACTTTTCTACTGTCGCTTCATCCATTTCCATTATAAATTATAAAGTATTACATGCAAAAAAATTACGATGGGATTAATAAAGCTTCCAGACAATATTGCCGTGTAATGTTTGGTCACTAATCTTATTATTATTATTATTATTATAGATGATATAATAATAATAATATTCGTGTAACCTGGCTGGCTCAGTTCTGGTGTCAGAGTTTTCAGGTCGCTCCTGATCAATTTCAGGGCCTCTGACATGACTCAACGACTGTTTTTAGGCAGCCAGATAGAAGACTTACAAATATAGAAGACTTTCATCTTATTTAAGACTTCGGATCTCATGATCTGATTAAAATAAATAAATAAATAAAATGGTTCTATGAGACGATAATTGATTAATTTTTTTCACCTACATTTTACAGGAGGACATGCTGGAGTTCTAGGCTTCAATCCAGCTCCTTACCAGCCCCATGGATATCCATTCTTTGGCTAATTTGAGTGAACCATCGTTTATTATATATTAATCTATTAACTAGAAAATGTCATTTCTCCATTCTCACATTGTTTATGTAATTTATTTTTGTTCATCACGTAATAAAATCAGTCATCAATCAGATGTGTTTTTCTTACTTTATCAATCGATCACGAATAAGTTCTGTTTCGATAACTTTTAGTTTGTTACTAATCAACAAATTACTGTACAAAACATTTTAATCAATTGTTGAAAATACACATCACAATGTGTGAATGAACATCGGAATTATCTTATTTGGAAAAATTCATTATAAAACGGATTATCTCTCAAACTTCCTCCAATTCCAGAGGTTTTAATACTGTAACATGAATACTTGAAATATTGGGATATTTGTTGAAGAATTTATAAAACAATAAGTACGGTAGCCTAACTTATTTTCATGAACTAACTTACATTTATTATCGGAAAATTTTCAGTTTGATAAATTATACATTGAAATTTAGTTATTTAGAATTGATTATGAGGTCATAATAAATTGAGTGATTTCTTTCAAGTATTCGACGTTTTTCATACTTTTTCAAGTTCTCCCTTTTAGTTTTTAGTTACAAACTATAGCTTGTGCTTAATTAAGGCCTTTGGGCTGAGGCCGCACTGCCGGTGGGTAGAGCCTGGAGGGTGGAGGGTAGTTGGTAAATCTATAGAACATACACACCATCCACAGTAATACATCGTATGAATGGTATGATGTCATACTGTTTTGTGAGGTTATGTTGTCCATATTTAAGAATTTCAAGATGGCGGCTGAACACATACCATTCATACGATGTATTACTGTGGATGGTGTGTATGTTCTATAGATTTACCAACTACCCTCCACCATCTAGGCTCTACCCACCGGCAGTGCGGCCTCAGCCTAAAGGATTCAGTGTTGGAGAGACTTTCCTTCGAAAACTCTATTCCAAATAAACGATTCCACCCCATTGCAAAATAACCAAATAATTATCATTTCAATTTTTGGTGTGGGCTAGCCATAATGAATTAAAATTAACTCTCAATTATTCCTTCAGTGGAGTAATTGATAGATTAAAGGTGGAGCAGCTCAATACCTCTTAATAGCTATCAAGGCTGTTGAGCAATTATTTCTTGCAACTTGTAATGATTTGTTCCTCGTTTTTATCAGGCGTAACTTGATCCGTTGAAAGATAAAAGTAGAAAAAACTAGATCTAGCCATCACTGCTAGTCTAATTATCGCTGTAGATTCCTTTTAGTATTCTGAGTATTTCTTACAAGTAGTGAGCTCAATGATTTCAATAGACAGTTCCTGATTTTAAAAGTAGAAGCACTAATTATCCTTATTTTCTGGATTCATACTCGTTGTTTAATTATTTCCCTAATGGTATACTACTTCTGGATATTCAGAGTTAAGTATGCCATGCTTAAGAATTTGATGATAAATAAGAAAAATTCTAGTTAGATGGAAACTAGGGAAAATTAGAGGGAATGAGGTAAAAACTATCATGGAAAACTATGTTCAACTCCATCTGCTTCTCCTCTACTTCTCCTTCTGCTTCTTCTCTTCGTCTTCTTTTGCTTCTTCTTCTCTCCCACTTCTGTCTCTGCTTTTTATCCACTTTTCCTTCTCTTGCCTACTTCTTCTCTTCTTCTCCTTCCTCTTCACTACTCCTATTTCTCTATACTCCTAAATCCTAATCCCTCCATTATTCATCTCATTCCTCAATGAATAGTATGTTGAACTCAACTTATGACTAGACTTATGGGGATAATCTCTTCCAACGTTATTTATAGATCGATTCACTTGTCAGAAGAAAGCAATTATCACACATCTCACTTATTTTTCTTAAACGCATCACCAAAGATGGCAAAAGAATTCAGTAATCACAGACTTCAAGGTCGACCGGTTATCATGGATGTGCAACTCTCAAGTTCAGTAATCTCTTAATGGCTGTAACCGGATTAAAATGCATCTTCAATTTATGAATGAAGATTTTACATCAGTAACAGGATTACTTCGAAATTTATGAATGGGAAGCTGTCAATCATTGTAGTAGCTGCGATTTTGTGTATTCTCCGTCTTTGAATACATTGTATTCCCTATTTCATACGAGTCGGTAGTTACCTAAAATAAAGTAAAAGAATGAGAAAATCGCAGTCATCATAGTAACAGGATTGGAATGCACTGATAGGAAATTATTTATGAATGGAGAAATTATACTATCAAAGCAACCATTCATAATAATTTTCAGCTCAACTTCATGATTTTTATCGATTCAGGGTCTAAGGACCTCTCCATAGATACTTAATTCAGGGAAGTTTATATGACTTTTGGTTGACAAAAACTGATGTTGCGATACAAGCTTGTGTTGAATAGCGTTGAGTAAAGGACCTTACAGATTCTTTGGTTTATGATTATTTGAATTTCATTTTAATTTAAAAATTTTAAACTAAAACTGGGGCACATGAAATGGAGATGAACTAATATCATAGCAAAGTTGATTATCATGTTTAAAATTCACTTTTTCGAATAATTAAAAAATTGTTTATCCGATCAATTCATGTTTCACTCGATGTTCTCATGTTTTTAATTGTTTTAAATTGAGTTCATTGAAATTAGACAAGAATATAAAAAATAACCTTCTCGAATTCAATTTACTTTACAATTACAATTTACAATTTCCTCAACTTTGATGGTAGAATTATTTTGAAGAGTCTTCAATTTGAATCTTTTTTTAAAAATACATTTATAGATTCTCTGATCATATTAGAATTATTATTAACAGATTAAGATTCTTCCCAATTCCTTGAAAACTGCCACATTTTTTGACAAATGCAATACGAACTTGTAGACTTAAGTAGGCCTATTTACAATCTATACAGAATAAAGTATGAAGAAAAGTTATACTGTAGCTATAATATAACAGAATAACTTCTAAATTTGTCAAAATTTGCAATGGTACAGCACAAAGAGAAGAAATGCAAAATACTATTATAGCTACTGTATTTAGTGACTCCATTACCTTTATCATCTATACCAGTTAACAGTATAATGTATTATTTTATTTCAACTACATTATATAATAATTATAGTAGTTTGACAGAAATTCCAGGTACATGTTACAGCTGCATTACTGATTTGAATAAGATGATAAAAAATCAGTAATTATTCAACTTAGCTCCATACGAAAAATTGTAAATGGAAATGATGATAATACACAAAGAACAGATTGGAGAAACAATGATTCAAAATGACAATCCATATAGGTAACATTTTGTTAACACATTGAATAAATAATAGAATATACTCCGACAACTATCCTGTGATTTATGTATGTTATTTTGGGAGAATTCCAGTTGACAAATGATACACCAGGAAAAACTTACAATGCCAAGGTTTCTTGTTTTCAAAAAATAACAGTTCCTTGCATAGTTGACACTACTGTATAAGTTTTTTAATATGAGGTTCACCTCAGAACTGACACTATAGTACTAAATCAAGGCTAGCATGAATATTCCATTAAATCGTAGACTACCGTATAGTTAATGATTGAATTTTATTTTCTAGTGTAGTTATACAACAATTTGCCTTTACTGAAATATTTTCCATGTCATAGGAAACAAAACCAAGTATTGTTGTCTGTTATAAGTTTTGTAATATGTTATTGGAAATTTGTTTTACAATTTTCAATTTCCAACTCTTGAATTTGTGTATCATCTTGTATTATAAGTAGCTTCTAGCTTGACTGATAAGTTCTTATAATAACTAACCTGATAAGTCCTTAAGTAACTTATAAATCCTTTTAAGTTACTCGTATCATAATAACTTACCATATAATTGGGAGTTACCAACATTCTAAAAAAAATATTCAAAATGCAGAAAAAATTTCAAGCTTTAGAGAATGTAATAAATATGTCAATAAAATGCTCTTTGGAATGGTTTTTGTGTCTGTGAGCTTTTGAATGTATAATTAAATAATGAATAAATAGATTATTCAAAAAGTATACTTTTGAAAATCCTCAAACAAACTCAGATGCTTCGTGTGTGATATTTATAACAATGATAAAACATTAATAAATACTTCTCTCATATATCCTGTAGGTGCAATTAATGTTTTACGATTTGTTTTGTTTTCCGAACAAGTTCTTGAAGGCATAGGCTACTTCAGATTATTATCAATCACATTCGGTTGGTATCCAACTTAAGAATTATTATTCAATAATGTAATTTATGCGAGGTAGATATGATTTCTACGCCTATAACTATATATTATATCCACTATGAAATTTTTATGTAAAATATATTATGTGTATCATTCCATCTATTCTATTCTATAAGTATCAATCCATTTATTACACTATTAATACTTGTCATGTTCTCTACAATTTTTTTTAAATGCATTCGAATTTCTGCTAACAACGTAACAAGGAAGAAAATATCTACTAATTTATACTAATTTTTAAAATTTCATTTAATCAACACATACGGGCGTATGTCGATTAGTCAAGGTGTTCGATTAGACAAGGTTTTAAAATCAACAAGTAGTTCAATCGAACAATCCCCACACATATTAACGATATTTCCAATAAAGGGAGTGGTCAAAGGGGTGTATTGTATATTATGAGTGCACAAAAGGTGAAAAAAGTTTCAAGTGTAGGCTACTTACTAAATTTATGAACTATGTAAGTAGCCTACGTTGTGCTATATTTATTAAAAGAGTTTGATGTATGTATTATAGTTCTTGATTACACCTGCAGTAATGAATAGGTACAGGCGTACAGCTAGTTGTTTTATTTTCATATTTTGCAAGTATTGATCGATTCTTTATTATTGCTTGGGTATCAAATAATGGTCAAGCAGCAAGGCTGTTCACTTTCACTATGCCGTATCAATTTCATGGTCATTGCCAATCTGGTTATCAGACATTTCTTATAATTTTTTCTTTCTTCTCCTGTACCGTTCTTCTTATCATTATGCTCCTTTGTTTTTCTTCATATTTTCCACATTTTTTCCTTTATTTTTTCCTGTTCCATTTTTCTATTTTCTCCCTTTCCTCCTTTTTCATTTTTTCCTCTTCTTCTCTTCTTCTTTATCTCCAACCTCCTTCTTTTTTATTTCTCCTCTTTTCCTATTGTTTTTCTTCTTCTTCTTCTTCTTCTTCTTCTTCTTCTTCTTCTTCTTCTTCTTCTTCTTATTCTTCTTCTTCTTCTTCTTCTTCTTCTTCTTCTTCTTCTTCTTCTTCTTCTTCTTCTTCTTCTTCTTCTTCCTCTTCTTCTTCTTCTTCTTCTTCTTCTACTTCTTCTTCTGCTATTTTTCTTTCTTATCTCTTGATTTTGATCTTCCCCCTGTTCCAATTATTATTATCATCATCATATTCAACTATCTTCCACCTCCTTCTTTTTTATTCTATTTCCTCCTAATTTTTCTCTTTTCTCTCGTACTGTTCTGTCTAATCTCCCTCTCACTTCTTCTACAATGTAAGAAGACTGTTCCAACTTCTTCCTTCTCCTCTCCTATTCTTCTTCATTCAAGTTCTCTTTTTTCTACGTTTTCGTCTCTTATTTTTCTGATACCAAGCTTCACTGGGACTAATCAGTAATCACTATTCCAGTAGAGCTGATTTAAAGTACTTCCTAGGTATGGAGGTTTACAAGATCTAGTTGGCATAACTTCAATGATTTCAAGCTGAATCAATAGAGCGTTCATTCCACTAATGCCAGAATTTCATGGTAATATTTATATTATCATATAAAAAGAGATGAAAATACGAAATCATATTCCCATATGATGATAAAAATACATATAACCGTGTGATACCGGCCTGAACTGACAATAATTTTACATGATTACAGTTTTGTTAAATTGAAAAGAGTAGGCTATATATTTATATCCACTATCACGCAGTCACATAAATAAGGTATTATATTAGGTTATAATGTAATCGAATGATCTATTATCAATATTTCAGTATGAGTAAAGATCATAGCGGCTTTATTTAATAGCCCTTGTATGCCATAGTGAATTATCAAATAATCAGTATGATTGAAGATTCCACACTAAATCATGCTCATCCATGGTACAAAAAAAATTTCCTAAACGATTTCTAAAAAAAATTCAAATTCCTCATCATCTTCTCAATTCATATTGCTTTCATCCTTATGTGTTCTTCGATTCTATTTCACTATTATGTCTCATTTGCAAATTTGAATCAAATTATGATTATTATATAATGAGATAGACAAAAGACAAAAAACCGCAGATTCAATGTTTCAGGTAGGTCATCATAGCTCCATGATATTTCAACCTCTTGGAGTATTGCCAATGAAAACCAATTACATTATTGTAAAAGAGGCTGGTACCGTATATTAAATTCAGAATCCAAATAATTTATTTTATTATTTATTGTAGACATGATCCACAGACAAAAGATGACCATAAATTCAGAATTTTTTAAAAAATTTTCTTTGATGTATTTGTCTCTCCTATACTGTACGTTAAACAATATTAGATAAAACAGTATTAATGGTTTCAATCAAGAGAATAAGAATTCTACCTCAGGTCAATGACTGGTGAAAACTATCGCATTGAGAAATATCATCAGTCACTATTGTTACCAACTCATTTTTAAACCCTGTACTTGAACTTGATCACAAATCAACTCTAAACCTGCACTAATAACTTTGTTTATTAGCCATCCACTTTATCAACCTTGAGAACCATTTGACCATTACAACTTCTCGCCATTGCCAAATGGACCAAAAATAATGATAGTTTAGTACTTCTGTATCTATACTGGTTTTATTTCACGTTAGCATTGATTTGTTGGTGCATTCGACTTATAATAATAATTCCAAACATCTTCTTAGCTTACTTCGTTTACAGATATAGTCTGTCCAAGCAAAAAAGACATTCTGGCAAGATGGAAAAATTACTTAGCTAAGTCAATATTGGTTCTACAGTTATGAATTTGATCCCAAATTTTAGGAATAATTCTAATCTACAATTTGAGACCAAATAGATAATTTTTGAACGAATATTGACCGAGCTGGAGTCACTTCCCTATCTTCCTAGAGTGTCTTCATTGCTCGACCAGACTATAAATGTAATTCATTTGATTGTTCGACCTCGACTATAGTCTAAGATTCTTTTCAACTAATTTTTCATTGTTTTTAGTTTATTATCCTATGTATCAGTGTTCCTATTTTTTCAAGAAATATTATATCATTGTTATACAGTAGTTTGTTATCCTGAGGATTGTTTTCGTAAGCTTAGAAGACACGCGATCACTAATAATAAATTATAACTGCGTGTCTTCTCAGCTTCTTTGAACCATCAGGCTAACTTTAATAATAAGTTAGTTGTTATCATGTTCAATTAGTATTCCAAGTCTTGAGTACATTATAATAATGCATCTTATTTCTCAAAGACAGTTTATCACATTTATTCGAAAGAGATCCTATTCATAAGTAATACAGATGGAACATTATAAAGGTTTGTGGAAATATCAACCATGAAACGAATAACAACATAAGATAACAGTACATGAATAACATGAAAATTGAATGATGACTTATGTAGAAGTTTAAAAGCTACTGGAATACATAGTTTTTGGTAAATACTAACATGACATTGGAGAGAAAAGACAACAAACAAATTTCTACAAGTATATTAAAAAACAGTAATTGGAAAATAAAAACTTATTGACAAGTGAGGAATTCCTTAACTTTTTTATCGAATAAGGTTACTGTGGAAATGAATGTGTTCACCATTGAACGAAAGATAAGACAAATTTAGTATAATATTTTGTCATCGCCTTGAACAAACTCTGAAAAATATGTTTATGCTCATTGCTTTTTTGTACAATGGTAAAACCATTTCTCACCTCATTGTCAATTGATAGGAATCATAATATTCATAGTGTAGACAGTCATCAGACTGTCCTTCTCTATTTATATTTCTTATTCTTTCTCTTTCTCAATCTCTCGCTATCTATTCCTCTCTCCATTCTCCATTCTCCATTCCTCACTGTATATCTCTTCTTTACTCTTTCGTTTAATTACTCGGTTCTCTGTATTACTATATCCTTCCTCAAAGTAATCTTCTTCTCTATCATATTCTTACATTTTATATTTTTATTTTCTCTTTCTATCCTTTTTGTGTCTAAATTCAACATTTTTTCTCTCACTTCCCTTTAGCATATTCCTACTTCATGTGTTCTTCTTATCTCTTTTCTTCTATGAATAACTTTCCTTTTCATTCTTTATGTACATTTTATTTACATTTCCATTACTTTTTCCTCCTCTCCTTTTGTCTTCAGACTCTTCTTCCTCCTTTTTAGCCTTTCTTTCACAAGTATATTGAAAACAGTAATTGGGAAATGAAAACTTATTGACTAAGTGAGGAATTCGTTGGCTTCTATCAACTTCTCCTCATCACTTTTTTCCCTATTTATTTCCTTTCTCATCAATTTTCTCTATCATCATCATCTTCCTCTTCCTTATTTCTCATTATTTCCTTATTTTCCTCTCCATAATTATCTTCATCTTCCCTAATCCAAATTCTTTACCTTTG
This sequence comes from Sogatella furcifera, assembly GCA_017141385.1. NCBI lineage: Eukaryota > Metazoa > Arthropoda > Insecta > Hemiptera > Delphacidae > Sogatella > Sogatella furcifera. The sequence goes on from CM029556.1 coordinate 20,779,274, forward strand.
TTCTCCTCATTCCCTCTCATTCCCCTCATTCCCTTTCGTCCCTCTCTAAAACTTGTTCCCTATAAGACACGATTGCCGAATAATTTTTCCACCAATATTATTGTATGATAATATTAGTTCTTCCTTCTCAACTCTCAAGATTCATCTTGCCCATCTTTCAATCTTTATTCTTAAACTCTTTTATTTTATTACTGTCTATAATTTCACTCTTCTATATCTCATGTCCCCATTTTGTTATCCATCAGTCAACATTGTGTCTTTTCTCTTTTCTAACTACTCCTTTATCCACTTCTTCTCCATTGTTACTCCATAGTTTTCCCCCTTACCCCTTCTAAAATCTGCTCCATCATTTTCTAAATCAATTCTTCTCACAAATCACCAATAATCCTCAAAGCCATCATAACAATACGTCCTTGCCATACTTAATGTAACTTCCAACTTAACGTGATACTAATAAGATAGAGAATACAATGTAACTCAAGTTGGAACTTACATCAAAACATCTATATTTGCGACCTGTCTATGTATGTGCGCGCTTGTGCGTACAACAACTCACAATGTTCGTTAGTATGAACCTGTTCCCAACTTATTACAAAAAATTGGGCGGTTGTCGATTGTCTCTCACCAATACTCAGCTCTGTCAGGACAGTCTGAAAAGATTTTCAAACAAAAAACGGATCAAATAGAGTTCTCTCGACTCTATTATTCTCTTATAGATCGTTTCCCGATTGTTCTAAGAGAGCTAGAAAATTGATAAAAGTCATTGTTGAACCGCCAGTTCTTGAAGAGTCTGCTAAACTCCACAATATATTTTCTCGTTCATTCATCAATCTTAGGCCACACACACAAACATACTTACCTTGATGCCGATTGGTCAAACATTGTGTCTCTAAATATCCCAATACTGACTTACTCACCTCGGATCTCTTTTCCTCGTTTTTGGTCTTCCCTCCTCCTCCAATCAGGGGTGTGTGCTGTACGTCTTTCCTTCTCACCTGCTTTGGTATAAATTCGGCGCCTAACTGGAGCTTGACACTACTTGGTCGCCAGACTCTTTAGCATACGTTTATCACTTGTTGTTCACTGGGTTCTCTAACACACACACATCATGATGTGCTACAGGACAGCTGTAAGTAAAACAATAATTACACTTTTATTCAAATGGAATCCTTATAATAGAAATAATATCATTCATCAAATTTAATTTTTATTCAATATTTGAAAAAGCTCTTTCCAGATTATCATCTCTTTCAAAATAATCATAAGCTAACCACAATCATAATTTATTCAATAATTGCATACATAGGTTAGAGAAAAAGCTAATGCTAAAAACAACTCCTCTGCCAATCTATACAACAGTCAAAAACAAATTTATAATAATAAGATGTCTATAAACAAAATAGATGAGATAATGAAACTTAATTTAGAAAAAAAATACTTCAAAAAACATTTCCACTGTACACAATTTTGATAAAGGTTCACGTCTGATAATAAGTTATAATCCTAGTACATTATAATCCTATAGTTATAATTCTATAAGTTAGAATCCTAGTACAGTAAGTTCCCTATTGAAAAGAAATCATGAGAATTGCATTCTATAATTTCATATCTTGTGGTAATCAGTGAAACTTTGTTCGTAGTGCGAAAAATATAAATAAGAAATGAATAAATCTGTTGTGAGAGATTTTTATCAATAAGAACTTATGGAATTATTGTCCTGTCCAAGCAAAATGCACACACTCTTCAGTCCCTTAAGATAATTATTCTAGTTTGTTGATGTTGTAGAGTACAAAGCTGAAATTTAGCTAAACCATTTCAGTTGGAATTTAAATAATTATGATAACTGAGATTTTGTTCACCATAGGCTACAGTTATGAAAATAGCTCTCCCTCAAAAAGGAGGTTTACTCTTTTTCTAGCAACTTTAGGAGCCCTCCCGCTTCACTCTTTCCTTCAGGATTCCTCTGGATTTTTGGAGGCCCTTGGTCACTAACTTCTAGCCTTTCGTGAGAGTCAGTGTTATCTTGCTAATTGTGGAGTAGATTAGAGAACATTATTGTTATAACATCTGAGATTTTTATTAACAGAGAGTAAACTATATTATGAGTTTTTATTTCCAACTGGTGTGAAGACTTCTCGTAGAATTTAACCAGGAATGAAAAATAATAATTACTCTATTCTATGTGTTTGACTTGGATTATATCGTAGAATTTTATCCTGGGAAACAATCATTCATAATAGCAAAGATTTTTCAGTCACTGATCTCAGGATTATTTGAGTGGAACACTTGGCATTTCAACGTAATTTTCCTGTGGATTTGCCAGTTTTCCCAACTTACTCATTTACTATCCAGTGCTACTTCCAATCAAGGAGTTTATCCTCTAGTACCAAGCATCTCCGCACTTATCGCTAATTATTGCTATCACTTATCACTATCGCTAATATTATTGCTATCACTTATCGCGTTGTTATTTTATTTTTACATTAAAAATATTGTTGTTATTTTATTATTATTACACTTGTCGCGTTGATCTTCTCAGATAACTACCAAGACAATTTATTAACAAATTCCATACCCTAGATTAATACTAGATCAATGTACTAATCAATTGTAACTCTTCATCTGATATATTTTTTTCCAAATTTCAACTATAATACCATAGCTCTACTGGAAGAAAATCAACTTTATTTCAATTATTTTCCTGATGAAGTATTTATATAGTTGTGGAAGCATTAAAGAATTCATTGTTAATTTCAAATTTCCCTCCTTTTCCAGGTGTTGCTATTGGCTGCTGCAGTGTGCGTTGCCTACGCAGCCGAAGAGGCCAAACCAGCAGCCAAGGCCACTGATCTGGAATCCAGCTCATCAGCTGATCTGGAAACCGACAGCACTCCTCGGTCTCGGCTACAAGCTGGCCAAATTCGGCGGCTACGGCTACCCCTCTTACGGCTACTCCTCTTACGGCTACCCCGGCTACGGCTACAGCGGATACCCCTCATACCACCACAGCTACAGCTACCCGTCTTACGGCTATGCTTCCTACTACCCCAAGTACTACAGCAAGCCTTACTACGGTCACGGTTACGGACATGGTTACGGACACAGCTACGGCTATGGAGGTTACGGTGAGTTTTCTTATTCAAATTTTATATTGACATAATTACATGGAACAAAAAGTAGCCTATACTAAAATCAAATCTTGGTGACTGATGATCTTCAGATAAACAAATTAATTATTCTGTTCATTTTTATAACTCCTGATAAATATCTTTTATTAATTTCAATTAGAAAAAAACAATAATTAAAAACTAGCGATTTGCGAATGTTGTTATAGCCTGCAGCACAAAAATAAACAGCTCATACTGTTTAAGAGGGAGATTCTGACAGTTATCGAGGAGGAGGAATTGAAATGAATCATTACCTTTATTAGGGCAGAGTTGGGACTCTATGTCCCGTCTGCTCACAACCCTCCCTAAAGGAAGATAGAGAACAAGAAAGTGTTCGTCAAGTCAGCTGAATCATTTGCGAGTTTCTTTGTTTTGAAGGTTCATATTACTCGAATAGGGTGAGATAACTTGAATTCGAAATTTAAAAAAACAAAGATTTTATAGGAAAATTTTCAGAAATTCGTAGTACACAACAAAAACAATGATAATTCAGAATACCTGAGAAATATCAAATCACAATCCATGCACGTTACAATTAATGATTAGACTTTGTTCCATTATCAGAAAATTGAATTTGATCCAAATACTCAGCGACAAACTAAGGTGTGAATGGTCTTCTAAAGCAGACCTAAATACCTGCAGACCTAAAGCAGACATTCTAAAGCAAACTCCTGTTAATAGACTCCTAAAGCAGAATAATAGTCACGTTTGTATCTCCACATTCCAGTAGAATTGAAACAAAGTTGTCAATTAAAATGAATCAAGTTGAAAAGTAGCATTTTGCAGTTACTGGCAATTAAGTCAAGTAAGAAAATGCCATCGAAATCAGAACCATTGTTGTCCATGTAACATTTTCATGAATAGTACAATTTTAATTCAAATAGTCACCAACTATTACACAATAGATTCAATGCTTAGCTTCAACATAAAAGTTGTTGAATGATTTCGAAATTATTTCATCTACTCTTATCTTGACCTCATATTATATTAAAAAGACCTCTTACTTCACCTCATGATTGACAAATTGAAAAGATACCAATATTTAATGAAAATTCAATTTCTTTAAATATTCATGCAGAAATAATCCATTTAAAGCCAATAAACACACAAAAATCCTCACCTCCCTATTAGCCTGGGCATCATAATGGATATGAACTTGAACTTGTCCAAGAATAGAACTGGTAGCTCCTTTTCTCTGAACAGTTCATCTTAAAACCATTTGAAAATAATATTTCGAGCTCATTATGTAGTTCAAAGGCGTAAGAGCCATGAATATGCTGAAAGACTGAATTGTTTAGTAAAAGAATGTTAATCATTGTTCAAGTTCAAATGTATTCCTATCGTAAATTTCCCTGTACAGAAGTGACAGTTGGTATTACCTGTGATTAGCATTTAGAGTGTGATGAGAATAGTACAGCATATTGAAAAATATATACAATGAATACAACCGTATGTGTATGTGTATACTGTAATAGAATTGTACTGTTGTAAGATGTTCTCATGTACAGCAGTAATCGTACTATGTGTAAGATCTGTCTATACTGTTGGAAGAAGTACGGACAAGTGAATAGAGAGAAAGGAGAAGGGAGTAAAGAAAAAAAGAGAGAGGAAGACCGCGTGAGTGAGAGAATGCGAGAGACATGAAGTGAGGAAGATCGACTAGAGTATAAGAAGAGAGAGAATGAGAGGTCAATATTTGTGTGGGGTATAATGGAAGAGAATGGGAGGTAAATATTATGTTCAAGTTTGTCGTCAATAGAAAAAAGTATTTTATTGTATTTTCAAGTAGAAAATGTTGATCAAAATGTGATGAGATGCCATTAAGGTACTTTAATGTCATCGACGCTGTTTAAGAGAATATTTTTTATTCTTTTTGAGAATGACAGTTTCATACTTTGTGAATGGTCATAATGACCGGGGTGGCCGAGTGGTCTGGAGCGTTACAACCTTCAGTCCGCTAGCGCTACCCGGTCGTGGGTTCGAATCCCACCAGAGGCATGGTCGTTTATGCACCTCATAAATCATCCCTCGCACACTCCATTACCCACGCACAACTAAATTGGAATACTTATGTGGGAATCATACGCAGCAAAAAAAGGGAGATCAATATCAAAAATATGGTTGACTGAAGGGGTTTCTACCGAAAAATTACTTCTAAAGTAGATTGTTAGCCTCATTATAAGGCCAGTAGGCCACTTTCAATTAACACTGCCAGTAGTAATTCACAGTAATTCATGCAGCTCTTCGAATGGGCATAGAGTGTAAGATGACCCCATTTTTGGGAATGAGAGAATTCTTCACTGATAAATAAATTGATAACAATATTCTATTATTTTTGTTTTCAGGATACTCAGCATACAAGCCCTATGGATACTACCACTAGGACTTCAGCCGTGAGAGAGTGTCCTTCTTCTTCCCCTCTTCTTTCAACTTCGTCTTTTATCTTTGTCTATCTTTCAACAACACTGCCAGCCTCAAAGAGTCTGAAAAAATACTTCAAAAATAATTTATTACCTTTCGTTTCTGTATATAGCTGGTCTATATAGCTTCCATTTTTTTGTAAATAAATCTGTTCTTCTTTCCAATATGCCTAATTAATTCACCTCAATGAATCTACTTCCATAATTCTAACTATCTTATAATCATTATAGTAGTCTAGTGGAAAATATTTGAGTCTCTTTATTTGACTTACTAAATTGAATTATTTTATTCCATGTTCTTGTACACGGAAGTTACAATTATGGTAAGCAAAATTTCTTCAACTAAATATCCTTATAATAATATATAAGGATATTAATATTATCAAGGATAAGAATATAATTATAGTATCACTTACCTACTTGTACACGATACCATTATGATGAGGGCTTTAGGTGACTGTAGTGCAAAATATTTTATTAAAATAGTCCCATCATAATCAACTGTACTACCGTACTTATCACACAAATATTATTCGAAATATTTTAATTTTTCAGTTTTATCCAGGTAAGTTCTGACCAGCGAACAAGTCAGAGCCACTAGACTGCGAAGGTTATTTTCATAAAAAAAATATTTAATGAGGCAGCACATTGCATGCAAAATAAAAAGTTCTTCAGTGGATAATTGATTTCCTTAGAACGGCTCTTGCATAGGGTTTGAAATGAAGTTCACAAATCTATGTTAGGTCTGTAAATCTGTTATGTAAATCTGCCTATTTTTAAACTACAACTTCTTATCAATATTTACAAATAATTCGGGATTTAGTCATGAAATTTATATTATTATTTCTATCAATAATACAATGATAATTGTCTATATCTTAATCCGATCACATAATTTACCTCTTTAGTAATCAATTATTTTAATGCTTCATGAAGTCCAGGTAGACGTATATCTGCCTTCCCGTTGTAAGGGCTCACGGACATGGTTGTCATGCTTGACATGCTTGGTTTGCTTGACGAGCTTGACATGGTTGGTTTGTGAATAATTTGAATACTCATTTATTTTATTATGAATTCAAATTTGGTGCTATAATTTCCAACGGAATGACGGATGCTGCTTATTCCCCGTATTTATAGCCCCTTTTGATACGTAATTATCAACTTACTTATCATTATTTTGAAAATATTCACGAAGTATTTCACATTATTCAATATATGAATTGACTACATACTTTTGAAATACATAGTTTTATACAGAGTATGTGTTATGAATATCATTGATTAATGAATGAATGAGAATTGAATATGTATCAATGAATAAATAAGTTGAATTAAAATAATTCTTCTTCAACGAATATGGAGAAAGATAAGCCCTGATCAATGAGGAAGAACTGAGAAAATTGATACTGAATATTCATTCTATATGATACACAACACATTTCAATACATTAGGATTTCAATTTCATTTTGATTTTCGAATACAGTATTCAAATAAACCAAGAAACATTCAACCATTTACCCTGAACTTGAGCAATATCCGTATAAGTCACACACCTCCACTATTTCATCATGACACATTCTCATTATATTTCAATCACGATTTACTTGAGCAAAGTTTGACAAAGCGTGCATGATGTATGTCCTGCGATCGCTGATTTTATTGATAATAACCTGACCGGATGCGTGATACACGTGGACATTGGGAAATTTGTGTCAGACCGACGCTTGATCAAGTAGTGGTTGCGACAATCGAGCTGACATTGACATGGTTGATGTTGCACAGTAGCAGTGCAACTTTGTTGGTCAATTTTCGTTCAACTTTGTTGCTTAAATTTGGTTCAACTTCTATACAACTTCCCTATTCCTACTTTAATCCATCTTCGACACTCAACTCAACTTTACTTCAACTTTCAGCAAATATCTTTCAGCTTTGTGAATTTCAACTTAGTAGTTATAGTAGTAAAATCAGAAAGCAAACTTTAAAATAGTAGTAAAATGAGAAAGCAATCCTCATTCAATTATTCGAATTTAATCCTATTTGCTTTAGCGTTTACTGATTCGTTTTTCAACTTAACATCTAATTTTTAAGTGATGCAATTTGTTGATGTTCAATCTATTCTACTCTAATCCAGCGTGTCGAAAGAATATGTTGACAAATTTTATTAAAAATAAAATAATGTTGTTCGACATTGGCTCAACATTGTTCAAGTAACCTATTTACTGCATCTTATGAATCTTATTTTATTCATCTAAAAAATACTATAAATTGCTATTTAGACTCGAGACTGATTTTATCTAAGTTATCCTACCAAATTATCAGAAATTCGCTAGGAATCTTTCAGTCGAGCCGAAGAAAACATAATTACAGAATTATTGAAATTAATGCAACTGAATAATAATTAAGATAACAATATGCAGATAATAACTTATTATTTAACATATAACTCGGTATTCATTGAATCGAAAAAACTCCATTATATTCCTCTCATGCGAAAATTGTCGGAGCGACAAACCAACAAGCTTCTGCTCTACCTGATTGGTGAAATTCTAGAATCATCCTTCAGATAGCAGCAGCTGCTGGTTCATGTAATGGCTGAAATAAACACACCAGCAAACTCCGCCTTCTTTCCTCCCACAAGCAGCGATTCGAAAAGGAGTTTCTGAATTCCTTCAGTAGGTGGCAGTAGCTGTTGGGTCACTTATAGATAGCTCCTCCTACTCTTCGCTGATTGGCTGACGGCTTATAGACTTATAGACGATTCGAAAAGGAGTTTCTGAATTACTCCAGTAGGTGGCAGTAGCTGTTGGGTCACTTATAGATAGCTCCTCCTACTCTTCGCTGATTGGCTGACGGCTTAAGAGTTCATAACTTTGGAACTGGTCAACAGATAGCAGTAGCTGTTGGGTCATGTAAGCTCACTCGTAAGTGAATACAGATAGATTCTTGTTCTCTCTTATGATTGTTTGAAACGAATCCGACTCTTAATTTGACCAATGGAGTGCAAAAACCTTCTGTGAAGAGTTTACTTTTCGTTTACAAAATGACTCACTAAAGGTATTCTCTATCAATAACAACTTGATGAATACGAATTTATTTTCAATGTTTATGAAAGGAATAAATATTGTGTGTCATTAAGAAATCTTAGACCAAAAAATGAAATATTTGATGGATTATTAAAAAATCACAAAATATCATTGATCCATATAGGTAATGTACAAAATGTCAGAAATTAAAATTGTTATTTCATGATTTACAATAGGCCTACGCATGAAACTTGTTGCTCATAAATTTTTGAGCTCTTTTATTGCAGAAGTTCTATTTTTCTAGGTTGACTTTATATTTTCTATGAGTATTCATTCAGCGGAAGTTTCTCTTAGTTTTAGGCGTTCTTTCCTGTATCACAGAAACAACACAGATACAATTTTAGGAAAACAGGCTCCAAAACTTCAATCGAATCGACTAAAGTTGAAATAAAACCAATAAGCTCTGTAGAATTAGAATAAACCTCGAAAACACCCGAAAGGAAGTTCAAAAAGATTGTCCTTCACATATCGATGATATCTGGTAGAGATTTCAATCTTTCAATCGCAAGTTTACGCAAAGGTATTTCACGCATTATTCAGTGTATATCTATACACCTGATCAGAAATATATTCCCATCACACTCTTACTCATTGATATTACACAATGCTTCCTTTTCCAATCAATATTATTTTGTTCACATATGTTTTGATATATCCTTCTCTGTCTGGAAGCATGTAATGATAGTTCATCACGATACATCATAGTTTGGAGACAGTATATTTATATACATTGTTCATGTGTGTGTCACAAATTAATTGGCAGATTTTTGTGCAACATACAAACTTACGTACCCATACACACATCGCGTGTCTTCGGGTAACGCTTGAGCTAATCCTTGGCCTTAGCTGTAATTTTTCTGTCATGACCTGTAAACTATTATTTTGTTGCAAGTGAGGGTCATGCACGCTGTACACTTTCTTCTAGGTTCATTGTTTCCCAAATTAGTTTTCATTGGAACTTGAGTATTCCTACTTAGAAAGACCCGATTCCGGAGTTTTAAATTCCGTATAATACCAATATTCAACATTTTCTTGATTGATCCCAATAGGAAGTCCTAGGATGAATTTGTCGGAAAATCTTTTTTTCACAGTTCCCAATCATTGATGATTCAGCTTGCACGATCCATTGAACTCTGTAATATGATCTCTACTGGTTTTATTTCTCCAAATTTAATCTTCTCCCCTTCAACAAAAAGAGAACTCATTTCATTCATCGTGGAGTTTAAATTAAATTATTATGACAATGAATTATTATTGATAGAACCTCTAACTAATCAATTCTACGTTCTTCGTATCAAGATGAATACTGTCATACGTACTTCACTCTCAAATTCAGAAGTTTACTTAATTTCATCGGATTTGATTCAAAATTCACAATGTCTTCGATTCCACTATTTGCGATTAACTGTTAATAATGGGACATTACTTTCCACTACAAAAGTCTTGCCTTGTCTTGTATTATTCGTAATTGATAGTATAAATTATTATTTACGTGAGTAAATTCCTTTCGGAGTTCACGCCCATTATCGAAACTGATCACAGATTTTTCATGATGAATTCAAAAAACTTACCTAAAGCAACTCACTCTAGTTCATTGCTAGAGAGTATAAACCATGAAATTTTATGAAAAAGCATTAAATTATATCACATAAGTTATGAGAGTTCAGTATCCTTACTGTTAAATTCTTTCAATTCAGTGATTGGCAATGATTGATTCAAATATCTTGCCTAGGAAACAGAGAGCAATAACTCTGTTTTCTTCCGAGCTGCCCGGCTTTATTCAGTTATTTATTATACGCAAAAACACCTCCTACATAGAAATATCTTCAATATTAATAGCCTATCCCTATTCCCTACTTAAAAGTGTATCCTTTACTTAAAAAATATCAATTTATAACTATAGTTTGTATGATGCTATTTCTAGCGTGAATCCTGAATTAAGTTTCCTCCATACATAAAACAGTTATTGTTTTGTTTTAAAATACAGTAGAAAAATGAATACATATGTAATGAGATAACAATCGTTATTATAATGAAACTGTTGCTTGTGGCAAAGAAATAGAAACCTAATGAGATGATCAGTGGACAGATTATCGTCCATAGGATTCAACTGAGTAATAAATAATGACAAAAAAGCAAAGTTTATATGATAATTAATTCACTTAACCACCTGAGCAAGGCTGAGAAAATCCAATAGTGATTCAAAATGAGTCACTAGTTGGTCACGATTGAAACACGACACGGGGAAACGATGTAAATGATGACGATGTTACATAATCGGAAATCAGGATTGATTGAAAATAAGGAATCAGGATTGTTTTGAAATAAGGATGGTTTCATTTATTTGCAGAGGGAGAATAATTGCAAGCATACATCCCGTTTAATTATATTTTTTATTATTACTGGAGTTAGATTTTTGTAGGCTATAGGCCTAACTGACGCCAAAAAAGTTAGGCGATTTCGTTTGTCTCTTGTACGTGATGTAACCTACTAACAACTGATGTAAAGCTCTCTCGAATCCGAAAACATCATCTAGGCTTAGCTAAATGACAACTCCAATCGACAAATTACTGGTTGAGAGAGAATCGTATACAGCTTGATTATTTCGTCTGACAAGTTACCTGTACTGGTACTGGACTCAGAATCAAAAGAGGGAAGCTCCTTTTCAAGCTACAATTTTCTCCAAGTACTATCTATAATTCAACATTTTATAAAATCTAATCTCTTTGTTTCTTGTTATTCTTACTATTTACTATGGGCCTAATTACTGTATTAGGCCCATGTGCTAAATATGAAATAACACGAATTTTGTATATTTGTATGTATATTATTGTAAAAGGGACTGTTCTGGGCCTTGCCTGTTCTACTCTGGTACTCTTCTATGTATGATTATAATAATTAATCAATAAATATAATTATGATCATGATTATAATATCATTTTTTCGTTCACGGCTCCTCATCTTTTTTCTTCTTCTTTGTCTTTTTCCAACAATTTCCTTCTTCTTATTCTGGTTTTTTTCATAACCTTCTACCTCTCCATCGTTTATTCTCATAAAATCTTTGTAAAATACACTACAAACTGTACTATTGGACAATACTGTACTATTGGACAATAATACTGGTTGATTCAATAATACTTATTGGTTGAATCAAATCTAATAAGAACAAGAAACAAAACTAAAAAAAAACTTATGAGAATGAAAACCAATAAGAAACAAAACTGAGATTAAAATTGGGTAAATCCGAGCTTCACACTATGAATCGTACTCCACCTTCAATGCAACAACTATAGTCTGTCCAAGCAAAGAAGACATTCTGGCAAGATCGGAAAATGAATCCAGCTCGGTCAATATTGGTTCAAAAATAAATTTAGTCTAAAATTTTAGATCAGGATGTTTTCTACAATTCGAAACCAAATTTCATAATTGTTGAACCAGTATTGTTCGAGCTGGAGTCATTTCCCATCTTGCCAGAATGTCTTCTCTGCTTGGACAGACTATGTTATTACTTACAATCTCCAATTATCCACTATTGAGCAACTATCGAATGATAGCCGCTTGGACTTCCTGTCCGGGTGCATTCAAGAGCATGAAATTGTCAACAGAGCTGCGTAGAAATTGAAGGAAATCGTCGCGTTTTTTCACAAGATGTCAGTCTGCCTATAAGGAGAATTAGGTTATGGTCGAGGTCGTTTTTAAGGAGGTTGGAAGGGGGATTTAGTGATTTTGGGAAGATACTAGTATTGCTAAGATGAGAGGAGAATTAATTAATTGATTGAATTATGTTTTGATTGTTTCTTTGAGATGATACAATAAAACCATACAAAATACATGTGTCACTGTGAATAAAGAAAGTGATACTCAAATATGTCACTGTGAATAAAGAAAGTGATACTCAAATATGTCACTGTGAATAAAAAAGTGTGACTCAAAAGGAATAAAAGTGATACTCAAATATGTCACTGTGGATAAAAAAGAGCCATAATTTGGAGAAATGGTTACATTTCTAATGTATTTTATTATTCTTATTTTTCTTGTTTCACCCTCAATCTTTTCCGTATGTTCTTCAATCTTTAATATTCTTCCCTTTTTTCCCCATTTGTATTCTCTTTTCTCCCTTTTCTTCTAGTTTCTATCTATTATCTTTATTATTATTTTGTTCTTACTTACCTCTCATGTTTTCATCCTTCTCAGTGGCGTATATAGAAAAAATTTTCGTGGGGGGCCAAGCAGCCACGGATCCAGATAAGAGATGACGGCTTCTTTTTAGATAGCCAAAACCTACGACTCATATTATCCTCCAAGAGACAGAGTATCGGCTTATATTCTCCTCCAAAAACGGAGAGATATACGCTGTATCTATGTGATTGGGTTGTCGTCAAAGAATAATTGTGTACCGAGCCTTGGTCCTGTTGGTTAGCAGACCGGCGCGTTATCACTCACTCCAACGAGCCCCTAAATTGATAATACAGCCACAAATAATAGAATGAGAGAACAAAATGAGATTACACAAATTTACTTAACGTGTAAAAATAATCTCATTTTTGCAAATTTTCCAATAATACCTTTATTTATTGAAAATGTGAACCATAATGGCATCATACACGGATATGTAACTTAACTTCAACTCAACAAAATGTCAGAAAAGTGATTCTATGGGGAAACATCAAGAATTTGTCATCCAATACCCATTCCTAGAAAACCATTGTTCACCTCCAGGCTCTCTTTGTTCCATGCTCACCTCTCAATGGACGTGTTTGAACTCAATTTTGTATTATATCATTATCATTCAATCCCTTATACTTCTTGTTTCATCACTTAAGAATAGGGCCTATAAAAAAATGTAAACATATTATAGGCTATATTATATCTGCTATAAGGGCCGTAATTCCCGTCTACGGCCCTGAATCTGCACAGAACATTTCTTCAATAGACATTATTTCCATCCGTATAGTTAACTGCTGTCGACTCATGTCTTCTCAAAATTTAAAGCTCAACTTAAATTGAGTCAAGCTAATGCTTATAATCAGAATAAAATAGCATATTTAAGCTGTTGGGGATGGGGTGAGGAATTTTTTCATATTTTTGAGTTCAAAGTAAAGTTTGATAGCTCTATTTTCTAAAGTTGAATAAACATATAAATTAAGAATTTATGCTGTTCAACTCTCAGCAATCAGTACTTTTTTGTGACCACTTAAGCAGCAGTAGAAGGACGATTTTTGGTATTTTTCTTTGTTATTTTAGTTTTGAAATAACTTTAGAGCACTTTATTTCAATAGTATTTAATATATAATAGATTTCTGTGTTTTCAATCAATAAGTGCGGTTTATTTTAATGTTTCAAATAAATGAATAAAATTATCCTTGTCTACCTCAACCCACTTCTCCTTCTTCTCCAACTCCTCCTCCTCTTTGTCCACCTCCTCGTTCTTCCCAAGAAGAATTAGAAAAATAAGAATAAGGAGAAGAAAAAGAAGGAGAAGTGGAAGAAGAAGCAGCGACCTTGTGACTGGCTGAATGGTGGTAAGCGCGTTTATTGTGAGTTTTCCCAGGATATGGGCAGCGCTATAAAAGCTAGGCGCATCCCTTGGCTCAGACATCAGTTCACTCCGATCCGGTGGAAAAAGACTGTCTGGTCTGTCGGTGGTGTCACTTGCTTCCCGCTGAAAAGCTCAAACTTTTATTCCCTCGTCAAAAACGCCATGGCCGCTACCTGCAGAGTTACCGTAAGTTACTGAATTTATACTGAATTTTCTTTTCTATTCAATTTGAAAATATTATTGATAAATTTTGTAGAAAATACAAATACAAATTTTGTAGAGAATACAAATTTCATTTTAGTATGGGTGATGCCAACTTATAGAGTGTAGGTAAATGAATCCAAAGTGAATCAATATTATGACTTATAATAGAAAATTTTCAAAATTGGAAATTTATTCAATGTGTTACAATTCAAATTCGAATGAGAATACTATTTTGTATAATACTATATTACCAATATAGTTATGTATCTCTCGATAATCACACTCTAATATTGCTTTAATTTTTTTTAGATAGGAAATCATACTTTATTCACTTATTGTGGTCTCCATTAGTCTCCAATTAAAAAATACAGTATTCCTAATTTAAATCTAAAAACATAATAGCGTAATGTTTACAACACGATATTTGAAAATATTGAATGACTTTTCTTTTATTCATTTATTCAATCAATGGTACAGTTTGCAGAAGTCAATGACCCAGCTAATATACAACAATTTTGATTTCCAACTAGAAACACAATGATATTCGCAATGCAATAATATTTGAAAATAGTGAATTAATATTTTCTCTCGCTCTTTTCAATTTTCTCACAATGGTTGTAGATACTGGTTTAATTTTATCAAGATTCTCAAATAGAATAAAGTCTTTATAGACTTGAAAGTGATTTTCATCTATTCTCGGAAATTGAGCAGGCTAGCAGACATTAGCTTCCCCTGATTCCAATGAGGACTATTTAAAAAAGTTGATAAATTATCCAAAAATCTGTGCATTGGATGTAAAATAGATCTGTCAGATTTGTGTAAGATGTACAATAATGTAATAATTAGGTCTATAATTCATGAAACGGCAATGACTATGGAGAATCTTAAAGTTGAAACATACAACATCGAAAAATGGTCACTCTAAAGAGATAACGGTAATCTCAAACGCTTTTTAAACAATAGCCAAATCAATATCGTTCGTAAAACCTTTGAGCCAAATCCAAATGAGCAATCCGAAATTTTAAGGCTACTTTTCCCACGACACTCTCAACAATTCATTTCTTAACGCACATTCCTAGGCGTCAAATCACAACTAGCCATAGTTAAAGTTGAATGAAGCATGACTTGATTCATGATTAAGTACCTCAAGTCCCTTTTTGGGAGGGGCTTAACAATGATGCAAGCTATATAATCAGAGTAAGCAGGTGGAATCTGAATTATTGGTGACAGTAGTGTTCAGGTGATAGCATATCAGTTTCTCCATCCCCCACAATGGCTTCAAAAATTCCAGTAAGTAGTTTTTCAGCACTGGAGATCAAGTATTCTTCTTAGAAAATAATGTATAGCACTATCAAATTTCCATCTTTTTCATTCTCTAATTTTAAATTTTCTTCTTATAAAATAATGAACAACATTCTGAAATTTCTATTGATATTGTGAAAAATTGATGAAACATTTATATTAGGAAGTTCTGGTAAATAAAATGGGAGGAATATTAAAGAAAGTTCATATCTATTGTTTTGTACTTTTCAACCTCGCCTTTTCCTAAGTAGGTATTTTAAATATGTAATTAGTTCAGTTTTTTGTCATTAACAAAATCAAATAGAAAGTAGGATAGTAGATATTGCTACTGATCTTGATAATATATTTCAGCCTGATTGAAAATTCCAATGGAAATTCGATGTGTTTTGAAATGGA
This sequence comes from Sogatella furcifera, assembly GCA_017141385.1. Lineage (NCBI taxonomy): Eukaryota > Metazoa > Arthropoda > Insecta > Hemiptera > Delphacidae > Sogatella > Sogatella furcifera. The sequence goes on from CM029556.1 coordinate 20,795,386, forward strand.
TTACTGTAATAGTACTTGAGTTTTACAATAGTAGACACTGATATTGAGGATTGAAACTTACTATTGAATGAAACTATGATTTGTTTTGAAATTTATTACAGTAATAGTATTTGAGTTTAACAACAGTTGAAGAGCTCATCTATTATTTTGTATTGTTTTCTGGTGAGCAAAAGCTTCCAAGCATCAATATAATTTCCATAGTGTATTCAATTTCATTGTCCCCCATTTTCCCCCCAAAATTACGTTATGATTTGGGTTTGAGATTTTATTAACGGTTTACAAAATTCATGTTTCCTGAAGTTCTTTGACAAATTGGTAGTATCATTTCACAATTTGCTTGGAAAACCCAGCAGGTAAATGACACAATTGTGTTTCGAGAAAATAGCTAATAATTCTCATTTCGTTACTTATTGTACGTGTAAATAGTCCCAATAATTCAAATGAAAATATAGAATCACTTATTAGAAGTAGGTCATTCTTTCTCTTAAGATATACTCCTTCAACAGACTATAACTTGAGGTCTTTATTGTGAAGGTCTCCACCATATCACAATCTTATCAACATTCTACAAACTTTTGGAACAGCGGTACATCACTTTACAAATAAGGTTATATCAATAATATTGTTTGTCACAAATATATGGCTTCATTCTCAGCAAATATCATGTCACAACACAATATACGAGTATTTCTTATTTTCTGCTTTTTTCTACATTTCACACACGCAAAGGAATAACGGTGGACTGCAATTATTGTGTATATACTGCAATATACATATCTACATGAAGAATGGACATCAAGAAGAGTGAATGAAAGACAAGAAGTAGAAAAAAAAGGAGAGAAGAAGAAGAAGAAGAAGAAGAAGAAAAAGGAGGAGGAGGAGGAGAAAATGGAAGAGGAAAAAAGAAGAAGATAAGGAGGAGAGGGAATGAAAGGAGTTGAAGGAATAAGAGGAGAAGAAGGAAGAAGGGAGAAAACGGTGGAGAAGAAGGATGAGAGGAGAAACAGAAAGAAGAGGAGAAGAAAGAAGAAAAAGAGAATTAAAAAAGAATATTCTAGACAACTTCTCATAGCCAATCCTTGACATAAAAAGTTGGAAGGACGCAGGATGCTTGAAAGTACATAATTATAATTAGACGTCTTATCCTTTCTTGATTGACTTCCAATACTATGAGAAAATCCTTCAATAATACAGTAGGCTAATTATTATTTTCCTCTCATAGGTATCGATTATATGTTAGTTTTTGTATGGATTATTTCAAACAATAATAATTCATTACATAAATTATTATCGTTCATATATTCTATCATCATTTTAATTGAAAATGTTCCGACTTGCTACTTGTCAACATTAAGACTATCAATCATAAACTGAATAAAGGTACCTAATTACATTGAATTTTTCCTGTAATTAATAGGATACGTGTTAATTCACTGTCAACGAACAAGCTATGCTTTTGTTGACAGTGCCTGAAAAATGCATCTTAGAAAATTATGTCATTCTATGACAATAAGTAGATAGGAAACACTTTTTTTATAAAAAATTATTTGTTTTCTTGTAGTTGATTTATTCAATCTCCATTAATTTGAATTTGAATTTCAAATTCTTCATTCAAGTTCAATCTAGATACCGTACAATGTTACATCTTAGATTGTTGACACCAATTAAATCTTGAAACAACCAATTACCAAATTTGATTGAATGGCTATCAACTTTAAATTCCTTGCAAGGCCAAAACTCCTTACAGCTCTGCACCAATTTCCAGATTTCACACATTTTGATTCGGTTTAAAACAAATAAAAATCTAGGAGACGGAAATGAACTGTGAAATGTTTAAATTAACTGCACCAAATACTTGAATCAATTCGATTTGTTACTATAGTCGATTTCCAGGATCGAATGAATGAATGAATTGAGTAGTGAATGAAATAATTGCTGGATCTTTTATAAGGCGTGAACCTCTCGAGTTTCAAGGTCATAAAATCCACGATCCAGGAACACCATGATGTCGATTGCCATAAAAATAGCCATAAAAGAAGCTTATGCCAATCACCTCATTGTTATTCTCTCCATAGTTTTTTAATTGTTTTATTATACTGTTTAATATTTGCGAAGACATTGTCAATGATAATAAATTCGTTAATCGATCAGTGTCCTTATGATGTTATCGATAATCTACTTATGTAATGTCTGATGTCTAATACACGAGTCACAAAGTTGGAGATGCATGCATGCATAATAAAGATGCATGTGTAGTAATAGTTCCGGAACTTTGGATTGAGTATTGAATTTAAATGAAATCAAGTAGGCTCATTAGGCCATAGCTATTAGCTAGTATGGCAATAATGCAATATATTGCCATTCAAGTTAGAATAGCTATTGAATTTTTTTCCCACTCAATCATCATAATCTCCTACTTCTGCTGAAATAAATCTATCCCCGATAGCACAAACAGCTAGGGTGCAGCTGATTTCCAGCTTGAATGTTCCATACAACAAGCTGGATTCAAGCTTGGAACTTACAGTCTGAAAGCTGTAATACAGCTTGATTCAAGTTAAGAAGTTACCACGTTTCAAGTTGTTTACAAAGCTTGAAAGTTCAAGCTGGAATCAAGTTTAATCATCCAAACTTAAAAGTTCAAGCTGGAATCAAGGTTGATTCTAGCTTGAAACAAGCTGGACTGTAGCTGGAACATTCAAGGTTGATTTCAAGAATACAAATTCCAGCTTGTTACAAGTTTAAAACTTCCAGCTTGATTGCTTACAGCCTGTTACAAGTTTGAATTAGGCTGGTTTGATCAAACTGGAACTTCCAATTCAAAATCCACTTAATTTACAGCTTGAAATAAACTTACGTGCTAACTGGGATTGATTGAGATAATAAATTGAGCGAATTGAATTTAATTAATAAATTAAGAAAAGCTATTGAACATAAACTATCAAGCATTAAATACAACTAACTTACTGCAAAATTATTTCATCCATAATTTATTATTTGAACATTATAATTATGCACCACCCAAATCAAATCATGTATTTCTTTATTTTTATTCAGGAGGATGAATTTCATTTAATATTCAATAATTAATTAATTTTATTTAATTTTCCAGTTCATCCTGGCCGTATTCGCCGTCGTGCTAGCTGTAAGCTGGGCAGCCCCAGCTGATAAGCAGGCCGACGTTGAGCAACTGCAGGTGGAATCTGAACCCAAAGATCTCAAAACTGCCAACTCCTACGGCCTGGGCTACGGCTACCCGTACGGCGCTTACGGCGGTCTATACGGCTATCCTTACTATGGATACGGGCTTGGTTACGGATATGGATACGGTAAGCTTATGAGTTTATACTAAAAGGTACCAATGAGTTTCATTATCATTATTATTAGCATAAAAACTGAGAAGGTCCACAGCCTACATAACCACCATTTCTAATAATCATAATGAGAAATTGTGATAGTTCTTGATTTTAATTAAAAATGAATGAATGAGTTTTTATTCATCAAAAGGGCCATACAAAGAGTTGCGTACAATTAATTAACATTATAATAGCAATTGACAGTTATTGTTTAACAATATGTGTTCCAATAACCATTCAAACAATAATAATTGTTCAATTGTTTTCAATTTTCTTGATTTTGATTGATTAATTTTATTGCTGTCAATTAAACAATAACTCTCATCAATCATTTATTACCTTTAGTTATCATATTTATTGATTAAGAATTGATGTCAACGTTAATTCTATGATAATGTAAATAGCTCATAAATGTGATTAATTTTTGGTAAATTTATAGATTTTATACTGTAAACAATATAAATCAGTCGAGGGAATGGTAAAACTAAAAAATTTCCTTTAACAGTACTGTATTGTATTTCTCCATACTGTACTTGATAATCCTACCATTCAGCAGAAGTATTATTTTAAAAATATTTTACAAGAAAAGTCCATCTCGGAGGTTACATGTTAAATGTAACATTTAATAATGTAATATTTAACATTTACATGTTAAATATAAAGTTCCAGCCCATACCAAACTTACAAATTACACAGGCAGAATTACACTTTAGTGTCCTATATTTCAGTGGCGTATTCTCCAGGCTAGCTAGGCTAGCTGCGAAGCCCAACTAGTTCTCGTAGAAAATAATTTTATTTATATGTACATTTGAAAAGGTTTTAATATTTGAAAAAATTAGTAGCGAATAAATATAGTATATTTATTTCTCTTTCCCTCCATGATGAGCCTCGAAAGAATTTTCACTCGTCTCTACAAAGCTACTTTACTCGTTTTTACTCCTATTTCCAGACTTTTTCTACAAAATCTACATTATAATTTATCGTGACGTTATTATTCACAGTTGAACTTTGAGTATAATACTCTGTCCTGCTCGATTGAAGAATTGCTAAGCTTAATCTTAAAATCATCATTGAAAATTCAATCCCAATTTATTCACTTTTCTAGCTTATAAATTGTTCTACTTTTCTTCAAAATTATTATTACCGTATGGTACCGTGACATTCATAATATGATGGGTATGTTATGAATTATGTAATACGTTCTCCAACTAGTTAGAAAGGTAACAGAACTCTCGAGTCAACTCGATTTGTATACTTGATAAGGTTTCAAAAATATAATAATTTGTAGAATGAAGTGAAGTAGGTCTTACACAGTTTGCAAGATCACAAAATCAAAAATTTATCAATGTACCCATTTTCTTTTCCAGCCCACTACCCAAGGTACTACTATGGTGGATACTACGGCGGCTATCCTTTCTACGGTTGAGCGATAGTACAAATTTCATGAATGAACTCGTTTTATGAATGAACTCGACTACTGCATTACTCACTTCGTCATTTACAACTACACCATCACTACCACACTACCAATATCGATGAATGACAGTGAACTTCGAACCCAGTTCGATTGCTGGTTACCAAAAATCTCAACATCTTCTACAAATATTATTGTAAAATAAACTCTTTTTGTAATAAAGATCGTACCAAACAAAACTTTGTAACTTATTTTGTAAAAATCACTCACTATACTATAATACAGTCAAACAAAAACACAATATCTCCAACAAAGTTTGCAAAGAAATAAGTTACTATCACAATTTATAGTAGCATAACTGAATGAAATATTACTGAATACCAAAAATCATTGAACAATTTAGCTGAATACTACCAGAGACGATATTTTATGATTGTAGTATAGTCTTTGATAATACTTACCCATTTCACCTTCCATAGATTTATTAAATCAGTGCCATCAACTTTAAAATCACGAAAAAATAGCCGTATAGCTTGAAACCTACGTGCTACGTCACACAAAAAGCAATTTAGATTATCCCCAGTTTAGATTATCCAGCCTCTGTACAGCTAAGATATAGCTTTTTGAAGAGGAACCATCTCAAAAGCCGCAATTAAAGATTTCTGTGATTACTAATCTAACCAAATGGCTGTGAAATCCATTGAAAATAGCAAAAGAGGCTATTGATCGTGCAAGCTGAGAAGACACACCATCACAATACACGTTAAATTATAAAGACGTGTCTTCTGAGCTTTCGCAAACTATACTCTAGACTGGATAATCTATGGATAAGCTGATAATGGATATGTTGACTAGATCATCCAGTCTCTGTACAGCTATGTTATAGCTATTTGAAGAGGAACCATCTCAAAAGCCGCAGTTAAAGATTTCTGTGATTACTAATCTAACCAAATGGCTGTGAAATTTATTGAAAATATCTTTCATGAGAACATTCCAATGAGTTTTTCAAAACAAGATAGAACTCATTTGAAGTTTTTGAAGATGGCTCTTATGAGTTATACTCGTAGTTGAGAATAATGGATAATAATCATAACATTAATAATTTACAATAACTATATATAAAGCGAAATGGCACTGATTCATTCATTCATTCATCACCAGAACTAAAAATCCACTAAACCGAATGCGTTCAAATTTGGCAGGCATGTTCTATTGGACGTTTAGACGCGCGCTAAGAAAGGATTTTAAAAACTTTCCTAGGATACACCAAATATTTTAGTTTTGGCGTTTTCCTCATTTTTTCGAGAACCAATCGGTAGAAAATGTTGATATTTGGTGGCAGGTTCAGATAAGGTCTAGAAATGTTGTGTTGAAATATTTTTGAAATCCGTTCAAGATTACGCCAGTAACCAGGTTTTCAAAATTGTATATATTGGGGTTGCATATCTTCCACTTCAGACGACCAATTCTTACTGTAAATTCAATGATTCAGCGAGATTATAGATGAACTAATTGGGAAGATATTGAATCAAGTTTCAAACTGCCAATATTTTTACTATTTTTGGAGTTTTTCTTAGATTCGAGAACCAATTGGCAGAAAATGTTGAAATTTGGTAAACAGGTCCAGATTAGGTCTAGAAATGCTGTATTCAATGACTAGTGGGTAATAATCATAACATTAATAATTTACAATAATATAGAGCGTACAACAGGATTTCTCTCAAAACTGTTCCTTTTATAATTTTTAAAAACAGTACAAATGTAGGACTATCAAATATGATATACTGTAATGGAAAAATAATAATATATATAGTACATAAGATGATATTATAATAATGATCATGAATATAAAATTAAAAGAGCCAGTTTCTCAATGGATTAAGAACGTAGGCTATTGTTTGATTGGATATTAAACTTAAGCACTTCAAAAATTATTTTCCTTGAATAATTATTATTTTCCTTTAATAATTCCTTGATGATGAATAATTAATCTTCTTCTTCCTCAGCTTATTTCCGTTTCTATACGGGGTCGCTGTTTCTGGTCAGTCGCCTCCAAGTGTCTCTGTCCTCATATTCACCGCCATCCAGCTCCATTCCCCTGCTTCTCAAATCCCTCTTCACATAATCCCTCCAGCGTCTCTTCGGCCTTCCTCTCCCTCTTCTACCCTCCACTATCACGAATAATTAATGTGAAAATAAATTACCATTAACATAATTTACATAATTAATGTGAAAATAAATTTAATTCGGAGATGTTATATTGTTCAGCTATGGGGCTATTGAACTATTGTAACAAAATTATTGCTAGAGCTTCTGCTTTTAGTACAAGAGTTCAATCATGTCTTCAAGAGACTTAAGAAGTATAATTTATTGCGAACTTACAACTTCAATATGACATGTTCAGCAGTTTCAGCCAGAGTATGATACTGTATAAATTGGGCAAAAACATATCAGAAGCAAAAAATAGAATCATTATGGATCTGATTTGTTTGAGGACAAATAGTGACATTATTGGAAATATAGAATAATTATAGTTTCATTTTTAACAATTCATATTAAGTTTTCCAGAAGGCTGTAAAATAAAGCCTATTTATGAAAGATTTGTTTAAAAACAATCTAATATATTCACCGGTAAATCAATTGTAAATTGCTTTGTGAAGAAAATGCAAGAACCCAATAATATTATTACCATCATCATCTGCTGAAGGAAAATCAAGCCAAACATATAAATTCATTAATTAACATGAAATAAGATTAAAATATTGATTGGCTTATTGAGAATAATATGTACAATATGACATTATGATATCTATAAAAATTATTATCTATACAAAATTAATGGAATAGATAAAAACTTATTGAAAAATTAATGATTTGGATGATTGAGAGAATGAATAATTCATTCCTGGTTGATTAGGATGAGAGAATTTGTTGAATAATGACCCTTATCAATAATATGATTACTGATTCGAATGCTCAAATAACAAAAAAGCTTGGTAATGGATAGAATACTACAAAACTTATGTTTGAAAAAACAAATTTATGAAATTCCTATTCAACCATCTTATGTTATCTAATATTAGAATATATAAATAGACAATTTTATTTGAAAATTTAATCGAGTATAATAAGCTAGAACTTTCTGAGATTAATTTACTGTCGAAGATATAATATTTTTTAGTTTTGTAAGTGTAAAAGATTGAAGAGCTGTGGTCAAAATACTCATTTTGAATTTAACAATGCCTATTCTCTTGTGAAAGTTTATTCGAATATTGGAATGTATATTGGAATAAAAAAGCACTCAAATGCTGGACTCTGTTTATTGGCATCAGAATAAATAAGAATTACAATATTCATTGATATTATTGTAGATATGATGCTGAACTGTTGTGACTGTTTCTTAATTTTTTTAAATTTATGTAATGATTTTTAGAAACTTTTAATTCTCGTTATGCTTATTATTTTTCTCATGATAATCAGAAATTATGGTTGGATTATTTATTACGAATAGTTGAAAAATAAATGAAAATCAAACACCCTTTTAAAACAGCCCTAAGTTTTAAAATTCAGTTTTTATTACGAATAGGTATAATTTACAAATAAATAGAATTAATAGTTCGTAGTTTTCAGTTTGACAAGTATCTAGTTCCTCTAGGTATCCAGAAAATGAAAAATAATTATAATAAAAATTAGTAGTACGTGTACGGTAGCCTACCGCCAAGTATGGAATAAAGCCTAGGAATCAAAAGTCCATAACTACTGTACAACAAGACCTGAATGCTGAATATCATGTTCCATTTGAAAAATTCAATAAGGACGGAATATTGAAGATTATTTTTATTATTCTAAAAAGAACATAAGAACAAGAATCTTCAGGATTTTATTGGAAGGGATTGAAAATAAATTAAAAATAACAAAGCAACAAAACAATCAATGGAATAGTAGCCTACCTTGTGATAGAACAGAGTACTTCTTTCAGCTAGCTAACGAATAGGTCTTGCGAAATCCCCATATAATAGTGCAGAATACTTCTTTTAGTAAGTTAGTTCTAGCATTTGCTGGTAGAGGGCAGCAGTCTACAGAGCATAAAGAAGAGGAAATGCTTATCATTGTATATATGGAAGAGTATGGAGTAGAGACTGTAGCTCAGATCAATAGTTTTTGCACAGCTTGTAAAGCAATCTCTTATTTCTCATACCAAATTCAGTAGATTTTTGTATTCATGAGATCATGAGACATAATGAGACCGCTCATTCCTATTATAGTTTGTCCAAGCAAAGAAGACCCTCTGGCAAGATGGGAAAATTACTCAAGCTCGGTCAATTTTTGTTAAAAAATTATAAATTTGATCTCAAACAGGGCCCTCGCGTGGGGTGTGCGGAGTGTGCGACCGCACAGAGCGCCACGGTCAAGGGGGCGCCGCGGCGGCTGATGCAAAACGGGAATTTTTAACATTTCAATTGGGCTATTAGAATAATTTTTAAAGAAATTCATTCTACTAACAACTTGAATCCACAAGAAATTATTTCCTCTGCATAAACCAATTCATCTTAATGAATTGATCAATTGAATAAACACGATTAATGTATTAAGCAAGCCAAGAAACGCCCATCTTAAATTTGATTCTATTGTTGAATGACAACCCCGTTACACCCTGTCGACCAATCACAAGTCAGTTTCCGATAAAAACTTCTTCCTAATATTTTTACCGAATTTTTGTAGTTTTTCAATTTTATTTTCTGGCAAGATGTCGGTATTAGCTCATGAATAGTTTGAGTTCGATTTCATTATATTCATCGTATAGAAAATAGTTTTAATGAGTCTAAGATTGGAGTGCGAAATAATATTTCCATCTCATTTCATACAGCATAAAACTATTAAAGTCTAGGACTGGCCTAAGTTACACAATAAAAGTTAAACTGAGTCTAAATTCTATAAATAAATTCTTCAAATACTAACTTGATAGAATCTAACCAGCCTGAATACATGAATAAATATCATATTGGCACAAGATTGTCAATAGTGAATCAGCGTAATTTTTTGTGTATGATACACCATCCATCATTTTCTTGCTAGCAGCCATTTTCTAAGACAGAACTCACGAAACACCGTCCACCAATAAGGAAAGAGCAGGCGGGGGATGAAGGCGTGTCCATCAAGTCAAATCTGAAACATCACCCGTCAACTACGAAAATCTAACCTAGTTTCGAACTTTATTATTCATCAAAATTTGGTATGAAGACGTTTTGGACATTAGTCTGTGTTTTCAACCAATAAGTTATTGTTTCTGTAAAATGAATAAATAAATAACTGCTGGCTGCTGCCGTCTACTGCTTGAATTTGTAAACTTCTCTAACCGATGTTTTCGGCCATTCAGTAGGTTGTAGTTTGTAGGCGGAGCTTGGAGGCGTATCCAATGGAAGTCGAAGCAAGTCACCCTATTGCTACTGACATCTGCTGGCTGAATTCGGAACTATTCCAAATGTTATTCAAGAAAGTTGGGTAGAGCAGGGAAAATGGCTGCAATCTTCAATTTGTTTGTTATTAAGTTTCCGAGTTTTTGTTAAAACATCTTTATTCCCAGTGAAATAATGATGGTAGCCAATATTTTTCTGAGAAAAAATATTATTCCCTTCCTTGTGTGCTTTCAAGCAAACTAATAAAATAAATTGATCAATAATTAAAAATTTAATATTTAAATTTTTAATGATAAAGTTCAGTGTCATGTGACAGTTTTTGTCGATATAGATAGCCTTTAGTTTTTTTTATTGATTCCTGTAGGCTTTTGCTTATCACGTATCCAATAGCCTACACAAAAAATTCGAAACAATACATGTTGGAATGGGTCATTAGAATAAGCAAGTCATTATAATCCTTTTTGCCACACCACATGCAACAATAGGATTGCTTATGAGAAAAATGTAGACATGCAAGGTAACTAGAATTAGTTTAGCTTTGAATATATCATAATATGTTGGATTGCATTTGTCCGTTAATGGGGGTGGGGTACCTGCCAAAGTCTCGCACAAGGCGCCAAAAAACCACGCGAGGGCCCTGATCTCAAATTGTAGGAAACAATATAGATACTACTGCTAAGATCACATTTATAGTTGTTGAACAAATATTGATGAAGTTGCAGTCATTTTCCCATCTTGCCAGAGGGTCTTCTTTGCTTGGACAGACTATAATAAGATCGCTCATCGCTAATGACATGAAAATATCTCATTATTTCAGAGCACTCGATAATATTATTGAATGGCAATACTTACGGGATTGAGAAATTTCATGATCAAGAAAACCTTACCTTTCTAATGTGCATGCCATTGAAGAAGTAGAATGCTCTGTAGAAAGCGAATCTCTGTTAAAATAACTACAATTGAATGAATAAATGTGAAAAATATCTCTGAATTTGAAGAGGTTTTGGTATTTTGAAAAGCGTGCAGTTTTCTGGAGATGATGTTTCAATTAGTCATTCCAATTAAACGTCATCTTAGAAACATTTACCTTGATTTTTAATTCATTAGTCGAGTCCTATAAAAACAGAAAAAAACATGACTTGTGACGAAAAATATCTCACTATTTCTGTTGTTTTCACTAATTTAGCCTATTATTTATTTCAACTAGTTTTTCCAGTGATTTTCCTCTGCTACTCTAACTTATAAAGCTTTAGTAGAGGATTTACTTTGAAAATTTTCTTCAGTGCTAAATTCCATGTTGAATTCATGTTAAAACTTAACTTTTCTTTAGCCAAGTATTAGATTGCAAAATAAATAATAAATAAAATCTATATCTATATAAGCGAAATGGCACTGACTGACTGGATGATTCATTCACTGACTGATTCATTCATCACCAGAACTAAAAATCCACTGAAGCGAATGCGTTCAAATTTGGCAGGCATGTTCAGTTGGACGTTTAGACGCGCGCTAAGAAAGGATTTTAAAAACTTTCCAAGGATACGCCAAATATTTTAGTTTTTCTAGAGTTTTTCGGCGTTTTCCTCATTTTTTCGAGAACCAATCGGTAGAAAATGTTGATATTTGGTGGGCAGGTTCAGATAAGGTCTAGAAATGTTGTGTTAGAATATTTTTGAAATCCGTTCATGATTACGCCAGTAATCAGGTTTTCAAAATTGTAGATGTGTTGCGGGTTGCATATCTTCTGCCTTGATACGACCAATCCCAACTGTGAACTCAATGGTTCAGCGAGATTATAGATGAACTAATTTGAAAGATATTGAATCAAGTTTCAAACTATGTCCGATATACTTCCCAAGGTTACGCTTAATATTAGCGTTTTACTATTTTTTGGAATTTTCGGAGTTTTTCTTAGACTTTTCTAGAACAAATTGGCAGAAAATGTTTCAATTAGGTAAACAGGTCCAGATTAGGTGTAGAAATGCTGTGCTCAATAAATTTCAAACCCCTACTGAACGGAATTTGCAGGCGAGCAAAGCGAGCCTGTTTGTCTCAGCTGACACTGACAGAGGTTTTGCAGGCGAGCGAAACGAGCCTGTTTGACTCACTTACACTGCCTATACTGTCGGGGGCCCAGGGGGCGGAGCCCCCTGGTTAGGCGGAGAAGGCGAGCGAAGCGAGCCTGCCGGCTAGTAACTAATAAAATAAAGTTTTATTTGAAAAAAATGACAAGTTCCACTTCTTACACCAGGAATTCGATGTAAAATAAGCAAACCCGCATAAAACCTCACATTTTCAGCAACAAGTTCAGTGTATACTATACAGGCACGGCTTGGCTGGAAACTCAATGTAAATCATCCAAACAATGCGAATAGAATTGATTTCAATCGCAAACTATCAATTATGTATCATCAACATAAATCGACAACTTTGATTTCAGAAATTATTATTGCACTCTTTCAAACCAGGAAAACAGCACACCTCACACTATACGGATGAATGACCTCAGCTAGAGAGAGTAAGAAAACGAGAGCGAAAAGAGAGGGAGAGAGTGAGAGAGAGAAAGAGAGAAATAAATGGAAGAGAGAAGGAAAGAAAGAAAGAGAGGGAGATAAAAAGTAAGGGAGTGGAAAAAATATTGACCTCAGCCTTCAAATCAATAAATAATATTCCTAACAATGAATTATTTATTGCGGTTTGATAACAATTATTATTGACCAGTGAGTGACGTAATTATATTGTTAGACTTTTGTTACGAAACAACAGTTTGTTGGTGGTTGTTTGCACTGATGGGTGATGATCAGACTGACTTGAACAAATGAATGAACTCCTATGCGTTGATTTTTTGAAAGATTGTTGAGGAATGAATTTGGAGCAGGAGAAGAAGAAGAAGAAGAAGAAGAAGAAGAAGAAGAAGAAGAAGAAGAAGAAGAAGAAGAAGAAGAAGAAGAAGAAGAAGAAGAAGAAGAAGAAGAAGAAGAAGAAGAAGAAGAAGAAGAAGAAGAAGAAGAAGAAGAAGAAGAAGAAGAAGAAGAAGAAGAAGAAGAAGAAGAAGAAGAAGAAGAAGAAGAAGAAGAAGAAGAAGAAGAAGAAGAAGAAGAAGAAGAAGAAGAAGGAGAAGAAGAAGAAGAAGAAGAAGAAGAAGAAGAAGAAGAAGAAGAAGAAGAAGAAGAAGAAGAAGAAGAAGAAGGAAAATAGATATGAAAAGCTGAAGTGGAAGAGAAGGGAGGATAAATATTTGAAAAGAGATGATGCGAAGGAGAGATAGGAGAAGAAGGAAAGTGTAGAGAGATTATGAAGGAGAAGGATGAGGAAAAGAAAGAAAAGGGAAGGGACGCGAAAGAAAATATAAATAAAATGATCATTAAAAAGGAAAATAAGAGCTTATCAACAGAACAGAGAGAGTGAGAAGAAAGTGGAAAAGTGAAATAATATCAAAACAAAACAATAGTATAAGAAGAACAACACAGAAGCAAGAAACAAAGAATAAATGGAAGAAAGCAATAAGTGGAAGAATAAGAAGTCGTCGTTAATGGGTGATGAGTGGGGAGTGGGAACAAAGAATAGAAGGAGAAGGAACAGAAACTCTTTTAGAAGTGAGAGAATAGAGTTCAAGAAGAAACATAGAATAAAAAAATGAGAGAAAGAAGAAACATAAATAAAAAAAAATGAGAGAAAGAAGAAATGAGAGACGAGAGAAGAGGAAATAGTTAGAAAGAGATGACTGGAGGAGAGGACAACAATAGCTGGGAGAAGAGATGTAGAAGATGAATGATTTAAAGAAAGGGTAAGAGGGTAAGAAAAAGTAGGAGAATAAGAAGCAGACCGATGAAAGATAGCACAATAACTAGGACTAGAATAAAAATACGAAGAAGGAAGAAGAAAAAAAACAATATCAAGTACAAAATTATAAGTTTGGCAGAAATATCGATATTCACGAGAATTTGATGAATTTCATTTTGGACCTTGGGTGTCAATTATCATTGCTCGTGACTGAAAAACGTTGCCAGTCAATATTCTAAAACAACTCCAGTGAACCCCACAACTTATCAAGGAAAAATATTACAGTCCCGGCCAACGGCTAGTTATTCTTTATTATAATGTCTGCATCGATGATTGGTCACGTCTTAAAATATTACTCTTAACAAGTACCACTTCACGAAAGCTTCTGGGAGATGATGACAACTGATTGGTCTGAATCTACGAGGAGGTTCAATCAAGAAAACAATCCGAATATTATTTTCATTGTGGAGTTTTTATTTCTGCTAATCATGATACAGTTTAAATCCTATTTTGAGTAGAGATTGGCGAGATATAATCCAAGATCCGAGTTAGGAACTGTATAATTGTACTTTTTTATTGAAATAGGCTAAATTACATCTTTGAGTTCAGAAGCCCTTCATTATTTGAAAAAAGCTGCTTTAATTCGCAAAAGCTGAGCTGTTCATAGTTTATTTTCCATTGAAATAAATTATATATTTGAGTTGGAAACCTTTACTTAATTCGAAGCTGAAAGCTGCTATATAGTTGGCTCAAGCTGAGAAGAGACTCAGTTACAATACACTTTACATTGTAAGGGCGTGTCTTCTCAGCTTGCACGAATCACTTCTACTTATTACTGGCGTGAACAAGTTCAAGATTCCCAGTAGTTTTCTACTAGGTTGCTGAAGTTGGAAATATTATTAGGGGGTTCAGTTTTCTGTCAAATAAATCCATTTGTATCTCTAGTAGATTTTGATCATTTGTATTGTTTGTCAGGGTGAATTTGGATTGGGAAATAGTGATATTAGTCCAGTCAATGAAGCATTATAGAGTGCATGAAATATGCCCCAATTTTTAACCTCGGGGATTTGTTTAGACTAGTTAGGAGGTTAACATACTAAAAGTCCCCGGACGTGGGGGGTGAGCATAGGGCGGGAGGGGGGTAGAGATTTAGGAGGTACAATTTGTTAGTTTTTCGTTTAAAACCAGAAAACGGTTGATCCTATAGAAAAGGGCCGAATAGAATTTTTTTACATTTGATCAAAACTCCCATTTAAAAAAATCCCAAAAAATTGTTCTAAGTGCTTTTAAATGTGATCTCATAAAGTAACAATAAATCCACCACCCCCTCACCCTAAAAATTGTCAAGCATGAGAAGTAGAGTCCAAATAATATATCAATATTGATATTTGACCTATTTTTGGCTTTCTTTACGACTTTCTATCACCAATAATTTTCTAGATAGACGCATTTTAACACAAAAAATTGCCCGGTATATATGAATAAGTTCAAAGTACTCAAATTGATGAAATTCTTCAATTTTGTCCGAATTGGACATATAGCATATGACATAGAACCGCCTTTTGAAGCTGAAAACAATGAGCTATAGATTGTTGAGATCCGTTCACTTTTTAGGGATGTCCTTTCAAGTTAGGGATGTCCTTAGATTATTATCCTTGAAGGGTCCTTTCTACTGCAAATAGTCTAGATTTTGAGCAGTAAAATAAGTATTCTGATGAGGAATGATCCATATAGTTTACCAGACACCAGCTAATGTACAGTTATTACTTCGTATGCATATTTTAGCATCAACATATTGACAAAAACCACTTGTAGCTGAATTTGAAGGAATTCCATTCTTGGAAAAATTGTTGTTAGACTTCCAAAAATAGGTCAAATATCAATATTGATAATATGTTATTTGGACTCTACTTCTCATGCTCGACAACTTTTAGGGTGAGGGGTTAGTGGATTTATTGTTACTTTATGAGTTACATCACATTTAAAAGCACTTAGAACAATTTTCTTTTTAAATGGGAGTTTTGATCAAATGTAAAAATGTAATTTACTATTCGGCCGATTTTCGTTTTCTTCTCTTTAATCGACGCAGATTTTAGTCCTCTTTAATTCCTATTCAGAGCACTTTTCTCTAGGATCAACCGTTTTCGGGTTTTATGCGAAAAACTAGAAAATTGTACCCTCTAACCCCCCTCCCACCCTATGCTCACCCCCCAAGTCCGGGGACTTTTAGTATGTTAACCTCCTAACTAGTCTAAACAAATCCCCGAGGTCAAAAATTGGGGCATATTTCATGCACTCTATACCCGTGTGGACAGGCTTATTGACTGGGCTATATTGGATTGATGAAGAGTTAATCATCCAATTACGCAAAAAATGTAATTATTCAATATATTAATAGTTATTATTCATTTTTATAATCTAATTATCGAGAGTTATTGATAATATGAATTATGTACCTATGATTGGAAATAAATATGTATTTATGAATTATGTTGATTTTATTTAATTTTTTGGTGATTTTTAAAATCTTTCAAAATAATTAATTCTCTCTACAATATTCCCTATCTCTTTCATTTTCTTATAATTTAACCTCTTATCTGTTTCAAGTTTATTCTGAACTGTGGCATTGATGGATTAATTTTCAATTGGATAAGATTTTCAATACGACGGATACAACACATCCCACATATTGCTTTATTTCCTTTCAGTTCTTGCAATTTGGTGATTTCTCTAAAATTCTGCTATATAGTTTGTCAAAAGAACTGAATTCAAGAAAAACAATCTAGTTCATGTTTACTGGACAATTTTTGTAGATTTGATAATAAACAACAGTCTAATTTTGACGTGATGTCTTCAATTATGTAACCTGAGAAAAGTGGGAAATCACATACTTTTCAGCCAGAAATTAGTGATGGTTGTTGCACGCAATGTACTTGAACTTATTAAAAACGTGATTGCTACACATCACATTAAACGATAGTGGAAAAATATGATGTGAAGAATTTCTCAAACATTTCCTACATATACTAGTAGGCTGTGAAAATAGTAGGTTCACTTCATATCGTTCTCCTACTACCATTTATTCCCAGGGTGATTTTTTTTATCCTGCTTTAAATTTGATTGGAAAATGATATTTCTAAATAGAATTATTCTTCTTCAAATCAATATTTGTCCTGTTTGGAATAATCCCACCCAATTTTAAATGTATCTTATAAAACTAAAATTTACTCGTAATATTCATTTGTTATAAAAGTGTAATAATTGTGGTAGTTATCCATATTGAATGATATTGAATGAAATTTCCTTCAATGTGAATTTGTCTTCTGATTCCATGTGATATTTTATGTGACATTGAAGAAAATATATTCTATTATTGCTCACAAAAC
Source organism: Sogatella furcifera (assembly GCA_017141385.1). Classification (NCBI taxonomy): domain Eukaryota; kingdom Metazoa; phylum Arthropoda; class Insecta; order Hemiptera; family Delphacidae; genus Sogatella; species Sogatella furcifera. Next base: position 20,812,739 of record CM029556.1, read on the forward strand.
TGCTGCTTCTATTTTATTAAAATATGTAACAGAAATTTCAATCAATTTTGTAGGTTCAATTTTGTAAATCAATTTTTTGTTCTTCATTATTGTTCTGTGAAAGTAGGACAAAATACCTTCTCCCAATTTTCTAAATCATCTTATATTATTTTTTCTACTACTTTTCAATTTTATAACTCATTTACTACTTTCAAAAGAACAGTCAACTCGATAAGTACGGTTCACTCACCTAAAGTCTAAAAAATAGTAAATTAGTAGCCTAAATTTGATAAAATAATTGGTAGAAATGAGAAGTGTTTTTAATTAATTTTATTATGATCCGATAAATGATCAAATTGAATAGTGCATTGAGAACGGTACATCTATTCAGAAACTGAATACAAAGTGAAACATTATCAAACAAAAATAAATACACTAAGATTGTGAGATATTCTTCAGCCATGACATCATTACCACTACAAAAAATCGAGCGATGGTCTAATGGAAAATTGGTTAGCACAGACAAACCATATTGTTTGTAGTCCATCAAACAAGAAGAAAAACTCCTTTCATTGAGTTTGGCTCGATCCTTGACCATTGACTGAGGATCAAAATAATTGTGAAGTTTTTAACGACAGCATCCTTCATGTGTTACAAATATCTGACAATAATCTTTTGTGTAATCGAAGGTCGAGAGCTCTTGTTTGCTGAGACAGGATCCATTTTAGCAGTTTATTCATTGTTGGACTTCGAAATGTATTGTGTCAACAGGATAGTAAGCGAAAATACAATGAATATATTGTTGGGAAGAAATAATATAGTCTGGCTACTGGGCTGTGCTAATAGCATGAACCCAATAAGGAATGCATGAGTTTGCTTCTTTAAAATAAAACACAATATTTATTTATGTATTCATTTATAATTGACATAAGCACAGAATATAGGAGAGAGAAAACAGGCTTAAGCTCTTATCATTCTCATTTTATCAATATACAGTATTATCAAATAATTCTTTCTAAATCTAATATTATTGTTTAGCTCAAAACTTAGCGTGATACCTTATTGTAGCAGCGATTATTCTGGGAATCATAAATTCAAAAATTGATAAACATGAAGTTTCAATTTCAAATTTCCCAAAATACTAAAGAATAATTCTTCATGATTTTAAAACGTAACTTTATGATTCAAATGATTGAAATGTTTTCATAATATTATATTGGAGAGCAAATCTAATATCAAGGTGAGAAATTCACTTTTAAAAACCTCTTTAATGCATTTAAACGCTCGTTCCTATTTGAATATATTATGAGAAAAATTCAATCTAAAGTTCAAGTAGTAACAAGACTGAATTTATGTATTGACTTTACCCATCACTTCTCGTGGGCGAGTAAAATTCCATCCAATTCCATAATAAATTTATCCAATAAAACACGTTCATGGAGCGAAGGAAATATCAGATTCTCCTTGAACTTATAAAAGCTTGCCGTTCTTCAAGTGCTGCTACTGGAGTGGATGCTTTCAAGATTCATTCCTTATTGATAACGAAAAAACTCCTACTTGAACATCCCGATTAGATTATATATATGATGTATGACACGTATATATGGTTTACCTCATGACATTAGAAAACTAGTTGATCTGTAATGTCAGTATGTGAGATGAATAATTGTTGATATTATCAGGAGCAAGAAATCAAATCGAAAAATTCTGTAGAAAAAGCTGATGTACTGTTGTAAAAGCAGAAGCTATAAACATGTATGAGGTAAAATGATGGACTAGTAAATCCATTGAAGGATAAACTTGTATATTTAGGCCTATAGAACTAAGTGTATTGAATAATAAATAAGTAGGCTACATAAATAATTGGCCCAATGTCAAATTACGAATACTTTGTAAACAAATTTGTGACATTTCGAATCTCCTGATCCATTTAAAACTTGAATTTTAAATTGATGTTCTCATTAACTTGAAGAAAACCTGAATACTAGAAGTGAAATAATAAACTATGTGCTTTAGTTTTTCAAACGGAAAATGCTTACAGGATGATATTTTTTATCATTTGCATAGAAATACAAAAACTTGAAAACTTCAAAAAGCGATTTGTATTCGTTTAAATGTCTACTTTCAATGGAATATATTATGTACTTGGGCCCCAAAGTGTATGAGATATAATATTCTTGGACCCTACTGACTGTATTGCTTGTACCCTGCTGACTGATGATTGAAATATTCTGTTGATTGATTGTTTGTTAGGTGACATTCACAATCACTTCAATTACAATTATCTATCAATCCAATTACTTCAACCACTCCTCATTACTCAATCATCATTGATAGAGTGATTATTGATAATGTGACCATTCTGCAATTCATTTGAACAGACGCATAGAATACCGCCACAGAGAAGGAGAATTATGAATTAACCTCTAATTATGATATTATCACTTTATAGCGTGTATCACAGTATCACTTTATAGTGAGTATCACAGTATTACTAAATAGCGATATCATAGTGAAACATATAGTCGATTAATGTTATCGATATCAGTAATCGATACATGTCATTTCATTAATTGGATAATTAACGAGCAGACTCAAGGACCAAGGATTCGGTTCAGAGCAAGGATGAAATTAAAGATGAAGAGTGATTGAAGGCTCCTCTAATCATTTAATTTCTCATTCACGTACATCCGATAAAGCGATGAAACATTGAGTGTGGATGGAATTGAGTCACAAGTGTTAATTTATAGATACTCTCCAATCGTGTTTTATTTTGTGTTGTTTTGTTGCCAAAGAATCTGTTTTTGATAGTGAGAGAGTGAATGGAGGAGAGGAGAGACAAGGGAAAAAGAAGGATAAAAGAGAGAGATACGAGGAGAGCGATTGAGAAAACAGAGAAAGACCAAGTAGAAGAATTCAGCTGATGGTGATGAAGAGAATCAATGAAAAAGAAAAAGAAAGAATTTCAAAGGACTATGGGAAGTCTTCAAATAAACTAGCAAGAAATAGGATTGAAATATTGTTAAAGTACAATAATTATTATTAAGAGAATACAAGAGTGTATTTTTCTTATTACGAATAAGTTTTCAAATTGTATACTTTTTTTTCTATTGAATATTATCTTATCATGTCTAACACTTTCCTACTTTAGGCATTGTTAATTTCAAAGAAACCTGATAAAAATTTGAGGAGGATAATAAATGTGGAAAAAATTGAAAGAATGAATGAATGAACAAGGAGAGGCATAAAAATTGACAAAGTAAAGGACATATCTATGATAAATCTATATCTAAAATTCTACATTATTATCTTGCTCTTATTTTGAATGCTTGCAATTTGATTCATTTTTGAGAAAGTCTTCAGCTTTGCAGGCAATAGTTTGCTTTTTTATGAAGCGTATGGCTCCATAAAGATTCTCTAAATCAGTCGGAACTATAGCTTCCTTTGTTTTTTATTCTGATCTTTCCTGCCTTTCTGTTTTCATACTTTCATCACTGCTTTCTGCTTTTATAGTTTGCTATTTAAATTTAACGGGTAAATTCAGGTCAACATACAAGTACAGTGTATGTTGAACTGAATGTTATCACTCCATTCCTATTTCCGTTCCGAACGAATATAACCGGAACAGCCATTCAAACATTATGGATACAAATCAGCCATTGAAATTTCAACCAATAAGAACGAGTTGCGCAGTCAGTACGCCTAAAAACTCTCCTCGCAACAGGATTGGTCGCTTTCTAAGCTCCTCCTCTAACTAGCCACGCCTCTAGCCAATGACAAGCAAGGAATGGTGAACGAGTTGGTCGAGTCGGTTTCCAAATTTCCCGCTAGATGGCGTTGGCTTCGTTCTCATATTCCATGATTCTGAAGCATTGTGTTGAACGATCTTCTCGAGCTATTTCCTAGCATAATCTAGCTATACCACATTCTAGTTGTGAATTTATCTAGCTAATCGATATTTTTAAATCAATCAATCAATCAATAAATTTTATTTGAAATAAATTGTTACAGTTTTTGGTCCTGCTAAAGCCGTGGGTTTTCCAGCAGGTGCCATTTCAATACAATACAAAATTATTCACAATGTTAGACTTAAATAAAGTATAAATAAATACAATCACCTCATTTGTTGTAAATTATAAACAATCTTAACAAGAATGAAATAAGAAAGTTAAATATGAAATACTTCGATATAGTTCTAATTTTATGGATTTCCATTCAACTATGACTTTGGTGTTTTTTTCTCAAATATTGATAAATTAATGTTTCATGAACTCCGGTACCCGGCACTGGCGGCTCGTATCCACAAAACAGGTGAAGTGCCCGTATCTTTTACTGTACAGCACTTCACCTGTTTAGTGGGCACGAGCCGCCGTTGGTACCCTGTGAAATTATTATAAACATAACCACCATATCCGGACTATTTCATGAAAATTTGGGATGGAAGACATTTTAGGGCGAATAGAATAGGCTAGTCTGTCCAAGCAAAGAAGACCCTCTGGCAAGATGGGAAAATGACTCAAGCTCGGTCAATATTGGTTTAAAAATTATCAATTTGTTATAAAATTGTAGAAAACAATTTGATCTACTATTAAGACCACATTTATAATTCTTGAACAAATATTGACCAAGCTGGAGTTATTCATACTCTTCATAGCCATATTAATTTATTTGACAAAATACATCACTCAATCATTAAAACACAATCAACAGTCCATAACGTCTTATTTCCAGATCCTAATAAATATTATGAATTGAAGTTATGTCCACATTTACTACATTGATCCTCTTCGCTTCGTAATGCCCTCACCAATAGCAGAATATAATGAACTATTATGAATATTGAGCAATTTTCCAAAGCAATAAATTATATTATCAAATATTCTGTTATTTCACATTTCCATTCCTCCATTCTATTGCAATAGTAGTTCTGTTACATTCCACCTATCAATCTGCCAGAAAACATCCTTTGCATCTATGTGTCACATCGTATAAATGACAAGAAGAGCATGATGGGTAATTTTGTAAGTACTTCTTTCTAGGATCAGTGGGACGGCACTGGGCAAAAAATTAAAGGCTCCAGTGATTTTTCACAACTTCCTGATACATATTAGGCCTATAACAGTATATCTGCATCACAAGTCACGGTGAAAACAATAGTATGGTTATGCCTAAAAACTATCACTTTGGTCAATGGAATGTTTATGATATTCCCGAGTACTGAATAGAGTAATATTAAAAGAGAGTATCTACATTACAACTTTAATAATTGTACATAACTTGCAAAACTGCAGTGAAAATCAGTAAGATGACTTTGAAGTTATGAAGTATAGTATCAAATTGATTGTGCGTCGTCGTCTTAGCAATATTAATTTGATTGGTCTATCTCTCACTTCTACAATTCGCGATTTTCCATTTTTCTGAGAGGTAAGCTTCTTGGATACTTGGTGATATCAGAGACAATCTACAGATTAGTACTCAGTCAATGGTATAGTCTGATCAAGCAAAGAAGAGCCTCTTGCATGATGGGAAAATGACTCCAGCTTGGTCGATATTGATTTTAAAATAATCAATTTGATCTTAAATTGTAGGGAACGAATTGATCTACTATTAAGACCACATTTATTATTCTTCAACAAATATTGACCAAGCTGGAGTCATTTTCCCATCTTGCCAGAGGCTCTTCTTTGCTTGGTCGGACTATAATATTAATGGATAAATCTATCCACAAGTAGGCTATGAGTACCGGTAGGCTATGTATACAGGCCAGGAAAAATGTATACGGGCTCGAGGTATTTAGTTGATTAGATAGCTTGAAATATGAGTTCACAATCACTTGAGTTTCGCATCATTCACCCGAAAAGTCTCAAATTTTACTGGAATTTCAAGGTTAGATTTCAAACTGAGTTACTTGACCGTGACCGTAATAATTTTATTCTCGACACTCGACTAAGCTAGCTCAGAATTTAATTCTGCGAAGAAAATTGTTGTGGTCATTTTAAAATTTGTTGTAGGCCTGGACTATTTTCCATCAATTAAGTAGATAACAAAGCAATAAGAAGAACTCTAAAGCAAAAGTGAATGAGTTGATCTCATCCTAATATCCTGGCACTTTAAAACTATCATTTCATTCTATAACTTTTCACCGCTTTTTAAAATGTGCGAAATTCAAAAGATGAGAATAAATTTGATTCATTCTCTTCCAAACATTCATCAATTCATACAATAATTAATTGACTTTGCTAAGTAACCAGTAATTAAAGACAATAATGTTACCAGATGCATTACAGCCTCTCCTAAATGCAGTCTCATGTACCATGCAGATTACCATGAAACCTGAAACGGAAAATCTCTTAAACATTTTTATAATCGTGGTTGAGGGATGTTAAGAGTAAAAATGACTTTAGTGTAAAATAGTAGGCTATATTCCTATTTCAGATTACGTGAAAATGACTCTAGTGTAAAATAGTAGACTAGGCTAGATTCCCATTTCCCATAACGTACTAAATTACTCAACAAAATTGATTGGCTTACTTAGTTTTTAATCGAAATAATAGATTTCAATCAATAAGAGAAGAGTAGGCTTCTTGTCTGTCCAAGCAGAGAAGACACTTGACAAGATGTATGGGAAAATGGCTCCATCTCGATCAATATTGGTTAAAAAATCATGAATTGAAAAATTAAAATTATTGTAGATCAGAAAGTTTCCTACAATAATTTTAGACCAAACTTGTGATCTTTGGACAAATATTGACTGAGCTGTAGAGTGGAGACATTCACTTGTCAGAATGTCTTCCTTGCTTGGATAGACTTATTATACTAGTAGGATCAAAGAAATTATTCTAAAACATAATTATTCAACACGATTTCAAGTTCAAGGCGATTCCAGAACACGAATTTAACAGTCACGAAACATTGTTTTATTTTCAGAAATACCATTTCAATTCCTATTAAATTAACAAGAATTTTTCGCCCAGGTACAAAGCAGAGGCTAATGAAAATAGAACTTGACGCGTTTAATAATTGAAAGATTCCCTTCAATGTAACAACCAGCGTGAAGCGAATTATCCAAGCGAAACCCATAATAATCCTTTAATATTTATTACTTTGCGGTGAAAAAATCCGGAGAATTGAATAAGACGGCTTCAGACACTGTAATTCCTTATATTGCTCGCTGATAAAAATAGTAGTCTGTCCAAGCAAAGAAGACATTCTGGCAAGATGGAAAAATGACTGCAGCTCGGTCACTATTTGTTCAAAAATTATCAATTAGATCTCAAATTGTGGAAAACATTTTGATCTACAATTTGAGACCAAGTTTATAATATTTGAACAAATATTGATTGATCTTGAGTCATTTTTCCATCTAGCTAGAATGTCTTCTTTGCTTGGACAGACTTTAATCGGCCATTAAGCACTTCAACTGCAATTATGTGATGATTTAAACGAAACACTTGTTGCAACCACAAAGCTGTACTATTTTAATGGCTTGCTTGTTCTTGAAAAAATCTTATAAATATTTTGGAATAGTTGATGAATAATTTCAAAGTTCATTGCCATGTTTGATCTAGTGGCTGTGATCAATGATGTTTAAGACTTTGATTGGGAATTATTTATTTTTTTGTACTTACTACCTTCTGCTTCGACAGTACAGAATCATTACATAACTAGATAATTATTCAAAGATTGTTTGATTTTGACTTCATCGATGAGTACAGTACCTTCATTGTCATTAGTAACCATTATAATTGTAATTGTTAACGAAACATTGTATTTGTGAAATATAATAAAATCACAAGATCGAAGTGAATCTTCCAATTGTGCGCTCAATTATTGAGAATTTTGTAGGCCTAATGATTTGAAATAACGTCACTCATCCTCCAATAATCCTTACAACCTGAATTGTTATCCAGAAATCGATTCTTATTTAGTGTTCTATGGATTATTATTAATTTAGCAATCTATTTAAAACTTAGTAGAATTTCAGTAATTCATCCTGCAGTAATCTATAATCACTGGCGACTCGTACCCTCGAAACAAGTGAAGTGCTCGTATCATTTACTGTACAGCACTTCACCTGTTTCGTGAGCACGAGCCGCCAGTGAATTCTATATAGCCTACTACATTGTTACCTAGGAAGTGATTCTCATCCAGTAGTCCTTTTTTGTATTTAGTGAAGTGAATCACTGATTTTTATGAATACTGTAGATTGTTATTCAATAATTAATTATTCTCATTTGGTAATTCAGTTGCCTAATGGATTGAGTTTTCTCATAGTATTTCGAAGAAAACTTTAGGATGAAATACAGAAATAGCTGAAATAGTAAAAATTGAAAACAGTGGAAAGACATAAATGGGAGCAGAAGAAGAAGAGAGAGAGAGAGAGAGAGAGAGAGAGAGAGAGAGAGAGTTGGGACCAGGAGAAAATTGAGATTGAGACACTCTTCTTCGAAGTTTGTCACACATTGATGTCCTCCATACTTCATCCTCTTGCCTCAGCCAATTCATTACAACAGCTTCTAACAAGAAACTTTCAGGTGTTGTAATAATAATAGGCAGCACAGGAAATAATTAGTAAATTAATATCAAAACTACAATAGCATCGACTACCAATTATATCAATTTATTTTCCAGTCGAGCTGTAAATCATGCAGAGTTGTGAATAGCTCAGGATGAGAAGAGGAGAGAGCTGGAGGAGAAGAACGAAAACATGGAAGAGGAAGAAGAAGAGAGAAGTGAAAGAGGAGAAGGAGATTATGAAAGTGAAAAGAAGAAGAGAGAAGTGGAGGAGAAGGAGGAAAACATGGAAGAGAGAAGAAGAAGTGAGAGGTGGAGGAGGAGAAGGAAAAACATAAAAGAGAAGAGAAGAAGAAGCAGAGAAAAGGTAACCATCGATCCACTAAATCAATTAAGGAAACCCCTTAACTCACTCTTTTTCAAAAATTGATTGAAATTGAGGGTTTTTCTGGAGCACCAAAAAAACGCTCTAAAATCATATCCCAATTTTGAATTATAGACTATTAGATCATTCAATGGAATTTTGGAAGAGTAACCTGCAAATCTCTTTGGAAACATTAATAGATCAGATCTAGTTGAGGTACATGTCCGTATCAACGATTCATCATTACTCGATGAAAAGGATACAGAAGAATCCTTCCATAATCCACGGTAGAGAAATTATTTTTCCAATGAAATTCAAACATTTCTTCACAGAGTTTAACATAATATAGCTTCAACATCACATTCTTCAGAGGTTTAGACATGCACTGTGGAAACCAAATAATAAGTTTCATTCCAATTACAAGTTATAACCTACATCGTGAGACATTCCATGTACAATAAGTTAATATATTGGATCATGTACAGTACAAGAATCTGTACATTGTTTCCTGAAAGCAGCATTGTAACTAAAAAATATAAGAGCTAATTGAAATAGAGTAAATAGGCCAATAGTGGAATCGATATGCAATGGTAATATCCTTATTATTCCTGAGACATTAAGATGAATTTGATCTCGATCATTTGAGCGATATGGGAAGTTCATGTCTTCCTTTCAGTGCCAGAAGACTAGAAACGAATTTGAAACGATATTTTTAAACAATAAGCATTATTTCAACCTGTGTATCTTGTACTGTATATTATCTGAGAAAAACCAATATCTATATACTTTCGTATTAAGAGAGTGAGAGAGGCATAGCATGAAGATCAACGATCGTAATAAATAAGAATATCCACCTCTTGAATTGATACACATTGGAACAATGAGTTTGCATCATTTCAATCGAACAAAGACTTGTTTGGTGGATTAACTTACTGATCTATTAATATTCGCAAAATGATTTGCTTCAATGAAATTTGCAGATCATCTTCTTTATAAGTAGCCTTGTTGTGAACAATCACTGTACTCAATAGTGGGCTTACAGATTAGGTTCATATGACATGTTAGTCTCAAACTATTATTGTTTTTGATTCCTTGTCCTTCATAGTCAACTAGCTGGGAATGTCACCATTCCAAAAGTGAACAAAAGAGGATTGGAATACAAATCTATTATTTTTCATTCCATCTCATCAGTCAGTCCATTCTGTCAGTCCATTTCATCAGTCCATTCTGTCAGTCCATTTCATCAGTTCATTTTTTCAGTCCATCTTATCAGTTCATTTTTTCAGTCCATCTCCTGAGACCATTTTGTCAGTTCATTTCATCAGTCCATTTTATCATTCTATTGTGTCAGTTCATTTCATTATTCCATTCTGTGTGTTCATTACTTTTTTAGTCCATCTCATCAGTCCATTCCATCATTCCATTGTGTCAGCTCATTCCATCATTCCATTTCTGTCAGTCCATTCAATCAGTTCATTTTTTCAGTCCATTCTGTAAGACCAATCTATCAGTCCATTTCATAATTTTTTTTTCATTTCATCTCATCAGTCCATTCTGTCAGTCCATTTCATCAGTCTATCCTGTCAGTTAATTCCATCATTCCATTGTGTCAGTTCATCTCATCATTCCTTTCTCTCAGCTCATTTCATCAGTCTATTCTGTCAGTCCATTCCATCAGTTCATTTTTACTGTTCATCTCATCAGTCCATTCTGTCAGTTTATTTTATCAGTCCATTTGTACATAGTGTATTATAATCAGTTGAGTGAGATCATATAATATAATTACCCTTCTTGACGACCCTACAATCCCCAATTAATATGTATAGGTCTCTAAATCAACATCCTTCTAATTTTTTTCACATTTGATGGTAACTGTAGGAAAAATGTAATGTGTAACTCGAGCTTAAAGTGTTCTTGCTGCACTCGAGAAACGTTTTTCACTCGCCTCCGGCCCGTGAAAAAAACTGTTTCACTCGTGCAGCAATCCTTCACTTTACACACTAGTTACACGAATAACTATTTTGTAGATTTTTCTAAATTCAATCATAACTTTCCAGACTCAATCCATTCCATTCTTGTAAATTTGTAAAAATTGTGGTTGGAATCACTTGAAACTCGAATTAGTACAAAAATAATTCACAGTTGTATCCTACAAAAATGTAAGACCCAATTAGTTAGCCTACATACAAATATGGAGCTGAGGTATTCGGTCAGATGAAATTCATCTCCAGAGTTGAATTATCAATTTTTTTATTCAAATAATTTAAAAGGGTTGAATGTACGTATAGAGACTGTACAGTCAGTCTGATTACACAGCCTATAAATGTACGTATTCATACTTATAAATCAGAAATTCACAATCAAATTGAATTTAATGGGAAATATCGGTCTACACTCTGTTTAAAATACGGATTTTAATTGAAATTTGACCTTTTACTGACTTTATCATTATTATACTTTTCATTATTAGTCTTTTTTATTGATTTGTGGTAGGCCTATAATATAATGAGGACTATATTTACCTGTAGACGTGCAGCCATATCAGATGTCAAATATAACTGATTGTTCTGGTCAATCCTTTCATCCATTCAATTATTTGAATTTAAATAAAACTATCACTAAATCAAACCATTATATCTCCAACAATATTTATGCAACCAGCATACTACTATTACTCTATAACTTACATTTTGTATGCAACCAGGACATCTCCCATGAACCACATCTGACAATCCATCGGATTTATGTTCGATACAAAATTATTATTGAATGACGTCACAACTATCAATCGTTACTCTCATATCGACAGAACTCCGAGTCCTGAATGGGAATCGAACCAAGGACTCTCAACGTAGAGCCGATGATGTCAACGTTACGTCCAGACTATGATGGATTCGACCTTTTTCCATTATTCTTCCTTTCTTCCTTTGTTACCGCTGTGTCCTTTGCTGTTTCCTGAGGAAGAAGAATGCAAATAGGAGATGTAGAAGAGGTGTGAGAAAGAGAATAGTAGTGGAATATGAGGAAAATTGAGAGAATGCATGATAAAAAGTATAGAGAAATTTGTGAGAATTCGAAGAAAACAGAGTGAAAGGTTAAAATAATGCAATATTATCATGTGACTTAATCAGGAACAGAAGAAGTTCTGGGCAATAGCCTGTTTTTCTTTCCGCATCTTGTATATTTGTACATAAATGAATACTGGAGAGAGAATAGAACAGAAAGGGTAAGAGAGATTGAAATTGATAAAAATTGAAATTATTGTACCAAATATCAGTATCAGAAGATTAACGAAAAAAATATTATTTTTCTGTACTCGTTTAATGGGAGACATGAATTAAAGATATCAAGAGATTGAGGAGGAGTGGAGGAAGAACACAAAGAAGAAGAGAAAGCAATAAAAAAATTAGACGAACGAGCCGAAAGTGAGATAATATAGGAATAATGCATTGAAAAGGATATAGAATACTATGAAAAAAGCAATATGAATAGATGAGAAAATGAGGAGGATCTCGACAGAGGAGACACAATAAATTATCTGATTTATAGCATGTAGTTTTCTTGAATAGTTATTGTAGAAATTTCATAAATCAGTTACAGTTTATATTAATTGATAATTTATTCCGAAAATTCATTTTAAGAAACTGTTAATATGATAATGTATCACAAATAATAAAGTTATCTCTGGAGCATTGATAAGGAGATCCTCAATCATCAAGAAATACTAAGAAGCTATTGAGGGGTATGTTCATCATCCATGAGTTAACCAGTTAATTTAACCATATTTCCTATTTGCCAAACATGGTTATGTCGGCGAGGTGGAACACCTTTAGGCTTTGGGTCTCTCCACCAAAAGGCGAAAAAACAATACGCTAATAATAATACTGTAATACTCGAAGTATAATCAGTTGAAGTCTGAAGTCAGTTAAGTCAATGCTATAGTAATCCATTAAAAACAGCTCTTTCGATTTAACTGTTGACGTTGACACACGTCTCAACTGTTCAACACATAGGGGTATAGTGAGCAGCTGAGAAACCCTTTGTAACTTTGATTGTTGAAAGAAATTTGAGATTCATCAGATATATTTGAATGAAATTAAATTTTTCTTACTGGAGCTTACTGGTGGAGCTTAAAATACAAAATCAAGCTTATTATAAGTGATGTAATAATACTCGTATTATATTGTGGGAAAATAATTGTGAGAATAGAGAAGAATCAGGGCAATTCTTCCTCTATGGTTTTATGGAAAGTTGCATTTTTTATGGAAAAAATAGAAATCTTGTACAGAGTAGAAGTATATTCTTTGTATACAGTTTCAAATAAAGCTAGGATAGGTAGCCTATTGTCTGTCCAAGCAAAGAAGACATTCTGGCAAGATGAGAAAACGACTCCAGCTCGGTCAATATTGGTTCGAAAATGATGAATTTTGGTCTTCAGTTGTAGAACAGAAGGTTTCCTACAATTTTAGATTGAATGTATAATTTTTGAACCCAAATTAATCGAGCTGGACGCATTACCTTATCTTGCCAGAATATCTTCTTTGCTTGGACAGAATACGCTAGGACAAAGAAAACTGTATGATTCACTTGTAAAAACGATAGAAACGAAGAATTTGTTCATTGATGAAGACTTGCCGTAACACGACCTTGTCCCCTCAAGAGGGAAGCCTCTTGACCAGTGAGGGGGGTGAGGGAGCCCTGATCCAGCAGGGCGTAGCCCCCCCCTTCCAGAAGACAGACCCCGGCTGGATTTCAATATAAAAGCGGCTAGCCCCCAATGGAAATCAAACCATTCTCCCTTGTGATCTTCTCAGAGAACATCTCAGCTCAACAATCAACATGGTCCGATCAGTGTTTGCTGTGAGTAATCAATGTTTCCTTGGATTATTTTTTGCTAAATATCATCATTTTCTATTTTATTTTTTGCTATTTATAGCAATTTTCCATTCTATTTTTTGTTATTCATCACTATTTTTCATTTTAGTCTTTGCTATTCATAGCTATTTTTTAATTTTTCACTATTTTCCTTTTTTTGTTATCCATCACCACTTTCCATTCACTTGATAAGTTGGATGAGAATGAACTTAACCAAGTTTTTGAAAGATTCTATCAAAAATTTTCACTTTCTTCAATATTATTATTACGTAGTTCCAGAATAGTAGGACATACCTACTCATCTTACTCCAAAATAGCCTATATAATAATCATTTGTTTTAGTTACAATTCTTAACTAGCTCTGAATAATCTATGATAATTTTTCTTTATCTCCAAATATCTTGTCAACGCCTTCACAGAAAAATCTTCATCTTTCCTACAAATTTAATGCTGAGAACTGTAAATAACTAACGTAAAGCCAAGCCAATGTAAAGCTCCAAGTTCTGGAAATATTCTATACTAGATTTTCATGTTCTCCAGTTAACTCTAAACTCATCATACTAGAAAATAACATTTATACTTATTTTTCTTGGGCCACTATTCTTATATTAGCTGTAAATAAATCTATGATCATTCACTCACTCATTAGCCTATCACCTTTGCTTGAAATACTTCCTATCAAGTTAAAATTGTAATAATGAATAATGAATTCTTATTCATTCCTCAATATCCTCTCATTGTCTAATCTCTCTTGGTTTTGGTGAACTCTATAAAAATTTCAATCTTTCTTACTAACTCTTTGAGTAGTTGTGAAATTGATATTGTGGTAGTTATCCATAATAAATGAAAAGACAAGATGTTGTCAAACCACTGATTTATTAGAAAATTGAGACCCTCGATTTTCTCGATTTTCCAATAAATCAGTGGTTTGACAACATCTTGTCTTTTGATTTACTTTCTTACTAATTTAACACACTCTCTCCAAGTGCGCTTATTTTATCTGAAAATACATTTTTTCTTCCAATTGCATCCAATCACAATCTCATTTTTCAAATTGAATCGTAAAATTAACCCCTCAAAAGAATCAACATTAGAGCAATATTAATCTGTCCAAAATTAATTACAATAATTAATTTCAACCTAGAATCAAAATGCAAAATTATGTAAATAAATTATTATAATAAAATATTATGTATATAAATCATAAGCCTAATGCTCTATTATATGAAAAAAATATAATTACATCACATTATTTCCAAGTAGCCTACATATGCATAATAATTATTTACTGTGCTATGCTCTCATTATGCCTACTCATTAAAACATTACTGGACTACATAAAAATATCCAAATATTTAGGGTTTCGAAAAAATGAATAAATTCTGAGTATCAAAAGACAGAACGATCTTGAGTTATCAATATCAGCATAATATTCTCGAGACTATTACATTTTTTGGAGTTTAGTTATTAAAACTTAAAAACTGGGAGATTCCAATGGATTATCTGTCGAACTCGAAAGTTCAAGTATTTCACAAATGGAACATCCAAATCATGTTATTCCTATTCAGTTTATAGTTTATTCCAATCCAATTACACATTGAAAGGCTTCCCTGCTAGAAAAAATATTGTGTTAGAAGTTGACATTGAATTGTTGGCCTACAGGGCTGTGATGGTCCAATCTCTATATTCTGATACTAATAAGATCGTTCTAATTCCGAACATTCTTGTTCAATGTTCTTATTGGTACTTCTTCTTCTTCTTACCCATTATGTGGTTTTCACGGCGTCGGGAACTTATTAGTACAAAATAGTTTAATTAATACATACGATACTAAACATCATAAAACGATCGAAGAGTGAGTACAGCATTGCAATAAAGAATAGCTTCCGAAACTCATGTTAGCGTAATTGGTACAAGGAAATTTTATGAAGTAAACACTAGTTACCAATTATGAAGTATGTAACACATAAGTAGGACGTCAGGCTTGAGAGGAACATGAGACACTACAATTACTTTTACTTGACCAATATTTTGGTGGAACATTACCTCATGACCTTCAAACCAGATACGGTCGTGAATTATGAGGGTTCCAACAGATCATGATAAAATAGGTTCTCAATAGAATATTATCTCACTTTTGATAAAGAAATAGGAAAATAGCAATATTGTTGGAGGAAAATACTCTGAAATGATAATGTCTGGAAATGAAAAAACTGGGTCTCTTCCTCATAAATTAAAATTTTGAATATACAGTGAAATGAAAAACTTACACAAAAAAAGCAAGCACATCAGCTGTAGTAGATTTCTGAAGCTTCATTTATTATTTGTGAATATTTCCAATTTTGTATCAGTCTGTATATTTCATGCTTTCTTTTGTAGTAGCTCTTGGTAAAGATTTAATCTATTCGAATCAATTATTGTGAATATTTCCAATTATTATTTCATATATTATCAGGCCTACTCGTTTTGTACTTTTACGTTTACGTTTTGTCTTGTACATACAATTCATGACTTGTGTGAATCAGCATTTGTTAAAAAACTTTGAATATTTTTATCGCGTCAAGATTATATAAAATCATTTCTTGAGAAAAAAATGTAATGTATTACACGAGAAACTTTGAAAAAGTTACCCAAAAAACAATAGCCAATGTTATTCTTACATACTTTGATTTCAAATCACCAATTTTGGTCTGCCAGTTCACATCAAACTATCAAAAAGTCAGAACTGAAAAAGAATGATAGATTAGTTCAACGCTACATTCGGAATACATAATAAGCTTTAATGTAGAAAACTATAAAGTCCTATTGTCTATTTCAATAACAAATGTTAATCAATTTGATAGTATGCCAAAGTTTCCAAAAATGAGCCTTGAAATCTCTCAAACAACTTACTGTATTTCGATTATTTGACAAAGGAAGAGCTTTATTGGAAATTAATGTGCTAAAAATGCTTTGAAAGAAGCGTATAAGAGAGGGAGTAGTGATGGGAACTTGGCATCATCCACAAAATGGCTAGACGGTTTTGTACATGATAGGAATAGTAATTTTATGTTTCTCTGATTGTTTCGAGACAAGAATAATTGGGATCATCCAGTCAACTTATTCGAATAATTTTCAATTTCATCACAATTCTTGAAATCGCTGGCGCAATACCAAATGCTGAACTGAAATTCTAGTAAAAGTTTCAAAGTTGAATATAATTCACAATTTTCAAAGAATTATAAACTCGTTGTATTATTCATTTATGAGTTGAATTGATAATGATATTATTTTCATTTTTGATAATTTTAGTGATTATTAATTTCTATAGAATTTGCGAGCCGGCGTAGCGTAATGTGCGGTACCTTCGCGATATTTCATTCGGCTACTGCTGCATTGGTCATGAATTCGATTCCCAGCAACTCATGTTAGATTTTGAGTATTATCCTCCAGCTAGCTCATCTCCCTATTCATTCACATTTGAGTGCCTCTTATGAAAAAGAGATGGGTAAAAATTTTCTTTCAAATACAAAACAGCAAAAAATTATATACTCTTTCAGAAGAAGAGAATAATATAATTAGTATACCAGTGAATACCTACTTGACATAACAGAGTTTCTTGCTCAACTCTGACCAAATTAATGTGATAGTCTTTTCACGTGCTACTCTTCCATTACAAGTAAAACAATTGTCTTATCGATTCTTTACATATAATTTCACTTTGAAACATCACAATTTCCGCTAGAAATCACTTGTAACGGAAGAAACCCAAAAGGATGATGTATGGTATGCAAATATAGTACAGTTGAAAGAGCAAACAATCAAACATATGATTCAGTTTAAAGGAGTGTTGTTACAATACGTTTGTCCTTAGCTGTTTCCTTTGATGGTATCTGACGTGGAGGAAAAAGAAGAATTCCAGTATGGAGAAGGAGAAGGAAGAAGAGAAACTGAGGTGGAAGAGAATGAGCAGAAAAGAATGGAGGAGAAGGGGAAGAAAGAGAAGAATAGGAAAGAAGAATAAGAAAGGAGAAGAAGAAGAAGAGGAGTAGGATGAAGAGAGAGAAGAAGAGAAAATAGAAGAGTAAGAAGAAGTAGAAGAAGAAGAAGAAGAAGCGAAAGGAGAAGAAGAGGAAGAAGAAAAAGATGATGATGAGAAAGAAGAGAAAAGAAGAATAGGAAAAAAGAGAAAGTAGAAGTGGAAGAAGGAGGAGAAAAAAAAGAAAAAGAAGAAGAATGGAGAACTGTAAGAAAACTGAAGAGAAAAAGAAATAAATCATCTGTAAAATAATAACTGTGGTGTGTAGGAACAGAATAATCATGGGTAGGAGGAGGAGAAAAAGAAACCAAAAAGAAGAAAAAGAGAAAATAATGTGTAAAATAAGGGCTGTGAGGTGTAGCAACAGAATGATCATTAACAACAACAACAGAAGGAGGAGGAGGATATGAAGAAGGAGGAGAAATAAGGAAGAAGAAAAAGAAGAAGAGAGAAGTCATGTAAAAAATAAGAACTGTGAGCTGTATAGTAATAGAATGATCATGAGCAGCAGGAGGAGAAGAAGAAGGAGAAGGAGGAAGATAGAAGGATAGTGAAAGAAGGAAAAAGAAGCGAGAAAATTCATGTGAAAAAGAATACTAACTATGAGGTGTAGGAACTGAATGGTGATGAGCAGGAGGAGGAGGTGGAGGAGGAAGAGTGGAAAGAGTAGGAGGAAGAAAGAAGGAAGGAAAAGAGGAAAGTCATGTGCAAAGGAAACTACCTTGTCTCTTATCAGTTCTCACGTTCAAAAACGTTGTTTATTGCTGATAAGGTTTTGTGTGAACATTGATGCGTTTACTTTGGATTGATGCCATTGTAGTACAGTTGAGGTCAAGAGCACATTATTTACTCCTTTGTTTTTGTTGTTTGTTTGAATTCTTTCCAGAATACTTATATTTATTGAGTGCTTGAGCTTTTAGGCTTCATTTCTATAGATCCAAAGTACAAATGTTGGAGTGAGCAACAAATTCACAGAGAAAAAAGTTACTATGGAAAATTCTCATGGGAAAATAAATCGAATAAATTACAATAGTTTATAAATTTCTTGAGATGATTCAACGTGAGTCACAGCAACCACAACGCAATTGATTTATTATATATTATTATAAATTGATTATCCGATATATTTCCATTTGAATAGGTACCTAAAGTTATGAGCTTGAGTTATTCTCACCCTTCATGACAATTAATAAAAATACTTCCAAAAATCTACACTATTATTCTTTCATCAATATTCTCATACTTTGTCAAATACCAACCGCTCTCAGAACTTCTCCCTTTTTTGAAGTAGAATTCTCATTAATGGTTTAAAATTTTAAAAATGATTCTAATCACTCTCAGAATTTCTTCTTGCTTTTAGAAAATGAGGTTTCAAAAAGGAGTATTTTTCAATAATGAATACAGAAGGAGAAGTTGATCCACAGAAGTGGTACTTTTAGATAGCTGGTGCCAGAAAATTCGTCTGCTTCTTATGCACTCCAACAGCTGATGTTGTCAATTGGAGTTGGCATCCAACTATACCTAGATGATGTTTTCGAAATAAGAAAATAAAATGGATGCTTCACATTAGCTGTTACTGTTACCTAACGGTTTGGTGACGGGAAGCGGTTTGTCCCAGTGGTAGAAAGCGTCTAATCGGTGAGATTAGATAAGCAACGTGCCTATACCACCACCGTTGTAATGGTGACCGGTTCCTCTGAATTCAATTTATGAAGCCTCAAAAATCGCTTCCCGGTGGTTCAGAACCCACCTAAAGCAGTAGGTCCATTCATCTCTCATCATCATCCTTCCCATTACCCACGTACAGGCCCAAGAGTCCATGTGGGCATCACCCTCACAAAAAAAATATATATATGTGCATGAATGATAGTTAAACTATCATGCCAATTGATTAAATATTATTTCTATCATCAGTAATCGTTTATAAATATTCAATTATTATATTTTTCTATTATTTTTTCAGTTGATTGTAGCAGCCAGCTGCCTGTGCTATGTGCTAGCCGCTCCAGCTGAAGCTGAAGCCAAGCAGGACCTGAAAACATCCAGCACCTATGGATTGGGCTACGCTTCGCCCTACTATGGAGGCTATGGAGGCTACGGCGGATATGGAGGATACAGCGGATACGGAGGATACCCAGCATACGGTGGATATGGAGGATACGGACGTAAGTTGAATACATGATGTTATATTAGATTATAAATTAATAAATTAGACATCAGAAAAGTCTTAGTAAAAAGGCACTTGTTATGGAATAAAATGACTTTTATAAACTTGTTGAGTGATGGATAGAAGTAGCCAGAATTTTCAAGTATCTAGCAGTGTATAAATAAACTTTAACTTAATACATCTTAATATCCTATTATTGATTTAATTATTTGAGATACCACAATGACACTACTTACAGGTGTAAAAACACCGACACTTGTTAATGGTCTTATTATCGATTTTGATGATAAATATTGAGAACTTTCATTCTTAAATTCTCTATTTCAAAATTACAAATGTCCACTTCCAAAATATAGAAGACAATAACTATCCATTTAGGATTTCAAATGAAAAATATTAATGTTGGAAAATGCACCTAAAATTATGAATGATATGAGAATACATGGTTTGGAAATTTCAAATTTACTTGAAATTTGAAAGCTGAGGCTAATGAAAATGTATGTTCCAATTTGGAAATAAATTGACACTCCTTCCATGAATTCGAAAGAACATTCCCAGGGAATCTATTTTATTTCTCATTCTCAATAGTCTATTTAAAAAATACTATTAACTTATCACATATTAATTTTTACTTGATTTGGAAAAAACAGGTTCAATTGTGTAGAAAACATAAATGGCTATTGGAATAATTAATTAATAGAATAAATTCATGGAACTCGTCCAATGGAATAATTAATTAATGCACAGTGACTGCAAATATGTTATAGATTATGACACTTTTTTGTTTTCAAGGTTATGGCGGATATGGTGGATACTCCGGCTATGGAGGATACGGTGGATACGGTCATGGAGGATACGGTGGATACCCAGGCTACGGTGGTTTCTTCGGCTAGAAAATATGAAATATTCTGCTCAAAATTTGCAAATAATGGATAAAGATGCCAGTTTGAAACCTTTCCCAGTGTGAGAGATCCTGCCACTTTTAGAATAAGTAAAAAACTTTCTTTTTGTCGTTTTAAAATTTCATCAGAAAAATATTATGTGATTAATTTTTTAAACCTATAATTTGTGTAACTTGCATCAGATCTTCGCTTGAAAATTTATTATAACTGTGAATCAAAGTACCACATGTTACCAATAATGTGTAAAAACGTGTTCTATCTACTCATTGTATTTTTGTAAGTTTCCTAATAAATTTTATTATATAATTTCTTAAAATGTTGTTTATCATTATGTTCACACTTCTCCGTATAGAAAATATGAATATTCTGCTCAGAATTCAAATGGATAACGATCACATCATAGATAACATCATACATCTACAACAATAATATAAAAAAAATATTGTTAATATTTTTCTGCTACAACAATCAAACAGTTAGTTATAGCAACTAACATTGTTGTAATAATATAGAAACATTGTTGTAGCAAGTTGAAGTTTAAAAAAAACTGGTGAGTGAATCATCTACCGTAGCCAAAAACTTTTTCTTACTCTGCTTGCTCCAACATTATCAATCTACTCTTTCATAAAGACTTTGCTCATTAGAGAGTTCATTATTCGCCAGTCATCATTTTTACTGTTGAGAACTCTACAATAGAAACAAACGACTGTGTACAAATCCATGGTATTACTATCGAATTCATTTATTTGAAAAATTAAACAAATGTTGCCAGGCTGAAAAGTTTCTAAAGGTTTTCAGAATTGGAGAATAATAATTGAGCATTAAAAAAATAAATCATTTTGATATTGGGAGGATATTTTTGATGAGAAGTAATCCATTGTACTTCATAGTTGAAGAGAAAATAGAAATAATATTGTTCATCTATATCCATAATATTGAACCAAATAGAATGTCAATGCAGAAAAACTTCTTGCACAGGATGTGTGATTGAAATAGCTTGACAATGTGAAAGGAAGACATAATTATGCTACATTTGCATTTGACTTCTTTCATTCGTGGATTATTCTATTTTGATTTAAAACACGAAGCAAAACTTTCAAAATTTTTACTTCCGTCTCAATATTTTATCAAGTTGTTATAAATTGGAAAAAAGGATTAATTGAAAAAAGGATACTTCAATGATCCTGAGTTCCATGCGCTTTTCTCAGCTCTTGATTCCTGGAAAACGATCACTTATTACAGAGCAGAAAAATCTCCTTAGAATTTTTTCACTTATAAACTGTTTTCCATCTTCCATGCAGCGCCCCATAGCCTATAATCAATCAGAATACATAGAAATTGAATACTTGTAGCCTACTCTTCCAGTTCATTCTACCTACCTTGCTACAATTATGTTACGTAAAAAGCATGCTAGATTCGGAAATAATAATATTATCACACAAAATGCATTATGATATCATGATAAGAGATATTTATAAACAGTTGATAGCAGCCAAACGTTCAATTCTCTCTCCATTCAATTCTATCCCCCTGTGCGGCAATATTTTTCTAAATATTAATCATGAATCAGGAATAAACTTGATAAACCATACTGCTTTGAAAATCGTTGATGGAACCGTGACATTTCAATTAGCATGAAGTACTCGTTAACAAGAATATTTTCAATTTTTGAAAGGTTCGTTTCGTGAACATGATACACGAGAACAAAAAGATAAAGTTTTTATGAGAAACAACTGAGATTATTCTCTTCTTATAGGAAGAACAATTAACATGAATCATCATTCAATTCAACTTATACTTCTATTACGGTACTTCCGTCTCATTGTTTATCAAGTTAGTTGTTATTAATTCATTAGAAACATGAGAATCAAGTTCCTGAATCTTTTCACTGAAATATTGGAAGGCTGATTAATGTTGAAAATATATTATTATTTTTCAAATCATTTTACCGGTTGTAAGTTGACATTCAACGTTATTGAATAATATGTGATGTGAAGTACATAATAATTGAATTCATACTGAATTCAAAACAAATCTGATAGTTTTGGATAGTTACATTTCAAATACAAAGAATATTTTGATGTAGGATGTTGTAAAAAATCCTTCTGAGGGAATAATTTCTAACCATGAACCCATTACTCACGCAAAAGCCCAGAGTTATATGGATACACTAAGAAAGAATAGCCTACCTACTTTAGAAAAATATTTTTTGACCGATAGGTACAGTGAAAATACTTCAATCAATGAAATATTTAAATAAATCATTGTTATAAATATTTGAAACATTTCTGACTATGATGATGGTTTCCATGAATAAAATAGATTCCAAAATAAGATGTATAATCACATAAATTATAAACATGTATTTAATAATCCTATTACAAAGTTACCTGACTTCACTTCAATAATACGGTCAATTTTCTGAAAACAGATTTCGGTTTTGAAACCCTACTTTATTTACTTTATTGGAACCTCTACTATTTTGATGATCTCCTCCTATGAATAAATAATTCACTTCTGATTTTTTCATGATTTATTACAATTCACTTCGGAAATTATAATCAGTAAATGCTTAGGCTATTTCTAAAACCTTAAAATAGATAAATGGAGTGAAAATTATTTTTCTTAATCAATGATTGTGTGAATAAAAACTCAATGCCAATATAGATTAAAATGAAAATTAATTTTTGTTGCCTTGTAAAAAAATTCAATCAAAATAAATCAAGTCTTTGTTACAAGTATCACGCTCAATGTATAATTTTATTGACCTGATAATAAGATAGGTAGGCCTAGCCCAACTATGGTCATTGCTTAAGATGCGTGTCCTTCAATATTTGATAGCGGTTTTCTTCAAGAACCGAGAGGAAATTAATCGTTCTCTATTATAGAAACTTATGTTCAAGCAAAGAAGACATTCTGACAAGATGAGGAAAAGACTCCAGCTCGATCAATATTGGTTCAAAAATATTGTAAATTTGATCTCAAATTGTAGAAAGCATTCTGATCCACAATTTGAGACAAATATTCTAATTTTTGAACCATCCTTGACCAAGCTGATGTCTTTTCAGAATGTCTTCTTTGCTTGGACAGACTATCTGATTACAATTTCCCATTCTCGATCGCATCACTTCCGATTATAAATTTCAAGGAAACCGTTCTAAAATGATTCTCGACACTCTTTTATTCACTTGAAAGATTTTCTCACGTCACAAAGTTATTAGTGTCTGATTCAAGGATTTCTTGCCAACAAGAAAGCATCTAGGAACGGAAGGATATGTTAATAAAAAGATGGAAAATGTTTCGCGCCACCACTGAACTGTGAAGATGGCCTCTGTTTTCCACATAGTCAAGGTGCTAATGCTAGTATCACTTCATGATTAAAGTTTCAGTAGCATATAAATGTGCGCAATTCTTCACCTCCAAGTACAATACATAACTTACTTGACTTGACATACGGTATTCATGATTATATTATTGTATTGAAATATTGCTCATGAATAGAACGTTTTCATCAATAATTATTTCCAATTGAAAGTAGTGCACAGTGAAATTCTAGTGAGTTATTTGAAATAATATT
Source organism: Sogatella furcifera (assembly GCA_017141385.1). NCBI lineage: Eukaryota > Metazoa > Arthropoda > Insecta > Hemiptera > Delphacidae > Sogatella > Sogatella furcifera. Next base: position 20,837,135 of record CM029556.1, read on the forward strand.
AAAATGATTAATGAAATTTTTTATTATTATTTGATTCTATGATAATGCTTCATTTATTAAATAATGCTTCATCAAACTTGAAAGTACCCAGATTATTAATTTAATAGGGTGATTGGCAAGTATATTTTTTTACTGAAATGAGGACATGTACTTGAAATTTTTATACCAAGCAAATAGTTCCAATGAATTGCTTTGCATTTTATGATAATTTAGAACTTTATTGAAATTGTTTTTATTTCCCATTGTCAAGATAAAATTAATTTTTAAACTAAACAATATTATGGCTGACCCCCCCCCCCCCCTCACAACTAGAAAGAGGTAGATCTACTTCGACAAGCTGCTTTGTGATAATAATACATTATTTGAATCTCCAATTTTATCTGAAAAAAATCCAACAAGCTACTTTTTCTGAAATCCAACCTCAGTTTCGAACATCTCGTTACGCCCGGGCTTCTGGCAATCTGGCATTCGTGGATGATACTATCAAGCCGATGAAATCAATCATTACGGCTCGTGAATGAGTAACGCCTACACAATATTATAAGTCTTCCCCTTATGAAGAAAAACCACTGGACAATAGCAATAACCCAATAACAATTCGTCTCATTTAGAGAAGATGTTACTTCATGTAGTCTACTAGGGATTAGCCTATATACTGTGTACAGGGTTTGTGATGATTTTTAGCTATAAAAAATTATGCAAAGACAGGAGCTCATGAAAATTGATAACATATTATTACAACCAAAACAACCAAGTGTATCAAGATTTTAATAAATTTGTGATTTGTCATCTTCACAACTTCACAAAAAGTTGAATAAAAACCTAATTTATATTAGGCCTATTCCAAATCATGTTGCTATAGAAACAAAACTATTTTCCAGAAACAAATATTTTAGCATTTTACAGAAACGAAAGCATTTCAAAGAAGAATTGAGAACTGGTTCAAGATGAAGACCAAAATTTTCACAGCCCAAAATACCTATTGTAATAAATTACTATATCGATTTAAATTAAATATTGTATCAAGTACCTATTCGTCCTGTTGTATCAATAAATACCTTATTCTATTGAGCCTTTACAATAATTATTTTTATTCATTCCTGCTCCTAATATTATTCTGAATTATAATACGTAAAATTTGACTCTGAGACTGAGCTCTTTTGTATTTTGTCTTGAATATTGTATTCAATTTTCCTAGATTTTAGAAAAGATGGTAGGGAATTAAAAAAATGTAATGTTTGCTCATCATCGAGGAAACTGTCATAATTCGATGTAATGTGTAACTTTAGTCTGTCCAAGCAAAGAAGACCCTCTGGCAAGATGAGAAAATGACTCAAACTCGATCAATATCGGTTCAAAAATTATCAACTCAAGATCAATTTATCTCAAATTGATCTCAATCTGATCTACTATTAACACCACATCTATAATTCTTGAACAAATATTGACCAAACTGCAGTCATTTTCCCATCTTGCCAGAAAGTCTTCTTTGCTTAGACAGAATATAGTATTCAACTCATTATATAGGACATTGGACATATAGGACCACCATTACCATTAGAGTTATTTTTATGAATTGAGAGATCAGTTATCCTATTCTCAAATTCTAATACCAATTTATTATACTTATATCAATTTATTGATATAAATTCAGCCATGTTTGAAACTAAATTCTTCCATAATATTATTGTTAAAATTAAACTTTTCAACTTTTTAAAATAATTGATAAATAAAATGAAAAAAATGAAATAACCTTTTTTTTAAAACTTTAGTATTACTAAAACTAAAAGTATTATTTTTCACAGACATGTTTCATACTTCAAATCATACTTGACAGGATCTTTTCTGTATTATGTTTTTCTCATCTGGATTTCAAATTCTGAGTTCACTTATTATTATTAAATTTTGTTTACTGATCTGGCAACTAATATTTTTCCACTTCTTATTTCTTCAGGATGGTGCAAATAAAAAAATACATTGTTTCTTTCATTGAATTCAAGCCTAAAATCGCTCGGTGAGGATAAGAAGCTAATAAAAATTGAAATTCGGAATTTTTTATATTTTTCATTTGTGAATAATGTGGTAGGCTATAACTTGGATTGTAGAATATCAGTTGAAATAAAACAATGTTATTGAAAAGAGGTTTTATTTTATATTCATTATCCTGTAAGTTAGTCATTCAAATCCAAAATGAATCTTGTTTGAATAATGTTAAAGTAGCAAATCAATTAATGTTTCAAAGAGGTCCAAAACAGTCTATTGCCCGGTTTTTCCAAGCACACTCAAAGTTGAGGGACCCTCAAATTTTGATGAACAGCTGACATTTTCTATGATAAGTATAGGAAATGTAGTAAAGTGTAGTAAACTTGAGGGTCCCTCAAATTTGAGTGTGATTGGAAAAACCGGGCATCAAGTTTACTACATTTCCTGTACTTATCATAGAAAATATCAGCTGTTCAACAAAAATTGAGGGTCCCTCAACTTTGATGCCCGGTTTTTCCAAGCACACTCAAACTTGAGGGACCCTCAAATTTTAAGGGACACTCAAATATTTGAGGGATCATTAAATTTTGATGAATCATCAATTAACAGCTGACATTTCCTATACTTTTAACATAGGAGAGTTGAGGAGCCCTCAAACCAAAGTTGACGAAGTCAAATTTTTACGAATGCTCAGATAACCAGCTGACATTTTCTTTAAACATTTTTTAAAAGTAATACTGTTATTTTGTTCACATCTACTCGTCGGTACGTTGTGAGGTTATTATGCATTTTCCAAATTAGCAAACATTAAAGTACGGTATATTCATTTATTGTTCAAGAGAGAATCGAAATATACCGGAATATATCGAAATATTCATGCCACAATTTATTTTGTCTTCATTCATTAAAAAAAAAAATACAAAATATCATGCAAACACTTGAAGTAGGCTACTGCTGAAATTTAGGTTATCGCTTTGAACTGATGATAATAATATTATTTTGTTTACATCATGAGTACCGTAGTATGTAACCAATGAGAATGCAGATTCGCTTCAGAAATTTTTAATGAAATGTCAGCTGGTTATCTGAGCATTCGTCAAAATTTAAGGGTCACTCAAATATTTGAGGGTCCCTCAAGTTTGAGTGTGCTTGGAAAAACCGAGCATTAAGATGTAAATATCACCTCAACCATAAATGTTGTCTTAATAGTAGATCTGATTGTTTCCTACAATTTGAGATCAAATTGATAATTTTTGAATCAACATTGACCGAGCTAGAGTAATTTTCCCATCTTGCCAGAGGGTATTCTTTGCTTGTACAGACTATATACTACCACAATGCTGAGAGGAACGTTTTTTTAGATTAAAAAAAAATAGTCGGCCAAGTGAACTTTGACTCCAGATACGGTACAGCGAACGCCATCTAGCAACAGTATATTGTACTAGTTCAAAGCTTTGGCCACTAGATGGCAGCAGCTTACGGATTGCGACCGATCAGTAAACACCAAAGAATAATTATAATAAAATGGAGAGTACTTTATTATTAGGCCTATACTATTTTTATAAACAAAAGAATACTTTATATTCACTGGACACTGGTAACACCAAAAGTGCTCTGTATGATTTCGGTCTTTATAACTATTATTTTAATTTCAATGAAATATTCAATAATTAGAATATTATGAATAAGTCTTCATTATTGATACCTATAATTTATAATTTCAAATGATAAGTAAGTTACGGTATGTTGTTATTCATAAAAATAATACTGTATTCTTAATGATCTCTATATTGCACAATATTTTTTGCAATAGTATTTTTATCGTGACACTATTGACTATTCACATTATTTTGTTGTTAAAGTTTCAAAATAACTGTCCATTAAATAACTTAATATTCATTTATTTATAAAAATCATGATATAGGAACATACAATATTATTTGGTCTTTTTGTTGTTCATATTCCAGATAAAACTTGTCATACATACGTGAATAGGATTTTGACATAGATCTACTGTTTATATTTTATAGCAGTTTTATAACACAATCCATATTAAGATAGATAGTACATGTAAGTTATAGAATATGTAATATACAAAGTGTTTCCAAAATGGACCGACAAATTTCCAAAAAAATTGGTTGGCCCCTGCTATATAAATAAATGCAATTATACAATCTATTTTTTGTATCTATGATATAGTACAGGGACAAGTGTTACAAAAAAGCCTATTGAGTAAAGAACTTTGGAAGTGTTATCAATCTCTTCGTTGTGACCTGGAGAAAAATAATATCGGTGGTGATAAGCTCTCCGAGGGGTACGTGACCTGTAATCCAAGATGGCGTCCAAGAATTTCACTGTTTCGGCCATAACTCAGCCATTTATGAAGATATCCTTTCAATTTCTCTCTCAAATTGTTCCTTGTGAAATTATCTAGATGTGCTATACAAAACATATCTCCCAAAACTTATAAATAATAAGTTATACATTTTTTAATATGGAAAATGATTGAATTTCTTTTGAAAATTTTCGTTTTTATGTCTATAGTTTTTTCATGCAACAGATAGACAAAAATGTTGAATGAATAAGTTGTAGATCTATTTATTAGCTTCACAACCATATGGTTATGAAGGATTTTTTTGCCTCGATGAAGGGTACAGCGAGACCCAAAGAGGGGCATGCGCAGGGTAAGGCAACTAACTTGTTATATAAAAACTATTTTCCTTCATGTCTCCTTGATGTGAGAGACTTGAAAATAGTATCAATCTCTTCCTTTTTCTCTTTAGATTCAGAATATCTATAATTATGCACTGAAAAAATGCTTGTCATCTCGAGAAAACAAGATGGCGGCCATTAAATGCCGATTTTCGTTATATCATCACCATTTGATATTTTTTGGTGATATCTCAAGTTTTCTTCTCTCAAAATGTTCTTCATGAACAGTTCTACGATATTTATTCAAGAGAAATGTGCTCAAGACCCATAATGGATAAGTTCAGATTGTTTCATTGATGAGAAAAATTTTAATCACATGCAAAATCTTACATTAACTCTAATAAATTCATTGTCCAACTTGAAAAATCAAATGTGAAAAATGCATTGAATAGAGAAATATTTCAGCTTTCTAATGATATATTTACAAAGCTTGTAGGTACGCTAATGATGTATAGAGCTACAGCGAAAGAAGCGCTCTCGCGTGTCACATTGCATTCATTATGCCAAAACATTCACTTTTTACTGCATCAAAGAGGAAAAAATTATTTTTTAGTGATTCCTTCGTGATAAAAGCATGAAACTGGTGTCAATCTCTTCATAATAACTGTCTTAATTGGATTATCGATGAAAAGATCCTTGAATATCATTTCTACTACAAAAAAACTAAGATGGCGGCCGAAAAAACAAGGTTTCACTATATTTGTTGTAAATTGAGAAATGTTCGACATATTCAACTTCTTTTCCAACCAAAATGTTCCATACAATCTAGGCTACAACCTCCAATCGTTCATAACTCTCTCAATTGCATTGTTGATCAGTTATTTGAATTGAAGAAAAAAAACAGAAAAATGATTTTTCTCAATAAAAACGTTTTCTCTCATTTTTCGTATCTTATTTGTTAAGATGCAAAATTCTGAAACCTCACTATGTTGTAGAACAATTCTTTAGCTATAAAATGGTATACTTTTTGTAACTTAAACTTGATTATTGGTCGCAAGGAAAAATTTGAGAGAAAAATTGAAAGGATATCTTCATAAATGGCTGAGTTATGGCCAAAACAGTGAAACTCTGAAATTCTTGGACGCCATCTTGGATTACAGGTCACGCACCCCTCGGAGAGCTTATCACCACCGATATTATTTTTCTCCAGGTCAAAACGAAGAGATTGACACCACTCCAAAACTTCTTTACTCAAAACGCACACGGGATTACACTTGCCCTCATACTAAAAGCATTCTAACTATGTTGTAGGCGCGGATCCACTGTATAGTAGTAGGTAGTAGCCTAAGAGGAAATTGATAGCAAAAGCTGTGGTCTGTGTCCCTGTTTTTATTAAATGATTAAATCTAAGTGATAAAATTGGAATGATTGAATTAACTCCAAACATTCAATGAATAGAGTAAAGATACTTTCGAGGATTTGCCAAATTTCAACCACTAATCTAGCTTCATAATTCTAATAGCATTTCCACTTTTTAGTTTTTTATTAAAGAAAATCTCACTGATGGGATTAAATCATGATAATAGTTTAGTTACCAATAATATTATTATTATTATTTAATTATAATATTATTTTATCTTAATAAGTCCTAGAACATAATCTAGTTAGCATGCTACCGTACACCAACTATTTGGCATGTGCACAATTTACAGGCCTATTCAATATAGGTACAAGCTTGATAAATGTTTGATTGTTTGATTAAAGTTGAAAATAATTATTAAATCAAATACAGAATACAGTATTGAGAGAGTTGAATTGAAAATTCAAATTAGAATTAAATTACCAATTACAAGGGACGTTTTGATACTTCCAATACTACTTGGTATCAATACCCACATAGCACATGAACATATCAGATACGTATTAGGTAAGTTCCATTGATACCTACAGTATGTATCAGATACGTAAATTTACGTATCTAGTACTTATCTGATAAGTGAAAATATCCGCTTTTGAGATACATATTATTTAGGTATTGATTATATGTATCCGATATGTATCACCCTCATGTCTTGGATATACATCTAATATGTAACTAACAAAAAAGAATTGCCAAAATACTTTGTTGATCAATGATATAAATATTATCAAATGATGATATTGATATTTGTAATTGTTGAAATAAAATCATAATAATCCAGTTAATCCCATTTGGAAAGACATAAAAAGATGCATAAGAAACTTAACCTCAAAATACTGAATGCAATCAATAGCCTACTTAGCATTGGATCAGATTTAAATCAATTTATAAATGAAACACAGATTTATATAATAAGTAATATATTATAATATTACATTCAAATAAACAATTTTCATCCTGCTTACATTTCATCACTTCTCACAACAGAAAATTTCAGTTCAGAAAGAGTACACAAGCAGAGGCACAGTTACCAATGCATTCAAATAATATGTATCAGATACGTTTGAGGTACATATTTTGTAATACATACTTTAAGGGTTACATTGATATGTACTTAATAAGTATCTGATACTTTGTGTGCTATGTGGGTACTTTTCTTTTGATACCAAGTACTTTTGTATCGGTACTAGGTTATCAATATTTGATATTTTCGGTATTGATACTTTAAATGAAGTATCGGAAGAAATAGTGTATTTCTTCCAATACTTCATCAATATCAAGGAAGCCTACTCATGAAATATGTTACTAACTTACTATCCAATTTGGTATAAATTATTCGGTATTGGAAAGATTTAGTTGTGAAAATGGGCTGTCAAAAAAAAGGAGTATGATATTATTATAAGGCTAGTAAGGCTATTTACCTCCCTCCAAGAATAATTTTATATTGGCACAGGGGGGTGAAGTTTCAGAACCAAGATGGTACTAGATACTCTCTATATATATTGATACAGGGTGGGGCAGAGCCGACTGACGAGTTTGGAGGGGTTATAAAAAATGAACCGAACGACTTAGGAAAAAATGGTTTGGCTCATTCAATTCAGTGTGAAATTTAGTTTTCATTGTTAATATTTTTGGAAATTTCATCATTTAAATGGCGGCCATCAGCAGCAATACACTGATATAGCCATTTTTAGAAGTTTTCAAACTCATTTTGGCACAGTGCAATTGGTAGGCTATGTCTGGATTTCTCTTTCAATTCTTCTAAGGTGTGAAGGCAAGGTTTGTGAACTTTATCTTTAAGGTAGTCCCATGGAAAAAATCGCATACACTTTGCATTGGGTGAGCGTACTGGCCACCTCACGTCCCCCCTCATGTTGTCATCACCGTCGATATCACCTCCGAGCGTTGTTGCAATGTTACAAACGTTTCTGCACCCCAGGAAGAACTTGCTGAGGAACAAGACTTGTGGGAAACATGGTTTCAGCAGGACGAAGCTGCAGCCCACACAGCGCGCATTTCAGTGGTAGTGTTGAGAGAGTTGTTGCCAGGGTAATTCTCAGTGAGGGGGGATGTGAGGTGGCCGGTACGATCACCCAATGCAAAGTGTATGAGATTTTTTCCATGGGACTATCATAAAGTTTTCAAATCTTGCCTATACACCTTGGAAGAACTGAGAGAGTAATTTAGAGAAGAGATCCAGGCCCTACCAATTGCACTGTGCCAAAATGGGGTTGAAAACGTCAAAAATTGGCTACATTACTTTATCACTGCTGATGGCCGCCATTTATATGATATAATATAAAAAAATATTATCAATAAAAACTATATTTCACGCTGAATTGAATGAGCTGAACTGTTTTTTTCTAAGTCGTTCGGTTCATTATTTATAGCCCTTCAAAACTCGTCAGTCGGTTCTGCCCCACCCTGTATATATATTGTATGGTTATATAGGTGTCAGCCAATAAAATAAAATAATAGAGCAAGTTTGCCCTCATCAATATTAAAAATACAAAAACAGTTAAATTGAGGATTAGAAAAAAAATCCTTACTATAAAGCCAAATCCAGCTCTCCAAGCCAGTTCAGTGCCTCACTGCCTCCAAGATGAAGGCCCTCTACACCACCCATAAAAAGACGCAGGGGGCATTCTTCAATAATGTGACTCATGGTCTGGGTCTCAGCTCCACAGTTACATGACTCATCGTTAGTTTGAGCCCATTTAGTGCACCAATAGCTGCATCTTCCCACTCCTGTATTGAAACGATTGATGAGCGCCCATTCCCTCCTTGGCAAATTCATACCTGCCACAGGTTTTGTTGGGTCTCTGACCAATGTATTATTCTGGCCGTGAAAATTCTTCCAGGATGCTTTCCAAGCTTGAGCAACTGAGAACCCATCTCTCATCAGCTGGGAAGCTGTCTGCATAGGAGGGTGACATGACTTTAGCCAAGTTTGATCAGGCAGGAGATCTTGCGTGATTGGCAGTTGTGGAGCTTTCATGATTTTCTCATATTCTCTTATCAGTGCCTGTCTGCGCCGTATTTCTGGGGGAGCAACATTGCACAGCACTGGGAGCCATGACGTAGGCGTTGCCATGAGTGTGCCACTAACTGTCCTCATGGCCCTGTTGAGTTCAACATCAACACCTCTGACATGTGTACTATTAAGCCATATGGGGGCACAATACTCTGTAGCTGAATAGACCAGTGACAATGCTGAGGTTCTAAGGGTCCTTGCATCTGCTCCCCAGGAAGAGCCTGCAAGGTGTTGCACTATGTTGACTCTGGTTCTCACCTTGGCTGCAGTCTTCAGCAAATGGCTCTTGGATGTTAGAGAGTGGTCCAATGTGACTCCCAGGTATTGAGGCCGCTCATTGTGTTTGAGCTGAACATCAGAACAATACATTGAGTTTTGGAATTGGAATGCTTGCATTCAGAACTGAACTCAGTCTATTGTAGAGAAGGCACTCCAGCAGCTTATAGCATAATTATGCTTAGTAGGGCTATTGGGCAATAACTCTTAACACACTTCTCATCTTTACCAGGCTTCAGAACTGCTATAATTTTGGATTTACTGAAAGCAGCAGGAAAGTTACCAGTCACGAGGATATTATTGAAGAAGCCACTGTCCAACTTTGGGGCCAGTATATTTCAGAAACTCGGGGAAGATATTATCCAAGCCAGCTGCCTTGCCAACAGGCATATGATAACAGATATGATAGCAATATTGAGTTCATCCACTGTGAATTCTTTTGATATTTCAAGAGGGGCCTGCCGGCTCTTCTTGATATCATTCAGCTCCCTCAGAATAGGTCTATCAGATGGTTAGCAAGCTGACTTTGACAGGCTCACAATGTGCTTGGCTATTGCACCTGGACTAGGTTGCAAGCCAGTCTGTTTCTTTATTGTGCTACCAGTGGATAGCTTCCTCAGTAGAGACCAGGCTTTTTGGCTACTGTGTGTGAAATCCAAAGACTCAACAGTCTTTACCCACTTATTTCTTCTAGCATAATTCAAGTTTTGAAAGAGAAGGTCAGCAGTAGCAGGATTTCCAGTCTCATTGAACTAATTGTAAGGGTTCTCACAAGTCCGATCCCATCCTGGAATATATTTTTTTCTGTGCCCTCTTGGAATAGATTTCTTTGCTGATGAGATGACCAGTTTCACAAAGTGGTCATAGTTCTTCACTATAGGAGGAATAAACCTGATAACAGAATCAAGCCTGGCGGTGAAGGCATTCCAATCAGCCCTGGATAAATTCCATCTAGGTATGGGGGAAGATTTTATCAATGGTATTTGACTACCCACAGATAGCAAAACAGGACGATGCTGCAAGCGTGGAAAAGCATCCAATACCTTGCTCACCATATGCAGGGGCTCAACAGATTGGTCACTTGAGCAGAAGCTCAGATCAGGAGAGTACCCACAACACCAGCAAGCAGAATGGAATGTGCTTGAGTCCTTTGCATCATAGATGAGGGACAGGTTGTTAATTTCAGCCCAGTTGGCCAGTCTCTCTCCATTATTGTAATTGATTGCATATCCCCACTCTTTATGGTGGCTGTTAAAATCCCCAACATATAGGACAGGATGCTCAAATGCCGCTAGTAACAAGTTGCTCCATTGCTTATTGGGAGGTTTATAGATGTTTACAATTTTGATTCCAGATATTTCTATTGCAAGTATGAATGTATCATTGTCACAGCTTTTATGAGTCACTACTACATTGTGAATATCTTCTTTAACATAGGTTGCTATTCCATAGACTTTGTGCCCAATAGCATCCACCATTTTATATCCTGGAATGATGCTTCTTGTACTATTTTCCGGATCTTCAGTATGTGTTTCCTGAATTGCCAACACATCAACCCTTTTTTAGACCTGCTCATCCCCTCAGCGTTAAAGTGACATACATTAATAATATATCCTAAATTTTCAAAACTAGGCTGGCCCTTAAAAGGACCATTTGTTTGTGGATTGGCTGACATAGCTGGGAGATCAGAATGTGACAGTCCAGCACCAAAACCATTGCTTGTTTAAATTCAGAGTACGCAAAGCTTTCAAAATGCGCAAACAACACCACCCTTAACTTTTTGCGGAGATAATAGCGATTTGTACGATGTTACATGCCAATTTCAAACAATTACCAATACCCACTTTGAAAAAGGAGAAATAGAGAAAAATGAAAAATTAAGAATGTGGCCAAGGGAGGCCGACAGAAAGAGTTAGAAAGAAAAGAATGGCACCAAGCTAAGTCAATGGAAAAAGTGCCTTTCTGGAGATAATAGAGCTCCAAAGCAGATAGAAGAAGAAGAAGGGATGCGGATAAAGGGCTTTGGAGATAGATGCCCCCCTTTTAGTCGCCTCTTACATACAAGCAGGGGATACTGCGGGTGTATTCCAGTCATTGCATTCCTTCACAAACAGAGTCCATCTTGTTGACTCTGGTCCCCCCACCCGCAGCCGCAGGGGACTTATACTGTATAATCTATATAAGGTATCGATACTCGTGGTATCCGGGTATCGATACTTTACTCAGTGTATCAGTGGTCAATGTATACTTGGTATCGAGATCGATACCAAAGGAGTATCGAACTCGAACCATCTCTACTATTATTATTTGATTCTTATGAATCATCTTGATAGTACCCCTTAACAATAGTCCTAATAAGGACTCAAGAGTTTACCCAAAATGATTCTTCAAAAAAAGTAACCATTCTGTCTAGTTCATATAAAACAACATGGAAAATTGTTATTAACCAGGGATCTGCTGGATCTCTGTAACTAGCGAGAGGTAGCTAATGGAATATTTATTATCACCTGTAAAATATGGAATGAAGTGATTTGTGAGGTTTTAGAATATTAACTACACATCAGTGAATATTTATCGGTAGTGGAAATTGAAAGAATAATGTAAAAATCAGATAAAAATACTCAAAATAATGTTTCTCTGGCAGAATTTAAAGTAGAAAAAAGCTTAATGTAGTTGCAGTTGAACTCGCTAGGTGGCAGTGATAGCACTTCTTGCAGCAATAATTAAGATACAGTACAACTGTAATAAGGGAGAATTTCCCTCCTCTGTAATTACCACTGGCCAGTGAGGTTAAGCCTAATATATTTGAGGTAGCTCTATGAGATTTTACATCTAAAGAGGTAGAGGTAGGTACTATGTAATGAGGCCTATGTATAATTTAATGCCACTGGCGGCTCGTGCCCACAAAACAGGTGAAGTGTTGTACAGTACGTTCATGAAAGTACTCCAATGGAAACTGAAACAGGAGAGGCCCCCCTCACCAATAAACGTTGCGACTTGCTAGCCAATTCTTCAGGTGTACAATGAAAACCTGGGCTCTATTTCACAACGTAACAAGTTTTAGTCTTGTTACTAACTATGATTTTTAACAAATTTACTAATCCAGCTGATTACAGGCGTTTCACGAACGCACAATAATTGTAGACTTGTGATAACAAGTTAATTTAAAAAATTCTACAAGCGTTCCGCCGGTTGTGAACAAGTGTTTTACGAACGTTGGCATGGTAACGAACAAGACTTGTCAAAAAAACTTGTAATTAACCATAAAATTTCTACCTATGAATAGACCTAAGTAAGTAAGTTACAAGTGTTGATAAAGATACTTTTCAAGGCTTCAATATTATTGTCAATTATTAGAACTATTTCATATTGTTTCTTTGTACATTTTATTATGCCCAATATGAGTCAAAAAATTTAATTTGATAAATTAGAAAAATCATCAGTCCCAGTAGAATATAGGCTATGTTCATAATATCTTAATATGTGAGATGGGGGGAGACTACTTCAAGCTCACCATAATATATATTTTTTTGTTTGTGATGGATCTAAATGGATTAAAAATGTCTCATTAATTTATTATTATTTTTATTCCAAATGACATGAGGGTTCAACGATTTGGATTTCTAATGATTGATTTATTTTCAAAATCAATTTTATCAATCTATCTTTACCACAAATGATTCAAATTTCAACCAAAACTATAGTACAAACTATAGAAAGTATCAAAAACCGGTACAGATGGCACTGATGGGTGCGGGAACACATTGTCAAATTGTAGAATTGTAAACTTGTAGCTCATTCCGTTTGTGAAACGCCTGTAATTAACAACTTGTTATCACAAGTACTTGTCAGTAACCATGGTTAATAACAAGACTTGTTGCTTTGTAAATTGGGCCCAGAATATAAATAATTTTTTTATTCACAATCAGCTGATTTGGCAACGGTCTCATGTCAAGTCTCATTGAACTATTTTCGTGTATTCTACTGCAGTAATAATATAGATCTTCGAAATTCTCTCTACCTGCTTCTCTAGCGGCTTGAGATCTTTAATTTTGAAGTCAACATTAATCGTTAGTACGTATCCTGTAAGTTACTGGTCATCATTATTCTGGCAACAGAATATTTCAGGACCCAGGTTCAATTGGACTTTTCATTTTTATTTCACTGCCAGCGCCAGGCAACAACTTAAAAAGGTTTGTCATTCTATTTTAGAAACACACTGATATTCATACCTTTGCAAGACTAATACAGAATTAAATACGAATATTTTCAAGTTTACTCATGTAAAATTCTATTGAGCCGTTGCTATTCCACTATGGCCTACTCCTGTTTAAGTATGAGAAAGTACAGGGAATTGCATAGCCTACTCACAGTAGCCTACGGCTTTAAATTTTACACTTTTGAATGACTACCCCAGTCGAATCAGGACCATCTCAACGGTATGATCACAAAAGGATGCAAGCTAGCAGGTAGAAAAAATCTAAAAACATGCATGGAGAAACACGTTTTGACGTGTATGCTCTACATAGTATTTGATGCGCTGCCTTTCACTTAAGGGCAGGAAACACCAAGCTCGCTACCGCGGCGGTAGCGAAGTAAAAAAACTCGCATTCCATGTTATTCAATTGAGCAGGCCACACCGAGCTCGCTACCGCGGAGGTAGTACCTCGGCGGTAGTTTCACTTCGCTGAGCCAGGCGAACTTTTGAAACGTCTGCTGGTGGTACTACCGCCGAGGTAGCGAGCTCGGTCTGGCCTGCACAATTGAATAACATGAAAGGCGAGTTTAAAACTTCGCCATCGGTAGCGCATGCGCAGAAAGTACTACCACGTTCTTCAGTATATTTTTCATTTTAAATTACTACAGACTACAGTCAAATTTAGTATAACATACTTCTTCTTTTGTACTTTGTAGGTATACTATTCTTTTGTATGTGTATACTATTATGTTTCGCATTTGACACTGATAAAGAATGCGGGGTTATACCTGACTCATTGTGAACTATCATCATTAACATTGCAGGTCATCATTTTTGTAATAAAAGTGGTATTGTTAACTAAAATTATTCATCTTGCGTGTCCAGATACCCAATGATATATTTCCGTTTGTTTGGACTGTATTGCAAAGTAATACAAGAAGTTCTCTACCATATTCTATTCATTAACAGGTATTTGCAACCAAAAATATTGACATGTCGTAGTTTCATATAACTATATCGGTTGAAAAATGATAATAACTGATAATCATGAACTCTTCTAGTAGGCTATATTCTTCCTATTTTCACATCTTCTACTTATGGGCATAATATTATCCTAATATTGCATAAATTTAAATACTGATATACATCCTAATATTGTTAGGATGTACTATTATCTAATAAAAGTGTGTCCAGACATATTATAGACAAATATATACAGACAAATATTTCCATTTTCAAATGTTTGGACACATATCTCATGTACGGTATTATTATTATTGACATATTACTTCAAGCACATACTCTAATAATATTATATTCAATGACTGAATACCATATTAAATTTCAAATTTTTCAAATCTTTCGAGTTTTTAAATTATTTAATGACTGATTTATGCCATAGAACTATAATGATAGAAGTTTAATAGGTTCATTCCTTCGTAATAATGAATATTACAATGTATTGTAATGTATTACAATGTATATTAGTAATGAATATTACCAAACTACCGCTAGCGGACGTTTTTTGGTGTGGCCTGCACTACCACCGCGGTAGCGAGCTCGCTACCTCTAGCAGACGTTGGTGTGGCCACTGCTTTAGGTAAGAAGAGGGGGAAGAGGGGGAGGTAAGTAAGAAGTTGTAGTAAAAGGGGGGTACTAGAAAAATTAGGGGTCTGGGATAGTTCTTAGAGGAATATTTATTTTGACCTTGAAAACTCACCTAAAAAATGATGCTACGGTACCTTTATTAGTGATTGTGAGATTGAAAATAGAAAATCTCGAGAATTTTTTATTGGAAATTATACAGATTCTGTTCTAAATTTAAACACAAAATAAACTTTTACGTATAGTTCAATGCATGACAATAAAAGGCCTTGTTAATGTGAATAGATTAAAAAAATTGCAAGTAGAGTACAAGTATGTGTGGAGATATAACAGAGGAATAGAAAAAAAGTTTTAATAAAGGGAAAAGAATGAAAAATGTACGTAGTGATAACTTACACTATTTGTAAATCTTGAATAATTCTAATCAATTCATTCCAATGTTCTCTGAGTTGATTGTGATGTATTTATTATTGAAATGAACACTCTAAATGTTTGATAGGACTGATCAAAATTACCATAACTTATACTAAGGGCTGTCTGCATATGTCTACTTCTTAGAAATAGGTTATACTATAATATAGCTGCTATTGCACTAACGATTGACAATTGTGTGAGTGAATATTGCCAGGTACCTGTACATAAACCTGGACATTTCTAAATTATTGGAATTGGAGAAGGTTTGGGTAAATTTTCATTCCTTGTTGTATTATTGTAATCAAATAAATACCTAAAAAGATAGCCTGATAGAACAAATAGCAAAGAGTAAACATTTGACTTGAATCTGAAGATGGTTAATAAGCAGTTTAACAATAGTTTATCAAGGAATAAGCAGTTGAGCTACATGTGACAAAACATTATAATTGAACTAATAAAAGATAGGATATGAATCTTGTTCTCCAAAAGAAATTACTAATGATGAATACAATTTTTTTCAAGAATCCTGTCTTTTTCTGCAAGAATGAAGCTAAATCCTAAAAGTATTTTTAGACAGTTTCTTTCAGTAGCCTAATCATATTCTCATCAGCATCCTATATCAGTAGGCTATATACTTTCATTTTCATTTCAGATGTCTCCATTCCTATAGAGTTTATTGTCAAGGTTAAGGAAACAAAATAATGATGATGACTCGAAAATCTTTTATTTAGAACATTACCGGCCTTTTCAGATCACATTATTTTCTTTTGATTTCTGTTGCTATGTTATTGTGTTCACGTGTTGTAGCCTATAGTATGTTGCTCATAAATTGGAATGCATTATATATCCACCCTATCTTATAGAAGTTGAAGAAGCTTATATATATTATAATTGTTATTATAGAAGTTATATCTATTCAAGTACCGGTAACTGGGGGTTACTTTGGGACAGGTTTACTAGTTTTAAAAGATAAAGTGAGAAACAAATCATTCAATCTCATTCATAATGGTCACAAGAGATAGCTACACATTTTGGCTATCTGATACGATGCCTCTATGGACCATATATGGAGATATAAAAAATTAAAAAAAAAATTTATGGAAATGTTGTCCAATTATAAAACAATAATTATTGACATAATTATATGTCAAAGTCACAAAAAGCAATGCGGGGTAACTTTGGGACAAACTTATTTTTCTTCTTAAAACGTATGTAGATTGATGACAACAACAATGTAGCCTATAAAATTGATAATTTCAACCTCAATTTATTGTTATCTACCCAAAAAAATAGTGAAAGTTGGAAAATATATAAGGATTGATTACATTAATAAACAATTACACAAAATTTGAGAATTGACTGAATTGGTTTCAAGCATGTTACAAAAGGAAAATTGGCTTTTTACACCTGAGGTTATACTTTCATACGTCCCTATAGGAACTAAAAATGATGAAAAATGTTTTTCAATTCAAATAAAAATCGCTGTACTCTTTTCAAATTTTTTATTTATGCATAACATGCTTTGACTACTCAGAGTCATTTTCAAATCACTGAGGGAATTGAAAAACAGTGATAAAGTAGCCCTAAGATACATGAAATATGCATAGTTTTATACATTGGAGGTCTACAGTTGAAAAAACATGACAGTACAAAAAATTTCCCATTTTCTCAATGAATTAATTAGAAAAAGTGAATTTTTAACGTCCATACAAAATTTCATGCACAAAAACCTAGAAATTTGTTCTAGAAAGATTGATGAACTATATTGTGCTCAGGATCGTGTTTATATTCATGAGGGAAAACCAATAATGGATGTGGGTGACCCTTCAAAATCATTTAGGGCTTAGGTGTGACTTTCTGACGGTCCGAAGTTGTCCCAAAGTTACCCCGCAACCTGCTGAAATCCTGGTTATATCTTTATAAAATGAGAATATAGAAAAATTTTTTCTAGTTTTTCTAACGCTAGATTGAAGTCAACAAATACAGAGTGCTTCAGGAGGAATGTGCAATACTTCTCAGGCTGATTCCTTACACCAAGTAGACAAAAAAGATCCATGGGACCAACCCCCCAAAACGCTTTGTTACCGAGATAACAATGGCGGAAAATTGAGATTTTTCAAAATATATTAATTTTTCGAAGAGGCTTTAGTGAGGTTCTAAAATGATCAATTCCTATGTAGAATTAGCTGAGGAATTCAATGAAACCAGTTCCAAGAATGTAACTTAAACGGTAATAGAAATAATTGGAAAAATATGCTAGAAAACGCCATTTTTTAACAATAAGGGTTATAACTGGATAAGGAATAATAAAATTTTATTTTTTATTAATGGAAGTTGAAGAGAGTCGGATTCTAAAGAAAAAGTTAAATGGCGGCGATTATGTAAATCTCACCCAAATCTCAGTAATGGCGATCAAAAATTGCAAAATTACTTCTAAACACAAATTCATCACTTGTGCTATGTTTTGTCAATTTCTAGTTGGTATTATTTTATTTATATTAGTATATCTGCGCTGAGTACTGTATGTTCTGAAAACGTTTAAGCGGATTGACTTAACCCTATAAGACTATTCAATTTTTTGTGGAAATTGAGAAGACTTACAAGTGTAACAAGACACAAATTGACAACGTCAATATTTTTCAAAATGCATTATGAGAATAAAGAACTTTAAAACTTAGGGCTGTTTAAAATAATTGAAAAATAAATAAAAATTAAACACCCTTTTTTTGAAAACTCTAAGACATTGAGAATGGGCTTAGCTCCCGAAACATGTATGTGTGTCTTATAATTTTAAAGTTTTCAAAAAAAGGGTGTTTGATTTTTATTTATTTTTCAATGCATTATGAGTTATATAGTAAATATGAAAATATTAATGCAAAATAGTAGGCTATTACTTTGATATTGAAACTAGGCTATTAACAATCAGAGATGAAGTTCAATATGCTGGTTAGTGTTACTAATAGTATTGTAAATGAAAATTAATAAGCATATATAGTGGGCTTTTCCTTAGGGTTCGGCCCTCGGTTTATTTGAACTTGAGAATGGGTCTAACGATACCGAAACCATGTTGTGCTGAAACTAAATAAAGGTGATTTTCAATCTTTATTCACAATCAGAGATGAATTATCTATCTATACTAGGACCTTAATAATTTTGGAAAAAGTGAGACACATTTTATGCTACAATTATGGGCTACAGGTAAATTGCGTGGATTCAAACTCACATTAAATTATGAGAACTATTTTTCTAAGTGATTATTTTCTATTTTTTCATAAATCATGATAATCGCTTACGTGATCAGAATGAAAACTGAAGAGCATTCAAGAATAATTCCTATCGAACCTGATAATTGAATTCATAATAATATAGTAATAAGTTATATCGAAATTATGATTTATGGTTACATTTACGTCAATCAATGAGGGCTTAGTGTAGTGAGGCCTTTCCTTATCCTTTATAAAATAGTAGGCTACTTATAGGAAGAGAAAAATTGTATAAATAGAAGAAGATGAAGTAATAATTATTAATCATCAATCTGACAACACGTATAGGTAGGTATGACAACACATAGTATAGGTATGATGTGTTACAAGAAATAATATTAGATTAATTCAATAATTGGAGCTATACTGCTATAGAGAAGCTTATTAAAAATATCACAATCCATCAAAATTTAATTTACTGTTAACAAATCATACACGTGGTTAATACGGCTGGAATAATAAATCCTTCAACTGATAAGTCGAGTTACAGTCTGTCCGAGCAAAGTAGACATCCTGGTAAGACGAGAAAATTACTCAAGCACGGTCAATATTCAGTTAAAAAATTATGAATTTGGTTTCAAATGTAGATCAGAATGTTTTCTAAAACTTGTAAACAAATTTATAATTCTCGAACCAATATTGAACGAGCTGGAGTCATATTCCCATCTTGCTAGAATGTCTTCTTTGCTTGGACAGACTATAAATAGGTCTACTAATATAATAGATGTTTCTTGTGTTCTTGATCTACATGATGTTCGAAAATATCATGCAGCTTCACGCTTGTCAATCGATCAAAATTACAGAAAAATATTTAAGACTTATTATCTCGAGTTCAAACATGCCTATCTTCTTCGTAATTTTTTCTTTTTCTTCTTCTTCTTCTTCTTCTTCTTCTTCTTCTTCTTCTTCTTCTTCTTCTTCTTCTTCTTCTTCTTCTTCTTCTTAAAACAAGAGCCGGATACTAGAGTTACTAGTGGAACAACACTTTTCACGCGGTTGAGAAATTTCGAAGTATTTTGTTGATGTTTTTTTTCATTTGTCTAGTTCAGGTACTAACTTGTCCATCCGTCACATTAGTATGCAAGTTGTAAACAAACTGTACATAAAGTGTATGACAAGGTAATTGCTGCTGCTGCCTCAATTGAAGGCCAAGGCTTATTACCTCAAGGTGCATGGGGTAGACCTGATGAAGAATATGGATTGTCTCATTTCTCATTATTCGGTGTTGAGTTTATAGTTCTGGAGTCTATCTTTTGAGTTGCGTTGAAAACAGAGCCCTCGCGTGGGGTGTGCGGAGTGTGCGAACGCACAGGGCGCTGCGGCGGACAGGGCAAAACAGGATTTTACAAAATTTCAATTTGGCCATTAGAATAATTTTTCCACTATTTGATAAAAAAACTTATTCTACCAACAGCTTGAATCCACAAGAAATCATTTCTTCTGCATAAATTCATTCATCATAATGAATTGATCAATTGAAAAGCACGATCAATGATGAAGCAAGCAAGGAAATGCCCTTCTTGAATAATTCTATGGTTGGCTGACAACCACCTTACAGTTTCTGTAGTTTGTAGTTTTCCCTTTTTTGGCAAGAGGTTGGTATTAGATCATGGATAGTTTGATTTCTATTTCATTATATTCATGGTATAAAAAAAACTTGATAGAATCTTATCGCAGCTGAATATATAAATAAATATTATATTAGCACAAGATCGTCAATAGAAAATCAGCGTCTTTTTATGTCTATAATGCACCATCAAACATTTTCCTTCTAGCAGCCATTTTCTGAGACAGAACTCACGATACACTGTCAACTAATAAGAGGAGAGCAGGCGGGGCATGAAGGCGTGTTCAGGTCAAATCTGAAACATCACCTGTCAAGTGCTACCATCTACTGGTTGAATTTGGAAACTTCCCTAACCGATGTTTCGGCCATTTTGATCGTAGGCGGAGCTTGTAGGCGTGTCCAATGGAAGTCGAAGCAATTCACCCTATTGTTACTGTCATCTGCTGGCTGAATTAAGAACTATATTTCGAATGTTATTCAAGGAAGTTGGGTAGAGCAGTGAAAATGGCTGAGATCGTCAATTCGCGCTTGTTATTGAGTTATAACACCTTTATTTCCAGTGAAATGAAATATCTATGATGATTTCCAATATTTTTCTTAGAAAAATTGATTATTCCCTCTTATTATTTATAGTGAATGAATGTGCTTTCAAGCAAACCAATAAAATAAATTAATAAATAATTGATAATGTTAATACTTTAATGATGAAGTACTGTACAATGTGACAGTTTTGCTCAATGTAGATAGCCTTTAGTTATTTTGTATCAGTTCTTGTAGGCTTTTGCTTATCACGTATCCAATACATGAAAATACGAAACAATACGTAGGGATACAATAAGCAAGTCCCTATAATCCTTTTTGCCACACCACATTTAACATTGGGATTGCTTATGAGAAAAATGTGAATATACAAGGCAGCTTGAATCATGTTTGGTTTTGAATATTATGTATTATATTCAGATTGCATTCGTCTGTTAATGAGGGGGGGCGCCTGCCAAAATCTCGCACAGGGCGCCAAAAACCACGCGAGGGCCCTGATTGGAAAGATCATAAATATCACTGGCAGCTCGTTCCCATGAAACAGGTGGAGTGCTGTACAGTAAAGGATACGAGCACTTCACCTGTTTCGTAGGCACGAGCCGCCGGTTATAAATACATCATGGTATACAACAATAAAAAATTATGGATCTACCTTTTTTTATCTACCATTACTTATTCAGTTTACAGAGCCCTTTGTTATGATTGGGGTAAACAAACATCTAAATTTTTAGTGGAAAATGTCTTCTCTATCAAATTTTATAAAAGTTCATCAAATCAGTTCCATTATGCTCATCAAGCTGTTATTCAAATTTCAATTTTCTTCAGTGATAATACGTTTAAGAAGATATTCTTTATAAATTATGCTTGTTTGAAATCTGAAAATTCACTTTCAAGAAAATACTCCATAATATTGTATTATGGATATTATTTCGCCTTCATGTGTAGCCTTTCTGTTGGATATTAATAATTATTAAGTATTTCTATTGTGGAATCAAGAGAATGATTAGTTTTACTTACAACTACGCCTATTACATTCTAGAAACTGAATATGGGTAAGAATATGTCGAAAAGATTAGGCTGCGGGTTTGGCTGCTGGTTAGGCTGCGGCTCACCTCCAGGTAGGCCTAGATTGAACGCGTTGTTTCTTATGAGCGCGCTTATGACAAGAAGGTGCGGGTCATAAGTGGGCTTTTCTGAGGGGCTTTATTAGCAATTAACATGAGGCTCAGGCATGGCTCATGGGGGCTCTCTGTGATTGGCTCGTCCGGGGCCACGTGACCTATCACTCTTGCACAGATGACATATTGACATCTCAATACAGATGATATACTGTCATCTGACATTGATTATCATAGTATACCAGTCTGTGCTCTGAAGCGGTGGGGGAAAGCATCACGCAGACCTCCTAACCATATGATACTCACCCCAATCTAAACCCACAACCTAACCAACAGACTATAACTACTAACCAACTAACCAACTACTAGGACTAACCCGCACCGCAACCTTTTTGACATATTCTTACCCTATGAATATTTTGTTTTTGTATCTAAATGAATAAATGAATCTGATCTACTCTCCGTCTTCTTCTTATAATAATATACTTCTTAATCACGTCACTATAACATAAAGAAATCATCAATATTTCGTGATATTTTCCTTCTTTTCCTTTCTTGCCCTTGTATTCTCTATTTTTTCTTATTCTTCGTAATAATTTTTTCCAACTTCTCATTATCACCCCCTTGTCCTTCCTCTCGCCTCTATTCTTCATCTCTTTAGTTCTCTGCTCTTCGTTTTATCTTCCTTCTGCTAACCCCTTTGTACTTCTTTACTAATATTTATTGTTATTCTCTTATTCTTTGTAAACTTAACTATTCTTATCCATCATTTTCTCATCCATACCTTTAAGACTTTCCACTTCTCTGTTTCTTCTCTCTTGCCCTCTCATTCTTTTATTCTTGATCAACTTTTTACACTTCATATCTTATCCTCCTCCTTGTCCACCCTCTTTATTCTTCTCTTATCTTATCTTCCTCGTCTTTTCCTTTTTTATCCTCTTCTCCTCTTATTCGTCTTTTTTACCTTCTGCTTTTCTTCCTTCCCCTCTTTTATCTTCTTCTGCTCATTTAACTAATTCGTCTTCTTTTCTACCTCCCGCTTTTATTTCTTCGGTTTGTCTTCTATCTTTTTCCCCTCTACTATCTTCTTCATCCTCTTCTTCGCCTTCTGCTTATTCGTCTTATTTTCACCTTCTGCGTTTTTTCTTCTTCTAGTCTTTTATCTTTTTCTCTTCTACTATCTTCTTCATCCTCTTCTTCACCTTCTACTCATTCGTCTTCTCTTCTACCTTCTTTTATTTCTTCTCATCTGTTATCTCCTCGTCCTCTTTCATCTTCTTCTCAATTATCTTTTTAACCTTTTTCATCTTGTTCTCCTCTCTTATCTTGCTCTCCTCTTTCATCGTCTCCACTTTTATCTTCTTCTCCTTCTTTATCTTATTGGTCTTCTCTTTCACCTTCTGCCTTTCTTTCTTCTCTTTCACCTTTGTCTCCTTTTTCATCTTCCTCTCTTCTTTTATCTCTTCCATCTTCTTTTCTAGCTTATGCTTTTCTATCTCTTCTTCTTCTTCTTTCTCTTTTTCCTCTTTATTATCACCATTTTTATCTTCGATGTCTCCTTTTCATCATCAATTTCCATTCATAGCTCTATTTCCCACACCTCCAGTCCTTTTTCTGTATTTCAAGTCCAACCGAAGCAAAAAAGACCTCCTACAAGGATAAAGTACAAAACTGATGGTGAGCCTATCACAGTCTGAGTTCAAGGTCCCTCAGTATCATCACCATTCATCTTGTTGAGCGGCAGAATGGTCTCATCTTTTTTGCAACTCAATTCATATGCTGGAACAAGTCATCCGCTACTATTTAAACGCCTTATTTCAGCCAATTCACATCAGTAGTTGTTATACACCCTCTGCTTCAACATGGCCACAACATTACCTCTTTTGGTAAGTTATATTATTATTTATTTTTATGTATCGTACAATTGCGGCTTGATAGCAAGTATTTTAAGCAAAGGTGATGATGAGTGAGTGATGATGATATGTTTACACATGATAAATTAATGAAAGATGATGTAAGTTTACATTAATTTTTCCACTTTGAAAAACACTAATTTTCACTTCAAAAATATTTGAATTCTGATGAAAGTGTTCACAATAACGGTTTCAGAGAATACACGAGTAGTTCTTAAATTGGACCACCTTAGGACTAAAAATTATTACTCAATATATACTCCATTCGTATATTAAATTTAAATTATTTTAACAACATTTTCATTAGTTTTTTTTTCATCAACTTCCTAGCTTTAATATCTTGTCTCAGTTTGCATTTCCATTATAAGACATATTTGCTCACTTGCGTAGTCTGGTTGAGCAAAGATGACTTCCTGGGAGAATGACTCCAGCTGGGTCGATATTGGTTTCAAATTATAGATTTGATTTCAGATTGTAGAGAAGAATGTTTTCTACAATTTGAGATCAAATCCATATTCTTTAAATCAATATTGACAGAGCTAGACACATTTTCCCATTTTGCCAGAAGGTCTTCTTTGTTCAACCTTGTATACTTTTTGGGTAAAAATACTTGGGAAACAAAATTCATTTCAACTCGAAAATATAAGAATCCATTATTTTTTCATATCTTGAGATTTCTTCCATATCAATGCACGTTAATTCCGAGGATGATATTCGTCAGTTCATTCAAATATAGTATACAAGAATTTTTAACATATTATTTCTATAGAAAGGATAAAAGTCCTCCCACTATCTTTCCTCTGTACTACCTCTTAGGTACATATTTTCGGAGCATGAGATCTATTCTGTAAATCTATCAATCGTCTTGTGAATTGTAATTGAGTTGAATGGAACAATAAGCATCATGATCCAATATTTCTGAAACAATCAATTATAATATTATATATTCAGAAATATTTTCAATTTAAGTGTTAATTTAGCTTCCAAAACAACCATCCTGGTTTCTAAATCGATAGTTTTTCCATAACCTAAATATTTTTTTTAAAGTGAAAATTGTGAGTGAATATGAAACATAACCTGAATTTGGACATTTAAATCTAAATAGGAATAGAAGATGTTTTGGGCGAATGCCTATATTTTCGTTCCTTTTATTGTATAATTGTAATGAAATAAATAATTTGTGAAAATCTGTACAGTATTTTCAATCAATAAAATATCAATTTCCAGGTATCAGTGATACTGTCTTGCGCTATTATATGCTACGCATCCCCTCAATCTGTGCCACAATCCAATATGGCTGCCCAAGGAGAGGTGTTGAGAGGGGGTGGAGGAGGTCAACCAATGAGACCTAATGATTTTTGGAACTGGAGAAGCAATCCATCAGCCTATGGAGATTATTGGCAAAGGTGAGGTTCTCAGTTCCATAAGTTCATGATTTTTTTAAACTGATATTTATTTATAATATTTGATTGGAATGTAGTCAATTATTGTATAAATATAAATGACTTGATTTTAATATATAGCCTACTCTTTTAATTGTTGAGTAAAAGGTGATATTGTTGTAGTTATTAATATCAAATGAAAAGATATTAACCGATATAACGAGTTTTCGTAGCTACTCGATTATCAATCTCTGGTGAATTATAACTTGAAAGTAAAGAGTAGCAGAGCTCAAAATAACGGTCAAGCATCGCTATTGGTAGACGCTTGAACCAATCACAGTGCACGTCTGCCATTGGCCTAGACTAGCTCCTCCCCGATTAGCGGTTCATAAAACGTTACAAAATGGAGATTCAATCAGCAAATACAATGATGGGAAAATAATAGATATAAATAGATAAATAATACGAAATGAATAGAGAAATACTTTCACGAAAGAATGGGTAAACAATGGAATAAAACAAAACCGTAGCAAAATGTCTAATAAATTCATGATGAAATCAGATTGCTGGTGGTGTTGTAATATCTTATTTTATTGCACCCTGCATTTAAATCTGTATAGCCTATTTTTTCAAGGTAATTTCCTTTCAGCTTCTCTTTTGACCGCACTTTTCATTCATTCATTCTTATGCCGTATAGTTGAGTTCCAAAAAATACTTCCATAGCCTTGATTTCCATCAATGGGAAATCATGGTATTTCTTGATGTTATACACTGAGATTTGAATTTTCAAAAGTTCTTCCCAATCAAGAGAGTCCAAAACACAAGGAATATCACTAAAATCACCATTCACTACCAAAAAAATATAGAATTTCGAAAAAATTTACAGCACGACAAATTTTAGCTTGACCGCACTAAAAGAGTTTTATTCGAATTAAATTATATTTGAATAATAAAATAATACTTCCAGCTTTTCTGGATAAAATAGAATTAATCGTAGCCTGAGATCACGGAAGCTCGTATTAATTTATCCAGTGACAATAGGGGTAAATAGTGGAAGAAGAAGAAGTATTTCATTCAATTCTAACAAAATTTTGATTAAAATTTAGTCCAAGATTTTAGGTTAAGCTCAAATTTTTCTTCCCGCCAAAGGTTTTTCATTTCAAGAAAATAGTGACTCGGAAGTAAATTATTAATTATTTTGAATTTTGAAGGGTTGATATCAAGCCAATAAACACGAAATAATTCTAAAGCCTTCATTGAACTTCAACAATTCAACATTATCTTCTGTGAATTAGAAAATAGGAGGTAATAAATTAACCAATTAGTTAATTAAATCATCTTAACCTGCAACCATTGAATATTAATTAGTTTCGCTGTGAAATTCCTAATACTTATAAAACTATTTCCTATAATAATTTAACTAACATGATACAATCATATTTTCAGAGAAATGGCTCGGAGACAATGGGCGCAACGACCCGGAGCTCCCGGAGGATATTATCCGGGAGTGACGGCTGGACCCGACTCCCAATACACCTACAAAACCTACGACAATCCGGAGTTCTACGGTTATGACTCGGTATTTCCAGGAGGAAGAGCTCATTTCATTGGATACAAAGCACAAGGGGGTGAGTAATTTGTTCTATAAATAATAATAGGCTCATGTATGTTGATATATAATATTGAATCGCGTGAATAGTGAATAATTAATATTTAAATATTTCAATTAACAATATGCTACTTCTTGCTGTGCAACTCAATTACGATTTTTGACTAAAAAAAATTGTGAGTGAGTTGTAAAGCAAGTGGAAGTATATTATTCATTAGTCTAATAGTAGGCTACTACATTTCCAATAAGTATATGGATCACCTCAACAATCATATTCAAATCTTTCACGTTTCTCAGCAGAGACTTTTTTTTGAAATTATATTCTTTTGTAAAGTGCAATTGTAATTTCATATTGTCAAATTAAAAGTGATTTGATTTGACTTATTTGTTTTTGGTAAGAAACACAAGGAGATGGGCGAGTAGCTTTGTATCCGGTATGAGCTCAAATATTACAGACAATCATATTTTGTTGGTTCGTGGGAATAGTCAATTAATAGATCCGTGGTAAAGTGAAGCGAAGAAGATTAAAGTAAAGTGAGTAAAGTGAAATAAAGTAAAGGACAACTCAATTCTTCCCATTCCAAGTCCAATATTTCTCGATTACTGTTAGAAGAGATTAAATTTGTCTCTTAAAAAGATTCCATTCTATACATTTAAAAAAAAATACGTGAGTTAGATAGATTTCATTGATAATCCCTCGTCATTCTTGTTTACTCTCTTAATTTGTTTGCATATTTCATTCATACAGGCTAACAATATATCACTTGATATTATCTTTTTATTCCCGAAATGACTCAAGTCCAATAGGCTTTTTTGTTTGTTTTTTGTTGTATTAACAGTCCGCCTCTACTAGTTTTGAAGGACTGTGCATGTTAGACTTGACAATGCAAGATCATACTTATTTTAAATTTTCCTATAAGAATATTCATTTCCACTAGAGTACTATAATTTATAAAATGAATACCCTATACTGTAATTTTATTTATGTTGATAAAATTCATAACAATATGCCTCAAAACTACTTCAAAGTATAAGATGTCCCATCTTCTATTTCTTGTTCAATAATTACACAACGACAATGAACAAATCCATCAATTATAGTGCAAGTGCAATAATTATAGAGCAAGGCACAGATCATAAGCCAATCCAAATATTATCTTGCACAATGAGTGAAACACAGCATCAGAAGGACAAACAATTCAGTTTCACAATCAATGGCAGAACAATCAGCAGAATTAACCAAAAATTATGGTGAAAATTTCAATAAATCTGAACAATTGGGAGGGCACCTATCAGTGATTAGTCTATTCAGTGAGAAAGTAACTCTAATTGCAGGTGTAGAGTCACTGAAGCGAGTGTAATTGCTCTTAGAGTAAATAAGCCGAACAAATTACTAGACGGAGGCAATAGAGCCATTGTTGACTATGACATTCAAGAATGAATTGCTTATTTAGGGCTATAATCTTCTGTTTAATCTAATTAGAGGGCAATTAGACTGTCCTGTACTTGTGCTTTATGGTTGTACGTTCTGATAAATAGTTTTTTCCATAACCAGACTTTTGAGAGATATTAATTTCTACTCGTGTAGAGTATTTCCAATTAGATTATCTTCTAAATTATAAATTATCTTATAAATTAGATTTTTTCAGGAATTAAAGAAGATTCGGGCAATTGCCTGTCTCTTATTTCGATTGACAGTGTTTTATTCTGTATAAAATAAATGATCAAGTTGAACAAGACTTTGGAATGTGAAGTCTCCACTTCTCTGTGCCTAAGCAGCTTTAATCATATAAAGATATGAAATTATAATTATTTCAAAATATTCTCGGCAATCAATTAAGGATGGCTACTTTATATAAGTTTATAATAAATTAAACTATTTAAAATGATCAATAAGTAGGCTTTCTTTGAAATACCCAGTTATGGTAATAATTATTATAGATTGTAGATAAACTTTCAAAGGTTTCCAATAGACGAAGTATGTGAAATAAATATATAAAAAGATATTGCTAGAATTATCATAAAGAAATCCGCTAATTCGCAATTCAAAAACTTTCATTCTGAAAATCACATACATTTACAAATACATACATTTCATACTTGTAGAGTATGAAATTAAACTGTTCTGCAGGAAATCATAATAAAAGATTATCTAGATGGAAATATATCTATTTCTTTTCTATTCTAGTATTAGTAAATCACATGAAAGCGCTGTTGAGGCACACAAGACTACTACTCAACCAACATTGAGCAAAGTATGTTTTCGGGAAAAATTTGTTATGATTTTGAAATTAATTTGAAAACTCAATTCGGTAGTCAATACTGAATACTATACATTTCATTCCAATGTTTTCCATTTCCACCTATGAACCTTCAAGTGGAAGAGAGGGCTCTTGTGCCTCAACTTCGCCCCCAACATTACTTCTTGAAATGTACTGTACTAAGTGAAAAAATAGAGACAATCATCTATCTATCTGAATATCGATCTATGTCGAGCTTTTGTCTTGGACAAATGCTCTCTCTTGGACTCTCTGCTCTCTTGAGGATTTGTCTCTCTCTTGAACCATTTTCAGAGATTTAATTTGTGTAAAATCAAGACCTTTTTCCTCTTTTCCAGGCAAAAGAACGCCATCAGATTGGAGTCAAGACCAAAATGTGAAAAGACCTTCGTATTTGAATTCACCTGTAACGCAGCCCGCTTACCCTTCAAATCCGCAGCAGAATTTTAAGAGAAAGTGAACCTAATCGATCAGAAATGAATCTTATCAATAAGTTTCAAAGTTGAATACTTCCAGTGCTAAAGTGTAGTACTTGAAGATTTATTTCGAAATAGATTGAAAAACTCTATAATGAGGTGTTTTATGATTGCTCCTTGAAAATTGCAACTTCCAAAATTTTTAACCAAATGCAACTTGAACTACAATTATTGATGTAAGAGAAATGAGTACGTGAATATTATGTAATAACTTGTGAAAGAAATAATTGTAATAATTCCCGACTTGGTATAACAAGCTCAATATAGAGATAGATAAGAGTAGGCCTATTATTAACTTTGAGTTCCAAGTCAAAATTTACATCAGGGTATAACAAAACAAAATATCCATGAGTTTCAGACTTCAATATTCTTCTCAATTAATATTGTATTCTCTAAAGTAATAATTATCATTTTTAGGACGAATTTACTATAGATGCAACTGGAAAGTTTGGAACTATTGTATGTTGTTTTCTTGAATTCTAGATTTAAACTTATTGATTTTACATGTAATTTACGAGTACATAATTATGTCAATCGTTTCTAGATTATTTCTAGACTGTGAGTTTGGGTAATTATTCCAGTTCCATTGCAATATATCTTTGCATCATTATTGAATCATTGTTAATTATTTACTACCTCAATATCTACTTTCCTTTCACATTCTTCATATTTTCCGATCTGCACCATTTCTCTTATCAAGGACTCGATAAAAAATTAAGCATTGAAGCAATGAAGCATGCATCAAGTATGATTCTGTATTGTAAAATAATTATTTAGTAACAGAATGTGTTGATTAGAAATAATCATGAAATCACAACATTTATGTTAGTTTGTATAAAATCTGAGTTAGCGAGTATTTATGGGTATCGCAATACATATTACTGTAACAATTCTAAAGCCTACTGTAGGCTACTCTATTCAGGTCTACTTTATACGGTAGTACATTTGATAGCTTTATTCGGTAACTTAAATCCAATAAAATCATGGACTCACACAATTTTTCCGATTTTCAATAAAAATGGCTGTGACAGAAATACAATATTACTTTATCAGTTGGAAGAATTTGGGTTTGTAAGGGAGAGACTACGAGAAATTGCATAATTATAAGAAAATTTTACAAAAAAATTACCAACTAGAAGATTAATGGTTTGCAAGGGAAAGACTACAAGGAATTGCAAAGAACTATAAATGATTTTTTTTTGGAAAAAAGTTTATTTAGAAAAGTAAACAATAATTAACAGTCGGTGGTTAGTTCAGAAATTCGATTAAAATTCTCCAAAGTTTGATCCCAAAAATTTTAAAAATTTCCATTTTTGATCTACGAATTTTATAAAATCTTGAGTTGGTCAACAAATACGAAGATTTCGAGTCATTCAAGGTTTAGTGGATGTGATATTCCTATCTCAGTCGAAAACCTCTAGAATCCTCCGTAGCCATGAGGATGTGATTTTCCGTGCCAGTATCCATGCTTGCCATGCTTTCCTCCGTGGTTGATGTGGTATTCAAACTTGTGGTGTTTGTTGTCTGGGGAAAAAACAAAAAAGTTATTTACACTAAGAAATAATTTTCTAGGTTTATTTGGCCCGTATCAGTGAATACTAGTAGGCCTATAGAGTACTCCAACACAATACTAGACAAATAAGTTCAAGTATGATTTCAACTTGAAAAATGAACTTTCTCAAATGGGAGACAGTATAAAAATGTGTTCATAGCTTGATTTAATCCTGGATTAACTTAAACTTAGTTCGAACCGCTATTGATGGGCGATTTCATCTGCTCTTCGTGCTCTCCAACAGCTGATGTTGTCAGCAATTGAATTTGTCATCAAAAGTATAGAGTTGGAATCAAAAGAGACAATAGATGCTTCTCATCAGCTGTTACAGTAGGTAACGAATTACTTAGAAGAGAGAGACGAAACCTCATGGCTTCAGCTATAGCAGATTTTAAAAAAATATTCATCCTTCATTTGCAAATTGTCTTCAATGAAATTCACTTAATGAACTCTACATGGAATTCGAATGATTGTAATAATTATAATATTATTGTTATGAGCTATAATATTTTTATATTCGGTTGACCAATTATTAATTATTGTACAATCCACGATTTGTTTAGTTTTCAGTTTGAAATGTCATCGTGAAAATTGATTGATGAAGCGTTCTTTGTTAGATTCTTGGATGGAATAGAAAAATTGCTTCCAATATGAGAATTATAGACAGCTACTGTCTCTATTGTTCCATATTATCAAACAACAGATCAAATCATATTTTTTCGATTCAATAAGGAATTAAATTACACTATTGTATCAATAGGACGGATACTAGAATTATTATATACGGATCAGGCTCTTTGAATTCGAATTCTAGTGTCCATAATTATAAGTACCTATATAACATTAAACAATGGAATAAGAAATGATCATGGAATAAAATAAATAAATTTCGAATAGAAAAGTTAGAAATATTTTTTACTCACGAATAGACTGATAGCTATTGGCATGATGATCAGCCACTACTAGACCAGCCAGAGCCAGAATGAAGAAAACAATGAATGCCTGAAAATAAAAAGAAATATAGTGGTCAATTGAATTACTATCACGTATAATGAATGAAAATAGATAGATAAACTTGGAAGAAATAAATTTGCGACGAGGAAAATAATAATCAGGATTCTTAGAAGAAAAACGATAATAGAAAATGCTATGACAAATTCTTGACTTAATGCAAAATATCTCTCCAGAAATTCAGTGAACAAGTCACCCTTTTTCATGGAATTGGGATAAAGAGTTATGTATTGACTCTAGTTCATGGATTTACTCTTAAAAATAAATAGGTACTGAAGTCAATCCTGCCTATCTATGAATTGCCTTTAATACAACCCAAGGTGAAAATCCTCCTCTCCTATTATCATAAACTAAGTTATAATATTATCGAAGTATTTATTCTCTTTCTGTATAATATACAAGCATTGTAGTGTGTGCTATCCTAGATATATAGGACATGCGCCACCCTAGATATAGATAGAGCTTGCGTTACCCTATACATAATTATCAGTCTCCTGATGTGAATACGAATTTTTAAAAGCATCTATGATTCATAAGACGATAAGATGATGGAGAGGTGAGACTCTCACAGTACTTATATTCACAAAAGTGATGAAGAATTCATCATGAGATAAAAATATTATTATAATAAAGTTGATAGTTGAATATTTTATACCATACTAATAAAATTATGAATTATTTTAATTTGATAAATATTATACTATAACAGTTCATCTGGTTTTATGAATGATGAACCTTACCACTAAAACTAAAAATGTTCCAATGCCATCATTCTACAGTGAAAATTCTCTCACAATTTGTAACAAACAAATCATCTCCGACTAATTGAATTTTATTTCCAAGTTTTCCGCTTGTGAACAGCCATTAATGGATAGTCAATAACCAATTGTTTATTTTTATTGAATCCGTTATCCATTTTTCCGTAAAATTCGATCCTCCTTCTATATACTAAAAATGTTCCAATGCTATCATTCTACATAGTGAAAATTCTCTATCATTCTTAATCTCTCATTCTCTATTCAACGAAAACTTATTCCATTTTCTTTTAAAGTATTGAAATGGAAGTTAAGTGGAGAGGCATAGTTCTCACTACTATGAAAATGTGCGATTTTGCTCTATTCTCTCAATTTTGGAGTTTGAACAGGGCTAAACTCTCTCCAACATACTCTATTAGGTTTTATTGAATGGAAATAGAATAAGATAAGCCTAGCTTACCAGAAAAAAATGCTTGGGTCAACTATGGAGTACAGTAGAATATTCTGCTGATGAAATATTTATTTTAAACTCTCCTACTGTACAGTACAGTTATCATTATCCATTCATAATATTTTTGAAATTTTGATGGAATAATATTACCATGGTTTGGAACTTGTTTATTATATAGAGTTTGAAAATGTAGGCTTCGAATAATAATACTGGGGAATATTCAATCTTGAAGATCTTTTAACCATTCTCTGAAAGATTCATATTGATTAAGTTTCAAAGGATTTTTCTTTCAAATTATTCCTTTATTATAGATCGGAGTTATAAAGATTTTGAAGGACAAAAATTTCTTAGAACTACTGTGGATCTTAATATAATCAGATCAAATGGGAAATTCTAAAAAAAGATCACTCTCTCAATTTGGTTCAACCACAAAGCTCCAAGGAACTTCTGCTGAGAATAACAAGAAACTTTCAAAATATGAGAGATTTCTCCTAGAATGAAATAAAAATAGAAAATTCTTAACAAACTTACCTTGAGAGAGTACATGGTGGTGATTGATTTCTTTAATCCTTGAGGACACTTTTAGCTGTAAACTGTAGGAGGATCTGAGGAGATCTGATGCTGGGTAGAAGGAGTGGTGTCCTTTTTAAAGAAAAATCAAAGGATACGTCCTTGTTTGGGTGAACGCCACTAATTAAAATAAGCCGTGATCGCTTGAACGACGCGAATCTGGTGAAAAATCACATTACAAAATACCAGAGCAATAACTCTGTCTTAAAAATAACTACTGTTACCGACATCTCTATAACTATATATCATGTAACATTACTCTTACTAGAACAATAATTATCCACTAAAAATAACTGACCGATATTTTTATAACTATATCTCGTGTATGATTACTTATTACTTTTCTATATAGACGTCAATGTCCGGATTATGAACTCTTTGGAACCAAACCAGAATTGTGGCGGTTAATTGTTCACTATATAGGTATAGTTCTTCATAGTTACACGTGTTTAATTGTTCACCATATAGTTATAGCTCTTCATAGTTCCATGTGTTTAATTGTTTCCTACATAGATATAGTTTCTCGTAGTTTCATGAGTTGCATTGCTCACGATATAGTTATAATCATAGATAGCTGTCACTAATTAATTATTGCTAACAATATATATACTATAGATAAATTTTCCTATACAGTAGTCGGATATAAGTGATTTTCCACAATAGAGTGATAGTTCCAGGGCCCTCGCGTGGGGTGTGCGGAGTGTGCGACCACACAGGGCGCCACGGCCAAGGCGGCGCCGCGGCGGCTGATGCGAAACGGGAATTTGAAAATTCCAATTGGGCTATTAGAATAATTTTTCACTATTTGATGAAAAACTTATTTCACCAACAACTTGAATCCACAAGAAATTATTTCCTCTGCATAAACTCATTCATTATAATGAATTTATCAATTGAAGAACCACAATCTATGTATGAAGCTAGCCAAGAAACGCCCCTCTTGAATTCAATTCTATATATTGTTTGCTGACAACCACCTTACTCTCTGTCGAGCAATCACAAGCTAGTTTCCAATAAAAACTTCAAAAACTTCTTCCTAATATTTTTACCGAATAATTGTTGTAGTTTTCCAAACTTTTTTTCTGGCAATAGGTCGGTATTAGATCATGAATAGTTTGAGTTCTATTTCATTATAGCCTATTCATCGTATAAAAATAGAATTGAGTGAGTATAAGATGGGAGTGCAAAATAATATTCTCATCTCATTTCATACAGCATAAAACTATTGAAGTCTAGTACTGGCCTAAGTTACACTATAAAAGTAAAACTGAGTCTAAATTCAATAAATGAATTCTTCAAATACTAACTTGATAGAATCCAACCAGCCTGAATACATAAATAAATATTATATTAGCACAAGATCGTCAAAAGTAAATCAGCATAATTTTTATGTATGATACACCATCCATAATTTTCTTGCTAACAGCCATTTTCTAAGAAAGTACTCACGAAACATTGTCAACGAATAAGAAAAAAGCAGGCGTGACATGAAGGCGTGTCCAAGTCAAAACTGGAACACCACCCATCAACTGCTGCCATCTACTGGAAGTATTTGGAAACTTTCCTAACTGATGTTATCGGCCATTTTGATTGTAGGTGTAGCTTGGAGGCGTGTCCAATGGAAGTCGAAGCATGTCACCCTATTGCTACTGCCATCTGCTGGCTGAATTCGGAACTATTTTGAATGTTATTCAAGAAAGTTGGGTAGAGCAGTGAAAATGGCTGAAATCTTCAATTTGCTTGTTATTGAGTTTCCGATTTTCTGTTAAAACATCTTCATTTCCAGTGAAATTGAATATTTATGATGATACCCAATATTTTTCTGTGAAAAATGTATTATTTCTTCCTTATGTGCTTTCAAGTAAACTAATAAAATCGATTAATCAATAATTGAAATTTTCATATTTAAATGATAAAGTACGGTGCAATATGACAGTTCTGCTCAATTAAATGTAGATAACCTCTATTTTTTTTTGTTAATCCCTGTAGGCTCTTGCTTATCACGTTTCCAATACATAAAAATACAAAACAATACGTTGGAATACATTAAAATAAGCAAGTCCCTTTTGCCAATCCTTTTTGCCACACCACATGCAACATTGGGATTGTCTAATTCCCTTCGAATAAGATTCGAAGATAAATGTGAACATGCAAGGCAGCTAGAATCATGTTTGGCTTTGAATATATTATAATATATTAGATTGCATTTCGTTTGGTGAATGGGGGGGCACTGCCAAAATCTCGCACAGGGCGCCAAAAACCACGCAAGGGCTCTGGATAATTATATTTAGTCGATTGTAATAGATCTAATACATCTCTGATACACTATGGGATCTTAGTATATAGTTTATCACTCTTTTCAAAAGAAATACAGTGCCAGAATAGCTGAGGATTATAATTTTGAAAATTGCAATAAATAAGCTTTAGATCCATTGATATTGAACTGAAAATAGAAATTTGAAAATATGTCAGATATCTATAATTTCAAATTCAGGCCTTCTGTTGAGTGTTCTCCTCAATAATAATCTTACCATCAGTTTTGATGAGCATTTATTGAAAAAATAATATTATTTCCTCTATTATAATAGTGTAGTCAATTTTTGCCAGCCAGGGAGGCCTAGAATTATGGAGTGGTACAACCTTCAGTTCGCTGGCATAGCCTATAGTTGTTGGTTCGAATCCCGCTAGGCATGGGAGTGTAGTTTTCTCATCAGTCATCCTTATGAATAAAAAATCTCAACCTAGTTCTACATGGTTGCCTGTAGTCTATTGCCCGATAATATTATATAGCTATAGTATGGTTGTGGTATACCTATGCATGCTTCATATAATATACTGTCCAAACGAAGAAGACATTCTGGCAAGATGAAAAATCACTCCAGATCGGTAAAATAATATTGGTTCAAAAATCATAAGTTTGATTTCAAATTGTCGGAAAAATTCTAATCTACAATTTGAGACCAGCAAATTCTTCATTTTTGAACCAATATTGATCAAGTTGGAGTCATTCTTCCATCTTTCCAGAATGTCTTCTCTGCTTGGACAGACTACCAGAGTAATGTTTTCTCAATAACAATTAAAATTTGGTAACTCATGATGTGTTGTCGGGAGAAAGGAGTTGTAGTTATTGATTTGAGTGAGTTATTCGGAGCAGGCATCCTGTCCAATCTGAATGCTCAACTAGGCGTAACGAGTGTGGATTGCCTAGTAACTTAGATTATAGAGTTATTAACACCTGTCATAATTATTATGCATGATGATAACAGAGATTTTGATAATAAAAAGCTGAGTTGCTATAGCTGATAAAGTGATACGAGCTGAGCCAAAGAGAGTAGATTTTCTTTCTCTATCTTCTTCTTATTCTTCCCCATCTCTTCCTCTCTACTGAGCTGTGTACGTTGTTTTTCCCACATTTTTAAAAATGACTATCAAGGTGAGTTCTCATTACAAGTCTCTGGTCCATGTCGGGCACGACATGGAGAATATGCTCCACATGGAGCAACGGGAATAAAAAATCAGCTGACCAGTGTGCGTTGCTCTATTCAACTGTTTCTGTTTCACTATTTCTGATTCATTGTTCTGAAATGTTTATAAAATAATTATTGCATCTTATATAGGGACATGTGCCTGTGCGATTTTTGTTTGAATGGAAAGCTAACAAAAACGAGACTCGAGACATGTCAAAATTCAATACTCAAGTTCAAATTCATACTTTTGTGTTGAAGTTAATAATATACGGGAGCTGTGATCTCAAATTTTCATTCATAATATGATATACTGTATAGGCTAATGTTATGAATAGAACATATCATAATAACGTACAGAATATGAAAGTTTAATCAAGATAAAAATTTCTCTTTCTTTCGACTGTCAATTTAGCTACTTGCTACTATACTGTACTTGTTTTATTCAGGTAGGCTAATATTAATCAGGTATGTGCTCAATTATGGTTTCTAATAGAGTAACTATTCGTAATAAAGTGTGTAGTCCTATTCAAGCAACCATTGTATCATGCCAAAGTCGAACATCTATTCCTATTCCAGATGTGCTATTTGAATAGCATGTTAACTTATCTAGCATACCCTCATGATTACCTCCATTATTATAAGATTGTTTGAGGTATCTACAATGAGTTTACAAATTATAATAAAAATACTTTCATTCAAATAAATTACTACAAAATATTAAAGCATTCAAAATAAATAATCAGCTTCAGTCATGTCAATAATAATAATCATACACAGCATGTGGAGAAGCACTTCTATAGTCACCTGCCTCTTTTTTGCCATCATAATGGTAGCCCAAATAAGTTGGTGTAGCAACATCTTTATCAAAAATATTTCCAAATGTCTGTATTTCAATTGGTCCATCATATCCAGTTTGGGGTAGATCATAATTGGGTGAGTCGTCATTTGATGTGTAACTTGATGTCTCAGGCTCCTTATAGTTGGCATTGTATGGTTCTTTGTAGTTAGAAGTTGATGGTTCTTTAAGGCTATTGATGAATGACTCCAAAAAGCTACTAGTACCACTGGTTTGTCCAGTGTATGCATTTGTACCACCTTTGGGTCCATTATAACTGTTGGATCCACTAAAACCGTTGGGTCCACTGAAAGAGTTTGGACCACTAGTTTGACCTTCAAGACCATTTCCTCCCTTGTTTGGCCCAGAGAATGAGTTAGCTCCACTTGAGCCTCCAAAACCATTTTCTCCCCTATTTGAATTTGGTCCACTGAAGGGGTCGGTACCAGTGTTTGTACTACCAACACTGTTTTCTCCTTTGTTTGGTCCACTGAAACTGTTGACTCCACTGAATTGGTTGGTACCACTGCTAGATCCTCCAAAACCATTGTTACCACTACTGCTGGAGCCTCCAAGAGGATTGAAGCCACTGAAGAGATTGGCACCATTGTTTGAACCTTCAAAACCATTATTGGTACCACTGTTGGATCCTCCAAAACTGTTTGAACTGCTGCTTGAACCTCCAAATTTGTTTGCACTATTTTTTGACCCACCAAAAGAATTGGAACCACTGCTGGAACCTCCAAAAGTGTTTGCACCATTGATTGAATTGGTACCGCTACTTGATCCTTGAAAACTGTTGGCACCACTGCTAGAGCCTCCAAAACCGCTGCTTGGACCACTGAAACTGCTTCCACTACTGAAACTGTTAGGTCCATTATAAGAGTTTGCACCATTTTTCTGTCCATTGAAACCACTTGGTCCAAAATTTCCCCACTAAAACTACCACTACCCAAACTATTTGATCCACTGTATGAGTTTCCTCCATTGGAACTACTTGAACCGCTGTAGGGGTTGACTCCACTCTCAGGTATACCTTTAGGTGCAAAGAGTTCACTGAAGCCACTAGGTGCACCATAGGAACTGGAACCACCTTTTGCAGCACTGGAACCTTTTGAACTACCAAATCTATTTGAACCACTTTTTGTACTGGATCCTTTTGCACCATTGAAACCATTTGTTGCACCAAGGGAGTTGATAACACTAAGCGTATTCAATCCACCAAAGCCTGAAGAGCCTTCAAATCCATTAGGCTGTGAGAGACCACTAGATCCTGGGAGAAAGTTAGATCCTGAAAAACCATTTGATCCTTCAAATCCATTGGGTCCTGTGAATCCTGCAAATCCATTGGGTCCTGCAAAGGAATTGGATCCTGCACTTGATCCTGGAAAAGTATTAGATCCTGCACTGAATCCTGTGAATCCTTGAAACCCTCCTTCGAGTGGATTGGGATTAGTGTTGCTATTTTTGTCAGGAGAATGTCCAGCACTGTCCTCTGAGCTTGGCCTTGTGTTTTGAAGCCTCATTCTGGTCTGCCTCGCTGTGTTTGTGGTGCTTCTTTGGATGGTAGACGTGCAGGATCTTGTAGGTGAACTTTCCACCATGCTTGTTATCTGGAAAGAAATCAGAATAATAATTATTATGAAAGCTTTTGAACAAATACTTTTATGGAGCTCTATATAGCTTAACTTGTTTTACTTAGCTAAACTTAGCTCAAAGCTTATTCAAGGCTTAACATAAAGCTGAATAGTATGAACATAAATAGAATAACGAATAAAGTTATAGAACCTCATTTTGTTAATATTCTAGAGCTGTGTGTAATGTACTGTGTTCATTCACAGTATAATCCCCTTCCAAGAATATAGCTACACAAAATGATGAATGTATAAAATAAAAAAATCGAAATGTGAGATCTTGTTTATAATTGTCTGATTTTGAATTATATATTATCTTGGACAATCTACCAAAGCTATCATCTTAGAAATAATTTAGACCATAGAAACATGGTGTCAGTGGTTCTAATGAAAGTTGTATCTACGGTTATCATGCATATGACGAAACAAGAATAATTTATTCTATTTATTCATTTATTTGATCACAATTATCCAATAAGAGGAACGAAAATACAGGAATTTGCCCAAAACATCTTCTGTTCCAATTTAGATTTAAATGTCCAAATTCAGGTTATGTTTCTTTGAAATATTCACTCACACAATTTTCACTCTAAACTCACATTCATGGAAAAATTATCAATAAATTTTGAAGGTTTCTTCTCGGAATAATATAGTCTACAAACTTCGTAAGTGTAATCTATATCGGAACAGACGATTTCACTGCCCATAGCCTACAATAAAAATTTATGTGAAAATTATTAAACTCCTTTATCGAATTATCACAACGACATAGCCAAATATTTATGTAAGAAGTTGAATTTCCTACAACGTTTCACTAGAAATCATGTTTTGATGAGCTATTTCCAGCTTCGATTTTGAATTAAAATGTAATAGGCTAGGCTACTGAATTACTGCTATCCGATAAAGCCTACATAGTCCTCAGCTGTGTGTACCATAAGAATAGTAGTACAGAAAAAATTGGTCATAGTTTGAATCCTTCAAGCGCCTGTTAATTTTCCCTTCGTATTGTGAATAGATGGATATCGTGCAATATTTTTGTAATCGAGTGGATAAATTGTGAATTATGTATGATAGGATTATTCCATGACTACCTAAAAAAATTCAATCTATTAATTTGTCATTGAATTATGTGAAATTTTCAAGCAGTATGCAATTGAAAGCACTGTATAACGTTCGAAAACAACCACAATCCTCTCACATACCATTTCTAGTAGCAGAATGATATTCAGAAGGTCAGTAAAATAGATCAACAAACCAACAATGA
This sequence comes from Sogatella furcifera, assembly GCA_017141385.1. Lineage (NCBI taxonomy): Eukaryota > Metazoa > Arthropoda > Insecta > Hemiptera > Delphacidae > Sogatella > Sogatella furcifera. Next base: position 20,878,403 of record CM029556.1, read on the forward strand.
ATTAGTTCTCTGCAATCAAGATAAAGATAATTTATAGAGTGGCGGTAATTCAGTGCTTTGAGATGCTTTTAGCTCCAGGAAGTTATTTTTCCAAGTCATCGTTAACTGTTTCCGGGAGGTTGCTGAAGTTTCTAAAAGAGTAGGCCTATGTTAAAGTCTCAATTTGGAAGTGAGAGAACATGAGCAAGAAACACCTTTAGAGGATTTCATTTTCCAGAATAATGTTTTCCATCAAATTTGTTCGGAATGAAATGGTAGGCTCTACATGACTAGGATATTATATTTCAAGACAAGACTAAAATACTAATATTAAAGTAGATGAATAATACCAAATAAATGATAATAGATGAGTAAATAGCTTATGTTTATTCTCAATCAAAGAAATACATGCAAAACTTTCATACAGACAATATTGTAGTTGGAACTTTAAAAAAATTAAATATTAGCCTACTATTGAATAATATTATTGATTCGAAAAATGAATTCAATTTCAATTTGATTTGGAAGAAACATGAATATATTTCTCGAACTTTCCATTAAAGCCTTTACCTTTTTCATTTATTTTTGAGTTGATGTCACCAAAAAGTTAGGCGGTGTCCTAGCTGATTTAACCTACTAACAGCTAATTTACAGCTCCTATTGTCTCTTTTGATTAAAAAAACATTATCTATGCATAGCCAAATGACAATTCTTATTGAGAACATCAGCTATTGGAGCGCACAAGGAGCAGACGAAACCGCCTAACTTTATGTCATCAGCCATCCCGTACAGAGGATTATAAGTGCAAAGTTCCAGGGTGATGTTGGAGAGATGCTATTGAGTCTTATCTACAATATTGAAAATAATTTAATAGAGCACTAGCACTCAATGTCATATCTTTTCTAATGAGAAAAAATTAGGTCACCGGTGATTCACTCCAAAACATTGAAATGGGAAGAGCCATGACTTTTCAAAAATTACTGTGTTATTTTTCCTTGAGAGAAAAGTGAATACTATGCGTTTTAATTATTGCTTTATTGCAGCTATAGCAAATTTTCAGTTTCATCTACTTGAATGGAGAACTGTGTCGTGCGAGTTTTCTGGATAACGTAGATAAAAAGCAATTATTGACCCAAAACTTACGTAATGATGATTTGCTGTATCCCTTATGAACTTCTGCTGATGTTAGTGAAATAACAGACAAGGTGAACAGAGCAATGACCTGAAACAAAAATGTTTCTTCAAAACAATTATCAACTGAATTCAAATGAAACAATAATTCTAATTTCAATTTTGAAGATAACTTCTTGGTAGCTTAACTAGGCTACTAGTTGAACCTTCTAGTATTTAATACCTACTGAATGATTGTTTCAATATTGAAAATTATTTTTTTAATATGAATTGATTGTGATAAAATAGTAGGCTATACAATACTACATGATTACAAGACACAGTGCTACAGGAGTAGAATGATTGGAAACCTGACAACATTAGAGATAAATTGTTATATAGATAAGAATTTCTCTCTTATCTCTCCTTGAGGGTTGAGTGTAAGAGAGGGCAGACTGCGCCCTAACTTCGCCCTCCCAGGATATCAAATAGAGGCAGCCATTCTATCTATTCTTTTTGCTATTAATTTCTTATTTCTTTTCGCTCCACAAGTTTAGAACATCTCCTTCACAGTTCACATAATTATGAAACATGCTGAAGTTCTAAAAGATCTTAATGCTTAATTGCTCTTGATTCTCGACAAATCTTTGCATTTTCCATCTTCTTATTTTTTCTCATTCATATTTTATTCCCCCACACAAAGAACAATATTTTTCATATTCCAAAAAATAATATAAAAATAGGAAAACAAGAATCTAATATTAGCCACACAACTGTCTTAAAATGATTGAATATTTCTTGCATAAGGTAACCGTAAGAATTTCGGTGATGGGGTAAGACAAAGAGAATATTGTTATAAAAAGAGAATAAGTATAAAAGAGAATGAGGATAGAATAGTGGAAGAAAGTGAGTGAGAGAAGGAATATAGACGAATATTGCAATAGTTGTGAATGCAATGCATGATCACTGACCGTTAAAAAGAGCGCAACCTTTAGTTCTTATCATAAAAAATGTCCGAACCGTTTTAGATCCAATATACCGATTGATGTCGATTTTATTATGTTTTCCGTTTGCTGTCTGGTGAAGTGTGACAGGACCTTTTTGTAAATCATGTACATGTTCATTGTGATCTGTTGTGTTGAAATGCATCAATCTATCGGACGGATATCGAGATAATATTGGTGACTGTTTTGTAATAAGTCATCGAGATTGAAGGTGCCTGTCGATAGAAAGCTACTGAGTAGAATAAGTTGGGAAGAATAATAAAAATAAAATTAATAATACTGAGTAGAATAAGCTACTGAAGTAGACTAAGTTGGGACTATAGAATTCATTCTCTGTGTCAGAAGCCCTCTTACCCACTGTATTATTATTTAACGTATGGCTTTTAATAGTAGGGAGACCTGAGGGCTGTTTCACTTCGCTATTATAACCTAATTTTACCTATGTAGGAACATTTAGAGCCATGAATGTGACTATGTTACTCCTATTACTATAAATACAAACTTGTGGAAAGAAAACTTGATCAACTCACATCACTTGTGACCAAAGTTTTATGCTTCTATCAATAATTTAAAGCAGTAAAAAATGATGATAAATCAGTGGCTTATACAAGGGTGATGAAGGGGTGAGGGCACGGATACTAAAATACTAGTATCCGTGGGTGAGGGTATTCATTACGCTAACCTATATTTCAATGTTTCATCCTAGTGTAAATTAAACATAGAACAGACTAGCATTATCTACAAAATTACACTTGTTAGAAATTTTTAAAATTGTAATGGTGTGTGAAAGAGAATGAGAGAAATAAGTTGAGTGAGAGAAAGGGATAATATCAGCTCCAGAGTACCACTAAACTTCCATCATCGCTTACTATATTACACTAATATTCTACATTTATTCGTCTCTTGCATAGGCTCTGAACCACCAAGAAACCAATAATCCTCTGGTCTTGGTTATACAAGCGATCAACTAAGAATAATCATAATGAGTAATATAAATAATTAACTGGGATCCAGAGAACTGAATGAATACAATTAGCACTAGTACATTATTCAAGCACACAAGCTATATTATCAACATGATTTGGTGTTATTAGTGTGTAATACTTTTAGTCTGTAATACTAATACTCTTAATGTGTAATACTATCTGGTATAGTCTGTTCAAGCAGAGAAGACCCTCTGGCAAGATGGGAAAATGACTCCAGCTTGGTCAATATTCGTTCAAAAATTATAAATGTGGTCTTAATAGTAGATCAAATTGTTTCCTGTAATTTGAGATCCATTTGATAATTTTTGAACCAATATTGACCGAGCTTAAGTCATTCTCCCATCTTGCCAGTGGGTCTTCTTCGCTTGAACAGACTATATTATTGAAATCTTCTTTTTCTCTGACTTCTATTATATTCGTGTCATGCCTAATCCCATTTTATAATTATAGAGTCGGCGTTGCTTTCTTGTATTAAAGGCCTTCTTTTCCTGTACCGTGTTTCCTCTTTCCTCTCGCAAGTGAGCCGATATTCTGTCTCTTCAACTTCAACTGTTATGACTATTCTTGACTATTCAATGTCTATTCTTGACTTGTTTGGTCTTTCGCATCCTATCACTCCATCCGAGAGTGAATCCTGCACTTTTCTTTCCAATTAAACCTCGTTATTTTTCTCTCTCTGCACTCGATCAAACTACCTAATCCTGCATATTTTCACCAAGTTGTAGGTAGAAATATTGTATTATAGTGTAGTATTATCTGTATCCAAGAAAGGCTTATAATGATTTGTAGAGCACTGAGACTATAATAATTATTGTAGTCTAAAGTATTCAATTCTTTCTTATTAGGTGGTACAATCTTAAAGAAGAAGAGGTTGTCTAAAAAGAGATAAAATCATTTTCTTGAGTACTATCATAAGACTCTCAAATAATATAATAACTAAATAGAGGGAGCCTACTTCAGAATCACAATCATAATTGTTCATTAGCTCTAATGACAAAAGTGCTATGAGAGAATAATAGTGCAAGAACCTTTTTCATGTACCTAGCCTAATAAATCCTATTATTGCAAATAACATGTTTTGTTCTCGTTGAAAAGTCTACATAGGCTTTATGAAAATATACTTGCATGATTTATCATACCTTTATCAATAAAATATTATAGACTTCTCAAATCAAAATCTATTCTGACAATCGTATTATATATACAGGGTGTTTCAGGAGGAATGTGCAATACTTCTCAGGCTGATTCCTCACACTAAGTGGACAAAAACGTTCCATGGGAAAAACCCCAAAAACGCTTTGTTACTGAGATATCAATGGCGGAAAATTGAGATTTTTCAAAAAATATTAATTTTTCCAATTTTTTAGAGGCTTTAATGAGGGTCTAAAATAATCAAATCCTATGTAAAATTACCTGAGGAATTTAATAAAACCAGTTCCAAGTTTTCAACTTCAACGGTTATTGAGATTATTTGAAAAATATGCGAAAAAAATATGCCATTTTTCAACAATAATGGTTCTAACTGGATAAGGAATCATAAAATTGTATTTTGTATTAATGGAAGTTGAAGAGAGTCGGATTCTAAAGAAAAAGTTGAATGGCGGCAATTGTGTAAATTTTACCCAAATCTCAGAAATGGCGATCAAAAATAGAAAAATTGACAAAACACAGCACAAATGATGAATTTGTGTTTAGTAGCGATTTTGCGATTTTTGATCGCTATTTCTGAGATTTGGGTAATTCTTGGTTTTTGGGGGTTGGTCCCATGAAACTTTTTTGTCTACTTAGTGTAAGGAATCAGCCTGAGAAGTATTGCACATTCCTCCTAAAACACTCTGTATAAATGGAAAAGTGTACTTTCAATTCTCCTTACATTGATCCACAATCACAGTCTATAACTGTAAAAGATACACCAACATGGTGAAATATTAGATACATTTGAACCAACTGAAAAAATAGCTTATTGTATCCAAATATTGACATCATTTAATTAAATTCAAGCTCTTGTACTACGGCAATATTAGATCATCCACAGCAAAATTTTCTTCTTTATCTAACCTATTATTTTGTGCCTATTAAGGCGTTGGGTCCACAGAAAAATGTCTATGAATATTATTTTCTTCTGTCGAACGTAGTATTGCACTTATCACAGAATGAAACATAGGTTATGCGCTTGTTGTACATATAGTACATTCCTTAGTCAATATTAAAATATAAATGAAAATTAGAAAAATCACATCCACAAAATATGAATAACTTAAGAAATACAGTTTTAACAATTTGTTTGAAAACTATACTCACTGTTAGAGGTATCATTGCTCACAACAATATTACAGAACATGTGTAGTGTACAAATAAGATAGATAAAATGAACTACCGCCCGCAGTGAAACAGTTTTTATATAGGCTAACATTTTGTTAGGCCAAGTGCATAACCCAGGCTAGAATGCTGGGTTGCTTTAGGCTGCAGCCCATTGGCCCATTCGGATTTTCCGCGCGAGACTAATACGCGTGAAAATCGGCAGAGAAAATCACGTGGTCCAAAACGATACAACGTACAAGATCAATACTATCGGTGCGTGAATTCTTCGGAAGATGATTCGGCCTCGAATAATAATATTTATGAATGTAATACTTTTCACTATTATTCAGCACTGGCGGCTAGTGCCCACGAAACAGGTGAAGTGCCCGTATCTTTTACTATACAGCATTTCACCTGTTTCGTGGGCACGAGCCGCCAGTGTTATTCACAGCAATCTTATTTTGAAATTTCTCTCCTAATGTGGAAAAAGTTCATGAAGTATGAGACCACGAGACAATCTAATAACATCAATAGTTACAATTATTCTTACTAATCAGTTGCTACTTTCAACATTAACAGTTTGGCTTTTATCCTAGATATTAGATAATACATTTTATAGTCTTATCTATGCTTTATCAACAATTATTACTGATGACTCGAAAAGATGTTACTTCCGTTTTGGCGTAGCTCGTACCATAAAGGAAAGCGAATACATTGTAGAGATGTGCAAGTTACATCTATTAGCCTATAGTAGGCCTACAGGTGAAGTTGGATAATTGCTGGAAAAGTACGGTATTAACTTGAAATGTTGTGGAATGCTCAAATAATCGAATGTTGGAAAATTAAACTTTCATTTTATTCATCAATCATTTAAATGTTAGTTCGCATCATCGAACACGAATGATAATGATGATGATGCATCGATAAGAAATCTGTGTGTGCTTTTACGAAATCTAGTATAATATGAATTCAATGTGGATCACTGGCGGCTCGTACCCACGAAACAGGTGAAGTGCTCGTATTTTTTACTATACAGCACTTCACCTGTTTCGTGGACACGAGCCGCCAGTGGCATAACTACTGAAATATCACCTTCAACTGTAAGACATGTTATCCTCATAAATCCAACTCAATTATCAATTCAGGTTAGATTATTATTCATAGATCAGATTCATATATTTCTAAGAATAATAGACTTATTCTTAGTGGAGTGGTTTCGTCACTGCATTCAACTTCTAGAATCAAGCGACTAAAGGTAAACGGACATTTTAAACTGATGAGTGCTCGACGGAGCTCGCCCTGCGATTGGCTGACAGTTCGAAGCACTCCGATTGGCCAACAGCAGCCCTCCCATATTATTTTGTCAGCTCATCATTGGTTGAAAGCTGAACAAGGTAGAACTCAATCCGATTGTGTAAGGCTAGGCAGTATTCTGGATGTGTGTATTTACCTTCAACTTTTTCGTACTTATTCAATTACTATTATTTTTCTGTATTCTTAAGTTTCTGTATTCTGTATAATTTTATAGTCTATTGTAAATTGTCTCTTCCCATAAAATGGAGTTTATACATTTCCGGAAACATAAGTTTCATGAGATGAAACGTATTCAACTGTTATCCGAACTGTCCTAGAATGAATTCCTTTGAAAAAAGCTGTTATTTCCAATCCCCATCATCATACTCACAGTTTTCAATCAGACGCCATAATATTAACTTATACTCTAAATTCATTGTACAACCTTAAATTTTTATATGTATTAGAATTTACCAACAGTGTACAATCCTCTCGTTAGTGTTCATAACCTTGAATAAAATCTGAACATACTGAATATCACACCCATTTGCGTATGATATCGCATTTTGTTAGGAATTGCGCAAAATTCATAGCGATTACGATTAGAATTTCCCAATAGGTTATACACGCTTTTATCGGTGAGCATTGGTTGAAATCGCTCAGCTTATTTGCATGTTTCTCCAAAGAAAGGTGGTCAATGGTTTGACTAGGCTACATTCTGACAATAATATGACAACAAAAGTCACAACTGGTATTGTCTGTCCTAGCAAAGAAGACATTCTGGCAAAATGGGAAAATGACTCCAGCTTGGTAAATATTGATTCTAAAATTTTCAATTTTTTCTTTAACTGTAAGAAACATTTTAGTCTTCAATTTAAGACCAAATTTTCAATTTTTGTACCAAAATTGACAAAGCTGGAGTCATTTTTCCATCTTGCCAGAATGTCTTCTTTACTTGGACAGACTATATCCATCATACATTGTTCACGGTCGTTTTATTTGGTTGGCCGAGAAAATCTTGTGGAAGATAATATTTCATAACATTGAGTTTTGCTTTGCTGGTGACACTCTGTTATCCGTTTAGAGTTGGTTGACAGTATGTAAACCGAATAGGCTACTATTTCAGTTGGTTGTATAAAATTATTGTATGTGAAACAAATACTGTACGCTATCAGTTGGCTGCTATACTTTGAAGCAGAAAGTAGACTATAGAAGACAATTTTCTCGATTTAATCTCATTTTAATTTGAAATTTTACTTTAATTCCAACACCTACTATCTTAAGTCGCCTTGAAGTAATACTGTTCAACTAAAGTTTTCTTACGATTTTCAAGGTTTTTTCTGAGGGTGATACACACATGCGCTCACAGGCTTGTTCGTGAGTAATGAGAGGGATAATATTATGATAATAGATGACGACTACCGTACTTTTCAGGTTGTCGTGATTGTGCTGAATTTTGCCCAGTTAAGGAATTATTAAACTCGCAGGTGCTTTTAGTTATCAGACCGGCGCGTATTATTCATTTTTCAATTTATAAATAAATTTTGCATTCTGGTAAGAGACCATTAGTTGGATCGGTTGGTCGAGAATCCTATTGAACTAAATCACCGATTTGAACTAAAAATCGCTAATTGAACTAAAATCGTTTGCATCGATATTTGACTCTCGTATGCCCGATTTAGATTTTTCCAATGTAATCAATTTTCGCGTTTTGCAAGTCTCAGAAATGACTCAGCAGAAAACATTGAAATTTCTCAACTGTGATATTTTTAGAGCTGATTGAAATGATTGTTCAAGTTTAATCATCTCAAAATAGAGCCAATTGATTCACAGACAGGTAACTTCCTTGTTTGATTTGCTCAGTCACGTGAAATTGGAAATTATTGTAAATATTATAACTATTCAAAATTCCATGATACGTGGGTGGTCAGGGGATTAATCGCAAACAATTCAATTTATCATGCTGGACCGATGCAAAAAATCTTTTCTATTATGTTATCAGGAATTTTCTTATGTAGGCTAATAGTTCCTCAATAAAGGCCCACCTGTTGCTATTCTCCCACATATTATTATATAGTTAGGCTTCTATAGAGGACAGATGTGTGACACACTATATTTTCTTGAAATGAAAAGAGTTGTTACACACAATAGTATCCACAATGGTGGATACGGTACGGTATTCATAGCTTCGTAACATATCAATTATCATATTATTGGAAGGTTGCTGCACAATTTCACCTGATTTCTGTGCTTAAACTCAAAATATTCCTCCGTATGCAGTTACATGAGGAATTATTAATAAATGAAGCAATTGAAAATTAAAAATTAAGTGAAACAATTTCACAACTACTCAGAGAGGAATTATCAAGGTAGGAATATTTTTCTATTTGAAAGAGATCATTAGAAAAATAATTATAATTTAATCTAATTTTAGATCTATATTTTTCTTATGATCTCTTTCAAATATAAAAAAATCCCTTGATAATTCCTCATTTGACTGCATACTGTGGTGATATTCCGGGTTGCTAGGTTCCGTAGCAACCGGAAACAAAAATATTATTTCTTATTTCATAATGTCACGTTTTTGGGTCGATAAAAACCTTAGTTCCATAGGTGTTTTATTTTTAGATTACTACAATTGTATTGACTCAAGTATGCCTAGACGCAGGCAAGAACTTCATGAAGAAATAATATGTTTGTTTGCGGTTGCTACGGAACCTAGCAACCCGGAATATCACCACACATACGAAGCAATAGGCCAATATCATATTATTATCCTAATTAGGATATAAGAGAATCAACGTGAAAAAATCTTCACAGCTTTCTATTTACGAGAAAAAAATTAATTGTATTCCATTTGAAATAATTGTTTTTCGAAAGAGTCATTTTCACTAGTATTTCTCTTGAATGAGAGTAATGTTGAGAGGGCTATGAATGGTTTGCGTTTGAATTAATTGTAGATTTATTATATCTATATCAATCATGGTTGAGAATTGATGATTATAATGACGTGATTGACTTCCAGGTGTTTTTGATTGGAGCAATAATAATTATTTTGAAATAATTCCAACAATTAGGTTTCTATTCATATTTTGGTTTCTATCATCTTTGATCTCTTGTAGAGGGATGACCTATTAATAGTTTATTGACCTGGAATAATAAATAGGAGAGGAACGTTGATTTATAGTCTGCCCAAGCAAAGAAGACCCTCTGGTAAGATGGGAGAATGACTCAATCTGGGTCAATTTCGATTCAAAAATTATCAATTTGATCTCAAATTGTAAGAAACAATTCGATCCACTATTTACACCACATTTATAATCCTAGAACAAATATTGACCAAGCTGAAGTCTTTTTCTCATCTTGCCAGAGGGTCTTCTTTGTTTGGACAGACTATACTTATGATTCGCTTGCTAATTTTGTTCAAGATCTTTATTTCGCTCTCCCATCTCAATTCGTTGCCCTCACTCTTTTCTGTTAGTTTTCTCCTCTTTCCTTTCCCGTAATTTCCCTTCCTTCCGTTTTCTCTTTGTTAGTGGAAGGACCTTGATGAGAATGAAAAACTGATTGACCCGTATCAATTCTGACGGATATAAGAACAAAAGAAGAAAACAAAGCAGTCAAAAAAGGGAGCGGGATAGTAGATGGATATTAAGGAGAGTTCATGGAAATTATGTATTTGCTATCTATTGAATCTTAATCTCCCTTGAAACCTATTCTGGTTCATGTCTCTATCCATTCCCATTCATGAATAATTTTTTAGAACAAAAATTGATGATATAGAACCTTTGATCAATAAACCTTTTTTGATAATCGATCATGTTACACTTCATGTTATGTAGAATTATAGACCATTTTTCCACCATGGTACATGAATCTGTGTATTGAAATTAATTTTCAAAAGATAGATTCATGGAATAGTTTATTCTCAATATATTTTCTAGTTGACAGTACCAAATATTCTATGTTCTTGATCAAAATATTATTTGAGCTCTTACGTAGTCATGACATATGAATTTTAGTGTTAGACTGTGTATTATAGAACTAGGTAATACAGTATCAATAGAGAACGGTCTTGGCCTTTGTTTGTCCGGCTGATATTATATACCCGTTATCTGCAATCAATAAGATACTCAAATTTCTCTTATCACTAGAAATATTTGATACAATCCCTGAGAAATATTTTAAATAATTGATCAATTTCAGTGGTAAATATAGAGATTGACGATGATTTTGAAACACCCAAGACCCTGCAGTTTCATTCTACAGCTGATGATGATAATAATAAACTATCCAATAATGATTCATCATATCAGAAGCTATTAATAACATTGTGCTCCTCCTAAATTATTGATGTTACTCGCTGCAGCTCATCACTATTCAATTTATTTTCTATTTCCATTCATTTTCATGTTAGTTTCTAAGTTGACTGGTGGTTAAAATGAATAGTCTATATATAATCGAGGTTCCATTGGGGGAGAGGAATGATATATGGTTGGGGAATTGTCATGAAAAACACAAATTTCAACAAGAAAAAAATTATTTATTCTGATCAACTGTTGAAAAAAACTGGGAAAGAGGAGCTGCTATGGTAGGCTATGTCAAAAGGTTCTATTATAGAGAATTTTCCTAAGGATACAAAGATGAGCATTCCTTAGTATCTCTCTGGGATCTTCAGAAAAATTTGAAGATTATGATTATTTGGTTGGATATTACCAGTAACTTAAGTCTTTTTAATATAATACAGTATTGAAACGTGTATATCCTCAGTGCATCCTGTTTTTCTTTAGTATTTCTTCATGGTAAAATGATTTTCAATTTTTTGATTAAAATTTTTTAGATTCTCAAACATTCCTTATCACTGAAGACCCTGGAATTTCTCTCTTCCCAGTCTTTATTTTCATACAGTTGTAGACCTACAATTCGTACAATTTTACAGTACAATTTTTTCATCTTCTAGCAAGAGCATCCGCATCCCTGCTGGACTGGGGCACAGAAAGGAGCCGATGGGGTGTACTCAACATTGGCGGTGTAGGAGACCTGTGGGGTGTAGCTGACCTGTGGAGTGTAGGTAACACAGGTTGGCTGCTCAAGCACCAACTGAGTCTCACGTCTTTCCTTGATGGCTGGCACGCAAACCTGCTCCTGGATAACATACTCGACCTGGGAGTACTTTGGCTGAGTGCAGACGGTGATTGGCTGTCCGCAGTCTGAAGATGGAGCTGAGCATCCACAGCCACAGGATGGAGCAGAGACATAGGAGACAGATGGAGCGGAGCAACCACAGCTGGAGGATGGAGCAGAGACATATGAGACAGATGGAGCAGAGCAACCACAGCTAGAGGATGGGGCAGAGACGTATGAGACAGATGGAGCGGAGCAACCACAGCTGGAGGATGGAGCAGAGACATATGAGACAGATGGAGCTGAGCAACCACAGCTGGTGGATGGAGCAGAGACATAGGAGACAGATGGAGCAGAGCAACCACAGCTGGAGGATGGAGCAGAGACGTATGAGACAGATGGAGTAGAGCAACCACAGCTAGAGGATGGGGCAGAGACGTATGAGACAGATGGAGCAGAGCAACCACAGCTGGTGGATGGAGCGGAGACGTAAGAGACAGATGGAGCTGAGCATCCACAGCTTGGGGTAGATGGAACAGAGACGTATGAGACAGATGGAGTGGAGCAACCACAGCTAGAGGATGGAGCAGAAACATAGGAGACAGATGGAGCAGAGCAACCACAGCTTGGGGTAGATGGAGCTGAGATGTAGCTCACTGTTGGAGCAGACTGCACATAGCTGTATGAAGGAGCAGACTGCTGGCAGCCACAAGGACAAGCAGTGCAGATCTAGAATTAAAAATGTTTTTTGTTAATTGATTTTGTCATTTTGATTGATGTTATTCCAAAATCTTCCTGATGCTATTCAATATCAGTATTTCCAGCATGAAAAGTTCATGTTTGATAGTGAAAATGATAAAATCCTATTGACAATGTAATAATCATAGTATTTGGAAAAATGGTAACAAAAATAGATTCATGTTGATGAAGCATTATAATTCTCAAATTTTAATTAGGTGACCTATTTGGCATTGCTCTATTTATTGGGTGGAATAATGAGATCTTTTTGACAATGTTGCTATAGTTATATTATTTGTATTAAATGAGAACCAGAATTGATAAAATTATATGGACTATTGTAACTATTTTCCATCCTTGTAACTTATTTTGAAATTCTCAATTAAATGTGTGACCTATTTGGTGTTGGGTGAAATTTGATAGCAATAGCTTAGATCTCTTAGAAGAGCCTCGATAGAACTGAGATTAGGCTAATCAGCCTATAATATTTTAATAATGTTAATCATAGTTTTTATTTGTTCTCGAGCAATCAATCGTACAAATAGGAGTAACAATCTACATTGAATAAATAATATAACAATACGAAAAACATAGCATATTATTAAAACATGAACAATACGGTACTTGCTGAATACAATAATATACAGTACTCTCCAAAATTAATGATAGTTGATAACAAAACTATGCATCATTTTGATCTAGTCAAAATTCGAAAGAGAGGCAGCTTCAGGCTAAGCCTTTTTCTTTTCTATCATAAGGCTTTTTTATTCTCTCTAGTTTCTCTTTTCTTCCATTTAAAGGTTTAGTGTAAGAGAGAGTTGGCTGTGCCCTAACTTCACCCTCACACTTAAAACGAGAGGCATGCAGCTATTTTAATTAATAGCTCATCATAATGTTCTAGTTGATTTAGATTTAAAAACAAAATTCATCCTTGAAAATATAGCTCATTTCTTCGTTAAGATTAATTTTAATTAATATATTATTGTGTGCATCTTACTTTATTTATTTCAATTAATCACACCAGTAGGCTTAACTTAGCCTAAACCGACATCCCAATCCAATTTTACCACTGGTCAAAGGTACAACATGCACTGGTCAAAAGTACAACACTATGTTGTTCCTTTGACCACATGGTAGTGATTTTCAAAATAATAAAAAAAGGTTACTTTGAATAAAGTTAGAAAAATGATATTTTAGTAGAAAATAGTTAACTAATTGAAGTTTTGATTCATACAAAAATATGTTACTTTTAAGCCGAAATTAAGTTTTAAAAAATCATAGAAGCAAAACTGGTTAAAGGTACACCACTCTCCCCTACCAATAGTGTAAGATTGATAATAATAATAATACTTGTTTTTGAAAGTTTTATTCAACCATAATATAAAAACTCAAAGTAGGATAGGATTATATAGACGTAAAAATATTGAACTAATTTCTTCCAATATGAGAAGAAAATTAAGGCATGATTTTATTTATAATTTAGGTAATTACCTGAGCAACAGCCAAAAGAATAGCAGCGAATTTGATGAAAGCCATGGTTGCTTTACTCCGGGTCGGTTGAGACTTTTGAAGTGACTTGATCATCAACTCAACCTCAATTTATATTAATTCAACATTTTCTTTATCACATCACGGATGTAATATACAACAAGGAGCGATTGCAGATTTGTTTTGGTTAAAGAGTGACAAGCAACTATGATAAAATGATATCACACATATTATCAGAAAATTAGAGAGAGCTCATTGAATAAATTTAATTCATTGTTCGAGAGTTATTCTTTGTAATTAACTTTGAGATTCCAATGTGAATAAATTTTGGATATGTTCTTAGACCAAATTAGAGTTTAGAAAGTTAACTTCATTCATGTTAGAATATTTGTTTAGAAGAATAATGTAAAAATGTACTAACTCATTGTTATATTGTGAAGAAGGTTCAATCGAGAATAAAATACATTTGATGTATGAAATTTATTTGGATGTGTGAGACGAAATGTGTAACACATGAATATATATTACATTAATATAGCACACTGTGCGACCATTGTATTCATTCATAACATGAAAATCATGTCACTATTATTTTATCAGTTCTTCATCCATCATAATTAATATGGGGGAATAAGAGTAAATTAATTTCCATTTATTCTATCAATTGGAATAGGTAGGTCTTTATCCAGTCTGTTCATAATATCTTGAGTTTTTGAAACTTATTCACAGTTTTCTCTTTCTGCATTTATTCACAAGTAGCAAGAATATTATTAAATAATACTTATATATTCAATATAAATACTATTGAACTATAACAATAGCCTGATAGCAAGGAATAACAAAGGGATCTTATGCCGAATAAGTAAGTATATGCATAAAATGAAAGATAATGGAGACTTGCAACGTTGAATCTTGAAAATAGTATAGGGATTGAATTTCCAGGGCATTTATATTTTATTCTAGATTCTTGGGTTGTATTCTTTCAGATAAAATACTGACTTTTCATGAATTTACTATGTTTTGTTCATCCCGACCGATTTGGACTTATGTCTGTGTTTTAACCCTTTGTTGTGATTTCTCAAATGAATAAATAAATAATTAATAATAATAGTAATATCATTCTTATTACAGCCACTTTCATTATTGATAAATTCAAGCTCTATTAAAATTGACAACACTTGGTCATGATTAATTATGATCCAGTAATTTCTCTTCAACAATGTTATATTAGGGCTTAATATTCCCTAGCATTTATCTCCCCATTATCTCAATAACCATCGAAGCTCTGAGAAAATGACTCCAGCTCGGTCAATATTGTTTCAAAAAATATTGATTCGGTCTCAAATCAGGATTTTTCCCACGATTGAAATCAAACCAATAATTTTTGAACCAATATTGACCGAGCTGGAGTCATTTTCTCATCATGCTAGAGGGTCTTATTTGCTTGTACAGACTATACAAACTTCTTACTGGCTCTTTTAAATTTCTCAGCTAATGGGAATAATCATTTATTTATAACTTGTCCAGCCACTTGAAAAATAGTAGAACTTTATGAAAAATGTACAATATATCTTTAATAATTGTTGAATTTGTGAGAGAGGGTTTCTGGAGTATGTCCAATATGGAAAGTTTACTATTTTGTATAATAAATCAGCCTGAGAATAATCGTGGCAAATTTTTCCTGGAATACTCTGTACATTGATAGTTGAATCAATAAACTATTTATTGCTTTATAAGTGAGAATTCAGCTATACAATACCTACCTACCCACTGTTTCTGCGATTTATTAGACTATATTTATAGTAATGAAGTCTAGG
Source organism: Sogatella furcifera (assembly GCA_017141385.1). Lineage (NCBI taxonomy): Eukaryota > Metazoa > Arthropoda > Insecta > Hemiptera > Delphacidae > Sogatella > Sogatella furcifera. The sequence continues at coordinate 20,894,243 of CM029556.1, forward strand.
ACTTCAATTGGAATAGCTTTTTAAGTTTTATCTTTGTCCAAGGATTGGAAATAAATATCAAATAATTTTAAAGAAGACACACAAGTAGCTGTAGTCCCATCCTTATAATGTTCATAGATAAAAATCAAAATTACATCATTCTTATTCTTCAAGATTTTGTTGATAGATAAAAATTAAGAATAATATTTTTTATTTTTCAAGATTTTTATTTTCATCTGTACATTGATAGTAGCCCTCAACAAAAATAAAACATCCTATCCTTCTGTTACTTATGCAAGATAATAATAGGACGATACTATTATTATTTTCTTATTTCTGGGAATTTAATTTTAATGAAAATTAAAATAATTGTATATTATAGGTAATAATTTAGTTTCACTGTAGAGTCTATACATGGTAAAACATAGGTACTATGTTTTTTATTTTAAATAATTATCAAAGTATCCTTTTTGTGTAAAGTACCCAATTATCATGTCATGCATTGAAGAATTATTCAAAAAGGGTACTTTGATAAATATTCAAAATAAAAAACAGTGATAAAAGTAGCCCTGAGATTGAGGGAACAAATAGGTACCATATGTAGGCCTATTTAATATGATCATCAATTCCCTAAAGCCTTGCCCTATTATTTTTCAGGACTAACTGAAAAACAGACAGAATACAGTGTCATAATTTGATTTTATGTCATAAAGCCAGATTTTTCAATGATGATTGAGCATTGTCAACTCTCCAGTGTCACAAAACAATACCGGTAGTACCAACGTTATCAGCCAATCCATCTTTTTTGCTGTCGATGCAATTCTTGTTTTAAATAGGTTCTGGAATTAATATTAAATTTATGCATTTGTTTCTCATTGGAATTTACGAGCTGGCCTGATTTAGATCGTTGACCTAGTTTGAAACAATGAATCAAATAACCATTATTAGGAACACTGATATCACTATAGTAACATTGATGTGGATAAGAATTAAAAAAGGCCGATTCCAGTTCTGTGCCATAGGCAATGATTGAACTCAGCAGTGAAAAATGTTAGCTTATTCCAGTTAACAAAACTGTAGGCTATTTTGAAATTTTGTTATGATAATATCAATATTGAATGTGTCTAATATTTATTATGAGTGTAATATTAATTTGTTATGAAAATATGTAAGTTAATTGAATAATTTCATGATAAAATTCACTCAAAATGCTAATTCGATCAAGAATTAAATTTATTATTAAAATATATAAGTTAACTTAATACAATAAGTTATAGACCTGAGAGTTTTGATGAATATTATAAGTTATCAGTTATGGATGAGTTATAACCTATAGTCCATTCACAATGACTCGAGTCGAGATAAACAAAACAATTTTACAAAGTTTGTACCGGTGCCATAAAGTATAAGCATACAGAATTATTAAGCTATTAACTAATAATTATTAAGCTATTATTAACTATTCTATGTTGATAATTGATGTTAATTGATAGACCTGAGAGTTTGATGAATATTATAAGTTATCAGTTATGGATGAGTTATAACCTATAGTCCATTCACGATGACTCGAGTCGAGATAAACAAAAGCTCTGCATGTGTTTGTGTGCGACTGGAGTGGCTTCGTTTTAGCCACGACATAAACAAATCACAGCAATGCCAAAATCCCGAATTTTGTTGTCGGGACCGTAACCAAAGCATTGACACAAAAACTTTTACTATAATTGTTTGCTCATTTTAGATTCATGCAGTCGAGAGACAACCAAAACAATCAATTTCCCAATGTGTAACTTATCTTTGAAAAAGTTTACTTGAAGATAATTATTCTGAATCGCCTACAACGAAATTCGTGATTCTGGCATTGCTGTGACTTGTTTATGTCGTGGCTAAAACAAAGCCACTCCAATCGCACACACACACACACACACACACACATTCAGAGCTTTTGTTTATGTCGTCTCAAGCCATCGTGAATGGACTATAGACTAGAAGTTATGTTGAATTGAAGAATTATATAGTATTCTGAAATATTATAGACTAAATGAATTTGATTTTCAATATTGAGTGAGTTATTCTATTAAATTACTATAACAATTACTACTAGAGATTATTATTATTCAATAAATGAGAATTAATTGAAAAATTAGAATTTATTAATTAGAATTGCTTAATGTAGGCAGTTGGGAAAGAAAACGTCGCTTTTGATATTCATTGGTATTTTGATATTTTTTCTATTTCTGGGAACTGAAGCCTATATTATATTAAGCAGTGAAAAATTTCCAATTCAGTAATACAAGAGAACAAAACAAAAAAAAACAGAGAATACAAAAAGACAAGATAGAGATAGACCACTTTTATTCTTTAGGACAATACCAATAATGTACGGTAAAACTGAGTAGGCTATATAATGGTAAATGAAAAATACAAATACCAAGAAAATGCTGTTATCCTCAATAATTTTTATTTACTTATACATTATATTGTTATTGAGAGATTTCTTAATCTTTTGTTTAAAATTTTTCAAGAAAATTGTAAAATAATAAGGACATTACTCATCATTCTATAATACAGCCTGTATGTATCAAGGTCTACAAAGTATTTTAAATATTCATTTTTATTTTATTAGTACAAAATAATATAATTTCAGTGGAAATAAGAGAGGCCATTGCCGAAAGCTTCTTAAATTACTAAATTTTGAGTGCTTTATGCTTTTGTGTAATATTTGCATGTAGGCCAGATAATTTGATTAAATATAGAATTGGAATTAGAATTAATTTTAGAGCTCAAGTTGACTAGCTTATAAAAAATGAAATTATGTTTGATTGCCTCATCAACCACGTGAAGCGTTACTAATAAAACAGCCCAAGTATTCCAACAACAATCACTATATAAATACTTTTTCCCGGAAACTCTGAACTATATCTTGAAAAATTCACAAAACTAGGTTATATAACAATATCTAATCAACTTGAGAATCTAATAGGAAATGCAATGGAACTTTCTGTGGAAAATTCACAGCTTTGTGGAAATGTATAGGTGACAATAATTGATAAAAACCATAACAATAGCATAAGAAGCTGGATATTCTGATAGCCTTTATAAGCAAATAAAAAGAGGCTTTCCAATATTTCCGAAAGATATGAAACGATATTATTGTAATGTTTTGTGAGAATTTAGTATATAAATGCATTGCACAGCCCAATAGCTACAATTGAATCGAAAACTCGATACAATATTCTAAAAAAATGGCTTCAAAGACAATCATTGTTGCTCTCTTCGCCCTTGTGGCCATCCTTGAAGTAAGTGCACTTTCCAGTTAAAACATTCATTTTAAAAAATTAGAAAAAATTCACTCCAATGAAAACATTATATTGAACATGAAACTCCAATAATATATTGGAGCTTATTTCAATTCTGGGGGTAATTCAAATATAATAACAATTCATCAATTTTCCAGAAATAATGTTATGTTTTATTGAAAGAGAATAGGCTACATCCAAACAAAATCTAGTTCTCCTGTAAGTTGGCTTATTTTTATATTTCAGCTTATTTTTGCTATTTTTTAAAAAGTCCACACAAAAAGAATTATTGTCTTCTATAGATTTATCAAAAAAATAGCAATATAAGTTGAATAATATTCAATGAATATGTCTTATGATTCCCAAAATTTCACTTTGGTACTGTGTTTTCAATTCAAATCATTTAATGATAATTAAACTGTCTATATGAATGAAATTAATATTATCAAGAGCATATCCAATAATACTTTCCATTATACTATCTAGTCTCTTATCAAGTATCTACTGTTCTATTGCAATGCATCAAAACCATTCTCCGTGTTTTCCATTCACAGGCCTATTATTGAGATATTAAACTGAGGTGGAACACAATATCGTATGAAGCATTTTTCAGTTCAGCTCACCAAATCTTTTATAAATGCTTTCTGGCATTCTTCTTGACCTATAATAAAAAAACCAATCAGTGTTCATTACATTTGCCAGTTGATCAAAAAAGTAATTACATTGATTGATAGAAATGTAGACCTACCATTGAATTTAGTATTTTACTGTTTAAAATATCAATACAAAATTATACAAATTCCATTGAGTGGTGAAGGTGGTTGTTTGGTGAGAGCGGTTTCTCTTGGTTTTAATTAAGTCACAGAAACACTCAAGAATGCTTTTGGATCGGTGACTAGTATTCAAATACTTGAATAACATGAAAATTGTTGAATACACAGGCTATATTGGTGAGATGGAACCAATCCAAAAAGCATTACCCTACCAATATAGAAGTTGCATATTATGCATTATATTATTTTTTAAATATGACATGGTGAAACTTATAGTATTAATTCTGACAACTTTTCTAACTAGACTTTCCATTTTTTTAGGTAACCAACGCTTGCGGTTGTGGATGCGGTTGTTGTGATTGCGGCTGTTGTGACTGTTGTTGTTGCAAACCCTGTTGCTGTTGTTGCAAGCCTTGCTGCTGCTGTTGCAAACCTTGCTGCTGTTGCAAGCCTTGCTGTTGCTGTTGCAAGCCTTGCTGTTGTTGCTGCAAACAATGTTGTTGTGATTGCTGTTGTGGCTGTGGAGGTGGCTGTTGCTGCTAAGCTTGGAACACAAATTTGGCTTGAGGAAAAATCAACTTCCAAGTATCACACAATATGACTGACTACCAAAAAAATGAAAAAGATCACCTCTTCACTGAAACACAAACTTCAAGATCTGTCTCCACACCTTCAACCATCCAGCATCTATTGATTGTCTTTGAGTCAATTCAACTTACAAATTAATCCTGTTTCCAAATAAATAAAAACAATAGTAACAATATTTATCTGAATTTTTTTATTTCTCCAATTAAGGTACTGTACTGTGTGTAGGCTATATTAGGCTGCTTTTAGGATATTATTGCCATAAAAATATACAAAAACATAATTATCACAAGATTCAAGTTATAATAACAATGATCCAAGATTATGAATAATTCTCTCTGTGGAAAGCTGCAATCACTGAAACAGTTTCATCATGACTGTTATTATATATGGTAGGCTATGTGGAGTTTTAGGTGAACTATTAATTATTATGATAATCTTTGAGAGTATGACATTTAAGTTTATCACAATAAATTAATATCAATTTGATATTAATATTATTTGTCTTTTTCAAAATTATAACTTACTTAGTCAAATCCCCTTTTACTAATTGGGTGTTGAGTAAGAATGATGAACAAAAGTAAAATCATGCAATCAATGATTCCAAGCTAATAAATTCACCCATTTCAATAATATATGATTATGAAATATGGATAGAACTACTTTTGAAAACTACTAATAAAAAAATATAATGCAAACAAAAATAAATTCATAACTGATAAGGAGCAAATAATAAAAGCTGAGGGGGAAATTGATAGAAATGATAGTTTGAATGTATGTTATTCATTTCAGTAATGGAAATATTTGGAAAACATGATCTATATGATGTAAGACCTAATATGTATTGGGTCCATAAACCATACTCAATCTCTTACAATTAGAAGAGGTGTAGGTGATGCAATAAGGTTGAATAGTAGGCAGAGACTTTCAACCATCTTTAGCAAAAATAAATTACACCTCTTAAACATTCTCACTCTTTTGAGACTATGGTAAGGACTTATAGGTCCTATATAATGTTGATTGGAAATGTGAAGCATTATCATTATTTAGATCCATAGAATAAAATTACACAGTGTATACCTGTTGAAATCTTCCATGGCTGTAAGAAAATGAGAATAAGTCTAGCAAAGATTAGGTTTATCACTTTCCTTATTTTTATTTATTTATTTTTTTAAATTCAGGATGTGAAAGAATCAATAGATTTTCAGATTTTTTCATAATAGATCAATCTATAATGAGTTACATGTCACATATATCTACAATTTTTAAATATTACTTAGTAGCCTACAAGAGAGATAGGCCTATGTATGTAAATTGCTCAGGCTCAGCCTATAAAGAGCCTGGGCCTACCATCAGGTTACCAGTTTCATATTCACTCCACTATATAGCAGAGGTGGATAATCATCAATCAGGAAGGAGGTACGGTAACGCGTTGTTAGCACATTGATTCTCTCAACCATAAGCCAGTTTCAATAACTAAGTGACAGTGCAGAACACATCTGAATAGTTGATCCAGTTAATCAGTTGGAGTGTAATGCAACAATTATCATTTCTCCAGAGACAGACAGCAAATGACTGTCCTAACTAACAACAAGCTGATCTTACAAAGGAGGGATAGACATGGACAAGGGAAAGGGAGATAATGCAACAATAAAAATTATTAATAGCAATGGAATTATTCAATTTTTTAGCAACTGCTAAGATTAGGGTACGCTGCCTATACCTAAGAATCATAAAGACTATTATTATATAATCAGTCTCTGATTATAAGTTTGTAGTAGTGCATAAGTTTGTGAGTTACAGTAACTTTTATATCTTTATGTCCATATATGAGCCCTTCCTCTCAATTTGACAGCTGTATAGTTCAATAGAGAAAATAATCACCATTTTCAATATAAATTTCAAATTAAAATATCAATGGTTTATCTATTATTGGTGTCTACAATAGTTATTCTATAGTATATTCAATAATAGTTTTATTCAGACTGTTACCAAACAATTAACTCTATCAATTCTACTCTAGGATGTTGTATTGTTTCATAGTTATCAGATTTGATTAAGTGTTTACTATTGACTCACTTTATAATAGAAGAGTGGTGAATAAATTCATATCAGTTCATTTCATCAATTATTACTGTACTCCCAACTATACTGCTAAATAAAATGTTAGCAATAATTGAAATTCTAGATTTTGGATTTTATAGAATCAACAAGTCTTTAAAACTATATGATTATCAAATAAAATATTATGATAACAATAATAAGTACTGATACGGTATAATGACATTGTGGAAGTTATATTTGGGGTTATGTCATGGAAAAGTACCCAACAAAAGTTATATGGTAAGTTCTCAATCATTAAACTGATCAAACTTCTTTATATCCATATAGTGTTGTTTTATAATTGTATTGTATGGAATTATTAATGTCTATAGTGATCTACAGAGAGAGAATAATATTATTATTGAAATTGTTTTTATTTCTACAAATTAATCATGTAGATTTAATTGATTAAATTCTGTTACTTTTCTACTTCTATCTTAAATGTATCTAGGCGCATCCTAATTAAATTTTTCTTGTTACTGTCCTATCAATATCCAACTAAATGTTTCTAATTTTCGTGCTCTGAATTTTCAGTAAAAAATTCAATATTTTCGGCTTTGGTGTAGTGATTCTGTGAAGTGCTTTAGGTTTAGTAGTCAACAATGTTTTGAATTCAAAAATTATGTTTTCAAATGAAATTTTTAAAAGAATTATAACTCATGTCTCCATTTGTGAAAATGAGGTTATCTGGCAAAGTGGAACAACCCTTGGGTCTCCCCACTATTAAAAGCCATACGCTAAATAAATAAATATCCAACTAATCTTTTATTATCATGATACTTGAAATCTAATCTGAAATTATTGAGTATGGTACGGTACTGTATTCTAAAAAATTATACACAATACAATAAATTGATAAGAAATAGATTTTTTTTGTAATATTGAGAGTATTTTAAGAATTCTTTGGTTTTTAAAAATAGAGAATTAATAGATAAAAGCCAAGTTATCAATATTCTTATACAATTTTTCTTCTCTTTTAGAAGCTTGAGCCATACACTAGAAGAAACTTCAAGCTAACTAGTATCCAATTGACAATTGAAAAAACTTTGAACCAGAAGAAATTGAGAATAAGAGAAAAGAAGGTGATATTATACATGGAAGATGATTATTTTTATTATTCAGGGCTATACTGGTGTACTTTTCATATTGATGTAGCCTGAGGGCTAGTTTTTTTGACATGGTGATGAAATGAATTTACTTACAGGGTGCTATGATTTTTTATGCATTACCAGTATATCAAGAAAATATTACTTTAGGTATGGTACTTCATTTTTCATTTGTTCTGTTCCACAAAAGTTTTGGAGGAGAATATGGAAGAATAAGTAGGGCATTTCTCATTATTATAAACGCACTGTATGTAAGTTACTCATTCAGCATTTCAGACCTACACATTATTTTAGTTCTCTATCATCCTGTGAAGGATATTGGCCAGATAGATAATTAATATGATAATTAATATAGATATTAAGTATATAAGAATTATATGATTAATATAGATAATTGAGTCGAAATGGAATTGAAATTATTTTGGAATTCAAGTTGACTAGCTTTTAAAATTAAAATTATGTTTGATTGCGTCATCTACAGCATTAAGTACACCAGCATTACTAGTAAAACAGCCGTAGCATTCCAACAACAATTAATATATAGCCTACTTCTCTTTCCGGAAACTGTAAGCTATCTTGAAATTTTCACAAACTATAAGTGATAACAATCTGATCAACTTCAGAAATTCAATAGGAAATGCTTTGAAACTTTTTTGTTAAAAATTTACAGCTTTGTGGAAATATAGGTGACAATAATCGATAAAAACCATAACAATAGCGTTAGGAAGGTGCGGATTATGATAGCCTTTCTAGGTGAAAAACACGGCTTTTCAATATTTCCGAGAGATATGAAACGAGATTATTGTAATGTTTTTGTGAGAATTTAGTATATAAATGCATTGCACACCCCAATAGCTACAATTGAATCGAAAACTCGATACAATATTCTAAAAAAATGGCTTCAAAGACAATCATTGTTGCTCTCTTCGCCCTTGTGGCCATCCTTGAAGTAAGTACACTTTCCAGTTGGGATAGGCCTATTCATTTAAAAAAATTAAAATTTTAAAAACTTTCCACTTGAGTAGAAACATAAGCTGTAATGATACCTGTATATTGAAGTTTCTTGCAGTTCCTATTGTAATTTAAATACTTTATCAATTTAGCTGAAAGAAAAGTATAGTTTATTGAAAAAACCTACATCTTGGCTGAATAAATAATTTATCTTTCCATCAGCTAACTCCAAGTTTTTACCACTATAAATAGCCCACTCTTCATGAACTTCTATATTTTCAATTATTATCATAATCCTAACTATAAAACATTAAGTTATATGAATTTCTTTTCAATTTAGCTTACCAACTTTTGGTTAGGTATTCTACTTGTCCTAATCAAAAAATTCCAAGTACTGTAGTGTTCATTGCATTAATTTGATCAAAAAGCAAACAGTTTTTTCAATTGATAAGAAAATGGAATTGAATTTCACTCCAAGAAATAATAATTATTATCATCATTCAAATTCTATTGCGTGATGTAACTTATGTAGGGTGTCTTTTGATGAAAGTGATTGCTTATGGTGTTAAGTCTCAAATGAGTTACTTGAGAATTACATGTCTTTGGATTGCATGGTAACCAGTATTTGAATACTGTAATAATATAGTACTGTAATACTTATTTTCTCTTAGGGCTAAGTTACCTACTTTATTTGTTAAAACTTCAAATAATTAAAATCAAAGTAGGGTTTTACCTTACCCTTTTTTTCAAATATTTTTATTTTACAGTACATGTTTTGGCGACATAGCCATTTTCAAGTGTGAATAACTATTTACACTTGAAAATGGATATATTGCTGAAACATGTGAGTTAGTGTAAAATAAAAATATTTAAAAAAAGGGTACTTTGATTTTAATTATTCATAGTTTTAAGTACAGTACTATAATACTATGATACAGTTCTTAACATAAAAACTGTTATATATATATAGGCTATTGGCAAGGTGGAATATTAACTCATGAATTAAATCCCCACCAGTTGGCTGTTAAAGAAGTCATGTGCATATTATAATACTCAGATAAAAAAGAACTCATAGTTTCCAATCAAGACCATAATCTATATAAATTCCTTACTATAGAAGTTACTAACATTTTCTGTTGTACCATATGAAACATCTTTTCCTGACAACTCTTCTAACTAAACTTTCAATTTTCTCAGGTAACCAATGCTTGCGGTTGCGGTTGTTGTGATTGCGGCTGTTGTGACTGTTGTTGTTGCAAACCCTGCTGCTGTTGTTGCAAGCCTTGCTGTTGCTGTTGCAAACCTTGCTGCTGTTGTTGCAAACCTTGCTGTTGCTGCTGCAAACCTTGCTGCTGTTGCTGCAAACAATGTTGTTGTGATTGCTGTTGTGACTGTGGATGTGGCTGTTGCTGCTGAGTTTGGAACAAAAATTTGACTTGGAAAAAATCAGAGAAAATGAACAATAAGTAACGTCTTCAAAATCACTGGAATACAAACTTTACATCTGTCTCCACACCTTCAACCATCCAGCATTCGATTGTCTTTGAGTCAATTCAACTCACAAATTAATTCTGTTTCTGAATAAATAAAAACAATAGTAACAATATTCATCTGAATTTTCTTATTTATCCAATTACTGAACCATGTAGACTATATATCATGCTGCTTGCTGCTTTCTTTTCAATGGAGTAGGCTAGAAATCTCTCAAGTTTTCGAAATTTAGTAATAGGCTGATAAACTACAAAAAAGAACAAAAGTCTCTGATAACTCTATTTTTACATTAGAACGATAATTTTAAATGTTGGTGATATAATAATTTCCAAGTAATGATAATGCATGAAAGTTTAAAGATTCAAATTCTTCTTTCCATTAATGCTCAATTTTGGAGGTAAAAAATCTAAAAGTCTTATAAACAAGAATAATATAATGTTATAGCATAATAGTGAATAAGAATCGTGATCTACTTGAACCTTACTTCCAATGAAATGAGCTAGGATAATAATATTATTGCAATAAATAATATACACTGTAACACATGAAAATAAGATCCAAAAGTTGATTAATAATTGAAGAAATTAATTATAATTATATCTTTCTGGATGGATTATTATATTATAATGGAAACATTTCCATGATGACTGTGGAACTGGAATAAATCTGGAACGATAGTTTCAGGTGAATTATTATGGTAAATTTTGGTGCAGGTCTTGATTTTATTCCATTTGATGTTATTTTTGCATTTTCAAGTACTGTAGTTGGTATGGTAGACGAAGATAAAATTATATGCAATAAATTTGATGATAACTAGCTAATAAACTACCTATTTTGATATTATAATCATACAAATTATAATAGATTTATAACTTATAGAGAACACAAAGGTGTCAAAGGTGAAGGCCAAATCAATAAGATTAATAGGCTACTTACTTAATGTTACACTTAAGAAATGTAAATATTTGAAAACATAGCCTCTATGTTATTATGAAGAGTCCATAATTTATATTCCATTTCTTTCTATTGTGAAAGACGATTATCAGGTCGAATATGCAGAAACGTTCAACTATTTTAGGAAATATAATAATAATAATAATTCTTCTCAAACATTTTTATACTTCCTACTGTTGAGTGAAAATGTGGAGCATTATTCTACTACTGTGGAGTATAAATGTTTCGATTCGATTTTTCGATTCATGAAATAAAATTTGCACAGTACACACCTGTTGATATAGACTGTCCAAGCAAAGAAAGACATATTCTGTCAAGGTGGAAAAATCACTCCAGCTCGGTCAATATTTGTTCAAAAATTATAAACTTGATCTCAAAGTTTGGGAAACATTCTGCTCTACAATTTAAAACTAAATTTATAATTTTTGAACCAATATTGATCGAGTTTGAGTCATTTTCCCATCTGGCCAGAATGTCTTCTTCGCTTGGACAACCTGTTGATGTGGGTCATAGCATTAACTACCTATTGATGTGGTTCATTGCATTCTGAAATCATATGATTAATATGAATACTATACTAATATATTTATATAATATATATTAGTATAATACTAATATAATATATACTATTTCTATAATATATTAATATAATACTATTAATATAAATACCTATATTTCAAACTTTATGTAGCTTAAATTTTCTCATTCTTAGACAATAGTAGAAAAGAATAACAGTCTCAAATGGATATCATTAGAATAAATACAATAGAGAAGACGCTTCAACAACTCTACGAATCAATTTCCACTGAATCAAGAATAAGAGCAAATCGATTGACCTGATGGCCTATGAATTATTGTGAATGCTTTCTAATAAGATTTCCTATCAAGTTTTATTCACTGCATGATTCTTAGCTCATATAACTATGCGAAATTTCTACATTACAGATGCAATATAAATTCTACCGGTACCTAGGTACTTATTTATTGACCAAACTACCGTAAGTTTTTCTTATTTCTTCTTCAATTTATAGGTCTAACTCGAATTACTAAGCCACTTCACTTTATTGAATCTACTTTTAAATCTTTACTTCAATACAGACTTTAAATAATTCAGTGTATGTATTAATATATTGTCATAAGCGTATGTTATTACACACAAGCTTTATCAATAATCTCATATCATCAAACCCATATAACTGAAGACTACAGGGCCATATTGATATAAATCGATTATTAAATTATCAAAAATTTGACCTTGATTTCTAAAAATTTGACCTTAATTTCTAAAAATTTGACCTTGCTTTTCAAAAAATTTCTCATATATCCAAGTACGACGTTCTTTGTTCAATTTAATATTGTTCTCATCGTGACAATGACATTGAATTGACCAGAAGGTTAAAGTTTTGGACTTTGGTAAGCCAACCTTTTTGATATAAGAATAGGGCCCTTGAAGTTAAAAGTAGCCCACAGTGCTATAGGTCTTATATCCTCTCAATCTACATTTTTTTAATTGATTTTTCATTTTGAATGGATCATTTATAAATCACTATTTTTAAGAATACAAGTATATTCACTTATTCAGGGCCTCATTCAGGAGATTCATAGAAATAAGTTACTGCAAATTTCCTATGCACAATATTCATCCAAGAGTTTGAAATAAATGTGAACTGAAACTGTTCATTTCGTCCATTATTTTTCAACCTAAAGGAGTTGAAACTTGATAGTAAAACTTTCATCCTCATCATTGAGCAGATTATTCATAATATTTGATGAAAATGATTCAGATATATCGGGATGGGAAAATAGATTATATGATAATAAATTCCATGATTAAATTTTATTGACAACCCAATTTCTTGATTACACTGACGATTATTCTGTAGAAATTGTATAGGAGTTGGTCACAGGTTTTCTCAGTGGCGTATTTAGAAAAAAATATCGTGGGGGGGGGGCAGCAGGCGCGAATCCAGACCTCTGTTATGGGGGTTTGGGGAGACCTCCCCGCTCCCCACAATAAAAGGGTGGTCCGGGGGCCACCCCCGGTATTCTTTTAGCACAAAATACAGTATTAGAGCACTATTTCTGAAAATTGATACAGATTTACTTAATGTGTGAAGTATTTTTCTAATAGTTGATGATATTTTCTACATTATACGTTTATTGATTAAAAATCTGAACTAGGAAAAGCCATATTCAGGGTGTTTTGTCGGATTATTGGTCGGGCTCATAAGATTATAGAGGAGCTTGATAAAAATTATAAAGTTTTCTTTTGTTTCAATTTAAATTGAATTGAGCTTAATTCCTTGAACTAATTAACCATTAATTTTTAACACTCATTTCAAAATTCGTAGAATAAATTTTAAAATATCTTAGTTAAAATCATTTGTGTTTTTTTCAAATGTATTATTCCTATTTATTCAGGCCCAGTCCATCCTGGGTGGGAGCCTGGCGGTCCCCAGGGGCCTCTGAGCTGGGAGCTCCTAGGCTTTTCCCCCAATAATTGATCGCCTCAGAATTATCCATGGATACTGCAGCAATATTGTATTATAAATATCATCATAAGAGACAAAGTATCTTTAGATACCGAAGTATCTAAATACCGAAGTATTTAGATACCAGACGGATGACAATGTCGAAAACAAAGTTGCATAATGTTTGATAAATAGTGGTTGGCGGTAGAATGATTGAATATTTCCTACAAGAATGAATCATACTCGAACTTAAATGAATTTAACAAAATGAAAATTATATAGGAAAAAATGAGAAATCAGGGTTTCCAATTATTTTGGGGAAAAGCCTGTGAAATATTGTTTTGCACTTGAAAAAATGTGGGAAAGTTATTTTTAAACAGCCTTTTTATAATAATACATCATATTATGCTATGAGGGGCTTGTTCAGATGATTTTGCCCAGGACCTGTAATTGAACAGTCCTGAATCTGACAATTACGGTCCTGAATCTGAACAGAAAATTTATTCAATAAACACAATCTTCACTCGTATAGTCAACTGATGTCTTCTCAAATTTTAGGACTCCCTTCGAATTGAAATAAGTTGCTGCATGCAATCAGAATGAAATTATAACAGATTCATGCTGTTGAGGAGGGTGGGGCGATTTTTTGTTTTTCTTAGTTCGAGAGCTCTATTTCTCAAGGTTGAATGAAAATAAAAATCAAGATTTTATGCTGTTCAAGTCTCAGCAATCAGCACTTTTTGGTCACCACCTGGGCAGTTGAGAGGATAGATTTTTTGTATTCTATTGTTTGAAATGGCTTTTTAGAGATGTTTTTTTAAATAGCAGGCCAGTATATAAAATTATGATCTATTTTCATTTCGTATTGGTATTTTTTGTTTGAATTATTCGAAAAAAATTTGGAGTTTTTCAAGAACAAAATACCGTTTTAAAGCCCAGTTTCAAAAGGTTGATCAATAATACGTATTAAATTTATGAAAAAAAAACAACATAAGATATATCATACTCAGCATATCATAAAAATAGAATATTTTAAAGATTCAGGCTGTTGGCGGGGCTGGGGCGATTTTTCTTGTATTTTTAGTAAAAATTAGGGTTTTAGAACTCTATTTTTAATGATTGAACAGAAATATACAGATTGAGGCTTTATGCTAATCAACCCTCACCAATATGCACTTTTGGTCAACACTTGGGTGGTAGAGGAGGATGATTTTTTGTATTTTAATGTTCAAAATAGCTGTAATAATACATAAAATAGAATTCATTTTTCAATTAGGCCTATATTCTATTTTAATTCATCGAAATACCTCAGATTACGGTAGGCTTTTCTTATTTTTTTCTTCACATTCACCATTTCTGGGGGGGGGGAGGCCCATAAATACGCCACTGGGTTTTCTAGATAGGTACGTTTTCTTGTTTAGACAAGCTGAGGCCGCACTGCCGATGCCGGTGGGTAGAGCATGGAGGGTGAAGGATAGTTGGTAAATCTATAGAACATAGATACCATCCATAGTAATAGGCTACAACGTATGAACGATATGATACTCATACGGTACTGTTTTTTGAGGTCATGTTGTCCAAATTATAATAAATAAATAAATTGTGACGCCTCGGTCACAAATCATATTTATGAGTCGAACTCTGTAGGGTTGGGAGGATGAGTAAATCAACAACAATAATTTATTCAGTATTAATGACTATATTTTTTATTCATCCTCAGTAGAAGATGTTATACATATTCCAATACACATCAATACAGATGTGAGTTATTTATAAGGAGAAATTACAAAACTGAGATTTACAAGAGGAAACAAAACAAAAAATGACTGAATCTTCAATTCAAGTAGGCCTATTGCTTGATGTGTGAGTTTTTTTGTACGGGTAATGAGAAATATGTTTTGCAGTAGAGTATTCTTTGGAAATTATGTCTATTATATTGCTGATAACACATTATATTTCTTTGTCTTCTTCTCCAAAGTAGAAGGGACAAATAAATAAATTTCAACTAGCAACAGCATCCACCGCATCCACCGCAACCGCAACCACAGTTACCACAACCGCAACCGCAGCCGCCGCAACCGGAACCACAGCCGCAACCGCACTTTCCACAACCACAACCGCATCCATCGCAACCGCAGCCGCCACAACCGCAGCCGCCACAACTGCAGCCGCCACAACTGCAACCACCGCAACCGCAGCTACCGCAACCGCATCTACCACAACCGCAGCCGCCACAACCGCATCCGCCGCAACTACAGCCGCAACCGCATGGTTGACAACTACAGCAGCATGGTTGACAACAGCCCCCGCAACCGCAACCTCCACAGCCGCAACCGCAGTGACAAGCGTTGGTAGCCTGATTTGAAAAAATATTGTAAATATTCAAGTCTGAAGTGAATACAACTGATAGGCCTATAACACTGATTAAATGGAATCATTTTTCATTATCAACCACTACATAACTTCTAGGCCTACTGTTAAAAAAACATTTTTCTTGAATAGGAAAATATAAAATGATGAATTGAGTAGACTCACATTGTCAATATTATGAATCAAAAGTGAATTTCTACTGACAAAAAGAATATTGTTGATAGACCAAGTAAAATTAAGCTAATACATAGGTAAAATGGAAAATTGTCGAATTTAAACCTGATTAGCCTGATTAGCCTGATTAGCCTGATTAGCCTGATTAGCCTGATTAGCCTGAATGATGAACTTCCATTGATGAATGATAAAGGTGAGTTATATCTATTTTGATTTCACTACAATGATCGATATTACAAGAGCTAATAAAACACCCCCCAGTTTGTTAGCTTAGGGATGGAATAGAATGTATAATTGCGTAAGTAGTTTAAATTTTCATTAATTTTTTATTCATATCCTATTCAATTTTAATATCATATAATGATTTCATATTGATTAGGCATTAGGCACCGGCTGGAAAATGCACGGTTTCAACAGGACCCAAAATCGTTAGCATCTATTCCTAACAAAATCGATTGATCAAGTACAGAACTAAATATAGCCTGAATAATAAATAGTAAAGGGTATTGAAATTGGAAAGATCAAAGAAAACATTGGAAGAATAAAGTGAGGGTACTTTTTAGCAAAAATTTTTTTTAATTCCTTATTTGAACAAATGAATGATGTTTTTAGAGTTCTCAGTGTTTTCACACACAATTATTAAAAAAGAAATACTCACTTCAATGATGACCACTAAGACACAAAAAGCAGCAATAATTGTTTTGAATGCCATTTTTTTCTAATTTTGTATCGAATTTTCGATTCAATTGTGTTCAATTCACTGGGAAACAAGTTTATATAGTAAAATTCTAATAAATTTGACACAATCTTGGTCACGAAAAGCAACCAAATTTTGTTCTCATGAATCACTTGAGGATATCAATTACCTCTTCCATTGATGAAGTCAATTGTTTCAGGAACTTATCAAACTGCTATTCATTTTCAATACAGGGAAGTATTCTACTTATTCTCACACTTAATAATGGTGACGATACTCTGATTGTTATATGAATAACCAAGCAACTGGTAATAGAATATTAATGAAAATTGGAAACAACTCCAATTGTTTTCAACGTGTTATCTGTGTTTGAGCCTCAAATTTGTTGCATTTTATTATCTTTTAGTAATTAGTCTACAGGGTGAATTCAATACCACTTCTAATAATGACGTTTTTATTTTCCATTTCGAAGGCATTTGTACTAAAACAAACTCGAATTGTGCACGTAGTATTTCAATATCAGTTAAATATGATAGTGAGAAGACTTTATTAAAATTTTGTGATGATTTGTAAGAGAATTTATATAAAGGCTGAGAATTACAATTTCTGTTTACATTTTTTGTAGAGAGTTTCTCGAGTATTCAATCAACAATATCTGAAGAATCCACGGGTTTTTAATATATAGGCTACATTATGCAACCAGTCTATAGGCTACTATAGGAAATTGTGAATGATACAATAATTATATTCTACCACAATAAATGTATTAAGTAGGCTAGACCCTTCATAAAATTCGAATAATGAGCAATTAAACATTGAGTTGTACCGTACGTAGGTTCAAGTAAAAGTGGAAAAAAATCAAAATTCAGAGGTAGCCTAAAATGTATGAAAGCTATAGATCAAAGTAAAGATATAAAATGTATATTATGTAGGCTATATAGGCATAATTCCAATCAACATTCAAATTTTATGTTTCATTCGATTATGGTATCTTATGCAGCTTATATATGAATCAATTGATTGAGAATGAAATCCCTGAAGATTTCTTTTCTCAATCGCTGCTCAATTGTTGTTCTTCCACAAAATTAATTACTTTTTCAACTAACATTATACTCAATCCCTATTTCAACAATAAGGCCTAATCATTGAACCTTATAAAGTTGTGTCAGACAATCAAACCAATATTGGCTCAATCACTGAAATGGAACTTTCAACATTATTTATATTCAATAATTATATACATTAAAAAATTCCGTACGGCATCATATACTTTCATCTTCTTTATATTTTTTGAAAGTCACTAACATATTTTTTGAAAGTTACTAACATATTTTTTCTCCATATGAACTGGGGAAGTATCAATACATCTAATTGAGCTCACCCATTGAATTTTATTTACAAAAAAGTAGCAGTTGAAAGACTATAGTCATAATATTATTTTTATCTCTTCAAATACTGAAATGTATGAATGCATAACAATAGGACTGCCTATAGCCTATATGCTTTTCCTATTCATGGCAATTTTCTGAAACACTTTCCATATAGAGGTAGACCAAAACTATAGTGGATACTTAGTTGGCTAATAGTGGCCTACTTTCAGTTGGCTAACTGCTGAATCAGAAGAAAATCGTTTGATGTCAGGCTAAGGAGTTCAGAATTTATTTCAAAAGGCTGTCTGTTGAAGGCAGTGTTCTCCTATTAGTCGAGTTTGACATTGAGTTTGTATTGATAATGAGGTTGAACAGAACATATTCTTCTATCTCTATTAGAAATAAAAATGTAAGTGGAAGGTTTGAGGTGCAGGAGAAATATTTGGAGTTGAACTACAAAAATTCTATTCTCAACAATATTTTCAGTAGGCTATCTAGCAGAAACATTACTTGTTGTGAGATAATCAATTCAGAAATAACAAAAGACATGACATTGAAGCAATAAATAACAAATTATTAGTATTTTTTTATAAAAATCATACTTTATTGAGAAATTAATAATATTGTATAACGTTTTGTACATTTAAGATTACATAATATCTATTTGAACAAATAATATATATATTATATATATAATATATATAACATTTTGATTCACTAAATTGACAGATAATGTTTTAGGTGAAATACTATATTTCTAACAAGCCCTTTAATTGGATCTGTTGGGCTTGTTTTCACAGGGAATGATTTATTTACTTTTCAGACTATGTAACTTACATTATGGTGTTTTTCTCATAATAATAATTACTTGATTGGAATTTTTCAATTGTAAATTAATAGTAATCTATCAATTGTATTATTTTGTTGTAATTTTTTCCTGAAATAAAGTTGTTTATTCATTATAATTTATTATTGCACATTTTTATAGTCTCATGAGTAGTATTATGGTAATAAATGTTTTATATAACAAAATATCCCAATTGATTCTTAATTCAGAGTTCTTATTGGCTGTTTAAAAGGTTCAATCAGAGACTGATTGCAGTTCATTCTCTGTAATATCGCATTATATAAAGCAATGTCCTTGTAAAAGTAAAAATCACGAAATAAAATTACACTTTCAACATCCAAACTAATAAGTTGATATTTTTCAACAACAGTAGCTCGGCTTCTGGCAACAACAACATGTCTGCTGTTGACAACAACATGGCTGACATACTGGTTTGCAACAACAGGTGTCTGGCTCCTTAATCACAATAGTGTCACCACATTTTTTCTGTGGAACACAACAGCATTTGCAGCATGGTTGAGGGCAACAACATGGCTGAGGTTGGCAACAACATGTCTG
Organism: Sogatella furcifera; assembly: GCA_017141385.1. Lineage (NCBI taxonomy): Eukaryota > Metazoa > Arthropoda > Insecta > Hemiptera > Delphacidae > Sogatella > Sogatella furcifera. Next base: position 20,913,968 of record CM029556.1, read on the forward strand.
CTGTTGGCAACAACATGTCTGCTGTTGGCAACAACATGGCTGAGGTTGGCAACAACATGGCTGAGGTTGACAACAACATGGCTGAGGTTGGCAACAACATGGCTGACAGACTGGAGTACAACAACAGGTATCTGGCTCCTTGATCACAATAGTGTCTCCGCATTTCTTCTGTGGAACGCAACAACATTTGCAGCATGGTTGAGGGCAGCAACATGGCTTTGGACAACAACATGGCTGCTGTTGACAACAACAACATGGCTGTGGTTGGCAACAACATGGCTGTGGTTGGCAACAACATGGCTGTGGTTGGCAACAACATGGCTGACAGACTGGAGTACAGCAACAGGTGTCTGGCTCCTTGATCACAATAGTATCACCACACTTCTTCTGTGGAACACAACAACATTTGCAACATGGTTGAGGGCAGCAACATGGTTTTGGACAACAACATGGCTGCTGTTGGCAACAACATGGCTGGTGGCAACAGCATGGTTGTGGGGTACAGCAGGGTTGTTCACAACAACATTTACTGTCCTGTTTGATGACAATTGCTGTTCTGCCACCGCTACAGCCACAGCTTGATGATTGGATTGGGGAGGAGTGGACCTGGAAAATTAATCACATAGACAATGAATTAGGAATAAAATATTATAGGATATAAATTATTATTTCAATAAAAAAATAGTTGAATCAATTTTGTTCCTCAAAATAGAATAGGAAGTTGTCTGATATTCATATTTCTATCATAATTTTTTATAAATAATCCTCATATCCCAAGGCTAATGAAATGAGTAGGTAGATTAGTAGAAATGAGGAGCTCTGCGTGCTCTTGAAGCGTGCTTTTTGAATAAACTGAATGAATATTATAGAGTGGGTTATTCATTTATTCACATATAAGTATATATTGTAACAAATGGAGTGATAACACTATAAACATTTGTTTAATTATGTTGAAATTTACTGAATACTGTAGGCTACTCTTGTAGATCATATTGGATATACCTTTTGTTTTATATTAAGGAAATTTATAACTTGAAGAACTTTATTTTTCTGTGTTTTAGTTGAATATGATGTAAGAAGCATGTTTCTGTGAAAAGTTAGTAAAATAATGAATTTTCATCCAATGAATTTCCTGACTAGGCTACCGTCCATTTCAAATTTTTCTATTATAGTAGCAGGCTACAATTGATGGATAACTAGTTGAATTTTAATACATAAATAGCCAAAAGATCAAAACTTTTCTTGAACATGAATTTTAAAAATTTGTAACTCATCATTATTACTCACCTGAGAGAGGATTCCGAAGGCACAGAGTGCAATAAGTAGTTTGAAAGCCATTTTTTGAAAGCTACTAGTTGTAACTTGTCGAGAATTCTAGTTTGAGATGAGAAAAATCTCACTTATTTCCATTTTATACCATATTCTTTACGTCTTATCACATCTCGATGCATCGTATTTCCAAAGATTAAACCAATTTTTCTCAAGGTGAATGAACTAATCGAAAAAATTATGAAATTCTTCTTGACTTTTTTATTATCAAAACACAGCCGACCAAAAAACAATAGCCTTGATAAAGGTAAGGGGATACGAAAAGTGGTGATCTTATGAGAAATGCTGGGAAGAAATCTATTTTCATGTACCGTAAATGAGATTGACTAAACTTTAATCTCCACCTTAGGTATATCTCAAGTTTCCTGATAATCACAAAAATATGTCAGGCCTACCAGTTACTAAGATTTTTCTCTGAAGTATAGAGCAAGGCATTTAATATTCTGCTTGCTGTTGCTGAATTTTCAAAGAGATCATGTTAGACTACTAGTAAAACCAAGAAGTTTTAAGCGATTTTGTTCAAATATTAATACAATCTCAGGTCATAATCTTAAAGTTGCCAGTAAGGAACTTGATGAGGCATTAATATCATTTCAATGTATCTTCTTAGTTTTTGGATTGAAAAAGTAATAATTCACAGAATTATCATCATAATACAAAAAAGTAAATGAAGGATTATTAATGGTATGAATAAAATCTGAAAAACACACCTCTTACATCATGCATGTTATAAGTAGGCTACATAGATAATTTTGTGAATATAATAATAGATTCGGTCTATTTTATATTACAGATATAAAATGTAAATATTTTTTATATACCTATATATCGGTAGCCTATTATACTGCAGAGTTGATTCTGAGAAGTGGATTGAATTTATTTGCAGAGCTGATACAGCAAATATTATTTGGGATGGACTTGATTGTTTGTTGATATTCAGGTGAATATCACGATATTGTGCTTGAAAGGTAATTAAGTACAATTACCAACAGTCCCACATGTTGATTCCAACATGGGTGTTTCTAGGTGTTTTCCAGCATTTCTCTTCTTCATTGAAACCGAAAAGACAGAGAACTTCACTCTTTTATTTCTTCACAACTACAATTTTATGATACACGTATCATATAGGTTATTCAGAAGTGCTGAATCAATGATCTTCCTATTTTCTTCATTTAGCCAAGAGAATTCAATAAACCAAATATATAATGTGTTGATTTTAGCGAAAATTTTTAATTTTTTTTGTGGAATATTTTGTTCACTTCCACTTTTTTTTGAAACAACAGTAAAACAGGATAAAAAGAGAAACAGTATGAATTCTCGTTATCAAAGAATTTCCACAAGTGGATACAATACAAGGAAAATGATTTCATGGAACATTCAGAATATCAATAGCTTATAAACTAACTGCTAGAATCTCTCTGATAAATAGTGGTTGCTCATCGGTTGGGCTTTATACTACGAATTTTAATTTCATTAATAATCTTTCTACAGAATATTAAACATAATTGTAGCTTAGGTTCTGAATTATGATTATACGGTTATCATTATAATATATTAGAATTACAGTACGGTAGCTTATTGTAGAAATTTAAATTATAGGTTGCGTAAGTTACTAGTGGAAAATAAATATTACAGTGACTATATAATAATCAGATTAGTTAGGTATACAGTCCATGTGAGGTTAATTATCAATAATTATAATTTGAGAGTAGTGATCATTTCATAATGATAAATACAGTAGCCTACTGTTGTCTTGATAGATTCATTGTTGTCTTAAAACACTTGTTGCTTCCACGTCTCCGTTTCTCTTGAAAAACCTTTTTTTCTCAAGAATTTCAATAATAGTCTAAAGATGATAAAAAATTCAAAGGCGAGCAGGTAAATATATGAAATTAAAAAGCAGAGATCAAAATGGAGAATAATAATTTATTTAGAGTCCGGAGTCTGGTTTCCTTATAATCCATAGCCTGAATCTTTGAAAGGTTGAAACTATATATATTATAGGTAAACAAACTGGTACAAACAACATAAGTTACTCTCCAGTTCTCTATTTCAGGAATATTTTGTATTTCTGGATAATTCAGAACTTCATGCACAGTAGCATATGCAATTGTGATGATAACAAATTTGATGAAAAGTTAACTACGTAAGAATCGTGAAATTCAGCCAAAAATACTGTCCGATACAATTATTTCTGATAAATTATATCATGACAGAACAATAAAAAATGGAAAAACTTATTATTGGGGAAATGATAGTTATAGTTGACAATAGTTTTATGGAAGCATGAAAATGACTTATCGAACTTTATGTTTGGATGATAATTCATTGTTCGAAGTATAAATAGACTTTGAGGGATTAAGAATAGTTATTCTAGTTTTTCTAAACTGTAATCGCTGTAAAAATGGCCTTCAAAACTTTCTTCGCTGCCTTCTTGGCTCTCGTTGTCATCCTTGAGGTGAGAATGATAAGAAAAATATAAATTATAAAATTTTAGCATTATAAAAAATATATATTATAGTAAATTATAGTATAGTACCAAACTACCATTCGGTCTACTCTGCTTCAAGAAGCAGAATACGACAAATCGATGGAATGACATAAGAGGATATGAGCATTTTACACTTGTACAGTAATTGGAAAAATAATATTGAGAGGTTCTATAATACTAAGTTATATCACTATAAGAGAATGAGGATAAATGAGAATATATAGTATCATTCCTCATTTGTGAATGATCACCTACCTCAAACTGTAGGCTAGTCTCCACTAGTTGCAATAAAAACAATAGAATTTTGACAATAAAATTGTAAAACTGCAGTTCATGAAGCTCATAATTGGAAAAATAGTATGAATATTATAATGTGTGACTATTATTCGGAATTCTATAGTATTTTCTTATTACGAAGTTTGGTTGTTATTTATTGAAGTTTTTCAGTTTATCAGTAGATAATTTGACACCTTGTGAGATCGGACTCCCCATTTCTTTTCCCCATTTTCTTATTACAAGAGAGTATGACCAATCAAAGCGGCATTACACTCTGTAACTTGATCGATAATTATAATAGTAGGGAATTTTATGTTAGACTGAATTTAATTATTCATTTGTCCAATTTAAATCTTTTGTGAGAATACATTTTCAGCCCTTTATATTATATTCCCCAAAATCATCATCACGTAGAAGTTTCATCAGTGAGGCACTTCTCCAGTATTATCAGTCTACTAGGTTTCCTTTTCTAAATGAAGAGACAAGATGTTGTCAAACCACTGATTTATCAAAAAATTTGAGATACCGGTTCCGGTTGGTACACCATTATTATTCTCTGGTAAACTCTAGAGTTTACCAGACATCTCTCTTTACTAGAGTTTCTCTGAGTTTAACAGAGATTGATAATGATGTAACAACCGAAACCGGTATCTCAAATTTTTTAATTAATCAGTGGTTTGACAACATCTTGTCTTTTCATTTAATATTGATAACTACCACAATATTACCTTCACAACTACTCAAAAAGTTTCCTTTTTCCAAATGAATCGTTTGCACTCAAATTATTTACTGTTGATATTTGTATTTCCAGTTATTTGTTACTCATCCAGAGTAATTTTTGTTAGCCATCATAGATAGAATATTATTCTAATCTATTCTTCCAATTATTTTATAATCATCATCTCATAAAAATTCTGGAGGATCTTTCATAACGCATGATATTTGTGAAATTGATTCTTATGTAGCTAAATGGGAAATTCATGGAAACGTAAAATGGTCATTTATTATTTTCATACATTTTGTTCCACCCATAATCTAGAAATCGAGGAAATCGCCTAGAAGAGTTTACTTAATTCAAAATTTATTTGGAAAATGGTAGAGTTGATTAATTAAAAATTAATAAAATTTTCCAAACTCATAATAAGTTATTGAAGAAAAATCCTAAAACTAGATTCCATTTGTTCATTATAATTACTGTATCATGAAATATCCTTATTTACTCACACACAAATATATACATAGAAGAAACGTTTGAATAATACAAACAATAATTTATATGAAAAAATAAAGCCTTGTATGGGAAATTTATCATTTTACTCCTAGCCTAGCCTACATAGAAAAAACACAGGATTTTTTCCTGTTTCAATTATTCACTTGTTATATCGTATACCGGTATATTTGGTATATTTCATATTCATGATGTTGTTATTTTTCTACATGATTTCTATTATTATTTACAGGCTACCAACGCCTGTCCATGTTGCGGATGTTGTCAGACGTGTGGCTGTTGTTGCCATAAGAAATGTGGAGACACAATTGTGATCAAGGAGCCTGACACCTGTTGCTGCAAACCATGTTGTTGCTGCAAACCATGTTGCTGTTGCAAACCGTGCTGCTGTTGTCAAAAATGCTGTTGTTGCCAGCCTTGCTGTTGCTGTTGTTGTCAGCCATGTTGTTGCCAACAATGTTGCTGTTGTCAACCATGTTGTTGTTGCTGTCAACCATGCTGTGGATGCTGTTGTTAGAAACAAGAAACAAAAGTGTCTTAGTAAATTTTACACATATTTTGAAGAAATAAAGCGGACCTCTTGAAATGAAAGGAGGTTCTATGGAAAAAACAATGACTTTTATTCATTCCCATAGTTTTCTCATAGCATTCCCATAGGTTTTTTTTTAAATTTTCTATATTTATGTATACGCAGCGTGCGTTGAACATGTCGAAATTGAGTTGCCTTACAGTCCAGCTACCAATGAAAAATAAAAAAATATTCTTATGGCTTTTAACGGTGGGGAGACCCTTACGGGTACGGTAGTTCCAATATGTAGGTACTTGGCCAAATACTGGTCACCCATCCAAGAGCAGTCCACAGTGTTCGTGACTTGACATCACGTTCACCGATAGATCACCCTCACCGAGAGACCAATACGTAGTACCAATAATAACTACCTATACAAATTCATTGTTACAAAAATCATCAACAGAGATAAATTCTTACATGCTTACGAATCCTTGGATTACATATATGCCTTGCCTTGATAATAATTATATCGTGTCCATTTATTAGCATGATACAATTTTTCCAATGATCTATTCATTCACTGAAACATATACACAATCAAATTAAAACCAATTACAATGATTTGGGAGATAAATAAGTCTTTTCAAGAATATTATCCACACATTCATTACATAAAATAGGAAAGATATTGTAATTATACTGTGAAAGTATTTCCTTGTCGAATACTATTTTCCTCGTCAGCTTTTCATTTACCACAATGACCGCTGAATAACCTGATGTGAAAAAAATTTGGTCAATTCAATAGAAACAGTTACGAAATGGAGCAGTAGTATTGTGTTACAAAAACAATTACGGCATTCGTTTTGGAGTTCTAAATAACTTACTATTGTTTATTACTGGTGAAATTTGTTGTTTTCAGTGACAATAATCGCAAGAAAGGAATAACAATGTACGAAATGCTGTAACAGCGAAATGTACGATATTGTATTTAGACATTACGAGAGCTCATCATTACAACTCAACTATCTGTAAAGAGTTCATAATATACATTCGAATGGATAAATATACTATAGTAAATGGAGTAGAATATTCTAAATTAATTTAATTTTTAATTATAGTAATTTTATCTTCATCGAAATAATATGATCAATATCTCAGCTCGTAGTATTGAATAACAAATAGGAAATTTCGTTATCTCTTCTGGATAATTTCGACTCGGCAGTGGAGAAAATAAAATTTTCTGTGACTGATTGTAATAAATCATGAAAGTGTACATGGAGTTTCAAATAATTCGATTATTTGTACTCAAATTACTTGTAATAATATTCATGTAACCTGTCTGGCTCAGGTCTGGTGTCAGAGTTTACAGGTCGCTCCTGATCGATTTCAGGGCCTCTGACATGACGACTGTATTTAGGCAGCCGGGACCGACGGCTTAATGTGTTCATCCGAAACACGGGAAGTGGCATGAGAAAAATTTCTGGTCTAACCTGGGATTGAACCCGGGATCTTTGGGTTGGAACGCCAGCACTTAACGCACTCAGCTACGCCACCCCCAAATTACTTGTAATTGTATCCTTGCATGTTCGTACTTTGAGATCAAAGTATAAGTAGAAAATTTATGAGATTCTCGATTTCAAATCCAAAGTAAACAAAGGAGAAGTAATTTCTTTGAATTGTTCCCAACAATATTGACATAAATAACAGCTGTAGTTTACCACGTTCCAAAATAGCAGTATCAGATAATAAATAGAGAAATGATAACCTACTAAGGAATGGGAGTTATCTGTGATAGATATAGCCTACCTCTATTTTTCCACTCTATCAACACTTCTCTATAAACTCTATTGTCTAGACTCATTCTTGAAACCATGTTATGGGCAAAATTAAAATGAGTTTCCCATTCAACTCAGCGAGAAAACCAATGAAATTCTAATTATAAGCTTTCTATTATAGGAGAGGTGTATAGCTCACAAGCTCTATACTTACTATTCTACTGTTTTCAAATAGATTATAAGTGGAAACATGATTAATTCTATTCTACAAGTCATCTTCATTAAAAATTCTAAATTATTGAATGAATTCCACGTCGGTGTACAAGTTTTATTTGGCCGACGTGTAGCTGAGTAGCACAAAGAATTGTATTTTGTGCAATTTTAGATTTGATTCCATGTTTGGGAGAATAGAATTTCACAGTATTATTAACAAATAATTTCCATGAATCGGCCCAGGTAGTTGAAAATCTCTATCGTAACAAGAATTTGGCTATTAGATTCCAAGTTCATGAGTATTCTCTCATTAATTCCTAGCAAACCATTTTCCCATTCAACTGGTGCGAAAGACCCTAGATTGGGAGAATCAAAAATAATTAGAGATATCCGAATCTGCGGGTACTCTACTGTGATCTAATTATTTGCTCATGTATATCTCAAACTTTTAATACTAACTAAGTTACGCTACTTGAGTTTTGCTTTGCTTAATAATATTACTATACATCATTAAAATCAACTTCTTCATCAATCAACCTAATAAGTATTTTCAAGACAACTTTTTAATAATTTTATTCATTTATCTGCTCTTCAGATTATGATATTTCTTGATAGATTGCTTGAAGTTCTCAACACAATTTATCAAGCATAAATTGCTTAAAGTTTTCAACACAATTTATCATCAATTTCATTCATTCAATCAGCTTATAAGAATATAATATTTCTTGATAAATTGCTTAAAACTGTAATGCAACAGAACAATTGCATCTTGGTACGAAACAGAAGGATGAATTATTGAAGATGAAATAGTTGAAAAAGATAGAAGATTGACGATTAATGTTTTCCTCGATACATCATGATTTATTGTGTCTATTATCATGAAACTGGAATCCTGAAACAGCGATATTCAGTTTTCGTGATATCTAGTGCAATTTCCAATCAAATTGATGAGTTTTGCCTTATAAAATAACTTGGAAGATTAATCACATTCCCGTTTATTCATTCAGCATCATCACATTTTGCGAAATCGAAAAAAATATTTTAAAATATCTGCGTGAAATAAATACTAAAGCTTGATTGCTGGAATGTCATTTTTATAATAAACATCGAGATTCTCTGAAATTTATTAGTTTTTTACTGGAAGTTTAAATAATAAGTCATAAAACTATATCCTCGCGATTACATCCTAAAGTTTCTCATTTTGTTTTCTGCCATTTTATAATATGGCTCTGTATTCGCCATATCGTGTATCTAACTCGACGATGCCAGCCAATGAGATGCGAGAAAGTATTCGAAGATTTCAACCAATAACAAGCTGGCAAATTTGACTGAAGATTTCCAATTTTCATTTTGAACTTTCTCCCAATATTTCGAGTAAAATTCTTCCAATGTCACGGTGGTTCTACCTCTATTGTATTATGGTTTGTTCATCATTATCATCATCCATTATCATTTGAAAGGTCTAGTTTGCTATAATGATAGGCTTATCTCTGAGAAGAAGCATTGCATTATTCCTTGCCTAAATTACTTCACAACTTGGAAATTCTAGTTACTCTCTAGAAGTTTGTTATCTCTTCAGTCATACAGTATGATGTTTTATTATTACCGAATACCTTCTAATTACACAAAGACGTTTTGCTACCTGATAAACCTTTGTCGATTAATATTGAGAAGAATTCGATTAATCTTTAGTACGGGCACTATCAACCTGTGCAATGTGAGATTCAATAAATACAGCTATACACTTCCGCAGTTAACATTCATTTAATTTTGGTCAGGCTATCAAGCAACAATGGCCAAAATTTCAAGTTGTGTATGGTTGGCGATAGCTGTTGTGTGTACTCTTCAAGTAAGTATCGTGATTCACTTTTCTATTTAGAATCTTGAGAGCTTGGAGTTAGAAATGAATCTTTCGTGTCGACTACGATCATCATAATTATATTGATTATGATATAATACCAAGAATATGGATTCCATGCATATTATAGCCTGCTATACAAAGACTATAAAACTCAAGTAGTGAATTGGAAAAAAAATTTCAAGCAATTAATTTCTGGAAGAACTTCTGTATTGGACTTGAATCACTAACTTACCTTTATATTTTTTGTGTATTATAAGTTAAACCAATTTATCATATACTACTATAGTGGTTATAACATGATTTTATCTTGTCTATTGCTTAGACTGTTAAGAGCATCCATAACTCTTTATTCAGAAAAACAATTTTTTGTTTGTCAATGGCTCAACAGCCCAAGAAGGTAGAACAGATGGCTTTACTCTCTACCAGCTGGTTGCCAGTTTCATACTCACTCCACTATACAGTCCGTCCAAGCCAAGAAGTCAGAGAAACAATATAATATTATAATAATTCGAGAACATTGATGATTCTGTTTTTTATTCCTGTTTGACATTTTCCAAAAAATAACATTAATAGGATACACTTATAAGTGGATTTTTCTGAGTATAGGCCTCTGTTTTATACAGCTACAAGTTAAACTTACAGAGTTTATTAGAAATTTGCAGACGATGAAAATTAAAAAAGAACATTATTATAGTCTTGCTGAATAAATATGAGAATTGGCAGAATTATCCTCTAAAGAAGAAACGTATCTGACGTATCTGAGAGATGAATAAGGCAATTGTGATAATAAGAAGTTACTACATAAGAACTCGTAGGCTTACATATTACTCTATTAATTTTTAAATTTATTAGAGGATATGCATAGTGAATAATAGAGAGAAGATAAAAATAAATTGCTTTTATGAATAGAAAAAATTATGTAATAAAAACTTTGAAACCAAGAAAACTCTGAAAATAATATTCCATTTTTGGTATCTCCTCATGGATTAAAGTCATTCGTCTTCAAATGTGACTGTATATTAACAATATCATCAGGAAGAAATCAGTGAAATACAGACAGATAAACCTCAATAGCAATAAATAATTTAATATCAATGAATTTAAATAATGAAATGTAAATTATTTCTTGGAATAAAATAGAGTACCAACTCATACCATCCTAAAATAGCAATAACCTCTCATAATAATGAATAATTCCAATGATTTTTCAACAGTTGATCGCCAAAGAAGCTGATGCCAAGTATTGCGGTGACGATTGTGAGGAGTGCGGCTGCAGCTGCGGCTGTGAGCAGTCATGTCCATGTGAATGTGATTCTGGCTGTGGCTGCGGCAAAAAAAGCAGCTGCTGCGAATGCGAGAGCAAGAAGCTCTGCCTCAAAATGCCCAAACTGAAGAAACCAAAAAAGTGCAAGTCAAAGTGCAAGAAACAAAAGTGCTCCTGTGGCTGTGAATGTTCTGCGCCATCTTGTGGATGTGGATGTTCTGCTCCATCCTGTGGATGTGGATGTTCTGCTCCATCCTATGGATGTGAATGTTCTGCTCCATCCTGTGGATGTGGATGCTCTGCTCCATCACCTCCATCATGCTACCAACCTTGCGCATTCATACCATTGGCTCCACCGCAGTTCTGCAATAGTGCTCCAGCCTACTCTTTCACTCCAAGCTGTGCTCCATCTTTCTCAGGATGTGGAGCACCATCATGCGGACCTCCTCCATGTCAACCATCATGTGGACCATCTCCATGTCAGCAAATAATGGTTTCATCTCCATGCCAACAATCATGTGGACCTGCTCCATGTCAACCAACCTATGTTCCAGCGCCATGTCAACAATCATGTGGTCCTCCTTCTTGCCAACAATTCTATGCTCCATCTCCTTGCCAACAATCATGTGGATCACCATGCCAACAATCATGTGGATCTCCATGCCAACAATCATGTGGACCAGCACCTTGCCAACAATTCTATGCTCCATCTCCTTGCCAACAATCATGTGGATCCCCATGCCAACAATCATGTGGTTCACCATGTGACCAGTCATGCGCTCCATCTTATGTACCATCTCCTTGCCCACAGCCATGTGGCTACCCATCATGTGCTCCAGATGCTTGTTCTCAGCCATGTGGCTGTGATTCTTGTTCATCCCCATGTGGACAAGCTTCCTACTATCCATCTTGCGGTCAGCCATCTTGTTATCAGCCATCTTGTGGCCAACCATCTTGTGGCCAACCATCGTGTGGCCAGCCATCTTGTTATCAGCCATCTTGTGCCCAGCCATCTTGTTATCAGCCATCATGTGGTCAGCCATCTTGTTATCAGCCATCTTGTGGTCAGCCATCTTGTGGCCAGTCATCATGTTGCCAATCCTCTTGTTCATACAAACCAAAATACGTTCGCTGCTATAAGAAGTCATCATGTTCTTCTTGCTGTTAAGTGACTAAAAGAGAACCTCTAACCTTATCACTGTCTCTACTGGAAATATGAGAACTACATTCCATCCTATTGAACAATGAATTGTAAGGATCAATTACATTTAACTGTGATAAAATATAAGTTTCTTGACATTTCAAGAGGAAAATTGGAACTCTCTACCAACCTAATCCAGGATAATAGACTTCAACTACTGCTGAAATAATTGATAACTGCATTTAAAAAGTGAAATCAGTTGTCATGTAAATAAAAAAATTCTTCATTTTTTAGATTGTTGTATTCATTGCATTGATAGGCTACGTATAAGATCATTAAAAGGCTGGAAATTTTTTCCTTCTATTCAGTATTGTTCAATTGAAAACTAAATTCAGATTATTGAATTAAATTGTACAATAATTTTTTTATTAGACGAATAGATCATGCAACTGAACATGTAAGTGTAATAGAGACTGTATCTGAACCCACTCTTTCACATTGAAAGGCCAAACTAGCAAACAGCTATTTTTAATAGTGAAATCGTTATTTGCAGCAATTCAATCTATATCACTATCCTACTTTCATTATTGATCCAAATAATTCAGAATAAGGTGACCAGGAGCAAGTTGACCTCAATAATTAGCTCAATGTAGCTTAATGTAGGTCAGCATCAAATACATTCAGTGTTAACATTGGATTCAGTAAATTTTAATTTTCTATGAAATTGTTATTATTGTAGTCCAACAACTATTGTGTGGTTTTACAAACAAATTCGACAATAGCATAGGAGTGAATTCAAGGTATCTAGGTCAATATCAAGGACATAAAAACAATGAATAAAGAGAGGAATAAGTAGTATGGGATGATGTAGATGAACTCTATTGAAAATTTTTGATAAATTGAATAAATTAAAAACTGGGAAACTCGAATTTGAGTGCTTTATTTCAGTATAAAATTATTGGTCTAACTTGGTTTATTCAGGGCTCTATGAAGACTTCTCTATAGAGCCTTAATGAGGATGTCATACATGAAGTATCGCTTATAAACAATTGAAACTTATTGTTTCACAGTTTCTTGATTGATTTTAGTGGTAGGCCCACTCTCCGGAAAAATTCAAAACGGCGAATTTAATCAATAATAATATTAATTTCATTGATCTATCCTAAGTAATTATATGGCGTCTCCGTTTCCCACACTCAGTCGATTTTGAGACCGTCAAGCATAATTAATGCTCCATGTACATTATTATTATTATACATCAAAAAATATATAATAATAATTATTATTCATCAAACAATGATGAATGATCTTGCATAGAAAATTAAATCGTCTACAGAAATCCAATATGGGAACGTGTAAATTTTTCATCAGATTCAATATTTCTGCCACAAGTGATTAAACTCCATTTTACATCATTCAGATACATAATACGAGATTCATGATACCCTGATACAAAGGATTCATGTATACATTCAATCCATACTCTATGATACAACCATAATGGTTCAATGAAACAATTTCTCCCACTGAAATGAAAATTGGTAAACTTCGGCTACTGTCGGCTATTCTACTGTTTTGAGAGTACCGACATCTTCGGAGATCAATATGATTGTGAATCGATGACTGATTGATTGACTTGTTTGGAGGGACCAGAGTCAGAATTTGTGGGAGGGCGGAAAATAGTGGGAAATTGGAAGAAAACTCGTGGGAAGCAGAATTCGGCGAAGCGGGGAAACACGTTGAAAAACTGGAGAAAGAGAAAGAGCTATGGAACGGGTTTGTGAGATGAAAAAGAATGGAAATAGAGTTCATTACTCTGATTTTTTAAGTGATGCTGAACGGGAATGATCAATTGTTTCCTGGCCGATCGGAGAACGGTCTCTTCCTGATTCACTCTCAATCTTAACTCTGTAAGTGCCGGTGATTGAAGTCTGCAATAATTAATTATCTCCTTCTGTCCAGAATCTCATCAAATATGGTCTACGATTTCAACTTGATTGTAAGTATTTTCACAAATATATACATTTTCATTGAATCTAATAACATGCAAATTTGAAATTGAGTGAAATGATGACGCACTTGTGTTCAACTCAACTGTTTTTCATATTTCCTTACACCATGATTTTTTGGACGTCCGGTTTCTTCCATCCTTATAAATTCTACTAGATTGAACAGAACATGTATCTTTGTGTAAATCATAATAATAATCTTTGCTTTTAATTAAGTCCTATAGGGAGTGCAAAAAACCGGAAGTCCAAAGATCTTGGTACCGTATGTGAAACGGGGGTTTGATATTTATATAGATTTCATATCAAATTGGCATTGTGATTTGATAATTGTGTTTAAGTTTAGTTTGCCTGCATGGAGAGGCATCATCCTACATTGATTGAGAGGATTCAATGATGGTGTTCCATAATAATTATAACTTAGTCACTATCATTTTTTTAAGGTGTTGGATTATCTTTTGTAAAATAAGGTTTGAAGAAACTAAGTATTCAAAAATGAGAATAGCAATGAGTAGGCCCAAGCCTAATAGACATGAAAAAATATTGTTTTGATTCAGTTGTAATCAATGAGAAATAAGAATAGGTATTTCATGACCTAATTTTGTATTCCATTCGCGTTGATACTTTTCAAAATATTGTTTTCGCAACACATTCAGCTTAGAAGATCTCTGAGAAATTGGATTCATTATGAATTATTGACTTGGAATTCACATCCATAGAGTATACCAATGTCGAAAAAAATCATTGAATATCACAGATGATATCCTTGAAAGATTTATGTTCAATGTCTAGTTCAAATTCTAGCTCACTATTTACAATTTAATTGAACAGTGCCAAATCGAACCAATAACAATAACTGAACTGAAATGAGAGTACACCGTGAAATACTTGAACTAGAATTCATTTTGATTTTGAAATTATTTATGGATGCACATAGGAAGAGAAACCACTGTACTTTTCCATGTTAAAAAGACATGTTTTATTATTTCTATATTACATGCGAAAAAAATTTCATTCTTTCACGTGGAGATGAAAGATTAGAATTATTGAATAGTTGGGATATAATAAATTGCATAATTGACTTTCATGTAATTTTATGTTAATTATTTTTACGGAATTATACAGTATCTGTATGTTTGTTGTAGCTATGTGAATATCGTATTATGTGTCCATGTACATTGATATATTTTGAATGTAACGTTCTTCAAGGGAAATTAAATAAGCTTAAATTTGAATGATTTGTGAGATTTTCATATTTTTACTTTTCAATATTATTATTTTTTCGTTGAAACATGTTGTTCTGATGATTCCAGGCTACTTTGTTATTAGGATGGACTGCTATGTGCCACGGGAAACTAATGGAAACCGCTGATGAACCCAAATCTGTAATCAAGGAATATAAAGCAGGCAGTAAGTAAAACGTTTATGATTATCTGGAATCTATGTAATTTGAGAATGATAGGCATTCCTGTAGCAGATAGATAAATAATTTATCTTTATTATATAATAATAATTTATCTTAAATGATTTAAATCTATTAAGAATAATTCATCTTAAATAATAATTAATAAATAATAATTCATAATTTTTATGAATGTATCATTGATTTTTCTTCACGAAAAAGCTATGAAGTCACAAATGGGAATACTTTTTTACACTTCAATACTTTGTTGTAAATTAATATCATAACGAATTCCATGAATTGCAATGATTCATTTATAATGTTCATCATTTATCCACCGATATTACAATTTTCAATCATTGATAAACTTAAAATGGAGAATTGAAGACATAAATTATGCTCAAATACTAGTCTTTAAGTGTGTTGATTCAATTTTAAAACAGCTCACCAATATAATTAATATACACATACAAAAAAAATATTGTAGATTGTAGTTGAAATACTGGTACATTACATATTACAATGCACCCATGGAAAATATTAATGTTCAGCTTCAGGATATTAAAGAAGGTGAGATTATGTAGCTTAAAATATACATCTCTTCGCATTCAATAATATTTATTTCCAAAAATAAATAAATAAATGACTTGAATATGTTCAAACACGGATATATCTTCATCTCAGATGAAGACCTTCATTATAAACTTCTAAGTGGCTTCAGAATTAATTAGAACCATTTAAAAATATATATACAGTATATAATAACTTAGGTTCATTCCATGCAGGCTATAAAATTACATATATTTCTGAGAAACCAGAAATTGGTGTTTTGTGTGCATTACCTATCATCTAGTCAAAGTGGCGCGGTCATCCATCCAGAAACGCAACAATAAATCGCCTATGCAATAATGTTGATCAGCTAGTGATAGTGAAATAATTATATTACTATATTATATTCAACGCAAATGGTGATTAGGTATAGTGATGCTGTGAAAAGTGCGGTATGGGCTACTGTTTGCTTTCTTAAGAATTGTGAATAGAGTTGATGATGAAATTGAATAAAAAGGCCGACTGAAAAAACTTTGTTTTGCGTTTGCGCAGATCTGAATGAGAAGCTGACCATTGATCACGTGACCTACGACGATCCGAAAGACAAGGCAAACAAGGAGAGAGAAAAAGGCAGGAGTGTGACCTTGAGGGAAGATGATGATGATGAGGATGTTGATGTTGATGATGATGAAGATTCACCCCCCACCACAATGCACACCTCAGCATCATCATTGAAGCCGATTGGCATGAAGATATTGTCACCAACTTCAAGAACAAATCCTCCAGAACCGACAATTCCTGAGGATCTCTTGAAAGAAGTCAGCCTCATGAAGATACCCAAGTACGATCTTCCGAAAACCATCACTTCGATCAAGACAAAACCTTTGAAAAGTTTTGAGGACGATTTCCCCAACTATGAACAAGACGACATTATGAAACCCGAGTACAGTAAATACTTCAACGACGATTACCAAGTGCCTATAGAGTACCAAAAGTTCAACTTCAATTCTCAGCCGTATAAAGACGACAATGGAAAACATGTAAAGATTGAAATCGGCAAAACAAAAGTGAAAACTGTTGTTGACAAGCCTATAATCATCACCAAAACAAAACTAATCGATTACAACACACTGGAAAATGAAGGGAACAAGAATACGGATTTATATAAATCGTATTATGGGGGGTTTCATGATCATTACCGAAACATACAAAAAGACAAAGTGAGATCTGGATGTTATAACTGTTACAGACCAATGTATAACCCTTACAAAGGTTTACCATACCCTCCACCACCTATCCCTTTACCCCCCAGACCACACTACCCCTTAGGTAGTCCCTATGCACCCAGGTATGTGAATAGGTATGCAAGGTCTAGGTATGTTCGTCCAATTTATCGTCCAAAACCTTCTTATGTAGTTAGGTATCCACCTCCTAGACACCTTCATTACCGACCACCTTATAGAAGACCACGACCCGCTTATCTACCACCACCCCCTCACCCCTACTGGTACCCTCCTCCACCACCCATCCCACGAATACCACCTCCACCCCTCCCACCACCCAAACCCTCCTGTGCCCCCAGTAAAGTTGTGAAAGAAGTGCATGTACACCATTTTCCCCCGCCTTCGAAAATCGAGAAAATTCC
Organism: Sogatella furcifera; assembly: GCA_017141385.1. NCBI lineage: Eukaryota > Metazoa > Arthropoda > Insecta > Hemiptera > Delphacidae > Sogatella > Sogatella furcifera. Next base: position 20,931,659 of record CM029556.1, read on the forward strand.
TGTACCAGTCACGTTTCTGGAAGCCAACCATGATGAAAACTATGAACACGACACTATTATAGAACCGGGGCCTTATGATGAGGAGGAGCTGGACAATGATGAACATGCCGAACTGCAAGAAATCAATGCGCATTTGGATGAAGCTTTAAGAAACAACAAAAAAGAACTGGATAAAAATCTGGAGGATGGACAAAGGTACATTATTGAGCAAGACGATAATGATAGGGGAATTAGTGAAGAAGATGAATATAAAAAACCAAACTACAACAAAATCCTCGATCAGGCTTTAGTGAAAAATCGAAAAGAATTGGAGAAAAACTTGAAAGACGGACCAGATATTGTGAAAACTGCATATTTACCTGATGACGGTATCTACAATTTGCACAAATTCGCTGATAAAAAGCATTTGTACAATTTCCCAGTTAAAACCAAACCTAAAAGACAGAAAATTTCTTCATCGTCAAACGCAAATGATTACAAGTTGCATTTGGAGAGTTTGAAAGATTTCGAACCAAGAAAAATACTTCAGGATGGTACCCCGATACGATACATTTTGACTAATAAGTTGAGCTACAATCATACAAAACCTCATGGAACGTGATATTCAGCAAAATGTTTGTGAAATGATTATAGTTATTCTTCAAAGCTCAACTAATTATTTTTACTAACTCAGTTTAATATTATTGAGATTAGCGTAGCTTCATAGAACAGGGCTTACAACACGTAACAACATAAAAAGTTTTTCAATGAGGCTCTGTGCGAAATATTTATTGGGAACTGAATACAGTAATCATAACTTCAATCATGATTCAGGTACATTCCATTCCGATTATCTAGTACAAAAATGCCAGTTTCTTTTAAAAACTAACAAACTAAATAATAATGATCATCTAATAATCTATTCTATCATAATAATCTGAATAATCATCTTTTAAAAACTAACTTTCTGAATAATCATAACTTTCATTTCATTAATAAACAATATTATTGTACATCTCATACTTCGCTCATTATCGACTATTGTGAAATGGAAAAGATATTGTTGGAAAAGCCTACATTCCCCATTCATTATTGTTCAGTCCGGACGGTAATCTTATGACAGGCCTATCACGAATAAAATTTTTAATTTAAAATTCTCTCATTCTTTCAAAAACAATGAGAGAGCTGAATCTAAAAATTACACGATTGTGAAATGAATTATTGTGACTCGATGATGTAATGATTTCAAGTGAATTATTCGTTTAATATAAACTTTCAGGCCATCAAAAGTGAGTTTCGATTTTTTAAACATTTTTTTAGACATTTCTACGATTGAGAGTAGAACCTGAGTAGTGATATCGAGGTTGTGAAGTGTTGTGCAAGATATCGTATGTGAGAGGTGTTCCAATTTTTAGTCTCATCATGGAGATTTTTCCAATTTCTAAATATTATACTATAAAGTATAACTTTTTTAAATTGATATGATTGACATCGATAAAAATTCACATTTTTCTATTAATTGTTGTAATGTGAAATACCTCATCTGTAAATTTGTAAATATTATGATTTTTTATACTATTTTGTATCATTTTCTTTAATTCTCTAATCATATCATCATACGTTTTATTGGGTTAAGTTTATTCATTTATCCGAGTCTATTGATCTAATCACAAACATACATAGTGGAAGAAAGAACAGGCTTATCCACTAGAATCTCTAACACGATTTTGATTGAAATATCATCCAAATTTTTAGGCTAAGCCCAAATTCTTGTACCTGCCAAAGCTCTTCCACTCCAATTAATTGTTTGTAGGTTACACATCATATCAAATCACATTATGAGAAGTAAATGTGATGAATAATAATGAAAATAATATTACATAGTATTGTCTACAAATTTAGCTTACTCAGTTACTGAAATACTTCAGATCACTTCTTAGATTTTTAGATTCCTGTTAATATGTTATAGACAATAAAGACATAACCAGTCTTATGAGTTGATTAAAGAGTAAGCTATGTCATTCATGTCTAGCGTATGTTACCCAAATTTTCATGAAACTAAGTCTATTTTCTAAAGGATTTATTGATGAGTACTGTAAACGAGATAGAACTGGCCCACACACTAAACGATTTTGATTCTTCCAAGGGAAAAATAAGAATAGTTTGAGGGCATTCAGATTTCATTTTTCCAAAAAAATTATCTTTCATCGAACAGAATACATAACAGGTAACTTCAGCCTTGTTATTTATCTAGATTAAAGATTTAAACGATTTTGATTCTTCCAAGGGAAAAATAAGAATAGTATGAGGGCATTCAGATTTTATTTTCCAAAAAAATTATCTTTCATCGAACAGAATACATAACAGGTAACTTCAGCCTAGTTATTTATTTAGATTAAAGCGAACGAAGCATAGAGTATCTATAAAAAATAGAAGGCTGGTTCGATTTCCAATATTCATAGCAAACTGATCAGATATGACAAACTCATGATTGAAAGCAGTGAATATAAAGTATATACATATACACAGTATCACAGTATCTACATATTCTTTGTTGAAAGTGTATAATTGAACCTTTTAGAAAGAAGAGAAGCTTCAAAATAATTTTTCTAGTATCTTTATGACATCTCTCATCAATCTGGAGAAGTCAGATCATTCCAATTCCGAAAAATGTCTTCACAATGCACATAACTCAGTGCAATCGAAAGTGAAATCAAATTGAAGAAAGAGGAAAGAAAAAAAAAAGAAGAAAGCAAAAGTGAATTCAAGGTTGAGTGAGTAATGCTGAGTTACTACCGGAAGGAAATCAAAAGTAACTTCCATATCATAGTCAATGGATATAGCTTTGTTACATTCCATTGGAGATAACTGTAATTAATTAGTCTTACCTTTTTTAATAATCTTTCTTTCTCTCTTCTCTAATTCCTCCACCTTCTCTTTCCTTAACTCTCTCACTCACTCTCTCTCATTCTCAATCTTTCTCTTTTAAATCTCTCTCACACTCTCACTCTTTCTCTTTTCAATCTTTCTCCCACTCACTCACTTTTTATCTCATCATTCCTTCTCTCTCTTAATACTTTCGTACGCTCTTTATTATATTGTATCTCTCTTCCACAAGCTACCTGTCACATTCTCTTTCTTCCTCTTGTCTCTTTTCAAATCTATAATCAAATCACGTCCGGAACTGTTAAAGAACACTGACCAATAAGAAGGAACTACTGTTTCGTAATCAATAATCTCATTGCTACCTGAACAAGCGGTAGGGATTATCAGATTTTTTGTTATACTGGTTATAATAAAAATTATTTTATTATTGCATGATTTGGGAGAGTAACTGAAATTGAAACTGGAACTTGAAGATTAAGAAGGGTATTAGGCCCCAGAGATAGGCCCTAGCCACAACAATCATGTGTATGAACAATGAAACAGGAATAAAATTTTTCAAGTATTTTTATTCAATTAAAAATAACTCTTCTGAATCAAAATAACTGTGAACATATTCAAGAACTTCTACCATGTTTCCTACTAAACAAGGTTATGTCGGTGACACCTCTTGGTCTCTCCACCAAATAAAGCTTTACGCTAATAATAATAATTCAAGTACCAAAGTATGATGGTTTTTCAGGTGATTGAACTGTGTTTGAATTTGTTGGCTTTTGTGCACTTTCTGGGTTGAAATTCTTTGAAAATATCGTTATAATATTATGGCAGCAGGCTATTCCATGCCTTTCCGACGATATTCCCCCAAAACTGGAAAAAAGTCTCTAGCCTTTGGCGAAATGTTGAGATTCAAATAATGAGAACTATACAAAATAATAATATAACTGCTATTACACACGACTGAGAACTAATGGAGCTGAACCTGCCTAGCTTATCCAGGAGATATCCTTAAGAAGGGCCTCTGGCACGATGAGAACATGACTCCAGCTCGATCAATATTCACGCAATAATAATTTATTTGGTCTCAAATTGTAGATCAGAATGTTTCCTACATTTGAGACCAAATCAATAATTTTTGAAGCAATATTGACCGAGCTGGAGTCATTTTTTCAAAACACAACGAGACAAGCCAACAAATGTTTTTTTTCATCAATTGAGTTCTACTTCAAGTGAAAATTATCCTCTGAATTTTCATTTTCAGGACAGTTAAAACAGCTACAGCCATTACAGCTATTAGCTACAGACAGCTAAGGACAGCTATTTTCAGAATTTTCTTAGTATAGCTAAGAGATGAAATATCTAAAGTTTGTGGATTAGGTTGTCTTCGATGAATGGAACAAAAAATCAATCTTAGGCCTATTTGAAAAAAATTGTTTATAATTTGAGTTTGAACGAATCTATTAAAGAACCTAATATTGAAAAGCAACAAAGTACTACTACAAACTAAAATTGCTCAAATGCTCTGAATAGACCTGAATACCACCAAAGCAATGAATACCAAAATCAGGCCACAAGATTACAACAGTAATTGATAAAAAATAACAGAGATTGTTGGACTCTAGCAGTTATCAATGGAAAGTAACAATGACTGTCCTAATTTATTTATTGGTGAGAATTCCTGATGATCTACTTATTTTCTTCTTTTGTGGGCTATATTAATTTTCTACTGTGAAATTGAAAGCTTTGTAGTTATTCATGTAGAACCATTAGCTGGTAGGTTTTTATTTATAAGTGATTCTCTACTCTATCCGCATATAGTTTACTTTATTCTACAGAGCTGGTCATGGAAAAAATGTATACTTCTATTATTCTAGATCAACAGTACTTTTAGAGCTGTATTATCTAGGCTATAGGAAAAGCAAAACAGTGGTCAATTACTGTGACATGATACCTATTTAAAATTGACTGTAAGAAAGAATATTGAAGTCTTTCTGCACTGGCGGCTCGTACCCACGAAACAGGTGAAGTGCCCGTATCTTTTACTGTACAGCACTTCACCTGTTTCGTGGGCACGAGCCGCCAGTGTCTTTCTGTACTGCGAATGAGACATTATCATCCATCAAATCGAGTTCAGAAAGCTTCTAATATAATTATTGAAGCATGATAATGGAGATTCTAAAAGCCATGATCTCAATTTTTTGATGCTATATTCATAAGATATCTAGTCCTTGTTATAGGTTAAATGAGCTCAGAATATTTTCTCTGAAAAACTCAAAGTGGATAGGCTACTGAAAGAGAAATTAACATTTTTCCCAAGTGAAAGATTCATGACTATCGATTTTCATTGAAGAATAGGTTTTAATGTATTAGAATGATAATTGGAACTCAAAAAACTAAGAGGATGTTGACAATGGGAACTGCAGTATTTCAAGAATATAGGCTAGTAGTATGTAGCACAAAACAAATTGAAATAAATAAGTGATAATGCCGGTTTCGAACGGTAATAGTTAATAGATATGATTTCATATTTTCATCTCGTTTCATATAAAATACATATAACATAGAAATATTACCGTGTTACTCCATCCTAGACGATAATATCGATGCCAATTGTATTTTATTTATACTCTATTTCAGTTTAACGTTGTGAATAAATTTGTATTGAAATAGCATCTGCTGAAAAACCCGGGGGTTTAGCAGGACCAAAAACTTTTAATAACTTATTCCAAATAAAATTGATTGATTGTTACGTGCTGGAAAGTGAGTTGTACTTAATATTATCGGTTTCATTCATTTCCAATAAATTTTATTCCATTTTAATATCATCCACTCAATGTCTTGCGTGTTTTGATACATCATAAGATGCAGATTTGATAATCATGATTTATAATTGACGTTATTTCATGAAATTTCTTTTCACATATTCTCAAGACATTTCTCCATGACTACAATAGATGCATTACGGTACATATTATTATAATTTGAGTAGAAAAATGTTGTTGTGAAACTAACAACAAAACGTATAGCACTAATGACAGTAAGCACAACATAGCGAGGACAAAAACAAGCAGTTGAATGAATAATGCTAAAACAGAATTTGAGAATGGATCAGAGGATAATAATGCTTTGTTTTTAAATAGTATCACTAAAGTCGAATAACGAAATTATTCCATCAACATTTTTCTAAAAACATTATTGATTGATCGGAGAGTTGAGTTCTTGCAAAAATCATAAAGTCAACGTTTTATTGTATCAGCATTCTTTATTGTTTCAACTCGAATAACTCCGGAATGAATTGTCTCAAATTACTGTCTGAATTATTAGATTGAATCATGATTGTATAAAAATTATGCTTTTCCTAAACAATGTAGAAGTGATTCGCCATAATAGCCTATAGGTTAACAAGTTGAACTCTTTTTAAAATCTTCTTATCAAGAAACGCATCGAATACCTTTCTTCCTACTACCTGAATCATCTAAAAAAGTAATTTATGTCTGAAAAATTTATATCTCTCATAATAGGCTATGATTAGGCTACTCATCTAGAAAACTCATCGATTTCGTAATTATCCTCAATCTTTAACCATTCTGTATAACTTTCCTAATAATATTATCAAAAACTACTTCCAATGATGTGCTATATAACGATATTACAATATATTTGAGAAATTTCCAATAAATAGAGTAACATAACAATATTGTAACTTCAGTGAACATAGTTTCAACGCAACCTTCAGAGAGCATGTCGCTACCAGAGATACCTAGCGGAGGAACAGTGAACTACCGGATTGTTGTACCAAAGAGTTTCACTTTCTGAAGATAGGTGGCGTTTGCTTGCAGATTAGATCACAGGATACTTTTCGCACTATTCGTCACTGGCGGCTCAGGCCTACGAAACAGGTGTAGTGCTGTATAGTAAAATATACGGGCACTTCACATGTTTCGTAGGCACGAGCCGCCAGTGCATTTGACAGCTGTATGTAAGAAACCCACTGTTTCTAGTGCGATCAGATCAACATAGAAAAGGAAATGAGAGATCAAAGACTGCAAATTTAAGAAAATTTTCTGGTCTGACTCGCGGCGAGTTGGAATTTGGAAATTCTCTGTATCGTCTCAATACTATATTCTATGGTTTATCACCTAATATTATAATGTATGATTATTTATTACACTCTATTCAATAAAACAATCTATGATGAATTGAGAATAATATTGAAATATAATATTTTGAAACTATCAAATAATACGAATACAGTAATATCTCTCTTTATTCACTCCTTTATAATCTGCAAAACTCATTTTTATTCATTCAAGTTTCTAAAACTTCCAGTTCAAATTATTCAAGTGATAGTCTTGGAAACATGTTTTCAAATTGAAAGAGAAAATTAACCTTATAGTTCTCAAACAACACGTAAAAATTCAAATATTCTCAAAATACTTCCAGTTACTGTCTTATAAACTTTTCTTTTCCAGGAATATTGGTGGACACATCTAACACAGAATCAGTGGACAACACTACCTGCTGTGACTCCAACATCAATCACTCCACGAACTGTTCACATTTTCCTGGGAATGAAAATATTGGGAGAAGACACACACGTTCTCCAATAATGGTACCAGTGGATTACGATATCCAAAAGTTGAAAAAGTTGAAAAATTCGTAGATATCGACAAGGAACCAGGTGAGCTTCAGGATTTAATAGGTGCTGTGAAACCAACGGAAAGCTCCTGGGAGTTCCTCAAGGATTTCAGGGGAATTTTAATAGAACAAGAAACATTGAACATCCTCAAAGTTACTATTTATCTGGGTTGAAACCAACGGAGAACTCTTGGGAGTCCCTCAAGGATTTCAGAAAAGATTACAATAGGACAAAACAACGTAATATAAAACATCCTCAAGGTTACTATTCAACACCTACAAGAAAAGTGAATTTTACTGGAGGATACGCTGTGAAAGAAAATGATGATGAAAATGAAGATGTGGAGGATAAGATTGAAAAATGGAAAGGGGAATCGATGATGTTTGATATGACGGGGGATGGTAGTGAGAAGGATTTTACAAGGGAAGAAGATGGAACTGGATATGAAAATAGTAATAAAGAAGGAGAAGGGAATGCAGGAGTTGATGATGGTAAGGATAATGAAGGAATAGAAGGAAATGGAGTAGGTGATGATAGTAGGGATAATGAAGGAGTAGAAGGTAGCGGTGATGGAAATAGTGAGGAAGGAGAAGAAGAAGTAGACTTGTCTGATCAATTTGAGGACGAAAAGTTGGAACCACCAGAATTCAGAGATAAATTCTACAAAACTAGACCTTACTACAAATATTTGAAGTATCCTCGAGATTCAGTAGCTGAAGCTAGTACAGAGAACGAGAAAAAACCCAATGAAAATTAGACAAAAATAAAGATGTGCAAAATGTTACAATCACTTACAAACCTCTTAATGAAACTAGGGAAGTTGGGTTCTATAGATTACCCCCTCCACAACAACAACCACAACCTCCTTTTTATAGACCTCAACCTTACTACAGACCTCATAATGATGGCAGAGATACCTATTTTTTCCGTAAACGGTCCCCCTATGAACGAAACAGGAAGAAAATTATTTTGGTACCAAGGAAACCAAAAATTATTTTTAGTAGAAATTGTAACGCATGTATGATACCTAGAAATGTAGTGAGGAAAATAGGTATGCCTATGTATCATTATCCATCAAGTAAAGCACCTCCAAATAGGTTTCGTAATTCTGGTTATCCCCCTTCTAATTACTATAACAAACCTTTGTATGGCTCACAAGGTTTCCCAGGGGATCCCAGGTATCTCCCAGGGGATTTAAGAGATAATAGATTTTTCAATTCTGGAGAGATGAAAAGTGTTGGGGGTAAATTCATGAATCCTGTAGAGTTTAGAGGTACTGGGGATTTTAGAATTGTTGCAGATTTGAAAAATAATGTGATTCAAAAACCTACCACATCTAGCGCCTCTTTAGATCCCAAATCTCAAATTATTTCAAACCCTATCGAACCCAAAAAAGAAACACAAACTCGTCGCCAAAGACACAACCCTAGTGAGCCCATAGTACTCGATGATGCTAATCCTGAAATGAAAGAAATACACATTATAAGAGATACACCTGGTGGATATGATGATACAGTGATATATCATGGCAGAAAGTATGTTCCGACTGACTTGGAAAAAAGCGCAAGTGAACCATATAGGCCTGATCCTTTTAGAGAAGTGGAGGAGGAATATAGTGAAAGAATTAGACAATTGAATGATTTGATTGAACGGAAAACTGATGAAACAAGTAGAGAAATCGATAGAGAGTATGATTTTTGGGATGAGAACTAGCTTTTTATGAACTAATATCAGTTGATTCATTGGAAATCCAGTTGATTCAGTCAACTAGTGATGGAAACTAGAATCCATTGAGTAAGAGATTGATAAAATCTAAAAGAAATTATTGGGATAATGATTACTGTTTCCGTTTCATTTATTGATTTTGTATTGACTTCGTTGTCAGTGAATATAGTGAGAAAGGAATTGGATATACTTCACTCGTGAATCAAAACAAATATTTATGTTATCCTCTCATCTTATGTTATTTATGTTATCCTCTCTTGTCTTTCGGAGGAGACGATAAGCCGACGGTGCCGACTACCTTAAAAGTAGTCGTCATCTATCATCCATTTCATTACCGACGCACAAGCCTATGAGCTCATGTGGGCTTCACCCTCATAAACAAACAAACATTTTCTTCTCTGAAATAATCTTCTGAGTGGAATTGTTTGGTGATGTTCACATGGAGTTCTAAAGAGAGGTTGAAATAGATTATTTAATTGTAATAAATTTTTCATCACTCTTGATTTTGGAAAAAAGTGATGTTTATTTTTATTATTCTGATTCTTTGTGTTATTAATAATTCTCAATCAACAATATTATCCAATGATGCAATGAAAAAATATTACATCAAATAAAATAGCAAATACTATTCAGCTTATAATAGCAATTTTCTACAATACTATAACTTTTGAAATTTCTATCATTGGCCTTCGTTGAAATGAATTCATAACTTTAGTGAACAATGTTCAAATATTATGATGAGTGATAAAAAGTTATCCGAATAAATTCTCTCACAGCTCATTCATATTTTATTACCTCAAGGTTTCCCCTTTCATTTCACACCTAACAATTCACACCCGGAATAAACACATGAAAATGTATGCACAAGCAATTTGCATACATCAGACAATACGTTACGCTTCCAACAGGTGTAAAAATATGCAAAGAAAAAGGTATGCAAAATATTGAATGAATGCACCAGCAATTAACCATGCTATTTTCCTGACATAGAAAAATAATCACTGTATTAGAGTGTGAGGTTACTGAGCAATGGAATATGCATCAGATAAAGATTAATAAAGAATTCAGGTAGTCATTTCAAAAACAATATCCCTTGCTTATATATTTTACTGATGTTTTTTATTATTCCTTAGGCCTACCCTTCATCATAGATATGACAAGCTAGTATAGTCTGTACAAGCAAAGGAGACATTCTGGCAAGATGGGAAAATGACTCCAGCTTGGTCAATATTCGTTCAAAAATTATAAATGTGGACTCAAATTGTAGATCAGACTGTTTCCTACAATTTAGGACCAAATTTATAATTTTTCATACAATATTGATCGAGCTGGAGTCATTTTTCAATCTTGCCAGAATGTCTTCTTTGCTTCGACAGAGCACGTTACAAGATATTACAGTATATGACAAGCTGGTGCAATTACTAGATATAGAGTCAGGCAGAGTTACGGTATATAAGTGTTGAATTATGTGGTGTAAGCTTATTTATATTTATACTTTTATCGTGCTATATATATTATCAAGTGTTGGAGCATTATAATTCATGCTGTATTTTATAATAGCAGCTAAATTTGATTCAAAGGCGTCCCGTCTATTTTATTGCTCTGATGGTGTGAATATTATATGCGTGTAAACAGTGCAATACATTAGTGGTACAGCGTTTATTACCTGGAATAGTTTTGCAGTTGTAATGTTGGCAAGCCTGTGTGACCAATCAGAGCTTTTCGCGCGCTAATTGCTACAGGCTTGCCACTGCACCGTGCAAAATGAGCAATTTGCATTGCAGGAATGCATTTACGGCAGTTGCAATTAAAGGGGATAAGCTGGATTTAGACATTCGGAAACTGATGTGGATTCGCGTGTTTGGAAGGCGAGCGAAGCGAGTTCTTCACCAACTAGAAATCTTCTTTAAAAATTGCCCATAGTGCGATTTACATTGAATTTATTGTTTCCATTCCCATTGAAATTGTACAGTAGTATCGTATATTGTCTTCTCAAACAAAATTTTGTCTATAATTATTATTTCTTTCATTTATGCAAATGCATTGTTTCCACCTTCATTATGTTCTACAGGACTTGGAATATTCTATGAAATGGACTCAAGGCCCAGTGTATGCGTGAAGTGAACCTGGCATCTATCGTATATTTTCTTCTCAATCAAAAAATTATATAGAATTCAATTTAGGCACATAATTTTATCACCTGACACGAACGAACGATTTGAAGTCTGATTTGAAAGTATTGTTTCTAGAATAATAATAATTAATTTGAATCTCCATTTATTGCTATATAAATAGAAAAAGGACATCTGCAACTGCAAATATTGACCAATGTGCTAAGTAGCAGCCGAGATCCATTGAATGAAACTGCTCAAAAAATTCTGCCCGAACCGGGTAGATAATTAATCCAGCAGTTGATATACTGCAATGTCTAATAATTCTTTCATATTGTTTCTAGCATTATTATATTTTTGAGGACTTGTAGTATTTTATGAAACAGACTCATGTCATGACTAAGTCGTATTCGCAAGCGCTTTAAAACTTCTACCAGCTTCGTATATGAATTCCCACTAATATAACGGTTAAGTAAGCAGGTGTCCTGAGAACAAGAACAGATTTGAAAGTGGTACTTACTCACTATCGTAAAACAGAGCATACATGTTATCTACATGGAACAAGAACATTATTTTCGGCGAAAAACAAGGCTAATAATGACTGTTTTTATGAAAACCTATTAGAACATTGATTACGGAGCTGAGGAGCCAATCAGGCGTTTTGTCTTTTAATAAACTAAATGCGGCACCTTGTTAATTAATGAATGACTTACGTATTTCGCATCAATTTGAGTATCCTTTGATGATTGAGCGATCAGCCTGATTGAGTTGTTAAATTTAACGGCGGCTAAATTTGAATTTATTTCGAATAAAGTATGGCCGTTAACGAGGGGCGCCACTAACAATGTATTTCTGGGGCGTTATCAGGGTTACAGGTTTGAAACGAATATAAAAAGTTGGGAATATATAAGGAGAAGAGGAAATATCAAGTTTATAAAGATCGGTTTGAGAGGGTGGGAAGAGATAAAGCTGATTCAAAAGTGACTTTTGAGCTACTAGGCTGCATTACATTATTCAGTGAAATAAATCAATGGAAGAAACAAAATAGGAGGAACATTTATTTATTTGAAATCTCAGAAATCGGATTTCAAAATTTTCCTTGCTTCATCAAATTTAGTACATTCCACTCATTTTTCATAATTTTCATCTATTTTTTCAACATTGTATATAATTGAAAATTATTGAATAAATACATTGGTTTTACTCATTGGAGAGTAATAGAACAGGTTAGCCTAGTTTTTTCTCACAAATCACAATAATATTACAATTTTTAGGACTGAATGAATGAATACATAAGCAGAATCGTAAGTTGAGGTCTATGTCTTGGACGTTGGACCATGGACGGTGAACATTCTATTTCAGAGTGAACAAGAAAATCATAATTTCAATAAGATAAATTTTTTAAGGGATAGGGTTCGAATTAAGGATGAGTTTGACTAGAGTGAATGAAAAATAAAATTGAAAGATTGCAATATAATTATGATGAAGATCAATGCAAATTACATTGAATAACATTCACCATTGCATTTAACGATTAATCAATTGCAAGATTTTTAGCGAGTTAATAGCAGGAGTAGGTAACTTTTTTGAACTTTGGACAAGGTTAAAAAATATGCTAGTTGAAATACAACGTAAAAATGTGAATCTTGCCAATGAAGCGACGCAAAAAGATTCGATAGAATTCAATGACAAAAATACTGAAAATTCTTATGCAGCGGTTAAATTCAACATCAGCTGGGTCATTGTCTTCTGAATCTGCTGATTATGACGTCACACTACCACTGGAGATTCCACCATTGTCAGTGACCGATTGTTTTTGATTTCACAATGGAAATGAAATACAAATAACTGCACATTTACCGATTTTATTTATTTCTATAGTGACATTTTAATCAAGTATATTCAATTGAAGCTCTCAGTAATAATCTCTGCATTCATCCTTCATTAGAAACCGCCAGAAGGATAACTATACATTATCAGTTTTATCACTGTTTCTAATAGAGAAAGATTACATTCAATGAATGAAATGATTTATTCGATAATTAATTTTAAAGAATAAATTAATAATATTGAGATACCTGAGCAATGAAAAATCAAAATAATTGAGAAGTCAGAACTATCTTTCAGCCATCGAAACGGTTATGTTATAACGAGCCGTTCCTGTCTTCCGGAGACGTTAAGCCGTCTGTCCCGGTCTCTCAAAAAGGAGTCGACATTTCTCATCATCGCGTATGAGTATGCGTATGAGTGCATAAACCTGAAAAAATATATTTAAAAAAGAGCAATAATATTATAATGCAAGAATTATCAACATTGTTTATTACAACCAAATCAGTAAATAATTTCAGCAAATTCAAAGTTAGAAACAGTACAAACTTATGAAATGATGGTAACAAACTATATGCAATGCATGTACTATAATAATTAAATATTAAAGACACCGTGAGCCGCAATCTTTTTCCACAGCGGCCATCATCATAGTCATCGAAATCATCGCGTATAATCATTGTCAGAGTGGTGATCATGCAAACGAGCATCAGGCTGTCAAGAGTGGGTGATTAGCCTAAACGGTGTGCATCTCCTAATAAACATCATAATTATTAGGACGCTGCCGCTGCTACATGTAACAGCCTACAGTGAGACGATTACCACACGGTTTTCACCTTGTGTCTTGTTTTAACAATTTTTCTCATTGTACTTCTTACTCATCCTCTTTATATATACATATATATATTTTGTTATTTTTCTAATTTGCTAACCTCTTCTTCTAGGCTCCTTTTTCTCTCTTATTTTTGGCTCTCATCACCTTCCTCTTCGTTCATTGGTCCACTTTTGCAATCCAAGGATTTTTTTTCACTTTTTTTCATGTTTCTTCAGTCAATCAAACACCTTTCAATCACTCATTAATGTATGGATTATACTCAACTATTGTTACATTGTCTGTCTCCTACCTCGAGAATATAGCCTACTTCTGAATGAGGGTACTATCAATGCATAGATAAAAATTGAAATCACTGTACCCTTCCATTATTTTACATTTGAACACAATTTTGTTGTTAACTTATCAATACCATTATCTTCCTCTTGATTTCCTTCTACTTCCCCTCTCCTTATCCACCATTACACCTTCTTAACCGTTCCCCTTTCTTTACTTTACTCTGTCCCAACTAGCTATGCTATCATCAGAGACAATGTATTATTATACTGTATTACTAGTATATATAACAATATATGTACTATATAATAGTACATATATATATATATATGTATTATTATACTGTACTATTATAATGTATTATAATACATTGTCTCTGCTATCATGGAATGACTAGACTACGCCAGTCTTTGAGTAGTTGTGAAATTGATATTGTGGTAGTTTTTCATAATAAATGAAAAGACAAGATGTTGTCAAACCACTGATTTATTAGAAAATCGAGATACCGGTTTCGGTTACAAGGTCTTTCAAGGTATAACTTAGTTTACAAGATTGATAATGGTGTAACAACCGAAACCGGTATACTCAGTTTCGTCTAATAAATCAGTGATTTGACAATATCTTGTCTTTTCATTTATTTTAGACTACGCCAGCTTTAAACAAACTTTCAGCAGGTATAGTCTGTACAAGCAAAGAAGATTCTGGCAAGATGGGAATATTACTCCAGCTCGATCAATACTTGTTCAAAAGTTATAAATTTGGCCTCAAATTGAAGTGATCAGTCTTCATTTAGGTACGGTTTGTTTAAGATCAAATTTATAATTAGTGGACCAATATTGACCGAGCTGGAGTCATTTTTCCATCTTGCCAGGATGTCTTCTTTGCTTGGTCAGATCATATTATATTAGTAGATAATAAATACAAGAACATAAATGCTGATGAGCCGCTGAAAAGGATGCTAGAATGTTTTGTACTATATTTGATAGTAAATGTAATTGATTGGTAAATGTAGGAATGGTAGGATGAGTAATTGAAAACTGAACTTTAAAACTTAGGGCTGTTTAAAATAATTGAAAAATAAATAAAGTTCATTTATAAATAAGTTCAATAAATAATTTTATAAAGTTTTTTAAAAGGGTGTTTGATTTTTATTTATTTTTCGAGTAATTGAAAATATATCGCGGGCTGGATTAAACCATAGAATAATAGAACTCTAGGTTCTCTTTGATTAAACCATTCCGAGGGCCGCACTTGACGTAACGGCCGTAATTTGCTCATCATCATTGAATTTGATTTTAAATTCTAACATAGGCCTGATACGACATAAGCATCTAACAGCACAACTAGCACATCAATATTATAGATGGAAAATCACAATTCTCCTGTTTTGGTATCTCACTCAAATGGATAGACGTCTCTCAGCATTGTTATTCATCATTATATCATATATAATATTATATATAATATATGTTATATCACAGATATTATATGGTATTGATATTATCATATTATATCATTATATTATTATATCATAGACTTAGTATAAATTATACTGTTATTATCTACTACATCTACGATGATATCAAACTGAGGAATTCCACATTCTTGTTAGTCATGTAGACGGCACATACAAATCAACCCGAACTCGCAATTATCAAACAACTAACAAGCAGTTGACCCGTCGGTACAGTGTCTAATTGTCCTAATTGAATTTGAAGATGCCCTCTTCATCAGCTACATGCCGCTTCAGGTTCCGTCTGCAAAATAGGTGTTAATTTCAGTCGTTTTGCGCAATTAATCGCCTCGCAAATTATGATTTCGCACAATTAAACGGCCGTCAAATTATGATTGCAGCAGCAACCGTCAATTTGATGTCAGATTGCTGATGAATTATTCATCGTATTCATTCATTAATTATTCATTTGTGAAACATGTCTGAGCGACTCGGACGTTTTTGACGCGCAATCAACACGGTAATAAACGCTGAACGGGTACAACTTTGCAATTAGGAGATCATGAAGGCGGTGAAGGAGTTGCTGAGGATAGTTGGAGTGATGTTCACTACTTCGCTCATTGACTACATTACCAGTGTTCAATCGATAGAAGTGTAATCATCAATCTCTAGAATTTTAGGTATCGGAACAAAAATCCTGAATAAACCAAATATCAGGGATATCACTAGTAAAAATATTTCATTCCAATGATAATGATACACAGAACAATAATACTAATAAATTGTTAATGAAACACACTTGGAAATTTACCTTTTCATAGACTGTTCAAGCAAAGAATACATTCTGGCGAGATGAAAAAATGACTCCAGGTCGGTCAATTCTGGTTGAAAAAAAATGGCTGCAAATTGTAAAAAATATTCTAATCTACAATTTAGAACAAAACTTATTATTTTGTAACAATATTGACCGAGCTGGAGTCATTTTTCCATCTTGCCAGAATGTGTTCTCTGCTTGGACAGACTATTATATTTGTGAGTTTCCAACATCCAATCCACCCTTTTGATCAACCCAGACCGGGTATTGACAATATTCTGGTATTGACATTTATTAAGAAATCGACTGAACTAATGTTCATATAATTTCTCCAATGTGTCTGTCTGTGGCTTAGACGCTTAGAGCAGTAATACTCTAGACACGCTATTAGATGAGATCGTTGAAGCAAACGTGTGATTGATTTTGACGTCACAGAGTGGTCAAAAAGCTATTCAGATGTTTGTCTCAGCGTTAAGTATAGAACCAATACAAGCTCTATTAGATTAGCGAGTCTAGAGTATGAATGGTCTTAAGTATGTAGCCTACTATGCAAGATATCTTACAAATAAATTGTAGGTTGAACTTGAGAAATTTTTATTTCTGATATTTCAGAAGTAGGTGGTTTCTTGATACAAGACAAGCTAATATGTTCACTAGGATTGATCATAAATACATTGTTTTTACAGTAATTGTCTCTACAATCTACAATGTATAATGTTCTCGAGCAGCACGAAAAGCATTCACTCCAGTAAGTTATTTGAGGTCAGAGCCGCAATTCTCTTCCTGTACAAAAAATGACTGAATCTCGGTGATCGATCCTTGTGAATAATACTTAATTATTAATAGTATGACTTGGTAGTTATGCGTTAAGATACTTAACAGTATGCCTCTATTCATTTGGAGTTTTGTATCATGAACACTGACGGCTAAATTCAACTGGAGTAAGAAATAAATAATGAAATTATTATGTCCTTTTAAACAGTTTTCCAAGTGAGTTTCGCTAATAATATTATATTGGCGTCTCTCCACAGCGGTTAAATTTATTCCAGCCTCTGAAACATCACATTCATCCGTCCCTTATTGAATGTTTTCCTTCTAAGATAGTCAGAACAATCTATTTTCATGTGCAACTAAACCACTCCACTCAATCTGTAAATCATTGTTCATCATATTTTCAACATTGATGGCTTCATCATATTGTGGTGAAGCATTGATTTTCAGCCATAATTCGCGACTGATAACCACTTCCATAGAGCTGGTTCCAACGAAACTGACGGTTGGCGAATGACTGTTATTGATGATCAGCTCTGTCAGGACAGTCTGAAAATGGTCCTCAGAAGCGAACTGGTTTGCTGAGATCTCCCTTGACGCGATATACTCTCGCTGATCGTCCTCCGACTGTCCTGACAGAGCTGACTGAGCAATAATAAATTATTTATCCGCCAATTCTGTTGATCCCTACTTTACATTTTAAAATAAATTTACGAGTGAACAGCTATATTGTAACTGATAATAACACTTTTGACTTTTTCGACTTTGAATTTATACACTGATCGACTCTATTAGACGTGCGATAGCTTTTTCGTTCGGCATTAATCTGACATAATGTGTTTATATTACAGGGTGTTATGCTAATTCCAGAATGTTTTACACCTAAATAGACAAGCATTAACTTCAGTTGGATGTGATCACGTGACATAATCGCTGGTTACCGAATTTATCGAAAATTTATTCTGAATCGGCAGCTGATTACAATTTTTTTCAGTGCTGCTGCTTTCCTTATTGTTACCATCTCAGCCCTTTCTTTCTATATTTTGAAATTTTTATATTTATTAGAAAAATATCTACTGTCCACCAAATCTTATCAGTTTTCTTTCACACAGACCGACTAACCCCTTTTTCAAAGTTTTTCAAGATTTGTTATAATTTTCCTCTTTTTGGACTATTTTTTCAATTTATCCATATCTTTCAAAATCTCCTAGCCTTTTTCCCAGTCAAGGCCGTTTTTATCAAATTATTAACCTTTCATGAATTTCACACATTGTTTCTCACAGCTTTTCTAATTGTTTTACCAATACTACTCAAATATTTTTGTTACATACACTTTTCTGTACTTAACACGTGATTTTTATACTTCTTTCAAATTTTTCTAACACTCTCTTCCAGGTACCTTCTTAGGATCTAGATATCAGGTATATTCATTATTAAAGTCATTTTTCTATATTTTACTGTTGATATAGCCTAATAAGATGTTCACATAATTTATAATCAATCTCTCATACTGCCTTATTACATGTAAAGAATTCAAGTCTAAAAGACTGCTAAAGTTTTCTCAATCACTCACACCATCAAAAGAGTAATCTTAGTTGGATTCAACACTGAACTTCAACCGAGGATGAGGATAAATCTTATCGTGAATATAGGAAAGCTCACGATCGAAGCTTAGAATTTACCCTGAGGAGTTGTCTACCTCAGTACGTAGAACCGTAGATATACTATTCTAGTACAGTTAGTCTATGGTAGAACATAGGAAGCAGTAAAACTATCTTATTTTATCCATATTTTTCATTGACATATCTTGTAAGGTTTTGCTCAGTTTCAGTTTTGATTAATCTTGTTCTTCTTCTTTCTCCCCTACCTCTCATATTTTCATCTTGTTTTTATAACACTCCAAATTACATCAAATCATTTCATTGTACAATAATTATTGTTAAATTTATTCAGCTCGTAGTCTCATACGGTAATCATATTTATTCAGAATTTGAGCAGGAATATTCGGTATTCAATAGCCTATATTTATCAAATATTTTATTCGTTGGAATTTTCTTTTTCACTTCTTTGTTTATTCCAAGTAATTCATACTTCATCCTCGTTATCTTTATTACCATTTTTCTGATTTTAATTGTTATTCCTCTCACGTTTACTTCCTATTCTCAGTAATTCTTTGAAAAGTCCTTTGAAAGACCTTCTCTTTGTTTATTTCTAATTTTTCGTTCACATTTTCCATTTCTTCGCTTCTCTTTATCATGATCATCCACTTTCATTCGTTCTTATCAACATAAATTTTTATCTGAGAAGGAAGAGAGTTCACTTCACACTGTATTTTCGTTATCAATATTAAAACTATCTTTTTATTCTACTTTCACTGATTGATTACTCTTCTTCTACTTCTTTATCTCTATTTTCTTCTTCTCTTGAAATTATTCTTCTCTCTTTTGATTTTTCTCTCTTTTTTCCATCTTCTTATTCTCCTTGGAAAAGACCTCTTCTATAACCAGTGACTTTCAATGTGAATTCATGCTCATCCATTTCAACTTTCATCGGGTGTGCCTTCCTATATTTTCAATAAGTGCTTCATGTTACAAGATATATTATGTTGCTTACATTTCTGTGGCTCCCTCAGGGTACCACGACATCAGTCAATTGGCCCGATCTGCGCATGCGCATTGCAAAGTTATTGCTCTTGTCTAGTTGTCAGGTATTGTTATTATTATACGTTAAAACAAAAAATATAGTGATTTACACTGTAAAATTGATAGTTATGTTGGAGTCTTCTAGGTGAATAGAACGTGAATACGAGATTTATTGACTGTCTATACAAATCCTTCTGTTATTAATGAGAAATGTTTGTCATGGAAAGTTGAAGAAATGAGCTAGTAAAATTCTATTCAATTGAATTAACCTAATATAAGTAAAACTTGAAGATTCCATTCATTTGAATTAACCTGTATAGTATGTCCCAGGAAAAGAAGACCCTCTGGCAAAATGAAAAAATGACTCCAGCTCGGTCAATATTGCTTTGAAAAATATTGATTTGGTCTCAAATTGTAGATCAGAATATTTCTTACGATTGAGACCAAATCAATAATTGTTGAACCAATATTGACCGAACTGGAGTCATTTTCTAATCTTGCCAGAGTGTCTTCTTTGCTAGGACAGACTGTTGCCAAAAAGTTGAGAGGTTTCATTGCTGATTTCATCTACTAACAGCTTAGGCCTATATGAATAATCGATTTGCATCTATTGTCTCTTTTTATTTCAAAAATATAATCTATTCATAGCTAAATGACAGCTCTGAGTAATTATGACTAGTAATTGACAAAATTAGCTGTTCAAGGATACAAGAAGCAGGCGTAACCGTTTAATATTTTGCTGGTTATAATTTCAATTGTTATAATGTTTTTAGAGTAGCCTATTATGCAAGTAGATGAATAGACATTTCTAATTGGATAAGCAACTTTCATTGAATTTATAAAATTCCAAATATGACTCTCATTTTTCAGAACTATAACTAGTCAGCAATATAACTAGAATCAATAAGTGTATCTATTAGAACTAGTATTGGTGATCATTCATTATAATGAATGATTTGTGATGATGTTCAATGATAGAAAAACATTGTAACTATTATTGCTGTAGGTTTGAGTGGTTCATTAATGGTGGAGCTCAGATCATCTCTGAAATGAGATTTCTTCATACTTTTCAAACGTCTGGATAGTTTGTGATGTTTATATTTCATATTTAATACATGAATTTTAAGTTTTCATGAACAATAAAAAATGAATTAACAGCAGTCTATCAATATAAAAAGCTAAATCTATGTCACCGATTTATTATCGATAAAAATCTACTGATACTGTCAGTATCAATGATGATTTTTGTCAACGTTTTTATTGTATTGTAGTCAACAATTCTCTATATTCCAGTTGAAATAATGATCATAGTTCTATTCACCGTCTTCATACACTATCGATACTATTAATATACGTACGAGTCAAAAATTTATTTATTATGAGAATTTCTGTGCATTATATTCGACAATTTTTTCTCTCTCAATAGAAATAATGATTATAATACTTATCATCGACTTCATATGTAAGGTAAGGTAAGGTAAATTAATATCATTGTCACTACCGGCAAAAGTAAAACTTGTGCGCTTGTAGTGAGATTTCACAAGTGATAAGCTTGAACCACAGAAAATAAATATATAACACCACAAAATAATATAATATACTCGATAAAAAGTTATGATTTGTGAGCAATAAAACGAAATCATTTGAAAAAAGAGAAAAAAAAACAATACAAACATGGAAAATTGAGTAAAAAGATACAATACAAGATAATAAATACAAGTGTAATGAAAAAATTCTAATTGAGACTATAATATATATTTGATCTCACCCATTCCTCTATTTCTTTATTTAGTTTTTTTGTGAGCGAACTGGTGATGAAATAATTAGGGATTTTATTAGCAAAGTATTCCATATCATACTGGAGCTGATGTTGGTTAACAGTTAGTTTGAAAAAAAGTCATATTGTACAAATTGGCTACTGCTGGGCGTAAGTTATGAAGGTAAATATTTAAAGTGAGGCTTTCTCTATTTTTATTAATATGTACAATAACATTTTTGACAAAAACCTGTCTAATAGTTGGAACTCCAAACTCATCAAATAGATTTCTACTAGGGTATAATCTAGGTTTCCTGAGAGCAGCTCTGAATATACTTAGCTCTGAGAAATAATATTTCTGTCGAATGAATATTTTATTTACATGAGTGTCGTAGGTACCCCCCAGATTTCAATCCCATATTGAAACAGAGATTGTGCATGAGCATGATAGATTGTTCTTATGATCTCAATTTTGTTTATTGAATTGATCTTGTAGAATACGAAGATGAGGTATTTGAGTTTTGATACTAAGTAATCTAGGTGACTATTCCATTTCAAGTGGCTAGCTACAATTATTCCCAAGTATTTGATAGAGTCAACTCTCTCAATCTCCTGACAAATACATATATCATTGTTCAAAGGGTTCAAATTGTTCAAATGACATATCATATCATTGTGTCTAAATCATGATCATGCATTTTCACGCACAGGTCATGTGGTGGTCCTCCTACTTTTGTCGGGGCAAATGCTATTAATTTTTTTTTTCTTCAAGTTTAGAGTAAGCGTATGGGCATCAAACCAGATTCACAAGGCAATAATCATTAACAATGCTCAAGTGTATCACTTTCGACAATATTCTGTCCAATACAGATAATGATCATAATTTTCATCATTGTCTTCATGCACTATCGATATATACAAAGAATGGCAGATAGGCATTATGATACCTTACAATGCTAGATTTATTCCAAACCACTTTTCAGAATACAAAATCAGTAATAAATCTTTCCAAACTGGACAGTGCACTCTTTTCTAATTTAGAAAAATTACAGAGGAACTCGCTTCATCCCATTGAACCGTGTAGCAAGTATAGCCTGTCCAAGCAAAGAAGACATCCTGACCAGATGGGGAAATGACTACAGCTCGGTCAATATTGGTTCAAAAAATATTAATTTGGTCCCAAATTATAGATTAGGGTGTTTTACACAATTTGAGACAATACTTATAATTTTTGAACCAATATTGACCGAGCTGTAGTAATTTTCCCATCTTGCCAGAATGCCTTCTTTGCTTGGACAAACTAAAGTCATCCCATTGCGCGATCGAATTAATATAAACGTTATAGAATCATACAAGTCCATTAGTGACTTAATTGACCTGTCAATTTATCATTTTTTCGAACGAGCGCATTCTAATGGATTCGAAGGGTGGAGCTGTAAAACATGTTCTGGAGTTTTTTTGAGTGGCAAAAGCGGCACTTTTAATTGGAGCAAATAGAAGGAAAGTTATGAAGAATTGTAAAAAAAGAAATAGTGGATGGGGTTTGGCAGTGGGTATGGAAGAACATGGGTGAGAATAAGTGATAAGTTTTCTGGAGTGATGAGAGAGTCATGAGTTGAAGTTGAAATGATTTAGAAAACAAAAAACTGTTTACAGTAATACTGAACTATGAAATAAGAGAGTTGATGGTACATATTTTCCAGCTGAATAGTAATATATTTAGAGAACAAGAAAACAGTTAACAGTAACACTAAACTATGAAATAAGACAGTTGTTGGTACAAATTTTCCAGCCTTTAATGGTAATATAGGAACAGTGAAGTTTCTGTCTATTTCGAAAGACTTTTGGAAATTTTCATAAAACGAGCCTCAAAGATCAATGAGCGTTACAATCCACGTTTTTCAGAATTTATATTGAAGCTACTCAATAATTTATGCAAAATACAGCAACAATTATGCTAACTTTTTATAAATTAAATATGCTAACTATGCAACTAAATATGCTAACTTTTTTAAATTCACAGTATTATCATAGTAACCTACTTGGAATTTTAAGAAAGTTAGAATTTGAATAGAACAATAATGTTCGTGGAAATAGATGTAAACTTGTGAAATTCATTACTCATCAAAATTTGAAGAAGACAGTGTATGCACGCAGTCTGCATAAAATCATAGTAGTGACGAACAATTGAAAAAAATATAATAGGACAGCCTCAATTTTTGACAACCTCAAATCCACGACAACCTAATTTATGACAACCTTAATTTAAATCAACAAGTGGCTCAGTCATAAAAACATGAGGAAATATGTTTTCCATATTGAAAAACAATTATTGAAACAATTGTTTTTCCATATAGAAAGAATGTAATGAAGGATTTTATTGTAGCTGATATCCAAATATTTTTTGGAGATGTAAAGTAATTGAATATGTTTTGGGCAAACATCTGTTTATTCATCACTTGACATTGTATTAGTACTGAGAAAAGTATTGTAAATGAATTAATTGATATCACTAGAGAGAGTTTACAGTGGATGTCAATGTCATAATGCATGATATAGTCTGTCCAAGCAAAGAAGGCCCTCTGACAAGATGAGAAAATTGCACCAGCTCGGTTAATAATAGTTGAAAAATGATTGATTTGCTTTCGAATTGCAGAAAACATCTTGATTCACAATTTGAGACCAAATAAAAATTTCTTGAACCAATATTGACCGAGCTGGAGTCATTCCCTCATCTTGCCAGAGGGTCTTCTTTGCTTGGACAGACTATAGTATGCTACTCAAATCCAGCACTACATAATTAAGACAAGTTGTTATCAATTGACTACTTCTTACTAGATCACTTGTTTTCTTTTCAATTTTTCTGACTACCAATCTCAAAAACCTTTTGATATCATAATGATAAATATTGTTACTACAATATTGATTTACTTTTATATCAATATAGCCTACAGATTAACTTTTCACTAAATAAATTTTTAAATTAATAGAATTCAATTATTAATTAATTCATTATATTCATCTATATTCAGTCATTTCACATCAGAGTACAGCAGGCTTTTGAGCCCAAAACTGTTCCTCTCAACTTTAAACAAACAAAATCTATGTATTATAATGTCATAAAATATTTCCAAATGTATCGTATTAATAAAAATGACTACTTATATCGTATCATTCTCACTAAGACAGTCAATAGTGAGTTGTAGTGAAACTCACTGAATACAGGAATTTTCCTTGTAGGTGATTGGTATTTATTCCAAATTAAAATTTTATAATAATTGTAATAGGCAATTTATTGCTTTTGGAAAACTTGATAAACCTTTGCTTTGATTTTTTTCATTTGATTGTTCATTTTAAGGAAGCCTACTGCATGAAATGAGGAAATAATCTGATCTCAAACACAAGATTTCCCTTGAATATTCTCCTCGAAATATTACCATGCTCAAAGCATGTGAAACACGCAGGATACACACAAATAATTTCCAATTTAAAGTATGGACATTGGCCGTATTTCAGTTACAAGAAAGTCGCACATTATGCCATGCGTACTGTAAGTAATAACAAGTAAGTATAACAAGCATACTCTGGTACAGTCTGTCCAAGCAAAGAAGACATTCTGGCAAGATGGGAAAATTACTCCAGCTCGGTCAATATTGTTTTGAAAAATTTAAATTTAGTCTCAAATTGTAGGAAGAAATCTCATCTACAATTTAAGACCAAATAGAAAATTTTTGAACCAATATTGACTGAGCTGGAGTCATTTCCCCATCTTGACAGAATTTCTTCTTCACTTTGACAGACTATATCATGCTAGTAAATAATAAATGAACTCGAAATTCCACAACAGCATGTTGGAGGACATGTTGCAGTGCATGTGTAGTGGTACTTGTTGCAGTGCAGTAGTCATTTGATGGTGAATGCAATTCACACAGTGGCTGACTGGAGTGTAACTTCTGTTATACAGAGTGGGTCATAAATAAAGGGTTGCGTGGTGTTACTTAAGCAAAGCACTTTGGTCGAGTCTTGGACTCGAGTCGAAATTATTGTTTCAATGAGAGTCAAAAGGTGAGGTTTGTTCTCGTTTTCATTTACTGCTTCTTTAATTCTCCACTTTCTTCTTCTTCTTCTTCTTCTTCTTCTTTTTCTTCTTCTTCTTCTTCTTCTTCTTCTTCTTCTTCTTCTTCTTCTTCTTCTTCTTCTTCTTTCTCCTTCTCTCTGTTCTCTTGTTTATCATTTCCTCCTATTGTCACCTGGAATTCACGTCCTTCAACCTTTCAATCAATTCGTTTCTGCTTTTATATAAGTCTCTCATCATATCAATTTTGTGATATTATGTAATTCTTTCATAATCCGAAAGAATTATACAGTATTCATTTTTTCTTTGTCCTCCTTCTCCTCCCACTCTTTTCATATTCTTTCTAGTTCCCTCTTGTTCATTTAACTTCTTCTTCCTCTTCTTATCCGTTTCACATCATTCTCTTGAAAAAAATTCCAAAAAAACTTTATAATACCGGTAATACTTTTTTTGAAAAATTATATATAGGGAAAATAATATTTATCATTTCTTCCTCCTCCCTCTCCTCGTTCTCTCACTTCCTGCACATTTTCTCTTATTCCTTCTACTTCTGCTTCCTCTTCTAATCCGTTGCAGTCGAGTCTCACCCGTCGACTAGAGTCGTTCATTCCTCTATAGAGTCCACCACGATCTAATCTGGTGCCCAGTATTATAGTATATAGTGGCCAGTGCTCCAATAATTTGCACTGGAGAATTATCATCGAAAAGCTACTGGAATACTGGAAAACAGCCAGCAGAACTTATGACGTTGCTCGGAAATTATTGTGAGAAACACACTAGTCTGTCCTAGCAAAGAAGACATTCAGGCAAGATGGGAAAATAACTACAGCTCGGTCAATATTGGTTCAAAAATTATCAATTTGGTCTCAAATTGTAGATCGGAATTTTTCGTACAATTTGAAACAAAATTTAAATTTTTTGAATCAATATTGATTGAGGTGTGGTTATTTTCCCATCTTGCCAGAATGTCTTCTTTGCTTTGATAGACTATACCAAGGCGCCTTTATATTTCAGAATAACGATCAAAAAGTAAGCTTCTGTAAGTAAGCGGCACGTTTTTAATGAGGCACAAAACCTGCATTTAATAACACCAGATCCAATTTTAGCTTTTTTTAAGCGCTGGCTTAGAAAGATGAGTGGTCAAGACGGGCCTCTTATCTTGGATATTCCGCTAATGAACTTAATGGCCCTGAGCCCTTCTCCACAGCATCGACTTTTTCTTCTTCTTCATATCAAGCCGTAATGAACATCGTCTTGCCTCTTACCAACTAGCAAGTTGTGATAGAATTGAAGTATGAATCATGAATCTCGAAATAGAGTAGTTGAAATGATTTATTGCATTATGGAATAGGTGTTTCAATTCTGAATACCTATCTATATGTAAGCTGTGTTGTCTGTTGTGCATGTGATGCAAGTTGTGATTGAATTGGATTATCAATTCTGAATCGCAGAAATAGAATAGTTGTCATGAGTTATTGAATTTTGGAAAAGGTGTTCCAATTCTGAATACCTATCTATCTGTAAGCTGTGTTGTGTGTGTATGTGATGCAAGTTGTGATAGAATTGGAGTATCAATTCTGATTCCTGAATAACTGCAAAGTAGAAAAAAAATTTCTGTCATGAATCATTGCAAAAGTTGTGATAGCAAGTAAACAGCCATCAATTCTGAAAAGATTCAAAGTAGAAATAGAATAGGTAGCTGGAATAGAAATAGAATTTTGGAATAGTAAGATCAATTATTCTGAATATCTGAATGTAGCCTACAGCTGGAGCAAAACTTAAGGCGGTTGACAAATGACTGTTATCAATTCTCAGCTCTGTCAGGACAGTCTGAAGCTGTCTACGGGAGCGAGTTATCTGTATCTATAAAAGCGAATAAAATTAGTGCAACAGGTTATTATAATTATAAATGTGCAGTTGTAGATGATTTTTTTCATCTAATTCGTGTGTGAAGCTTTTGTATAGGGGGTCTTAGACGAGACGTATAGAAATTGCTCTTTACAAGTCACTTGTACAGTCGCTTTTTACTTGCCAGCTTTTACTTACCTTGGAGGCGCTTGTGGGCGTTTAGACGAAGTATTAAGAAGTCACTTTTAAATGTTAGCTTGTCGCAACAGCTGTTGCAGTCATCAATTTATTTACAAGAGAAATTTTAAACAAGTAGAGTACTGGGAGTAATAGAGTAGATTGTCAATGGCTATAGTGAATAGGTTTCAAAACTTTTCTCTAGGAGCGCTGTAGTAAAAAGGTTTCAAATTTGTCACTCGGAGCGCTGTAGACTGTCATGTGACCTCCTACAAGCTGGTAAGTTCACAAGTCACTTTCTACATTCTGAGCACGTTTAGAATGTAGCTGTCCCAGGGCTTGTTACTTACCTGAGGCTTGCTACTCCTGGCTTGTTGGTGTTTAAACGAGATGTGTGGCTAGCCGCCAGTAAGAAGCGGCTTGCTACACGTCTCGTCTACGACCCCCTCATCGCTCATGCTAAATTATCACGCTCCGCCATTGCGTGGCGCGATAACTGTTTGGCGCGAGAGATTAATGCCCGGGTTTTCCAAGCACACTCAAAGTTGAGGGACCCTAAAATCTTTTGGTGAACCTAATTATGATGAACAGCTGACATTTTCCATGATAAAGATAAGTATAGGAGATGTAGAAAAAAGTAAAGTGTAGTAAACTTGAGGGTCCCTCAAATTCGAGTGTGCTTGAAAAAACCGGGCATTAATCTCTCGCGCCAAACAGTTACCGCGTCACGCAATGGCGGAGTGTGATAACTTAGCAAGAGCGATAAGGGGGTCGAGGGGGAAGAGCGATAAAGTCGCGCTCTGTAAGCTCATAATTAGCCATTCGCTATTCATTACTTAGAGATTATTAATTTGCTTAAATCATGAATCCTCATGATAGCATAGCACCCTTAGGTCCTATGTCATGAGAATTCTCCAAAAAATAGTTAGATTAGATAAGGTTAGGTTTCGTGATTAGAGAGTAATTACCAAATTGAACCAGCTCGCAAATGTTTTGTATATGAGCTTGCATAGCAGCTAACGAGAACTAGAAACTCAAAAATCGATTTTCGCAAATAAACTACATTTTTTGTGTTTCAAAATTAGTTCAAAATTGTTATTACCAGTTAGGAAACGGTCAATGACTATGAGAATAGTGTGAACAGGATACAAATCTGATAAAATAGCTGAAGAAAAATTTCATTGACTGATTTTGGAGGAGAGAAAAGCTTAATGTAGTTGCAGTTTAGTACGCTAGATGGCGTTGTATCAATCTTGTAAAAACTTTATAAGTTTTTTTCTATCCTATCCTATTATATCAAGCGAGTAATTTCTGTATGTATGTATGTATGTATGTATGTATGTATCTATGTATGTATGTATGTTTGTATGTGGAACCACGGATCTAGAAAACGGCTGTAACGATTTCCTCGAAATTTGAAATGTAATATAACAGTGATGGAAAAATAAGATTGCACCAGGTCTCATGTCCGGGAAAACTCTCTGGCAGGATTAATAAAAGAATTATTCCTCCAGGAATAATCCCAAGTACTGCGTATAACGGCTGTTATAGTTAGCTGACCAACGCTATCTTGCGGGAGTGAATGAAGATACATTCAAGTCTACAACACATGTTCATGCCAAAAATTGTGAGAGGTGATCATAATTATCAATTTTGAATTTTTCCTTACAATAACATATGATATGTTATTCAACAGTTTGGCCGCAGCTTGAGAGCGAAGCTCGGTACCAGATATTATTAATAAATATTATTTAATATGTAAGCTAATTCAACAGTTCGGCCGCAGCTTGAGAGTGAAGCTCGGTACCAGAAAATTGAACTTCAAAACTTAGGGCTATTTAAAATAATTGAAAAATAAATGAAAATCAAACACCCTTTTAAAAAACTTTAAAATTATTAAATCACAGACATGTTTCGGCACATTAGGCCATTATCAATGTGGATAAAATAATAATTATGCATTGTGTTTTAATAATTTTAAAGTTTTTTAGAAGGGTGTGTGATTTTCATTTATTTTTCAATTCTATGGTATTAGATATACCTCTGTGCGTTTTCATCACAGTGACTATACAAGACTTATATACATATAGTCACTGTAGTTTTCTTTGGTATCGTAAACCTCACGAGTAGGTTTCATGTTGCCATATTTCTGTCACCTTTGTTCTTGCAGTTTTAGTATCTGTTTTGTTTCAAAAGAAAGAAAACTAGTATTTGTCTTGAAACTTTCTTTTCGCAGTTTCGCAGTATTAGAACTACTAACAACATGACAATTGTGAAGGAAGAAGAGGAAATTAAAGATACAGTAATGAGAGAAAATAAGCTCAAATAAGAAGAGAGAGAAGAAGTTCAAATAATAAGAGAGACGCTTACACAATCAATTACAAAGTAAGTAGCCCGTGGTGCAATGAGTTGATTTCTAATTATCTCTTCTCACCACAAGCTTGCCGATATTATTTGTAATCGTTAAAGGTGATAATAATTCCAAAAGGATAATTGCGTTCAGATGAAACATACCAATAGCCTAATGACTCAAAGGGATTGCTATTCTAAGATAGGGGTTGTTCGTTTAATTTGAAAACATCCGTTTATTGAACCAGTTATCTGCTTTTATAGATGAGGTGTTGGTAATTTGTGGTAATTATTTAGCCTCACTCAACCGCTTGGTTGCACAGTCAATCCATAAATTTGAATACTGTTTCTATCTTATTAACAGGATCTCAATATAAGAGCTTTTTTCAACGTACAATGAGATTCTGAAAAAAATGTTGAGTCACTTGTTTGTCTAAAACTATAAACTAACTACTTTAGATTGTCTTTGTAGACTAATAAATAGATAACTACTGAGGGCCGGTTTCTCCAAAAAAGTTAATCTGAATTTTGGATTAAACCATCAGCTGGCTCAATTGAAACACAAGTTAATAAAAGTGACCATACACTGACAACTGATAGTTTAAACTAAAATTTCAGTTAAACGTATTTGGAGAAACCGGACCTAAGTATTGTCTTTGCTAAAACTAACAATTCTTTTATTTTATCAATCAAAACGTCATTTTTCAAACTTGCTGTATCGTCCATTTTGAATCCGGATTTGTGAAGTTTGTGTGAGTTTTCAACAAACAGATGATTGAGAATTTTCCTTTAAAAAATGAGTTGCCTAAAATGTACATTGTATCAGCTGATCAGCATGCAGAAAATTCAATGAAATTCGTTCGATGAGACCACATGAATCTGGTTCTTGTATTTTATTTTAATAATGATTTCTCAATCCTATTGTAAAGTTCTAGAACTTTGTATGTTAATGTCACTTTTTCTTCCTGGTTTAGTAGGGTTACATAGATATGGGGTTCATAGTGGATGATATTATAGTCATTTCTCATTGGTATCCCACCAATAATGGAAAAAGATCTGAGTGCTCTACTTGTGGATTAACAGAATGATTTGATATTTCTTGAGTAAAGTGGTTTATCTGTCCAGGGAAGTCAAACTTGTATTGATTAAGTTATGGTAGTAACCAACACAAGAATGAAAATGACAGTTACAATCGACTATAATGAAGCGAAAAGTGTGATTAATTGACACGAGAGTGCACGTGGGTCGCGGCGATATTTTGAATACGAGAATAGGAAAATGACGACGATGAAGAAAAAATCAATAGAAAACAGTGTGGAGGATAGTGGAGGAGAAGGGGAACAAGAAAAGAGAAATAAGAAGAAGAAGAAGAAAAGAGGGATGAGAACAAGAAGAAGAATAAGAAGAAAAAGGAGAAGAAGAAAGAAGAAGAAGAAGAAGAAAAAGAGGGATGAGGAGAAGAAGAAAGAGGGATGAGGAGAAGAAGAAGAAGAAGAGGAAGAAGAAGAAGAAGAAGAAAAAGTTGAAAAAGTAGTAGAAGAAGAAGAAGAAGAAGAAGAAAAAGTTGAAGAAGAAGAAAAAAGGGATGAGGAGGAAGAAGAAGAAGAAGAAGAAGAAGAAGAAGAAGAAGAAGAAGAAGAAGAAGAAGAAGAAGAAGAAAAAGAGGGATGAGGAGAAGATAAGGAATAAGAAGAAGAAGAAGAAGAAGAAGAAGAAGAAGAAGAAGAAGAAGAAGAAGAAGAAGAAGAAGAAGAAGAAGAAGAAGAAGAAGAAGAAGAAGAAGAAGAAGAAGAAGAAGAAGAAGAAGAAGAAGAAGAAGAAGAAGAAGAAGAAGAAGAAGATGAAGAAGAAGAGGAAAAAAGTAGAAGGTGGAGGCGGAAAAAATGAAAGATCATTTGAACTTATTAAAATTGAGGAAGTATAGGCTTCATTGGATGAAATGAGAGGTGTGAGCTTGATTTATGCGCTGAATACAAATATTGGTCGACTGGAACGTCTGACTACATTTGCTATCCATTAGGATAACAATTTATTTATAATATTCCTCTAACCCACACTGGCTCCAGGCCATGTAAAGCAGGTGTATGCGGTTTGGATCCACTAATAAGTGGACTGTTTAAATATACCGGAGCGATTCCCACGCGTTCTGAATATACTTTCAAACCAAGGTTTCGGCATGGTACATTCTAATAAAACCTAGGATAGCCCGGGTCGCACAAAGGTGCAACATTATCAATAACCCAATGGCCTGTATTATCTAGTAGTTTAACATTCATGAATCTATAGTAGTTTAATATTTCAATTTAAACGATCAGCTAACACAAATGAGACACATTGTATCAAATTCGACCGTTTTTAGATTTAACCATCGGTAAATTCATTATTGGTTTGAGCTAAGTGCTAATGATTATACTATTCGCTGTGTGCAAGTGGGTGGAAAGGATATTTTTGGCGATTGAGGCGCTATTGGCGGATCATTTCGGCGAAAAATTGAGCGAATTAACATTGGAGGAGATAGGGCTAAACCTAAAATAATGTCCTGGAGAATTTGTTGTGTTCTGGATTGTAAAAATAAAACACGCAATGGAAATTTCAAGTTCTACACTTTTCTAGTTGCCATACATAAGTTTCATCAATAAAAAGAAT
Source organism: Sogatella furcifera (assembly GCA_017141385.1). Lineage (NCBI taxonomy): Eukaryota > Metazoa > Arthropoda > Insecta > Hemiptera > Delphacidae > Sogatella > Sogatella furcifera. Next base: position 20,964,459 of record CM029556.1, read on the forward strand.
GGTTCACTGCATTGAATAAATATTGATAGGTGAAGCTAACCTAATTGTTTTGTTTACGTGCAAAAGAATTTATTGATCAAGTAGGACCATGGAGTGCTCCATTCTAACCTGTACATGAGGTCATGTACATGAATAGTTTCTATGTTAGTTAATCTAATAAGCTGTTACTATCAACGCAAAAACTCTATTAATTATGTTTCAATAAGGAATATTCATATCATTCAATTTTTCAAATAAATGTGAGCTTGCGCCAATTTTTCATTTTCATGTAAAATAACTTATCAGCTGTAATCTCAAAGTTTTTGTCGACTCTCAAATACATCCGTTTGCGGTTGTCTGCTCTCAAATACTTGAAAACTAGGATTTTTCTAATATAATGAGCTATAATACTATCAATAACTAACATTCCTATCCTAAATATCATGTTCTAATTACTGAGAAATGCATGAAGCAGCAAATAATACCATTCTAATTATAAATGCGTTTTTCCCATTTAGCGCTATGCTTTGTATGCTAAAACGCATAGAAAAGTACACACGATAATCCACCAGAGCGCAGCACGGTAGATGCTCATAGCGAATACGGGCCTATTAAATATTAAGTATATGATATACTTCTCCTCTTTAATATACTTATTCATCCACAATCTCCACATAGAATACATAGAATGTATAGACATTTGAGAATCACTCGAATGGCAGGTGACATGTCAGTAATATTACTTTTTGAGTAGTTGTGAAGGTGATATTTTTTTGAGATACAAGTACATCTATTCCCATTTATTCACATTTGAAGTACAGTATTCCTCTCTCCTCTCTGCCCTTTTTTTGGCTCAACGGTGAAGTGAATAAGGGGAATAGGAAGTCACTATATTTTATTAATTCATTTATTTATTACAAATGCTTATTTGGAATCAGTTATCCTGTAGCAGATTGGCATTTACAAATGGAAGTCTCTATATATATACTGGCAATTGGTCTCTCGGTAAGGGTGATCTATCGGTGAACGTGATGTTAAGTCACGAACATTGTGGACTGCTCTTGGATGGGTGACCGGTTCTGGCCGAGTACACATTGGCGAGGTGGAACTACCCGTAAGGGTCTCCCCACTATTAAAAGCCATAAGAATATATATAGTCTCTATATTTATATGAATATGAATCTAGTAGGCCTATTATTTGGATGATAATCGAGTATTGAGAAAACTGATCAAATAATTCGAGTATAATAATAATATCCTTGAATACTATAGCTACAGAAACACAGCTAAAATTCAATCAATTAAATAAATTTGTGCATTCAACGTGAGTTAGATCCAACCAATTATACTATTTCAAACCAAATCAATTTATCTACTACGATAATTGATGACAAATTATTAGTCTGCAGTAACAAGTAGATTCACATTAGCTCCTCTATAAACCCAGATTACTATCTGTGCCAATCGTTTCGTTTGCTCACTGCTACGAGAGCTCTCATTATTTTGATTGGTTGGTGGTTAGTATTGGCGTAATTGGATTAAGTAGACGATCTTATTAATGATGGGCGCGTCAAACGACCGATCGCAAATCGTCAATCTTTGATTGCCATCTTACTGGCTTTTTGTCTTGTTGAGAATATTTTTTATTTTCAATAATATTTTATTTAGTGCAAACATAATTATAAACCGTTGGTACCTAGGCCTTCTTTCTTTTTAGCATATATTTTTCCTTCAAAGTTTGTTCTTGTCCTTATACGGTTTCCCCCCTCCTTTTTTCTCATTTTGTTCGTGTTCTAGTTCTTTTTACTACTTATTTTTACTCCTCTCGTTCTTCATCACTTCTTCTCTCACTCCATTCTCTTCTCTTTCCTCTCCCTTCTCCTGCTTCATCTTTTAAGAGCTTAATTTCCTCCCATTTATCATTTCTTTTTCCACTACATTCTCTTTTCTTTCCTTCCTCTTGTTTAATCAATCCTTCTTCTGCTTCTTCTTCTTTTTTTCTTCTCCTTCTTCTTCTTCTTCTTCTTCTTCTTCTTCTTCTTCTTCTTCTTCTTCTTCTTCTTCTTCTTCTTCTTCTTCTTCTTCTTCTTCTTCTTCTTCTTCTTCTTCTTTTTCTTCCTTCTATTCCTCCCACTTTCTGGAAACCTTGTAGTTCTATCTTTACTCTATTTATTTGCAAAATTCTCGCTGCCATCGTCAACATTTTCCATTAAAATTGCAATGACGTATCTGTGCACTTTAAGCAATAACACTCTAGTTTCCTAATGAAGTTTTATGGTGTTTACGATTGTAGCGCCCCTATTGGTGTACTAACGAACTGTAACAAATAACTGCTCCTTTGAAGCTTCTGTATTATTCATAGAGTTACTGAAAATAAATTATCATTCGACTATACACGGTATAAACTGAAAACTCTGTTTCATTTTCAGTATATCTGTATACTTTATTTATATATAAATATACAGTATATGACTTACGAATGTAATACATATTTACATATTATATACTGCTTTGGAAACCTATGTATTTACTCCTGTGAATAGTCAGGATAACACTATCTTATCGAGAACGTGAGGTGGGAGAAGCTGTTAATTTTATTTGTTGAGCATTTTGTAAAACAGATCACCACACTTGATCTAACTTATTGCTTGTCTTAAGAGGTGAGTCAATTTTAGAAAAATGTGATAGTAGGGGGGCAAGTGTAATCCCGTGTGCGTTTTGAGTAAAGTTTGGGTGTGGTGTCAATCTCTTTGTTTCGACCTGGAGAAAAGTAATATCGGTGGTCATAAGCTCTCCGAGGGTGCGTCACCTGTAATCCAAGATGGCGTCCGAGAATTTCAGAGTTTCACTGTTTCGGCCATAACTCAGCCATTTTTGAAGATATCCTTCCAATTTTTCTCTCAAATTGTTCCTCATAAAATTATCTAGATGTGCTATACAAAACATATCTCCAAAAACGTATAAATAATAAGTTATAAATTTTTTTAATATGAAAAATGATAGAATTTCTAAAGGAAATTTTAGTTTTTCTGTCTCCTTTTGCACGGGGTAAGGCAACTAACATGTAAAATGAAAACTATTTTCCTTCATGTCTCCTTGATGTTAGATACTTGAAAATTGTATCAATCTCTTCCTTTTTCTCTTTAGATTCAGAATATCTATAATTATACACTAAGAAATGCTTGTTATCTCGAGAAAACAAGATGGCGGCCATTAAATACCGATTTTCGTTATATCTTTAACCATTTGATATTTTTTGGTGCTATCAAATACTAACTTGATAGAATCTAACCAGCCTGAATACATAGATAAATATTATATTAGCACAAGATCGTCAATAGTAAGTCAACGTGATTTTTGTTCATGAAACACCATCCATCATTTTCTTGTTAGCAGCTATTTTCTGAAACAGATCTCACGAAACACTGTCAACCAATAGGAAAAGAGCAGGCGGGGCATGAAGGCGTGTCCAAGTCAAAACTGAAACACCACCTGTCAACTGCTGCCATCTACTGGTTGAATTTGGAAACTTTTCTAACCAATGTCTTCGGCCATTTTGATCCTAGGCGGAGCTTGAGGGCGTGTCCAATGGAAGTCGAAGCAAGACACCCTAATGCTACTGCCTTAAACTATGCTGGCTGAATTTGGAACTATTTTGAATGTTATTCAAGAAAGTTGGGTAGAGCAGTGAAAATGGCTGAAATCTTGAATTTGTTTGTCCCTACAGCCAATCCTCTTTGCCACACGGTACAAGTGAATTCTCACACGTTTATTCACCTCACAATTTAACACTTCCAAAGACGTTGTCAAACCACTGATTAATTAAAAAATCGAGATACTGGTTTCGGTTGTTACATCATTATCAATCTCTGGTAAACCCGCCAGAGAGATTGATAATGGAGTAACAACCGAGACCAGTATCTCGATTTTTTAATAAATCAGTGGTTTGACAACGTCTTGTCTTTTCATTTAATATGAATATCACCTTAACAACTATTAAAAAAGAGACAGAATACTCCTGAGTCTGAGGATTCAGATTCACATTCATTCACTTCATTTACGTAAATTACAAAAATATATCGGCTCAAATCCTATATTAGGCTATGTAAATTGAAAATGATACTGATTACATCGCTCGTTACAATAACTAAGTATGGACTATTAAAGACTATATGAGAACTTATGAGAATGATTCAAATGTAGGATTTAATAATTATGATAACGGTATTATAACTGATGCTGTAATTATATAAAAAGGCGGAGTTTGGACAAATAAGTGTCCATTCTTGTAGGGGAATGCTCAAGAACATACCTCCCATTAACACTCAACCGTGAGGACAGTGATAATTATAGAAGAGAGATAAGATGAGAACAGAAAGAGAAAAATGGGTTTTAAGAGGAATTTGTAAAGGAAGGGAAATAGAAATAAAACAAAGAAGGAGGACAACATTGATGGAAAAGAGAGTTCGAGAGATATTGTCTTCGATATCGATATGCTTATGTCAAGGTATTGAAATAACAATGCAGCTCATTATCTGAGAAAAATGTATCGATTGACTCTTCGATATATCGTTTGTTGAAGTCGATTATGGATCCGTCGATGACTTGCCTTTTGTCTTCTAGATTGTGGTCAGCATTTGATAGACTGCCCTCTTGTTATTATGTTAGTTTGCTCATAACTCATCTTCTAACACTTTTACTATGCAAACTTACTCCATCACCTTTTCTTACCTTAGTTTCGTCATTGATTTATTCATGTTTGGTCTCGTGATGCTTATCATCGTGACGTCACCGATCACGTGACTCGTGATCATGTCAACAAACATTACATCAGCTGATCGCAAAGTCATAAATAAGTTCAAGTCGTAAACAATGATCAACAATGCTGTTAGTAGAAGGATTGATAATAAGACTATGGATTTGTATAGTCTGTCTGGTCGAGCAAAGAAGATATTCTGGCACGATGGGAGAATTACTCCAGCTCGGTAAATATTGCTTCGAAATCTAAGAATTTAGTCTCAAATTGTAGAGTAAAATGTTTTCTACGATTTGAGACCAAATTTATCATTTTTTAACCAATGCTTACCAAGCAGGAGTCATTTTCCCATCTTGCCAGATTGTCTTCTTCGCTTGCATCGACAGACTATATCAGCAGAAAATTAACCAACAATAAGCTGCTGTAGGTTTTTATTATTGAAAATTTTGCAACTACTGTATTATTTTTATAATTTATCATCAAATATCTATTTGAAAGTTTCTAGATAATTAGATGAGTACCTATAGTTACAGATTCTCAATTTCCTTCAATTTCAATATCAATTTATTTATTTATTTATTCGCTGCAGTAACTCAAACCATCACAAATAGCAATATCTCAAGAGTTATTTTGTTGCCATTTTGATGCCTCCTGTAAGAGAATCTACTATTTACAATCATTTTGTGCAACTCACATGCAGTCACTTTTTGGAATTCCTATGTTTTGAAATGTTTTTATACCATATTGATATTCTAAATGTTGCTCATTTTGGTAGAAATGGTTTTCTTCAGATTTTCAACATCTTACTTGAAAATACTAGTTTCAAAGAAATTTGACTCAATTTATCACAGAAGAAGTGCCTCTACGGCTCAATTTATTCTTCTGCACTCAGTTTGTGATGATTTATATTTCACTAGAATGACTGAATATTGCTAAAAATGATTTGCTGTTGTATGTATCGAAACCATTCTGCTGAAACAGCTTTAAGTATTACGAAAAAAAATATCCACTTCTTTTGAAATTTTTTATTTCTCCTTGGTTGTTCTAATTCTAGGTACTGGATTAAAACGTTGAAAAAATTAAATACGAGTAGTGTTATAATATTCCAAACCATTGGATAGTGGGCTACAATTGGATATAGTTTGTAAAGGTACAAAGATCTCAGTTCATTCCAAATTGAAATGGAATTCGATTTCAGTCTGCAGTCAGCGGTTGCTGTCAGTGGCAAAAGTCTAGTCTCTCAATTATTTGCATACTTTTTCTTCACAGTGGACTACATCTGACAACAGGCTGTCAATTAATTTGCCTGCTGAAAACGACTAGATAAATTGGCGCTACCTTGCTAACATACAAATTCAATCACTCACTGTATTCCTTGTTTCAAATTCTTCCTCCACTACTTTATCGCTCTTCCTCTCACACCGACTGCTGTATTTTTTTTATTTTTCTGTCTCCTCTTCGTTATTCCATTCTACATAACTTATCTCCTTCTCCTACTCCTCCTAATCATCATGTTTTACAGTGTACACTAACTCCGTTGTCATCCTCACTATTCTCTCCCCTATGATTTTCTACTTATTTATCCTCATCTTCCAATTTTTTCTCACTTTTTCTATGTTGCTTTTCAATTTTTGAATTTACCAATCATTCATCTCATTTCATCTCACCCATCGATTCATAGCAAAAGATGACAATGATCAATGAGTGTGGTGGATCAGAAGACAGAAAAAGTATAGGCGTATTCAAGCAAGAGGAGAGATGAAATAAAATTCATTGGAAGTGGATTGAGTGAAATGTCGATTGATTAGGATTGATAACACAAGAATAATTTAAAAGAGCGAGAAGCGATGAAGAAGTGGAGTGAAAAAAAGGAGAAGGAGATGGAAAAGAAGAAGAAGAAGAAGGAGAAGAAGAAGAAGAAGAAGAAGAAGAAGAAGAAGAAGAAGAAGAAGAAGAAGAAGAAGAAGAAGAAGAAGAAGAAGAAGAAGAAGAAGAAGAAGAAGAAGAAGAAGAAGAAGAAGAAGAAGAAGAAGAAGAAGAAGAAGAAGAAGAAGAAGAAGAAGAAGAAGAAGATGAAGAAGAAGGAGAAGAAGAAGAAGAAGAAGAAGAAGAAGAAGAAGAAGAAGAAATTGATGATGATGATGATGAATCAAAAGACGACCAAAATACGATCAGATGGAATCTCAGGAATATCATAATTGATAAATTAAAAAATCAAGAAATAAGAAGATAGAGTGGAAAGGAGGAAGGGAATGAAGGAATAAAGAAAATGGGAAGAGGAAAACGATCAAAAAAAGGGGAAAAACAATGTGAAATATGTTATGGTGGTAAAAAGTGGAGGAAACGAAGCTCACATCAAACAAAACAAAAGTGAAAAATTCTATGAGAATACGAATAAAATATGAAAAATGATAATACCAACAGAAATATGGGAGTGACTGGGAACAAGGAGAAGAGAAGAAAAATTAGGAATATGAAAAAAGAAGGGAGGAAAAGATTAGAAGCCTGCATACATGTATAGTCTGGCCAAGCAAAGAAGAGCCTCTGGCAAGATGAAAAATGAATTCAGCTCGGTCAATATTGGTTCAAAAAATTATTGATTTGGTCTCAATTGCAGGAACCATTCTGATCTACAATTCCAGACCATATCAATAATTTTTGAACCAATATTGACCGAGCTAGAGTCATTTTCTCATCTTGTCAGAGGCTCTTCTTTGCTTGGTCAGACTATAGCAAGCCTGCAAGAAACTGTAGCAAAGCAAGAGAGATTGGATTGACTGTGACTGGAGCTGGTAAATCAAAATCAGCGGCAGAGGCAATCCAATTAAGTTGTAAAAAGTAAAACAAGAAGCCCGACAGCCGTCAAAAGGCATGTGAGCGAGTGAAGTGAGCCGCCTTCCCTGGGTGCGCCCACTCCGACATTATTAATCATCCATATCATTATTTTTATTGAATTATTATAACGAATAGCACTTGGCCGGGGAACTGACTTTGGCGGAAAATGTGTTGAGATATAAGCAGTACCTATACAAAGTAATAGTATTATTACTAGAATTATCATGGACTTTATCAAGTTTATTAATTTCATACGAATGGAGAATAATAGAATTAACAGTACTTTACTTGAACTATTCACTAGCTGTTCGTAATGGGAAACAAAATAGATGAATAGTATTACTTCGTATAGGCTACTACAATATTATTGTATAGTATTTTTTCGTAATAGTATTGATATGTATTATGTAGTAGTAGTATACAAAATAACCGGATAAAACTTGTATAGCGTTTGCATTGAATATGGATTTAATTGATAGGAAAACCCTTACGGGTAAGTTCCACCTCACCAATATGCATTTGATTGGATACTGATCATCCATTCAAGAGCTATCGACAGGGTTCGTGAGTTAACCTCACGATCACTAAGCAATCACCCTCACCGAGTTACAATAGTCACTCTGGTATGAAAATATCGAGTTTTAATACAAATCAACTCTTTGTATCAAATTGGGTGAAGACTATGGGATAAAATAAGATGATGATAATAATAATAATAATAATAATTATTATTATTATTATTATTATTATTATTATTATATAATTTTCAATTGTACCTCAAGAAAGAAGGTGGAACAATGTCATGGTATTGTGATAATCTTGTTTCGAAAATAGAAGAGAAAAATAACTAAATATGAGATAACTTGGTTCTAAATGTGTTGACTTTGATCATCAATGTAATCAAATTAGATGGTTACAATAATTATATTGATACATATTGTAACTAGAAAAAAATACAGGAGTATTATGATATTAAAATAATATTATTGAATAAATAGAATCAGAAAAACATGGAGGAGAAAAACTATGAAAATGAAAGAGTCGCATAAAATGTTTTTCAAGGGGTTTGTGTTCCACTCTATTTGTAATAATCTTGTAATAGATATTTAATCGTGAGGAAAAATAAATTTGAATATTTATTTGTATTTCTTGGAGTATTTGTATCAATAATTAGGAGTATGAGAAGGGAATATTACATGGTACTGGATTGGAGGAGTATCCAGGAGGCTTCTCTCATTTGTACATGAAAAATTTGGAATGACATAATACAGTTTTATAGGTTGTTGATTCCGGAAGGAATAGAAATACTATAATTGATTGGTGGGACAAACCTGCTGTACCGTTTGTTGGGTAAATAATGGGCGACCGAGGCTCATTTATCTCATTTCTAGACCTACTCTCTAGCTATCTCCCTATCAAAGCTGAGATTAATTGATTGCTTCGTTTAGGTGGCCTCATCTCTCAACACTGTTTCTAAAGCAGATATTTCATTCCGAGTGTTTCGGAATTTTCCTGTTTATTTTCTTCTTCTTCCTCAATATTCTTCTCCTACGTCTTCTTGGCGGCTCGTGCCCACGAAATAGGTGAAGTGCCCGTATCTTTTACTGTACAGCACTTCACTTGTTTCGTGAGCCCGAGCCGTCAGTGCTCCATCAAGTAATTCAACGTTTCATGGTAACTAATGGGTGTTGCTGAATGAAAATCTTACATAATAAATTTTCGTGGATGCAATAATGGTACCTACCTTGTATTGTTTATTATAATATATTTGTGGTTGAAAGAGAGAAATTCGGAACTTCATTGAAGAAATCATATATCATGCTTAATCGAGAATTATTTGGGTATTAGTTTGAGATAAAATATTTGGAATGATTCAAATTAATAATTCTACCCATACTCGATTCATATACATACAGGTCAAGCTTTCAACTCTTTCAAAATATGGATATTATCATCAGCAAAAAATACATGGTCCAGTTTAGAATAAGCAATTTATTATCAGTGTGCTCTACTTCATTATGTAACAATTCTATAACATCGACAATTTTAGTAGATTTTGAATCACTGAAATTGAAATATCACAAATTGTCAAACTTTATCACAATCCAATAATTTTTTTCATATTCTGTTATCCTTTTGAAAGTACAGAAAAGACTTTCAACCCTTTAAAAGTACATTACAGAACTTTGTAATCAATAGCTCTAATAAAATCGAGGAAAAATCTCTTATCAATATCTACAAAAAGTTAATCGGATTATCGCATATAACTGTAACAGTGTGGCTTAAAGCTTCAGAATCCGGTTATATGCTACCGGATAAACCAAACCGTATTATCTTGAGTGATTTTTTCATTTATTTTGAACGTGGCGAGCCAACATTGTGACATAGTTCCTTTAATCCGAGTGGTTTTGAATTTCAAATGAGCGGCGACCTGACGCGGCAACAATGAAAATTTTACGGTTTTAGATTTTATGATCGTGAATTCTATTACCAAGTGTCGCTCGATCGTTCAACTCAGCTTCTTCTTCAGCTTCTTCTTCTTCTTCTTCTTCTTCTTCACTTCTTCTTCTTCTTCTTCTTCTTCACTATTCTTCTTCTTCTATCTTCTTCTTCTTCTTCTTCTTCTTCTTCTTCTTCTTCTTCTTCTTCTTCTTCTTCTTCTTCTTCTTCTTCTTCTTCTTCTTCTTCTTCTAAGCAATGGTCAATATTGGTTGAAAAATTATTTATTTGGTCTTCAATCGTAGGAAACATATTGATCTACAATTTTTGACCGAATCAATATTTTTTGAACTAATATCGAGCTGGAGTCATCTCTCTCATCATGCCAGAGGGTCTTCTTTGCTTGCACAGAACTGTAACATTCTCTTCTTAAACTTTGTTATCTTTCTCGAGCATTCACTTTTAAAATATATATTTTTTATATATATCATATTTTCAAATATATTTCTTTCTCAGCCAACTCTGTGACACTCAGTTCCTAAAAATCCGAGTCGGTCAATATTGAATTTCAAACATTACATATTTTGGTCTCAAATTGTAGATAAGAATGATTTCTGCAATTTGTAAATAAATTATAATTTTTGAACCAACATCAACCAAGCCGGAGTCTTGTTCCCATCTTGCCAGAAGTCTTCTTTGCTTGAACAGATTTCATATTTCTCTCACACACGTTTCTTCTCAATACTTTCTCGAAGTACTAATTTTCATCTTACTATTACTATCTTCTCTTCAAGTTAATATACCTTGTTACTTTTCGTCCCTACTTTCCTCATAGTGTTTCTCATCTCTTTGTCTTCCTATTTCTTTTTTTCTATTCCTCTTTAAGTTGTTAATATACCTTGTCTTTTCGTTTCTTTTCCTCATAGTTCTTTCTCTTATCTTTCTCATTCTCTTTCTCTTTTCTTTCTTTCTCTTTTTCTTTCTCTTTCTCTTTCTCTTTCTCTTTCTCTTCTCTCTTTCTTTCTCTTTTCTCTTCTTTCTTCTCTTTCTCTCTCTTTCTCTTTCTCTCTTCCTCTTCTCTTTTTCTTTTCTTTCTCTTTCTCTTTTTCTTTCTTTTCTCTTTTTCTTTCTCTTTCTTTCTCTCTTTCTCTTTCTCTTTCGCATTCTCTTTTCTCTATCTAGGACCTCACGCAACACCTATTCTGTTGAATAAAAGATTCGATGTGGCGCCTCTACTTTGCTACATTTTATGGATTGAAGAATAAATAATTCCTTTGGTCACTTTTCTCCTTATTAGCATTTTTATCTCTTGTTCTAACTTTTTCTATTCTCCATTTTCACTTCTTCATCTGCCTTATCTTCTACTTTTTATTTTATATATTCATTTATTTATTTACATCTGTCTCTTCCTCCTATTAATTTTTTGTTGTTGGGTTCTAGTTTCTTCCACTGGCGGCTCGTCCCCACGAAACAGGTGAAGTGCTGTTCAGTAAAATATAAGGGCACTTCACCTGTTTCTTGAGCACGAGCCGCTAGTGGTTTCTTCTCTACTTCCTCTTCCTTCGGGAATTATTTAAGATAATATTCATATTCAAGAATAAAAATCCATCAGTGATAATAGAATGAAAGATCATGAATTATAAATACTGTAATTCAATACGTAATTATTATATAAATTTTAAAATATAGGCTAAAATTAATTTTAGTAAAAGCAAGAATATTCAATAGAAGAAAATTTTATAATAAAAAAGGACGTCTGTTTCAGTTCAAGATTTCATGTATAACACGACTTTGAAAGTTTCGAACCAACGCAATCTATCGACATAGTTGGGGACTGACTTCGCTAAATCAATCCGGCATTGCTGGCTTGTGATTGGTTGAAGGCGTGGTCTATAAAAGGGGGAGCAGAGTGAACGACCAATAGTATTGCGAGATGCATTTTGAGGTGTTTTCGTTCCAATCTGATGGTAATGGCCGATGTCATTCAGAGCTTTAAAGAACGTTTTCAATCATTTACTAATTCAATTTAATCTATTAGTCATTCTTTACCAATTTCTCTGTTATTATTCCCATTATCTTTGTTTCTCTAACAGACAGAAACGACTTTTCATTGATTAGAATTTTCCATGAAAATTTAATTGGTTGGTGATCTTGTTTTTTTATAAATATCATAATTTTCACAACCAGAAGTGGTGTTTCGTAGATCGGTCAATCATAATAATTATTAGTAAACATGTTTATGCCGCATTCATTTCAACAATGAAAATAGATAAGGTGGGAAAAGTTACTGGGAGATAAATACTAGCACAGTATATCAATGAAGTGATACAGATATCAGGGTGCTCTGTTCGATACAACATAAATTCATAAAGATAATTACACATCAATTAAAAATTTGTTATAAAAAATACGATGACGATGATATTTTTTCAACCAAACTACTCCAATCTAATCAAATACTTTGTAATGATACTTGTCTGTACGTGTTCAATCATTCCATACTACTACAGTGAGCCTTAGCTATTCTATCTCCCTCCAGATGAACTAATAATGTTATTAGTTGTATATTAGAGTAAGACAAATTCAGTTCTATTCTCTCCAAGTGGGTCTGAATGTTTTAAAACTTGGATTTCTTGATAGAGACGTGGATCTTCACTGGCGTCTCGTGCCCACGAAACAGGCGAAGTGCTGTACAGTAAAAGATACGGGCACTTCACATGTTTCGTGGGTACGAGTCGCCAGTGGTATTCTTCATTACCTATTCGAGCTAAGTTAGAAGTAGCCTAAAGCTAGCTTCCTCCTTGATAGATCCAAGTCGTAATCTGGAGCAGAAGAGCATCTTGGTTGACGAAAAAGGCGAAAGAAATCTGTAATTCAAACGGCATCACTCAATAAATTCACAGTGATTGAGTGAAAGTAGACGAAATCCATAAAATACTGAGACCACCTAGTTTGCATTGTTATTCAATATTGCGCAACTGGCAGAAACTAGATTGTTAGTGGAACAATATTTATAGATCAACGTGCTTCTTACGGTCTTTGTACATTTTAAGGTTATGTTTGATCATCATTATTGGTTATAATTGTTTGGGAAAAAAGGGAGTGTTTATCAGTAAACAAAGACAAATAATAATCTATTTCGTTGTTTCTTTGCCGAATAGGAATTGAAATATTAGCAGATTCTAGTAACAACAATAAATCAATTCAATAAGATTCATAATTGAATGCATTCATTGAGAATCGAACAATAGGTATACAAAGGCTCACAATATTACCTGAGAATTTGTACTATATAGGCCTAATTTCGTTTACCTAAACCTAGGAATATAAGAAGTTTTGGGTGATTGCCTGTTTCTTATTTCCATAAAAACTGAATTGTTTTGTACTCCAATTAATGGATGAATAAATAATACGGAACAGAAAAATAACAGAAAGTATAACTCTTAAATGGTCATAAAAGAAGTAGGATACCTGAGTAGTAGGTGTAGCCCGGGTGTAGGCCTACTTGAGGTTCCTCTTCACAGTTCAGGATAAATGAGGAATTGCTAAAGCCATGTTCACACCGGAGTTGATAACATAAGTGTTAATAACTTTTGTGATTAACTCATATATTATATAACTTACTAGCCGGCAGGCTCGCTTCCGCCTAGGGGGCTACGCCCTGGACCCCGCCAGTATCGGCAGTGTAAGTGAGTAAAACAGGCTCGCTTCGCTCGTCTGCAAAACCTCTGCCAGTGTCAGCTGAAAGACAGGCTCGCTTCGCTCGCCTGCAAATTCGTTCAGAAGGGGTTCGAAATTTATTGAACACAGCATTTATTGACCTAATCTAGACCTGTTTACCAAATTTCAACATTTTATGCCAATTTGTTCTAGAAAAATTCCGAAAATTCCAAAAAATTGTAAAACGCTAATATTAAGCGTAACCTTGGGAAGTATATCGTACATAGTTTGAAACTTGATTCAATATCTTCCAAATTAGTTCATAATCTGAAACATTGAATTGGATCGTCAATGAGGATTGATCGTATCAAGGCAGAAGATATGCAACCCGCAATACATCTTCAATTTTGAAAACCTGATTACTGGCGTAATCTTGAACGGATTTCGAAAATATTTTAACACAACATTTCTAGACCTCATCTGAACCTACCCACCAAATATCAACATTTCCTATCAATTGGTTATCGAAAAAACTGAGTAAACGCCGAAAAACTATAGAAAAACTCAAATATTTAGCTTATCCCTGAAAAGTTTTAAAAATCCGTTCTTAGCGCGCGTCTGAACGTCTAACTGAACATGCCTGCCGAATTTAAACGCATTCGGTTCAGTGGATTTTTAGTTCTGGTGATGAATGAATGAATTAATGAATGAATCAGTCAGTCAGTGCCATTTCGCTTATATAGATATAGATTAAGCCTATATAAAATTTATCAACAATTTTGTTAATAACTCTGGTGTAAACGTGGCTTTATAAAAGACTACAATCATAGAAAGGCCTAAAAAGCTTCATCAATTTACATGAATGAGAAGCAATTAAATTGAAATTATTGTCTTTGATAGAAATATAATCCATATAATTATCAATCCAAATCTTGTATTTTTAGCTAAAATATAGGTGAACATGTATCGCACATCCTTCTCATTTACTATAAACAAGTAAAAAGCTTTTATGTAAATCAAAATAAAGTAGGGATTAAGATGAGAGGTGATTGGATGAAAGATGTAGAATAAGAAAATGTTGGAAGAATGACAAAACTAGAAGAATAGTAGAGAAAAAGAGAATAGAGAGGCGAAAAATACAAAGAAAACGTTCGAAAGAAGGTCACAACAGGAAGAGAACTGGACTGAAGTTCAAACTAATATAAACAACAGTAGCTTAAAGATATATGGCAAACCATAACATAGCATATGAAAAAATGACAAAATTTATTGATTCATTCATTTATTTTAGGAAAATTAAAGAAGAATAGTAGATAAGAAGAAACTAGTAAAGAATGATAAAGAGGGGAAGACAAAGGTAAAATTCGAAAGAAGATCACAAGAGAAATGAGAACTGGACGGCACTGGCGGCTTGTACCCACGAAACAGGTGAAGTGCCCGTATCTTTTATTGTACAGCACTTCAACCTGTTTTGTGGGCACGAGCCACCAGTGCTGGACGGTAGTTAAAACTTAACAACAGTAGCTCAAAGAAATATGGCAAACCATAACATATTATAGCAAAGCTTGTGACATTCTATTCCACCGTCTAAAACTTATTGGTGTAACCAGAGAGCTCCAGCAAATAACTAAATGTTTACAAATCAAATTTAGTGCGATATTTACAACAGCACTCTCAAATAACATGCTGTTCAAATTGCTTGTTTATCCATTCTGAAATTGCCTCAGAAGCCCTACCGCGTTTAGAGCTTGAAATATAACCGCGTAAATATTAGCGTGACATTTGAAATGAATTGGGCCACTTGTAAAAGGCTAGCACGGGTTAAAACTGTAAGACGATACACAATAATTTGTTATTCCACAACAAGTTATATTTTTGCTATAATATAGACTACAAACAAGCTAGTTATTGTTAAGACAATAATTATTATCATTGTGAAGAAGGATCTTCAGTGCTGTATATTTCGAGAATAACTTGAATGTTCAATTTTCATTTTTATCAAAATATTATTTTTTAGGCAATCTGTTATTATTATTGGGGATTTCTCGGGAAACTATTGAAGAAAACATCATAATTTTAAAAGTTTAATTTGAATTTGAAGGAACACAGATGAAAAAGTATGTCAACTTTATTAGCTGATTCTATCAGATTGAAAATATAATGTGATTGATGAATGGATACACTATTCATTTTAGAACTCTAAACACAATAGAATTTTCTCTCAAAAACCATGATTTGGAAAATGAACTTTGTTTCATAAAATTCATGATATATTTCTTTCTTTTCATGTTTTCTGTTCTATCTTCATTTCTATCTTATTCTTCTTCTTATTGTTCTCTCTATGTTTCACTCCACTTTGTTCTTCCTCTATTCTCTCTCATTCCATGTCATAGCTTCTTCCTCTTATCATGAAATGAAGTAAATTTATAAACTTTTTATCTTACTTTCTTTCCGAATAGACAGCACTAGAAGAGCGAGTTAAGAGGTCATAAGAACAGCCTGCAGACTGGAACTAGACTTTTAACTTAATGTGATTAGATTTATTAGTTGGTTACACTAGGGGGCCAAAACAGCTAAAGCATATTTTATTTTTCCTCTCAATCTTTTCTCTTTTCTCCTCCTCTACCATCATCTCCTCCTCCTTCTTCTTCTCCTTCCTCGCTCGTCTTCTCCGTCTTCTTCTTCTTCTCCTCCTCCTCCTCCTCCTCTTCATACTCCTTATCCCATTCTACTTGTTCTCCTCCACATAATATAAAATACAGCACTGCCAAACTAAATTTGAAATACTATTCCAGTTGCGCCGTTTTATTTATTTGAAACAGGTTGGTGGTCATTGTGGAGCTTTTGTTTCTTGTTAACGACAATAACCTTTGACCCTCCCTCCCCCCTCCTTCTCCTAACTGGTGATATATGTCCTACACCCCCCTCCCAAAACACAAAAAGCGGTACATCTTTTGCTTGACGCCACTTCTGATCCTTTTTTCTTCTTCTTTGGTCCTTTTAGTTTCTTCTTGCAATGTACATGGGTCATTTAAAAATGCTAGTTGGACCCCTGTGCTGTTATTTTTGTTGTTCTGCTTACCTGCTGTAGTGAGCCTAGATCATCCTCCTTGGTCTTCTTCTTCTTCTTCTTCTTCTTCTTCTTCTTCTTCTTCTTCTTCTTCTTCTTCTTCTTCTTCTTCTTCTTCTTCTTCTTCTTCTTCTTCTTCTTCTTCTTCTTCTTCTTCTTCTTCTTCTTCTTCTTCTTCTTCTTCTTCTTCTTCTTCTTCTTCTTCTTCTTCTTCTTCTTCTTCTTCTTCTTCTTCTTCTTCTTCTTCTTCTTCCTATCTTACTCTACTTATCATCAATCATTCCTTCCTCAGTTCCATTTAATTGCTCCTTTATTCATCTATTATCTTTTTTCATTTCTCTCATTTTTTGGTCTTCTCCTCTACCCTCAAGTTCCTTTTCATTCTCCTTATCTACTAACTTCCTTGACTACTGCCTCTTCTTTCCATGGTGAAATACCGATTTCACTATACTTTCGGTTCAAATTCTTTGTCTCTACCTCTTCTCTTTCTTCATCCTATTTCCTTCCCCATCTTCTTATTTTTTCTCTCTTCTTCTGCCTCATTTCCTTCTTCTCCTTCGTAATCTTCTCATCCGTATCTGCTGTATTTATCTCACTGGCGGCTCGTGCTCACGAAACAGGTGAAGTGTCCGTATCTTTTACTGTACAGCACTTTGCCTATTTCGTAGGCACGAGCCGCCAGTGATTTCTCTCTCTGAACCATTATCTTCTAACTTTGTTCTACTCTCTCATTTCACTTAGCGAATTCATCCTTGAATGAAATTCTTCTCCCCGAAAAGGTCAAAGAATATACCAAACTTTGTTTCTGCTTGTACTCGATATATCATCTTGTAGACTATTACTGAAGCTTGCTCACTGTCCTTCATAGTTTATGGGTCCATCCAGTCATAAGTCATTAAATTATTCGGATAGTCCAAGAGACTATTTATCGGTTATATCAAATAGGTATAGGACTTTCATATAGTAAACAGAATTCAAAACAGCACTCCGATAATATCTCAATTAATAATATTGAATGGTTTTATATATATTTTCAAGCTAATAATACGATAATATTTAATATAATTGCTGTCCTTAGACAAAATTATTTGTGTCTGTAACAATAACTGGAATGGAAAGAAATGAAATGAAATAACAGAGCTTTCTATTCAAAATTCAAAATCAATTTATTTTGCACAAAATAAAATAGTTTCACAGAAATATCATAGATTAAATAAAATGATGAACAACTTAAAATAAAAATAATATAATTTTTTTCTAGTGCAAAATAAAATACGCCCCCCCATGCTGAAACCCGAGAGGGGTGTTCTACACAAATCAAATTTTATGATTGAGAAAACTCAGAGAGTAGAGCCGATATTCACATCAGAAATAGTAATGGGAGAAGCACATGTATGATATATTAAAAGCAGATATTTGGCCTCTTACAGACGCTCTATACTGCTGTGTTTTTGTGTTGGCCCATTAAGCATAAGTCTATATATAATACACTCATTGAAATACATCAGTAATAAATGAATCAAATATGAATGTTGAACCTTTTTTCAACATCAGGTGAACTGGTAGCCTACTTTTGTGAAAGAAGCTCATAAGTCTGTTACTTGAGTACAACTGTCGCTAAAAAGTTCATTCAATAACATCTATTGTATCATGTGATTTCAAAAGACATCAACTAGGCATAAATAAATGACAACATCAGCTGTTGGAGCGTACAAGGAGCAGGCGAAATCGCCTTACCTTTATTACCTAAATATTTGGAAAAATTGTGAGAAATTTGAAAAATCGGTAAAGGGACAGTTTTGGGAGTAGTCCTGTTGAACCTTCCATTAAATATATGTTGTAACTTGATAATGAGTAAATAAATAAATATTAGAGTCTATTGGTTGTTACTGATCCCTGAAACTCTGATTAAACTAACTAACTATAGCTGATTCAGTCTAATCGCACAAAGAACAAGGAATCAATATTGAATTCAAAGTATCACAAAGAAGGAGATTTCATCAATATCCTATCAAACCTGTAGGGCTGGGCTCTTAATCCGAACACAAGGAAGAGACAATGTTTTATCAAAAAAAGGGTGTTTGAGTTTGTATTTAAAAGCCTGCATAATATGGGTGTGGTGTATCCTATATGTGGAAAGAATCTATCGAAACTTTGAAAATATCTTTTCGAGACCTGAGTTGGTCATCATCCATATCAATGGATAAAAACAACCCAGAGAGCTCAGAGGAATAGTCCAAAAAGGTAGGGCCGTATTGGACTTACAGCAAGGAGCTTTGATAAGTTATAAAAGTTTGGTCAACTTTATACAGAAATAGTTATTTATTCAATTCAAGAAATGTAAGGCATATAATAGTTTTGTAGCTGCATTGTGTACGTTTACAGAACTAATTATTATTTTTTATCTGTGTTTGAAGTTTATTTTCATTCGGAGTACATTTAACAAAAAGTAAAGTTCACTCAATAATAAGATTACCATTGCATTATATTACTCAATAACCATTCTACTTTTTTGGCTTTCAAATATTGCATTAATGAAGCTATCATCATGAAGAATTCAGGGACTTAACTATAAGGTTCCATTATACAATAATACAATAATATTAATGTTATTTAATAAAATCAATCAATGATAATATGATATCATAAATATTATTCTGAAGTTATGGAGTTTAATTGGGCTATAGGTATTGGATAGTTGAAGTATTGAAAAATAGTAAGTTCTCTTGTAAAAATGATAAGTGAGTCGAATGATAATTGAAAGGCAACCACATAATATACCAACCAATAAGACATGAATAGAGAAGAACCGCCTCGAAATACCAAAATTCTTGACTAAATGCGATTGGCCAACAAGCTCCTTCTTGAAATAGACACACCCCTTCAGCCAAACATAATTCAGCAATGGCCGAGGGATTTCACCCTTCCAGTTTCCTGTTTTCTAGAACCACCTCAAAATCCCGAAATCCTTGCCCTAATGC
Source organism: Sogatella furcifera (assembly GCA_017141385.1). Classification (NCBI taxonomy): domain Eukaryota; kingdom Metazoa; phylum Arthropoda; class Insecta; order Hemiptera; family Delphacidae; genus Sogatella; species Sogatella furcifera. The sequence continues at coordinate 20,984,179 of CM029556.1, forward strand.
GATTGGTTGTTCCACCAAGCTCCTCCTCTATCAAGCTCAAATAGCCACGCCCCAGCCAATCACAATAAAGCAATGGCCGAACGATTTAGCTCTTCTAGTTTCTTGTTTCACTGATAGATGGTGTTGACTACCTTTTCCATTTACTGTACGGTACTGTTATGCTAGAATGGGAAAGTAAAAAGACCGCTTAGACAAAAATAAATCACAGGGTCCATTATTAGCCTACTTATTAGAGTATATATTTTTCTTCTAAATTTTTCTTCCAATAAAACACTGTTGAGTCAACAGGTCTGTAAGCCACAAACCAATTGAATTAGGCTGAAAATGTTCTAGAGGTCTAAAGCTTGCATAATTGGATCTTAATTTCAAATTAATATTATGGTGTTTAACTTATCATCATTTTCTCTTCAATCTTAATTGAGATATCGAGTGATATTCATTCTCTAACATCAATTTAGAGTTTGAAATAAAATGAACTACGAGAAAAAGTCCAGAGAATTTCAGGAGAATATAATATAGAAAGAACAGTAAAAATAGATTACTAGACTGTCCGTATAATAATTATAATAATTAATAATAATTATCATAATTAATTATAATTATAATAATAATTCATTACTGGCGGCTCGTGCCCACGAAACAGGTGAAGTGCTCGTCTCTTTTACTGTACAGCAATTCACCTGTTTCGTGGGCACGAGCCACCAGTGTAAATTTATACATACATCATGAGTGGTGTGAGAGATTGCATGATATGCACTTATAACTGATAATATTATAATTTTTAAGTATTTAAACTTAGTCGATTTTTTCCCCATTGAGTGTCGAGGGAATAATAATACATTATAATAGGCTTATAATAATACAGGTTATATTAACCACTGAATTTCTTTTTCAATACGCTACGGTACTAAATTTCTTTTTTTCCTCTAGCAGTTGGTGGTCAAGTACGCGCATGCGTAGCATAGACATGAAAAAATCAGCGTAAGATACCAGCTCAAATATAGTCCGACCAAGCAAAGAAGAGCCTCTGGCAAGATGGAAAAATGACTCCAGCTTGGTCAATATTTTTTGATGAATTATAAATGTGGTCTTAATAGTAGATCAAATCGTTCCCCACAATTTGAGATCAAATTGATATTCTTTAAATCAATATTGACCAAGCTGGAGTCATTCATACATCATGCAAGAGGCTCTTCTTTGCTTGGTCAGACTATAACATCATCTTTAGGTGATCTGAAGAGGAGTCTACAAAGATCTGACTGAAAACAAACTAACAATACATTATGATTTACGATCACAGAAGAGAACAGGAACTTATATGCAGAAAACAAAAGATAATGATTGTAATGAGCTCGTAACAATTTGAGAAATAGTTATATTATTCTAATGTGAGTAAAACAAATAATATTGAAAGACACATTTATGATTTATGTTTGTTAGTATGAGATATTTTTTATTTAATTGTAGAAATACAGAACTAGAATGAAGGATGAGTAGCTTGGTTTATTCTTTTATGCTCCTAGAGATTCAATTATTGTAGAACCTATTTGTACTGGGTACATTGTAGACGTAGTTGAGGCGGTTCTGAAGCTGTTTACTTTTCTGTATTATATGAATAGGATAAAAAGAATTTGTTACTTCCTGTAAATAACAGTCAATTGTGAAGGATGGCCTATATTTAGGTTAGGCTTTTTAATAAGAAATGTTCTTGACTTCACAGATATTGAATTCATCAAATTGCTTTTCATGTCCTTGGTGAGGAGTAGAGTGGAATATTGCGCAGTTATTTGGAATCCATATCAGAGTTTAAACATCAATTGTATTGAACGCATACAGAACCAATTCCTAAGATTATTATTTTATAGAAAGTACTCATACCCTTTTGACTACTCTTTGAGTAATTTGAGGAAAAATTTCCAAATCATTTCATTGGAAAATAGAAGAGATTACATATCACTGATCTCATTGTATAAAATATTGAAGCACGATTTAGACATTCCAAACATAATACAATTCCTAAATTTCTTTGTTCCGTTAAACAGGCCTAGATTACTTATGCTCTAAATAGAATAAACACGGTGCATCATGAACATTGTTTCATTCAGAGAACAATTAACTTTATGCTAAATTCAATCCGATCCTGGATCCATTCTCAGATAATTTGCGCAAATTTAATGAAAAATGTTATGAAGCTCTCAATTTATAGATGTTCAAACTGTTTGTAGACCATAATTTCAATTTTTGGTTCAACTTATCTTGACTTTTCTTTCTAAAATATCTATATAAATTTAGTTCTATCTATAATGTACCTATTCTCTACTTCATATGATAGTTATTTCACTTTACCTATTATAAATTAATATTATCTTTCCTCATATTGTATGTTTAGTTTTATCTAAGACATTTTTCCATTGCTGTATTGCATTAAATTTTTCTTGTTTTTTTTCCTGGAATTTCATATGCTTCCATCATATTGTTTATTAATATCAAATTTTGTCTAATTCATTTGTTCTTAATGAGGTTTGTTTCAGCTTAGAGCTGTAAACCTCTCATTGTTGTATCACGTTTGTAATAAATAAATAAATGAATAAATATTTATATATTGTTTCTCGAAAGAGATTTATTCGAAGATGAAAACGTATCCTTACTTGGAATGATAATTATTTTCCTTGGCTTATAATGTAGGCATCGTCAAATTCTATTGATAGTCTTTAGTCTTTTTCAAGTTTTTTTTAGTCTTAAAGTCTTTGGCCGTAGGGCATTCTGCTCATGAGACCTACCGGCAATCCATCATCCGTGGACGAATTAATCTTTAATTTCAATATTCTCAAAGTTCAACCTGTGGTTCTTGAAACTTCTTGAAAACGTAAAAGCGTGTTATAATGATTATAATATTATCATTACCTTTAATACCAAACACCTCACAAATTGTTTGGTATATTAAGCGTTAATATTGATTCGGTAAGACGACATTTTATCTAAGATTTTTACTATTTTTTTGGAGTTTTTGAATAGATCTTTATTGTAAACAGTGATCTTTTATCAAATTCAAAAAAAAATCAAGTGTAGAGTGTTTTTCAAAGTGGAAATATTGTAATGTAAACTTTCTTCATTTTTCATTCACCATATAATCATCATCATTCACTCACCACTCATTATCACCTTTGATAGAAATGCTATTAACTTGCAATTGTAGCAATAAATAGATAAATAAATGAATCTTGAGAATCTTTCCAGATGACAAACATTCTTCAGAATTTATTACAGTAATTTGTATAAATTGTATACAATAATTTGAATGATTTATAATTTTGTTTGAATTTGTACGACAGTGACAACCTAACAAGCACTCGAATATTACCACTTATAAAACTTCATTCTACTATGTACTTCATTGAATCCTCTTTTCGAAAGTATAGAGGCATAATATGCATCACTAAGCTAATAATATGCAACAAAAACCTGAATGCAAAATAAGAAGTAGCATTGGTAAGAAAACATTCAAACAGATACAAAAACACGTAAAATGAGTCATATTTGTGCATAATATGCTAATATCAAAGTCGGCAAGCTTTGAAGTAGGTGCTGGTAGAATTATGAAGTGGCCGGCTGTATTTCAGATTTAGTAATCATATTATTATCATTCACTAGTATTCTGGTCCAAGCAGAGAAGACATTCTGACAAGATGGGAAAATGGCTCCAGCTCGGTCAATGTTGGTACAAAAATTATAAATTCGGTCTCAAATTGTAGGGAATATTTTGATCTACAATTTGAGACCAGAATTATGATTCCTGAAGCAATATTGACTAATCTAGATTCATTTTCGTATCTTAGGAGAATGTCTTCTTTGCTTGGACAGACTGTAACATCTATGCAGGTCAAGTACTTGCAGTCTAGTGAAATTTTGCAATTTTCAGTCAAAACATTTCTACGACGTTGCAGATTTGTAAAATTTTGATGACCTGACATAATAATTTTATATTCTTCTCACTGAAATGAATCGTGGGTCTACTACTGTATTGCATATTCAGCTGGATCATAAACTAAATTCATGCTGAACTGGTTCTTGAAGAGTACCGTAGTTTATTCCAGGTCACAAGCGTCACTGTACTAAACTGAGCAGTAAGTGAAATCATGGTACTGGTCACGCATTGTATCGTACATGCTTTGTAATGAAATTTAGATTGAATTATTTTGCTTGAAGAAGCCAGAAAATCATTATCACAGAATTTTGTGTATAGCTGTAATAACTATAGAGTTAGTGCGAATATTGATCAATATTGATAATATGGAAAAGTTTATGATTTGATTAGCCTAATAATCTTATAATCATAATAATATAATAATCCTGAATCAATAATCTTCAAAACCCAGATTAGCTTTTAATTACATCAATCTATTAATCTCTGTCATAGAGTTATGCGAAGATTTTTCATAATTATGATTCGTGTAGGCCTGTTTATGATTCTTTATTATTTTATCCCTTTCATAATGAGGACCATTTCTCAACTAAAGCTGTTGTAGAAACGTCATGGAGATCAGAGTTTTTTTTTTAACGTATCCTACTCTATTCCATTGTACAATAATTATCTATTATCATACAGTACATCCAAAAATTATATTGTAGTATTATAATCATTCAGTAATACCAAGCTTCTATTTAGTTTTCAAGGAGATGAAACCCAGTCGATAATAAATTCTGAGGCTGAATTTTTCAATCTGAGATTATGCATGACAATCTTCGGTGATAATTTCTTATTGGAACAAATTCCTGTTAAATCAGCATTCATATAGCCTTGATTCCTTAGATATTAGATTACTCTCGCATATTCAATTTTAAATACTTGTGTTGAGAATATTCTACCTCTAACGTCTCTAACATCATTAAAACAAGTCAGAATTGTTATTTTTTTGTGATACCTAATTGAAATAAAAGTATGATATTCGGTGATATAATGAATGAGAAACTTCATATTGTTACTATTGTGTTTTTATTTATTTGAAAACAGGATTAATTTGTGAATTGAATTGACTCAAAGACAATCAGATGCTGGATGGTTGAAGGTGTGCAGACAGATCTTGAAGTTTCAATTTCAGTGAAGAGGTGAAATTTTCATTTTTTCTGGCAGTTATTTTGTGTGATACCGTACTTGAAAGTGGATTTTTTCACATAAAACTTTTTTCCGAGCTTAGCAACAACAGCCACCTCCACAGCCGCAACAGCAATCACAACAACATGGTTTGCAGCAACAGCAGCAAGGTTTGCAGCAACAACAGCAGCAGGGTTTGCAACAGCAACAGCAAGGCTTGCAACAACAACAGCAGCAGGGTTTGCAACAACAACAGTCGCAACAGCCGCAATCACAACAACCGCAGCCGCAACCGCAAGCGTTGGTTACCTGGGAAAATAAAAAGTTTGGTTAGTTGGGGTGTCAGGAAACAACAAAAATCCAAAGTTTAGTTTCTACAATTGTCAGAAAACTATGAAAATCTAAAGTTTAGCTGGTCAGTGGTTAGCTGGTTAGCTTGTCAGTGAACTATGTTTCAGTGGCGGATTCAAGGGGGGGGGGGGCAGAGGGGCAGTTCACTCCCCTCCCCGAGAAACTAAGGACAAAAAAATTGTGTATTTTTATCTTTAATCGAGGATAAGGAGTGCCGCTGGCCACACAGAAGAGAACTTTATACAGGATGTTTCAACTAATTTTCAATACAATAGATAATGTTTCTGACTTCTATCAATAGGACACCTTTTTTGGATTGGTTTCTCTCTTGGGTAAAGTGTTTAGACAATGTGAAGTTAATGGACGATGTTTCAACTAATTTTTCATTAGAGAAATTTTCAGAAAGAAATTGTTTTGGTATGTCTTCTAAAGGTCGAGAACCTTCTGTGGATTGGTTTCACTTCACCAATGTATTTGGTTAAATACTGGTCACACCGAACGACCGATACAATTTAAGAAATTGTTCACATTGCATACAGTAAAATTCAACATTACATTCAGCTCTATCTTCTCAGCATTTGAGCGAATTGTTCGCTTTTAATAAACTTGGTGACTATTATGAAGACTATCTCGAATTATGTTTTCGATTAATTGTCACCAATCATAATAATTATTGATCTAAAATAATAATTGAAGTCGTAATATTTTACATATTTACTCTTCTTTGTCAATGGCTCAATGGCTCAACAGCCCAAGAAGGGCCTAGGTCTACCAGCTGGTTGCCATTTCATACTTACTTACAGTGATTGATATTTTGTAAGTTCGAATAAACAATTCAATTGAAAAACAAGTAGGGAGAGTATGAAATCAATTTATTTAATATCAGGCTAGTATATACCAGTATTCCTCTATCAGGCCTAGAGTACACAAGAGATTGATAATGATGTCATATCTGAACCTGGTATTTCCATAATTTTTTCAATTAAATTTTTGGTTATGACAATACCAAGTCTTTTCATACGACATTGATATTAATCAATCTTATAACAAAATGTAAACTAGATACATTTCATAGTAGCCTATTTTTTGTTATTATGACTAGTGAAATGGAGTGAGCCTATGCGAAACACAAACAATTGAATAGAATACATTAGCCTACAATAAGACAATAAAGAATGGAGGTTATATGATGGAGAGTAGGCCTATTCCTTCAATTTTATCACAGTGTGATGATAAATTCCTATTCTTAGCCGAAATAATATTATTGGCTTATTATTAAACCAAATATGACTTGGCTAGTTTTCAAAAAGTGCCAATTCTGTACATTATTGAAAAAGTTTGAAAATGAAACCATTGCTTTATAGTTCATTTTTGAAAATAAAAAGTAGTTGTATAGTGATAAAATTGTGGAACGTGTTACTGAAAAACTGAACTATTCAATCAGGAATACGTATTAATTTGGATCAAACAACAACGCTTCAATGATATGACAAGTTTCAAATGAAAATAATTTTTTACTCTTTTAAATGAATTATCTAATTGAATTCAAATGAGCCACAATATAATTATAAATCAAGTAGGTTTTAGTCTACAATATTTTCCATTCAATTTCTGAAATAAATATTATTTTTCTTGGAAATGAATAATCTAATTGTATTGCAATGAACTCTAATATAAAGGGTTCGCCAATGAAGTGGGACGATTTGAATGAGTGACAGATTGTTTAAGAAATTGTAGTTTTGTAATTTTTTCATCATAAATAGGAAGTAGAAATGTAGTCATTTATTGTACAATAAGTGAAGAATCATTTTTTGAATATATCATCTTCGAAATGTCCTCCATTGGAATCTATGCACTTTTGCAGCCGGGCCTGGAAGTTTCCCATGACATTTCGCAGCATATTGAGTGGTATTTCTCCAATCTCATCTCGAATCCGTTCAATCCGTTGTTTCAGAGCTGGGATAGTTCTGAATGAATCGCTTTGAAAAACTCTCATTTGGCCCTTCTTTATATAAGTATATATATTAAGCCCTTCATCTATAACTTCTCGCAGTAGCCCTATAGAAAAAAGTCACAAGGTGAAAAACCTGGAGAGCGAGGGGGCCAAGGGATATCCCCGTTTCGAGAAATGACGCGGCTTGGAAACAAAACATTAACAGCATTCATGGAAATTCTCGCAGTGTGGCTTGTTGTCCCATATTGTTTGTTCATTCTATACAAAACGGGCGAATTCTGGTGTAAGAAAGTTATGAAACATTTCGAAATAAAGCACAAACTTAAAAGTCACAGCAAATCTACCCATTTCTTTCAGGCCCGGCTGCAAAAGTGCATAGATTCCAATAGAGGACATTTGGAAGATGTTATATTGAAAAAAGATTTTTGACTAATTGTACACTAAATGGCTACATTTCTTCTATCCATTCATAATAGAAAAAAAACAAAAATACAATATTTCTCAAACAACCTGTTGCTTATTCAAATCTTCCCACTTCATTGGCGAACCCTGTATTAGTAGCTGTAAATCTAAAATGATTTTTATTGAATTTTGAAAATAAGAAATTATTACTAAATTTTGTAAAATAAATGTTTCAACTGGAAAGTGCACTTACTTCAAGGATGGCCACAAGGGCGAAGAGAGCAACAATGATTGTCTTTGAAGCCATTTTTTTAGAATATTGTATCGAGTTTTCGATTCAATTGTAACTATGGGGTGTGCAATGCATTTATATACTAAATTCTCACAAAAACATTACAATAATCTTGTTTCATATCTCTCGGAAATATTGAAAAGCCGCTGTTTTTCACCTAGAAAGGCTATCATAATCCGCACCTTCCTAACGCTATTGTTATGGTTTTTATCGATTATTGTCACCTATATTTCCACAAAGCTGTGAATTTTTAACTAAAAGTTTTATTGCATTTCCTGTTAGATTTTCTCAAGTTGATTAGATTGTTATAGACCATTATGAATTTTTTCAAGATAGCTCACAGTTTCCGGAAAGGAAAGTACTGTACTTATAGTTATTGTTATTTCCGGAAAACTCGGATTTTGTACAAAATCCCCATTTATCAAACATAGTTACATTTTTAAAGCCAAACAAGTCAAAATCCAAAATTTATTCGAATTCTATCATTTCATCTCAATAAAATATTTATGTAGCCTCTACATCTTTCATAGATGGATGAAACATTCAAATGTTTCAATTGTTAAATGACCTTGAATCATATAGTTAGAAAGTATGCTCACATTTTAGATATAAAGTCTCTTTTCCCAAAATTTTTGTTAAACTCTACAAACGTGGAAAATATTATTTCAAAAGAGAACTGTTATAATAATTATTCTTATCTGAAATGAAATGAAATGAAAATATACTTTATTAGGCGGAGTTAGGACTAGGAAGTCCTTTCTACCACTCAACCTTATCATAAACAATAATACAATACAATGAAAAGAAAAACTAGTACAGTACAAATGTAAAATAAATAGTACAGCTTAAATTATACAGAAAAGTGAAAATAAAAGATCAATCACTTAATTTTATTAATAAAAAAAATGAATTACTTGATAAATAATAATGAATAGCTATAATCAGAAAAGAAAATACCCCTGATTTGGGATTCTCTTATTATCAAGTGAGCCACTTACGAGTTTTTTGTGAAGTAGGGTATTCATATACTCAAAATAATATCAAGTTATATCAAATGAAATTAATAACACTGACAATCCAATTCACTATAGCCTGAACGAGCAAAGAAGACACTCTGGCAAGATGGGAATATGACTCCAGATCGATGAATATCGATTTGAAGATCAAGAATTTGGTTTTAAATAGTAGAGATTATTTTTTTCTACAACTTGAGACCAGATTGATAGTTTTCAAACCATGACCGAGCTGAAAACATTCTCTCATCTTGTCAGAATGTCTTATTTGCTCAAGCTGACTATACTGCTACTGTAAAATACAGATTATTCAGATCCTGTACTGTACTACAGATTAATTGTGTAAGAGGCTATTTATTTCTTATTCTGTGTATTTCATAGTATTTTTTATTTGAATTCTATTTGACATTAATTTGTTCAGAATAGTAATCTATTCACACGCGATTGAGAAACTTTTATTTCCTCCCATACAGGCAACAAAAAATCGCACATTTTTAAAATTTCTCTCTCTCTCTCTCTCTCTCTCTCTCTCTCTCTCTCTCTCTACCTATTTCTCTGTTTCTCTCTGAGAGAGATGTAATTTTTCGTCTACATCACAGTGAATGTTTCATATTTTATGTGAGGATTTAAAGACTTGCTGACAACTTACGAGTGAATTCCAAGCATAGAGAACAGGATAAAAAATATATAAATAACGTTACCCAACTCCGCTCACATATCCTTTTCAATTAACAAGAATATAAATACAGTAATCAGGCTTTAAACGGCATCAACATGCATCTAAAGATACAAAGTTTATTCAGATATACAGATATTAATTCTAATACACAGATAATCCCACATGTCAATTTGGAGAAACATCTTAATACCCTTTCGTCCATGATGAGAGCCGTAAAAACGGGAAATTTATTGAAATTGTTTGAGCCTCAACATTTTTAAACGTGAGGTGAACTTGTGTAATTCTCAGGTCGGTTTCGAGTAATAATCAAATTCGTTCCACGATAAACATAATAAGGTTTGATTTATGTGGGCCGTCACAAAAAAATTGGGGACACAGCGAATTAGACATAATTGAAAGTATTCCGAGAGTTATCACAAGTTAATTCGGCTGTGACTTCATTCGTAGTTGTCTTCAGAGTAATATAATAACTTTCCAGGATGGATTTAATATGAATCTTGGAACCATTCAACCTCACTTTTTATTGGATTGGGTAAAGTTGATGAAGTTCTCAGTCATGTCTACTATATGTCACATCATAATGTGTTTATATTATTTTTTCCTGCGGACTGAAATTATAATGAGACATAATTGATATTTGGAAGACTGTTATACAATTTCTCATTTTAGGCCCTCATTATCAATGGTAGTTCAACAAAAAACAAATGGTTTGAATCATCAGAAGACTGAGATTTAACTCATTGGGACCATTATTTTAATTATTTGGGATAGAATTGAAAATTTCAATAATAACTCATTAGATAATCCTTGAAATTCACGAAAATGAGTGTGATTAATGCATTGAAGTATCCTACAGTTTTCTTCTCAATCATTTTATCTGTAATGGAAAATATTCAAGTCACTGGCGTCTCGTGCCCATTTTCACAAAACAGGTGAAGTGCCCGCATCTTTTACTGTATCTGTACAGTGTACAGCACTTCACCTATTTCATGGGCACGAGGCGCCAGTGCCTTGAATATCTTTCATTAAAGATGAAATGATTGTGAAGAAAACTGTAGGATATTACAATCACAATGCATTACACTCATCTACTTTCTATAATTTTGAATAAGGTTTTTTGAGATTGCATTATACGTAAGTTTTAAAATGGATGTTCAATAGCGAATAAAAATAACTGTGAATATATTCAAGAACTTCTACCATGTTTCCTTCTGAACAAGATTATGTCGGCGAGGTGGAACACCTTTTGGTCTCTCCACCAAATAAAGCTATGAGCTAATAATAATAATAGCCACTCATTCATATTTTTCTCGAAAACAAATTAAACAGAACTTGTCAATAATTTTGACTTTACGAATTTGCAATTTAATACTGGGTAGTTAAGTCTATATTAATTTAAATAATAAGTCTAGTCGAATAAAGAAGTCTCGATATGTCCAAATGAGAGTTATCAGGTCTTATTAGTTGATCAAAATTAATTTCTTTTCCAATCTATAATAGGGTCCAACATGTCAAATTCAAAATCTCAATACTGTATAAACTCTGTTCATCATAACAAGTAGAAATGAAAGGTATCATGGAATATGACAATTCAATTATATAGACTGTAAACTAGGTAGAAATATTTCCTGTGTAATATCATTGTATTCAGTCAACAAATAATATTTGAAAAATAATCTTAAAAGTTATGATGGGATAAAAATGGAATTTGAAATATGAAAATTCAATTATATAGACTGTAAACTAGTTAGAAATATTTCCTGTGTAATATCATTGTATTCAGTCAAGAAATAATATTTGAAAAATAATTTTGAAAGTTATGATGGGATGAAAATGGAATTTTAAGTGATATTTTATTAGAAAGTTATGTCAAATGGTTTGTCAAAGGGTTTGATTTGGATATAATGTTAACCAATAATTGAACCGTTAGAAAACCCAATAATTTTATTGAAACTTCTTTAGCATTTCGATCGTTTTTTCTCCTCCTTTCACTTTATCTTCTTTCATTTCCTAATTCTTATTGGTGGAATACATAATCTCTATAAAATTGTATGCAGAATTGTCTGAACTTTGTCCAGATCAAAGCGAATTCCAGCATGGGGGAGACAAGGAACACGTGACAGTTTCAAGATAAAAAATTGAGAGGAACAAAAAACCGCTTTTTAAGTTGAGTTTCAGCCGACATTATTACTTTGTAAGAATCGTGCCGATCTAAAACCAAAAAAGTGTAAAGTGATAAAGCCAGTAAAGGCGACATGATTCTGAACGCCTCATCTATTTCAATTATGATCAATTTACATTCAAATTATCGTTGTTATCTGTCACGAAATACGAAATCGGGATCAAGTAGTGATTCTGATTCAGTTTGAGAGAACCTTTTTATTTATATATTTCTCTTTCATGTACTTTATTGTTTCTCCTCCTTCTTCGTTCCAAGTCTTTCTTCCTCTCTTCGTCTTTCTCTCTCATTTTCTTCTTGTTTCCTTTCTTCTCTATCTATATTATTTTCATTATCTTTTTATCTATATTTCTTCTCTATATACTAATATTTAGCTGATCCTCTGTCATTGTTATCACACTACTCAGCTATTGATGAATTGTTGCTATTTATATCAACCTCTATCTCTCTGATTGTTCCACTTAAGTTTTACCAAACCAATTTACAATCTCTTTATGGATAGCCTGTATTGTCACCTCCCTTTCCTGTCCACCTTCTTTCTATTATACTGTAGTCTGTTCAAGCAAAGAGGACATTCTGGCAAGATGGAAAAACTACTCCAGCTCGGTCAATATTGTTTCAAAATTACTAAATGTGGTCCCAAATTGGGGAGAAGAATGTTTCCTACAATTTAAGAGAAATTTCCAATATTTGAATCAATATTGATCTAGCTAAAATCACTTTCCCATCTTTTCAGAATATCTTCTTTGCTTGGTCATACTATATACATACTTTTACGTGGACTTTTTGGCCTGTACACAATCATACCAATGTTTTCTACACTCATATCCACAAAAATTCCACACTCTTCCTTTCGATTCTCTATTCTACTCTTTCTCCCTAATCTCACATTCTCTCTTCCATCTTCTTCTACTCACTGACTTCCTCTGCTTTATACCACTTCATCTAATCTCTTTACATCTATTTCGCTTTGCCTGCTTCTCATTTTTCATGCTCCTTTTTAATATAATAAATGTTATCATTTTATGGGATTATTTGTAATGTGTATCAGTGGGTGGTCATAGGAGAAAGAAGCTTTCAAAGTTTTATGATCAAAGTGAATTTAATGCTTCATCCGGTTGTAGACTGACATGAAAGACACAATTGAAAACTCTAAAACCTTTTAAAAGAGACTACATCCAGTCATGTACGAGAGGCTAGTAATGTAGGCTACATTCATTCATAATAGTTAGGTTAATTTATAACCTTGAAAATACAGAAAAACATCTATTCTTAGCTAGTTCTCCTATTGATTAACTATTCTCCTATGGATCTCGTATTCCCGCATAGGCCTATCTTTTAAGTTAGATTAGATTGATCATAATTTTTAAATTATTTTTCATTCATTGAAAGAAGTTTACTAATAGGTTGAAAACATGGACTAATAATTATGTTAAATTTTGGACAATGTCCAAAACGAATTTTACCTAATTTTGCTAAATAATTAGTTCGTAACGAGGTAATGTATTTTCGAAGCACTTCACCCAAGAATTAATGGCTCAGGAAAAAATATTATGAAATTATTGAGTTTAGAGTAATAGGATAAGAATAAACCGAATAAATCAATGCACTACAGTATCATAGTCTGGTCGAGCAACGAAAACATTTTGGCAAGATGGGAAAATGACTCCAGCTCGGTCAATATTGGTTCAAAAATCATAAATTAGGTCTCAAATTGTGAAGCAAAAATTTTTCTACAATTTGAGTTCAAATTTTGTGATTTTTGAACCAATATTGACTGAACTAGAGTCATTTTCTCATCTTGCCAGAATGTCTTCTTTGCTTGGGCAGTCTAGCGTTGATTATTTGCAGTAAAAAACAGAAACGTTCCCACCATTCCATAATGAAATATCGCACGGAATATTAAACCTCGCGCTGTCAAAAGAATCAGTGTTCACCAAAGATAACTCAATCGGAGTCGAGTTAAATCGATTATTAATGATTTAATAATTTTCTGCTTTTCAACTTCAATTTCCATCAACTGGGCACGCTCTAATATGTTACTCATGCTAAGTGAATAATGCTAATAGAACCAGTGAACTGAATAGTTAACAACTTCCAATTCTGTTCTCTTTCTTCTTCCTAGTCTTTTCCCTCTTCTTCTCTTCCCTCTTGTTCCTGGTCTTTTTCTTCACTCTTGTCTTTTCTTTTCCTTGTTCTATACTCTACTCTAGGGTATGAAACTCTATTATTGACTCCATATGAAACCACAAAGAGGATTCTAGTATTAAAAGATAGTTTTATTATTCTATTATGAAACTTATTATGAAAAACTGCATTTCTCAACGATATAAACTGTATAAAGAAGAGATGAATTTCAATAAGTTATATTTCTCGGTTATTCCATTCACCTGGTTCCTATATTCATTCGCATTCTCAATATTTTCTTCATTTTTTCACAATTTTATCCTCCATTGCGTTGTTTTTCCCCATTTCCATTCTTCTGTCTTCATCTTTGAATCAAACTGAATTATCTAAACTTCAATCAACTTCAGAACTTCTTTATCTATACTCCCTTCAACTCTCCTCTTTGTCAACATTTCCCATAATCTTCTTTTCAATCACTTTTTTGCATTCACTTTTCTGTGCAAAATTCTTCTTTTCTTATTTTTCCCACTATCTCCTATTATTAAGAGATGGATAGAGAGAGATTATTATTATATAATTATTCAGGAGGAATGTGCATATACTTCTCAGGCTGATTCTCACCTAATGTTCTATTTCCATGGGACCATCAAAAACAATTGAGATTTTTATTTTTCCTGTTCCAAGTTTGTAACTTTAACGGTTATTGAGATAATTGGAAAAAATATGCTAGAAAACGCTTTTTTCAACAATAAGGGTTATAACTGGATAAGGAATCATAAAATTGTATTTTTTATTAATGGAAGTTGAAGAGAGTCGGATTCTAAAGGAAAAGTTAAATGGCGGCGATTGTGTAAATCTTACCCAAATCTCAGAAATGGCGATCAAAAATCGCAAAATCGCTACTAAACACAAATTTAACACTTGTGCTACGTTTTGTCAATTTTTCGATTTTTGATCGCCATTCTTTCTTACCATTCGTTCTCTACGTTTCTCCACCTCTTCTTCTCTTTTCTTATTCCTTCCTCATCGTTCTCTCACCCACCACCTATTTCTCCCCTTCATTTCTCTTCTTATTCCTCTTCTCTCTACTCTTACTATACATTTTGTTCCTTTTCACTTACCTCTTCACCCTTATTTTTCTATTAATGGTTTTCCTCCCCCCCTCCCAACTGCTTATTCCAAAAACATCGATTGGCACTGAACAATTTCACACCTATTGAATATGGGTGACAAGCAAGGCTTACCTCCTGGCTTAAATCAATAATGTTCTGCCAATGAGTTGATTGTGTTCTGCATCACTGGGCGGAAAAACTACGTTCATGATAATATTGCTATCGAAGACACCACAGGAGAAGAAGGAACGAGGAAAGAAGACTGAGATTACAGAATAATATTTCTATCGAAGAGACGACAGTAGAAAAAGGGAAGAGGGAAAAATCGTTTTGCAAATTGAATTATAATACTGAGATGACGGAAGATGAATTAAAACTATGATAAAAAGGAGAAGGAAGTAAATGAGGAAGTGAAAATTGTAATTTTTTCACAAAAAATACAATATTATTGATAGGCTTTATGCAGATACAAAAATGAACATTTCTCATGTGGAATTGGCTTAGGATATCGAGACGTTTGTAGCTTGAAGGCTATCAAGGTGATCGAGAAAATGAAAAATTACAGATTTTCAATAATTAAGGGATATAATTGAATGTGAAAACGACTCCAGTCATTTCCCGTCTCTGGAGGAATAGTAATAATTATTACATTACACTCTAACTGATCAACTGCATGTTATTCAGAGGTGTTCTGCACCGCCACGTGGTTGTGGAGACTAGCTTATGGTTGAGAGGATCAACGTGCTAACCACACGTTACCTCTATCCAGGTTGATTATGGCTGGGTGAGTATGGCTTCGGCTCGGTCGGTGTCGGTTCGGGGACTGAGGGTCCTGTTTAAAAATTCATGGCTTTTCAGCCGGTATTGCCCAGGATGGAGTCGTTATCCTGTCTTGCCGGGGTGTATTCTTTGCATGTAAGGACTGTATAGTTGAGTGAATATGAAACTGGCAACCAGCTAGTAGGCATGGGCCCTTCGTGGGCTGGTGAGCCGCGGACATGAAAATTGAGTGTGAAATCATAAACATGTATTTTTAATTGAGTGAAATCCTAGAGGATTGAATTAAAAAAATGATTCGAATAGCCGTCATGGTTTGGAGCTCACCCAGATCTCGAATTTTGAGATTAAACCGATTTTTTAACTGATTTTTCACGGTGCGATATTTCGTCTATTCTGTTTCTTTCTAATCGTGATCTCTGAGATTTGAGAAAATTACAAATCATCACGACAATTCAAATCTTTCTTTAGAATTTGATCATCTAAAATTTTTATCTTTTGCGTTACTGTTTCATAAACTCTCTATCTCCCTCCTATTTTCCTTTTAGAGTCATCTTCTGTTAACGTTTTTGTTGAAGTTCATGTGAGGAGTGCGTATATTGTGATGAACCATAATAGTGTTCACTCCAGAGCTATTTGCCATGTAATGGCCAATAATACGGTGCACCCACTTGAAAACAATGGCAAAATTAAGACATTAAAACCGCTATGCTTTGCGAGCTATAGCCTAATAGACTACCATCCACGCCTCTTCTATTACTAAGATGCGCGAAAAAGAAATAAAGTAGGAAGGAAAGGAGAATGAGGAGGAGGGGTAGGAGGAGGAAGAGATGAGGAGATATCGGAGAAAGAAGAAGAAGAAGGAGGAATGGCGGAGAGGAAGTAGTTAGAGAGGAAGGAGAAGAACTGGAATAAGTTAAAAAAGAAAATGAAGAGGAAGACAACTAAGAAGAAGACAACGAAGAAGAAGAAGAAGAAGAAGAAGAAGAAGAAGAAGAAGAAGAAGAAGAAGAAGAAGAAGAAGAAGAAGAAGAAGAAGAAGAAGAAGAAGAAGAAGAAGAAGAAGAAGAAGAAGAAGAAGAAGAAGAAGAAGAAGAAGAAGAAGAAGAAGAAGAAGAAGAAGAAGAAGAAGAAGAAGAAGAAGAAGAAGAAGAAGAAGAAGAAGAAGAAGAAGAAGAAGAAGAAGAAGAAGAAGAAGAAGAAGAAGAAGAAGAAGAAGAAGAAGAAGAAGAAGAAGAAGAAGAAGAGAAGAAGAAGAAGAAGAAGAAGAAGAAGAAGAAGAAGAAGAAGAAGAAGAAGAAGAAGAAGAAGAAGAAGAAGAAGAAGAAGAAGAAGAAAGAAGAAGAAGAAGAAGAAGAAGAAGAAGAAGAAGAAGAAGAAGGAGAAGAAGCAGAAGAAGAAGAAGAAGAAGAAGAAGAAGAAGAAGAAGAAGAAGAAGAAGAAGAAGAAGAAGAAGAAGAAGAAGAACACCAACAACAACAAAAGAAGTGACAACAAAACCAACAACAACAAAAATTAACAACAACAACAACAACCAACAAAATGAAAAAGAAGAAGAAGTAGAAAATGTGGAGCTAGAAGAAAAAATTAGGAAGAAGGAGAATAAGAAGAGGAAGAAGGAAAGAAAAGAGAGATAAGAAGACGAGAGATAATGGTCCATTCATGACAGAAGTGAAGGCAGAATCTAGATAGACTCTTCTATCCGGTTTTTGAAACATCGAAACGTGAGGTAGGCGTATTTCATGTACTTGTTCTTTGGTGCAATATTAGCTTCTGACATTTCATTATTCCCTTTACAGAATAATTATGAGAACTGTCAAATAACTTCCTCGAATCAAGGCAACAATCGATAGTCGATTATTATTTTTTTAATCGAGATAACAATCGATTTAACAATATTCGACACTCGTTTAATAATATCGGATCAACCTTGATGTTGATGAGTTTATTGAAATAATCGATCATCCCACACTAATGTTGCAGCCTACGATACTGGTAATAATGCATAATTTGGTTTCACGGTTGATTATTCATTATGTGCGATATCACTCTTCGATTTCATAAGCCTTTCATCATCTCCGATGCATTTTATTCATGTAGATTGGAATAAAATATTGAATACTTCATTACTTACTCTTCCTTTATAACATTATCAGCATTATAATGAACTTTAATGACATTAATGACAATGGACTTGGATGGAATTTGAAGAAGTTATAAAGGGCTCATGGGAGCTACAGGTTTAATAATGAGAAGCTCAAAATTCCAAAATATTTGAGGAGTAATTATTATATATTTATTGATAACATATTTAAATTTCAAAATTTCAACAGTATAAACTTCAAAGTTCAACAGCAGAAACTTAAAAACAATAGTTTGTTGTTCAATTATGCTTATTTAAACGTTGTATTTATCTTGGTATGTATGGATGAAAATAATAATTTTCCAAAATGATGCTTATATTTTATAATTCATTTATGACTATTCATTATTACAATGACGACTTCATAAGTATTTGAAGCCAAGGTGATGATGAGTGATTACATGGTGAATCGGTAAATAGATTATGGAAGTTTACATTACAATACTGAAAATTTAAATTATTGAATTATCATCGCTCGCCTGCATGACCTCTGTCAGTGTAAGCTGAGACAAACAGGCTCGATTCGCTCGCCTGCAAATTCCGTTCAGAAGGGATTCAAAACTTTTCGAACACAGCATTTCTAGACCTTATCTGGACCTGTTCACCAAATTTCGACATTTTCTACCGATTTATTCTCAAAAAATCCAAGAAAAACTCTGAAAATTCCGAAAAATATTAAAACTGAGCGTAACCTTGGGAACTATATCGGACATAGTTTAAAACTTGATTCAATATCTTCCAAATTAGTTTATCTATAATCTCGCTGAACCATTGAATTTACATTAAGGATTGGTCGTATCAAGGCGGAAGATATGCAACCCGCAAAACATCTACAATTTTGAAAACCTGATTACTGGCGTAATCTTGAACGGAATTCAAAAATATCTTAACACAACATTTCTAGACCTTATCTGAACCTACCTACCAAATATCAACATTTTCTACCGATTGGTTCTCGAAAAAATTGAGAAAACACCGAAAAACTATAGAAAAACTTAAATATTTGGCGTATCCTTGAAAAGTTCCTAAAATCCGTTCTTAGCGCACGTCTAAACGTCCAACTGAACATGCCTGCCAAATTTGAACGCATTCGGTTCAGTGGATTTTTAGTTCTGGTGATGAATCAGTCAGTCAGTCAGTGCAATTTCGCTTTTATAGATATAGATAAAATACAAGTACAAAGTAAAAAAAAAATTGAAAGAAAAATAGATCACGAAAATCTATTATTAATATTATTATTTATAACTATTGGAATAACTAATAGCAAACATAGACACATCATTGTCTGTGCGTTTGCTGTAGGATTTCTATTAGTACTTCACTTTAAAAATATGTTATATTACTCCCAGAGAGGAAAATATATATTAAAAACCTTTATATTTCTTTCAATTCAATTGTGGGATATATGAATAAGAACAATATTTCATCATATAAATACTTGTTTCAATTACCGTATTAATTTTGGGATGTATTGTAAATACATTAATATTGTATTCATTCAGCCCTAGGCGTACAAAGATTGAAAACTATGACAAGAACACGATGATGGATGCTGAATGCAACACACACTTTCGATTTGTGTTGGGCTAAAATAAACATGTTCGCATAATAGGGCGAACACAAATAGCTCGCAGCTTCACGGCTAGCTTATAACAAAGTCAATTTACTCGAACGTCATAAAAGTGTATGAGCAATTTATTCTCTTGACAAGATCGAGCTCAAGGTGTTTCTTTTCAACACGTTTGCTGTCGTGTTTTGTGCAAAAAGTGTTCTATTCCATGTTACAGGTTATGAGGGGCAATGAGATCTGACAAGATAGAAGAGGAAGAAATGAAGAGGAGGAAGAAAAAGAGGAAAGGGAGGAGAGGAAAAAGAGGAAAAAAGGAAAGAAAGAAGAGGAAGAAGAGAAAGAAATGGAAGAGGAGGAGAAAGAGGAAGAATAGGTGAATGAGGAAGAAGAGTAAGGAGAGGGAGAAGGGGAAGAATACGAAGAAAAGGAAAAAGAGAAAGAAGAGGAGAGAGGTGAAGACGAGGAAGAAGAAGAAAAAAAGAAGAGATGAAAATAGAGGTCTCTCACTCACCTCTACTGCATGAGATAAGGAGAAGATGAAATGGATCATGAGAAAGAATGAGAAAAGAATGAATGACATTTGGGGGATAAATGAAGAAGATGAGAAGATAGAAGAAGAAGGAGGAGAAAAAGAAGAAGAAGAAGAAGAAGAAGAAGAAGAAGAAGAAGAAGAAGAAGAAGAAGAAGAAGAAGAAGAAGAAGAAGAAGAAGAAGAAGAAGAAGAAGGAGAAGAAGAAAATGAAGAAGAAGAAAAAAAGGAGAGCAAGAAAAAATGGAGAAGAAGATTAATAAAATGATTGAGATGATAGGAAAAAGTTTGGGAGAAATGAAAGAGAAGAATATCATCTTCAAACAAACAAATAATTGTAATCAAAATAGTATGGAAAGTGAGTCAATTTATTGTTGAGTTGGTAAAAAACTGGAGAGATAAGAAATTTTGGATAGAGAACTGAAATGGAAAAAGTGACGGAAAAGGAATGAGGAAAGATGGAGAAGAAGAGAAAGGAAGGAAGGAAGGGGGAAAATAAGAGTATATAAGTTGAGAGATTCAAAATTAGTGGAGGAATTCGGGAAAAGAATTAGACAATATTAATGAAGTAAATAGAAAATGTGGATGAGAATGAGAGAATAAGAGAATGGAGTATTTGGTCAATACAAAGATGGAGGGGAAAAGGAGGAGGAGGAGCAGAAAGGAAGAAAGAAGGAGAGTAGAAAGAAGAGGAAGAAAACGAAGGAGATGGAGAGAAGAAGGACTGTAAGAATACCAGGAGAATAAAAATACGACAAATAAGATAGAGTGGAGTTGAGAAGAATATAAAAGACGATTTGAGGAAAAAAATCAGAATTCGTTACGGAAATGAGTATAAAAAGAATTGGAAAAGATTACAAATAATAGGTAGGAAAAGGTTGTGAGAGGGAAAATTCAGAATTTTCTTATAATGAAAATTATGAACCCAGAAATTGCTTGAATCAAGAATTGAATGAAAGGAAGAAATCAACATGGAGGATGGAGGATGAGAAAATGAATAAAGAGAAAGAAAGATAGACTTAGGGAAGAAAAATGATAAGTAGAAAAGAGAAATTGGATGGAAAAGAACAAGATAGGAGGACATGAGAGAGAGCCAAACAGACATGAGCTGTTCCATGTGTGTTAGTGCTTGTATAACATGTAGCCATTGTAAATAAGTTGAGAATATAATTTAAATTCAGATAGAGCGTCTGTGAAAACAGCCCAGAGCTATTGGCTGATACAATTATTTCCAATGTCTATAAATCTCCCAATGTTAAACAAGAGATTTATCATTGTGTTATTTGGAATTCGTTCATTGACAGCCATAGCGGCTACCAGAAATTGTAGCTAATTCCGCTACCTGTTTCGACAGTAGAAAAGAAAGAAAAAGAAGAAGAAGAAGAAGAAGAAGAAGAAGAAGAAGAAGAAGAAGAAGAAGAAGAAGAAGAAGAAGAAGAAGAAGAAGAAGAAGAAGAAGAAGAAGAAGAAGAAGAAGAAGAAGAAGAAGAAGAAGAAGAAGAAGAATGATAATAATAAGAAGAAGAAGAATGAGCTTGTTCTCATTTGCCTACGATAAGCTGTCTGTAAGGTTCCAAAAATAAACAAACAACACTTATACAAATTAAATACATTCTCCTACTTTTCGAAAATAAATAAATAATTGAAATAATAGAATTAAATTGTCTATTCAAATACAATCTCCCTCCTTCGGAGATTGGCTGTCGTCAGTGAAGACAGTAAGTCGTTTCCCGTCTCTGTGATTGTTGCAATACACTCTAACTGTTTAACTGCAAGTTATTCAGAGGTGTTCTTCGCCGTCACTTGGTTACGGGAGCTAGCTTATGGTTGAGAGGATCAACGTTCTAACCACACGTTACCTCTATCCTGGTTGATGATTATTCACCTCTGCTGTATAGTGGAGTGAATATGAAACTGGCAACCAGCAGGCAGGCCTAGACCTTTCATGAGCAGTTGAACCATTGACAAATAAAACAGAAATTCAATTAAAATCAGGCTCTTTGTCTTTATGTTGCTTCTCTATGCTAGAAATCATATCCTAAAAACGTATTGACATTAATATCAACATATTTGGACTATATTTTAATCACAATTGTGTTAGGAATGATAAGGGCCTGTTTTTTAATTTCATTAATTGTGTTTGTCAATGTATGAATAAATGAATGGATGAACATAAATTTCAATATTTTAAATATATGCAGAAAATATTCTCCCATTAACATCTATTCAGAAGATGGAAAAATTTCCAAAGTCACTCTTTGTAGCATTACCTTCATCCAAGACATTCTAGTAAGCTGGGAAAATGATTCCAGCTCGATCAATATCAGTTCAAATATTATGAATTTGGTTCAAAATTATGAAAAATATTCAATCTGAAATGAAATTCATAATTTTTGAATCAATATTGATCGAGAAAGAGTCATCTTCCCAACTTGCCAGAATGTCTTCTTTGCTTGGACAGACTATACCATTACCTATATCCAAGCACTCAGTTATTCTACCTACTCCCACCCACTCATTCTAACTCATTCGAACTCATTCCAACTCATTCATCATTATTTTATCTCTCTCTAGCACATTGTTATGCCCTGGGAGACACCAAGATTTACGATCGACGCAGAAAATCATTGATTCGTATCAATTCACGGTCTGATTCACGAAGCAGATCACATAAATAAGGCATTCAATGTACACCACTGGCGGCTGGTGCCAACGGAACAGGTGAAGTGCTGTACAGTAAAAGATACGGGCACTTCACCTGTTTCATGGGTACGGGCCGCCAGTGATGTACACAGAACGCCAAATTTATATGAACCAAGGAAGTATGATGAAGAGTTATGACCGTATACGGACACGTTTTTAAATTTTTATAAATCTGAAGGACTCTTTACACGTCGGGTTTTTGATACGCATTTGTGATACAGATTCCAAAATTGATACAGGTAGAAATGTCGTTGATACGAGACAATGTCATCTGTATCATGGACCTCAACCGTATTAGATAGGCTGATAATATTGCTAAATAATCAAATATTTTAAGAGCATTTGAACCTAGTTTAGGTATTTTCTAAGTTGAATTAAAGAAATATAATGATAAAAAAGTTTTGAAGAGTCGGTAGTGATTTTTCTCGATTACGTCATAGTCAGATAAGCTTACCTCACTTTGCTAATATATACTGTCAAAAGAGCTTCCTTCTCAGGGCCCTCACGCCGCGGCGGCTGATACAAAACGGAACTTAAAAATTTCAATTGGGCTATTAGAATAATTTTTTCCACCATTTGATGAAAAACTTATTCTACCAACAACTTGAATCCACAAGAAATTATTTCCTCTGTATAAACTCATCCATCAAAATGAATTGAAAAATCACGTTCAATGTATGAAGCAAGCCAAGAAACGCCCCTCTTAAATTTAATTCTATTGTTGGCTGACAACCACCTTACACTCTGTCGACCAATCACAAGCCAAAAACTTCTCCCTAATATTTTTACTGGATTTTTGTAAGTTTTCAAGATTTTTTCTGGCAAGAGGTCGGTATTAGATCATGAATAGTTTGAGTCTAAGAAAAATATATATATACTGTATAATTAAATTTTTTCAGCCCATTTCATACAGCATAGAACAATTGAAGTCTAGTACTGGCTTAAGTTACATGATAAAAGTAAAACTGAGTCTAAATTGTAATAAATTCTTCAAATACCAACTTGATAGAATCTTACCAGCCTGAATAAATAGAGAAATGAATATTATATTAGCTCAAAATCGTCAATTGTAGTCTAAACCAAATTTAGACTTTTAGAATTTTAGACAAATTTAATTTTTTGTGTATGATACACAATACATCATTTTCTTGTTAGCAGCCATTTTCCAACTCCAACAGAACTCAGGAAACACCGTCAACCAATAAGAAAAGAGTAGGCAGGGCATGAAGGCGTGTCCAAGTCAAATCTGGAACATCACCCGGCAACTGCTTACACCTACTGGTTGAATTTGGAAACTTTTCCAACCTATGTTTTCGGCCATTTTGATCGTAGGCGGAGATTGGAGGCGTGTCCAATGGAAGTTGAAGCAAGCCACCCTATTGCTAGTGCTTCCATCTACTGGTTCAATTTGGAAACTACTCTAACCTATGATTTCGGCCATTTTGATCGTGGGCGGAGCTTGGAGGCGTGTTCAATGGAAGTCGAAGTAAGTTGCTACAAGCCCTATTGCTACTGCCATCTGATGGCTGAATTCGGAACTATTTCGAATGTTATTCAAGAAAGTTGGGTAGAGCAGTGAAAATGTCTTCAATTTGCTTGTTGTTGAGTTTCAGATTTTTTGTTAAAACATCTTTTTTCAATTGAAATAAAATATGACGATACCCAATACTTATCTATGAGAAATTTTTTTATTCCCTTATCCTTATGTGCTTTCAAGCAAACTAATAAAACAAATTGATCAATGATTAAAAATTTAATATTTTAATGATAAAGTAAGGTGCAATGTGACAGTCTCGCTCAATGTAGAGAGCCTTTAGTTATTTTCTATTAATTCCTATAGGCTTTTGCTCATCACGTATCCAATAACCTACATGAAAAATACGAAACAATACGTTGGATTACATTAGAATAAGCAAGTCCCCATAATCCTTTTTTCATACCACATGCAACATTGGGATTGCTTATTAGAAAAATGTGAACACTCTGCTAGAATCATGTTTTGTTTCGAATATATTATAATATGTTGGATTGCATTCGTTTGGTAATGGGTGGGAGGGTGCCTGCCAAGATCTCGCACAGGGCGCCAAAAAAAGGGCGCCCACGCTAGGGCCTTCTGTTCCTTTCTGTACGATTGCGTATCAATTTTGAACTCTTGTATCATTACTCTGTATCACTCATATCACTACTGCGTATCAGAGAACCGTTGCTTATTGAAGAGTCCTTTATGATAGCGAACAAACAATTTCTATTTCAGTTGTTAAAATGACACTTAAAACATTGAGGAATAATAATAGCTATTGTGAGACCTCTACTATACACTTACAGTACATGATATCGATGAATTACCAATTACAGTACTTCGTGACTATTGCCTGCTTCAATTGTCTTCGGCAAAAGCTGCAGAGGTCAGTCTTGTAAGTAAAAGTGGCTGCACCTTCCACTTATAGCCAATACTGTCTCCTACTATACACTCAAGACTTTAGCAAAATTATTGCGCCAATTCTCACGCGGTATTCTAACTTTTAACAGTTATTTCAACAACAGTTCCCACGCACCTGAGGAATACATGCAAATTTTTCAGTTTTGGATTAAGTAAAAACAGAGAAGTATTGGAGGATAGAAAGGAGGATTAGAGGAGGGAGAAAGGATTGGAGCATGAGAAGGTATACAGAATAGGATAGTAGGTGAACAGAAAATTTTAGTGTGACGTAGAAGGAGAATAATTGAAAATAATTAAAGAAAATAGGTGAAAAACACTCTCAATAGGCGAAAAAAATTTGGGAATGAGAGGAAAATAGAGAACGCTAGAAAAAATACAATAAAAATAGAGAAAATACACTTTTATGTATACTAAAAGCATATTATATTATTTATTGATGAACAATGGAGACAACGGGTTTGCCCAAATATGTCTCCACATACAACACATTACACATACAAAGAAATAATGAGCATGGGCCAAAAGTAAAAATACTTGTAAAGAATGGGGAAATGGAAAATATTATAGCTTAAGAAATAAATAATAAAAATGAAAGTCAACATGATCCTAGTGAGTTAGACCTACATAATTTAATGCATAAGTACATACATTACATGCTATAATTATTATAACTCATGAGATGCTAGCGTATTAATTGAAAAAAGTATTTGAAATATATCATTCTCATCCATTCCTCTATTGCATAGGTGGATGTCTACATTTCTGTATATTTCAAGGAACGTGATTGCACTCATCTATTCGATAATTTATCAGCAAATCATAACTGACACTTTTGCCAACCTCAGATATTTCAGTCTAAGATTTTATGCCGTCGTAAAATTGGCTGTTCTAAGTTATTAGCGGAAACGGCCCCTTTTGAATACGGTGATTGTATTGAAAACAGAATATTAAACAGAAAGTTGTACAGTGAATGAAAGAACATTGAAAATAAACTTGCTTATTGAATGGGATAGAAAATCGAAAAGAGGCTTGCTTACACTTAGTGAATGAAGGAGAAATTGAATAGAAGCTTTGATAGAGTGGTCATAAAATTGGGTTGAGAATGATCGTAAATGATCCTTTTCATCTAAACCAGGGAACAATAGTTGATACAGAATAGTTTTTATTACAAGAGAAAGATCTCTACTATGACACTGGCGGCTCGTGCCCACGAAACAGGTGAAGTGCTGTACAGTAAAAGACACGGGCACTTCGCCTGTTTCGTGGGTACGTGCCGCTAGTGGATTATGGTAACCCAGGCTCGAGCCTCTACGAGGGAACAATTCTTTGAACACAGCACAATCACATAAATACGGTCAACTCGTCTTTCGGAGGAGTTGATAAGCCGTCGGTCTTGACTACTGTAACTAAAAAGTAGTCGTCATCTCTCATTATCATTATTCATTACCCACGCACAAACCTATGAGCTAATGTGAGATTCACCCTAAAAAATAAACAAATTCAAATTTCAGTCCAATGCATATCATTAATTCATTATAATCTCTCAAATACTGTTTTAGAATAAGCCAATCATAGCTAAGATTATTAATTAATTTCTTAAGACCAACGATATTTTTATGTGAATAGGGGATGAATAATGGTCTATTCAACACATTAAAAGATAGGCAAAACATTATTATTGTATCAACTCATTATAATTTGAGTCACATCCCACAAATTACAAGAATCATATATATAAGCATATCATATAGACCTCTATCCACTCTATTCACTATGTTATGGAGAGCAAGGTAATTAGAATAGAAAGGTATGAGTCATCAACATTGTAGCCGGGAGGAGACCGTGAGTTTTGACGTCATCAGCACCACAGCTGTTTAGTGAACCTAGAAGTTTAGGAACTTAGTTAGGAACTTTGTCTGCTCCTTGTGCGTTTCAACTTGGTTCCAATCGCTGATGTTGTAAATTGATTTTTCTATGCCTATTTGAAAAACTTTTTGGCAATAGCTATACGGCCCATATTTATATTATTCACATGCAATCCATCTATTACCAAACCTATTCTCGTAACCTCTTTTCCCATAATGTTTTGAAATAGAAATGTTTGCTCTTTTTTGAACAGATTCTGTACTAATAACAAAAACAACATGTTCGCAAAAAAATGATGCAGTGATAACATAATAGCCTGTTCAAATCAAAGTGCATATTTTCCGTGACGTCAGAAATGATTTTAATCTAATTACTTTGATTGGAACGCACAAGGAGCAGACGAGCAGGAGCAGTTCCTAACTTCTAGGTTCGCTAAACAGCTGTGGTGCCAATGACGTCAGAACTCACGGTTTCCTCCCGTCTACGATGTTGATGACTCATACCTTTCTATTCTAATTAACTTGATGGAGAGGATATTCTTGATATCCTTTCCCAAGAATGTATAATTATAATATCTTGACCAAGATATGTCCAAACTTCGCTCTTTCACTTAGATTATTCACTCATACTCCTTATCAATTTTGCAGAACCTCTAATAAATTTGAGTAATTTTGCAATATTCGTATAAATTTCGCATTCATTGCATCACCATTCTTTTCAAATTTTCACTAGAAGTTTCTATTTTGTGAAATTTATTGGATAATTGGTTTCACTGATTTATATCGCAATGTTTAAACTTATCTGAATTCTGTTATCTATTTTAATAAAGTTATCTAATCTAATCTAATCCAATTTAGTCTGATTAGTCAAGATAGTATCAACTTCTAACATAATTGATATCCAACTTATAACACCAATTGATATCCAATTTAGTTTCTGTGGATAAAAATATCAAACATTTTTTACACACGAACATCACTCCATTTAACACTATATTAACATACAAGGAATTTCATCACAGAACTCTCTGAAGCCGAAACTTTTTTATGGATCTGGAACCGTTTTATTAGAGATGATACCAGAACCAGATAGATGTCCTGTGTTGAACATATTTTTTTCAAAGGTGATATGAACAGGAATACTTCATTCCGAGCGGAAAAACAGCACTAAACTGAATGTCAAATACCTTTCACCCTGGAAAACACAATCGCGGACGATTAGAGCCGAAGAAGAAGAAGAAGAAGAAGAAGAAGAAGAAGAAGAAGAAGAAGAAGAAGAAGAAGAAGAAGAAGAAGAAGAAGAAGAAGAAGAAGAAGAAGAAGAAGAAGAAGAAGAAGAAGAAGAAAGAAGAAGAAGGAAGAAAGAAGAAGAAGAAGAAGAAGAAGAAGAAGAAAAAAAGAAGAAGAAGAAGAGAAAGATGATGAAGAAGAAAAAAAGAAGGAAAAGGGAAAGAGGTGAATGGGGAAGAAGAAAAGGAAGAAAAAAAAGTGAATGAGGAAGAAGAAAAAGAAGTGGAAGAAGAGTAGAAAGAGGAAGGTGAGAAAGAAGAGGAAGAAGGGGAAGAAGAAGAAGAAGAAGAATAAGAAGAAAAAGAAGAAGAAGAAGAAGAAGAAGAAGATGATGATGATGATGATGATGATGATGATGATGATGATGATGATGATGATGATGATGATGATGATGATGATGATGATGATGATGATGATGATGATGATGATGATGATGATGATGATGATGATGATGATGATGATGATGATGATGATGATAAGGAGGATAAGGAGAAAAATAAGAAGAAGACGCAAAGGGAAATGAGCAAGAACAAGAAGAAAAAAATGAAGTAGGCCTAATAGGATGAGAAGGCGGAGGAAGAGAGAAAGAAGGAAGAGAAATGAAGAAGAAGATAAAGGTGAAGATTGAGAGGAAAGAGAAGAGGATGAAGGTGAAGATATAGAAGCAAGAGAAGAGGCAGAAAAAGAATGATCTCCGAAAAAGAAACTTGAAAGATACCAGGCATACTTGACACTTCGGACACATTCCATGCACTCTATAAATGACAGGTCTTTAAAAAACATTGTCACTAATTTATGCTTGACACGTGCGAAGTTTTTTTTTTTGTTTTTGCCGCCATTTAAAGATTTAAGGCGAATGAGAACGACATTCAAACTATGCCTAGTTTTGTGAAAGGAATGTAGAGGAGTTGGTAGGTTTTTCATTTGATTTAACTATTTACAAATTCTTACAATTCCTGGCCTGCAAATCATGCTGTGTATTTCGGTAAAGATAACCGAAGAAGATGAATTATCAACTTTTTATGTTGAGGAAATAAAAATTATGAAAAAATGTGTGAAAAAAATTATAATAGGGTGTCCAAGTAGAGGAGACCTACTGGCAAGATATCAAAATTACGCGGTCGATATTGATTGAAACATCACAAATACGGTTGAAAATTGTAGAGCAGAATGTTTTCTACAATTTGATGCAAGATTTATATTTTTTGAACCAATATTGACCGTGCTGGAATCATTTTTCGCTTGGTCAAACTTTCGTGAATATAACCGAGGAATATAACCTATCCATGATAAGGGAATGGAAAATAAAAAAGTGATATGTAAAATGAAATAATAATATGTATACATGTATATAATATGTATTGGAAAGTATTACAAAAATATTATAACTTCCCATGTTACAATAACGCTATATAGTATTCTCCTGAAAACTAGAAAGTAGCCTAGTATTCATAGCTTTTCTTACATTAAAATTAGGCCTATATTCTCACCATGTATTGAGAAAAAGTACAAATTATCCATAACTTTTACCATAAACCAACTACTAAGAGTGGTAATTTCTTTGCTTTTACACAGGGAATACCAATTCCTAGTTTATGGTGAAAGTCTACATTGAAGGAAAGTATAATTTTACAACTATATTTGTATTAATTCATTCAATTAATACAAATACATTATAAATGCATACAATTGATACAAATACACTATCAATATATTAAAATATGATGTTAAAAATGTGAAATTTTGTATTCTGATCATTGAATACAATAAAGTGATATGATATCCCAAACTATGACTACCGCATATTATGTATATATTATATTACTATAGGCCTATGTATAGTGATGTTTCTGTAACCTACATAAGTTTTATGTACAATTTCCGTCAGTAACATACTTCACAGTAACGACTCGCATATCCAAGCTTGGGAATTGTACATTCATTCAAATAGGTATTGCAAAAACTTCAGAGAATCACTTAAACTCAGAATAGATGGGACAAATTTATGTTTCTGCCCACATGCTCTACAACTCTATGGCAAAAGTTCAATTTAGGATCATGTATTCTTCAATAATATCCTGGTTCAAACTATTAACCTACAGTACTTGATCTTTTCCTCTTATAGATGATACAAAGTTACGGAATTTGAATATTCCTCTTGCTATTCAATTTCCTCGTTTTACAACTTTCGTACGGTTTTTGAGAGTTGGCAACAATGTTCAGTTCAAGATGAAAGTCATGTGACCCGACTCTCCCGTATTTTAAATTCATGGATTGTCGCAATTATACTGAGAAAATAATTATTCACTCGCATATACAGAGTGTTTCAGGAGGAATGTGCAATACTTCTCAGGCTGATTCCTTACACCAAGTAGACAAAAATGTTCCGTGGGATTAACCCCAAAAACGCTTTGTTACCGAGATAACAATGGCGGAAAATTGAGATTTTTCAAACAATATTAATTTTTCTAAATTTTTAGAAGCTTCACTCAGGTTCTAAAATAGTCAATTCCTATGTAAAATTAGCTGAGGAATCCAATGAAACCAGTTTGAAGTCTGTAACTTTAACGGTTAATAAGATAATTGAAAAATATGTTTGAAAAGCGCCATTTTTCAACAATAATTTTTCAAATTAGCTACTATACACAAATTTATCACTTGTGCTATGTTTTGTCGAATTTTGCGATTTTTGATCGCTATTTCTGAGATTTGGGTAAGATTTACACAATCGCTGCCATTTAACTTTTTCTTCAGAATCAGACTCTCTTCAACTTCCATTGATATAAAATACAATTTTATGATTCCTTATCCAGTTATAACCCTTATTGTTGAAAAATGGCGTTATCAAGCATATTTTTCCAATTATCTCGATAACCGTTGAAGTTACAGACTTCAGACTGGTTTCATTGGATTCCTCAGCTAATTTTACATAGGGATTGCTTATTTTAGAATCTCAGTAGAGCCTCTTAAAAATTAGAAAAATAAATATTTTTTGAAAAATCTTAATTTTCCGCCATTGTTATCTCGGTAACAAAGCGTTTTTGGGGGTTGGTTCCAAGGAACTTTTTTGTCTACTTGGTGTAAGGGATAAGCCTGAGAAGTATTGCACATTCCTCCTGAAACACTCTGTATATTATATGACCCAATAATATTTCTTACTGCTATGCACGCGAAAATACTGTTGGGTTTGATCAAATCGAATAACGTATTTCATATAATATTGAATATCTAAGCTATCTTATTACAATAGTTATGTTTCTTATTTTCTAACGTCTTTTATAATACAATAATTGAAATACTTACTATAACAATATTCCTGTTATATTTTATGCCTTCTAGTACCGTTTTATCTGTTCATTTTTCCACAATGTATTAGTTCCATATCAGTTGACACCATTAATTTGTCAAATTCATTTTGATGACTGTTGAATTCGAATGAATTTTGACGCAATAGGCCAGGGCCCTCGCGTTGGGTGTGCGGAGTGTGTGACCGCACAGGGTGCCACGGTCAAGGGGCGCTGAGGCGGCTGATGCAGAACGGGAATTTTAAAAATTTCAATTGAATTATTAAAATAATTTTTTCACTATTTGATAAAAACTCATTCCACCAACAACTTGAATCCAAAAAATTATTATATTCATCATAATAAATTGATCAATTGAAAAACCATGTCCGATGCATGAAGCTGTGAGGCAAGCCAAGAAATGCACCTCTTAAATATAATTCTATGGTTGGTTGACAACCACCTCACCTACTATCGATCGCATGGCAGTTTCCGATAAAAACTCCTCCATATAATAATCCTATAATACCAATATTTTTACCGAATTTTTGTGGTTTTTCAAACTTTTTTTCTAGCAAGAGTTCGGTATTAGATCATGAATAGTTTGAGTTCTATTTCATTAAAATTATCGTATAAAAAAAAATTAATGAGTATAAGATGAGAGTACGAAATCATATTTTCATCTCATTTCACACAACATAAAACTATTGAAGTCTAGTAATGGCCTGAGTTGCACTAAAAAGTAAAACTGAATCTAAATTCTATAAATGGATTCTTCAAATACTAACTTGATAGAATCTCACCAGCCTGAATACATAAATGAATATTATATTAGCACAAGATCGTCAACAGTAAATCAGCGTAATTTTTTGTGTATAATACACCATCCATAATTTTCTTGCTAGCAGTCAATTTTTAAGTCAGAACTCACGAAACACTGACAACCAATAAGAAAAGAGCAGGCGGGGCATGAAGGCGTGTCCAGGTCGAATGTGAAACATCACCCGTCAACTGCTTCCATCTACTGGTTGAATTTGGAAACTTCCCTAACCGATGTTTTGGCCATTTTGATCGTAGGCCGAGCTTGAAGGTGTGTCCAATGGAAGTCGAAGCTAGTCACCCTATTGCTACTGCCATCTGCTGGCTGAATTCGGAACTAATTCGAATATTATGCAAGAAAGTTGGGTAGAGCAGTGAAAATGGCTGAAATCTTCAATTTTTTGTTATCGAGTTTCCGATTTTTTGTTAAAATATCTTTAGCCCCAGTAAAATGGAATATCTATGATGATTCCCAATATTTTTCTTCGAAAAAATTTTAATTTCATCCCTTATGTGATTTCAAGCAAACTAATATAATTAATCAATCATAAATTAAAATTTTTACATTTCAATGATAAAATAAGGTACAATTTGTCGAATTTGACAGTTTTGCTCAATGTACATAGCCTTTGGTTATTATTATTTTTTTTTCATCGCAGATGATGCCCACATTCAATTTCACTCGAGTGTGGGTAATGGAAAGTGCGAGGGTGATTAAGCGACCATGTCTCTGGTGGGATTCGAACCCACGACCGGGTAGCGCTAACGGACTTGTAACGCCCCAGTCCACTCGACCAACCCGGCCAGTGATAGTTATTTTGTATTAATTCCTGTAGGCTTTTGCTTATCACGTATCTATCAGTAAGTAATAAGTTACATGAAAATACGAAACAATACGTCGGGATACAACAATAAACTCACTAGCTCACTAGGATACATATACTCAATATAAGTCACTATAATATTTTTGCTACACCACATAGAACATTGGGATTGCTTATTAGAAAAATGTGAACATGCAAGGCAGCTTGAATCATGTTTGGCTCTTAATATATTATAATAAGTTGGACTATATAAGACTTATACATAGTTACTGAACATTCTTTTGGTGATTAGTGGGTGAGGGGGCGCCTGCCAGAATCTCGCACAGGGCGCCGAAAAACCAGGTGAGGGCCCTGCAATAGGCCGTAACAAGTGCAATTCCTAAATATTCGTTCTTTATTGATTCGCAAAGTATCATAAAAATATATCGAAAATAAAATATAAATAATTAAAATATATTGAAAGTGCAAATTCTCCTTTTTTCAGGTTCAATATTCTGAGTTATGTAACTCTCTCTAATTGGGCTGAATGTTTATTGTCCAGATTGAATATCAAAAGTGCGAATTTCAATCTTTTCTAACATTATTCTGAATAGATAACACTTCGTTTCACTGAATACACCATTTTATTGATTGGACCCACTATTTTTCCATTGAATCAGCAAAATTACACTTTTATAAACTTTTTTTGAAAATTTGGGCTTTTTATATTGTGTGAGAAATGGGAATCTATTGCAGAAAATGTGAAGCGTACTCCAAATCACTTTCACATCCTCTATTCATGCAATTAATGCCAGGCAATGACCAGTCAAATGAATAAGTCTAGCTAATTTCTTAAATATTGGTATCTGGTATAGTTTTGAGAAATAATTTCAATAGCAATTTGTACTCATTCGCTTGGAGATTGTTCTTTCCAGTATAGTATTATAAAAGTATAGGTAAATAGAAGTTCTGTTCAGGAAAATGAGAAATTCCATTTGATTTTTCTATGAAAGAAACCTCTGTACTAAGAAAATAATAAGAAGTAAGAGAAAGAAAATAAAAAGAGGAAGAAGAGATAGAAGAGATCGAGTTTTGGACGAATGCCTGTTCATTATAATATTTATTATCATAGATCATTGTAATAGTTTATCAATAATGAAAAAAGATATGATATGATTTGTCTAGGATTGTGTTGTTTATACATTCAAAATAACTTAATGAACCCAATAATCAATAATGGGATAATAATAATGGGAAGCGGTTTGTCCCAGTGGTAGAGAGCGTCTAATCGGTGAGATTAGATAAGCGACGTGCCTCTACCACCACTGTTGTAACGGTGACCGGTTCCTCTGAATTCAATTCATGAGCCTCAAAAATCGCTTCCCGGTGGTTCGGAACCCACCTAAAGCAGTAGGTCCATTCATCTCTCATCATCATCCTTTCCATTACCCACGCACAGGACCGAGAGCCCATGTGGGCTTCACCCTCAAAAAAAAATCGATTAAATGAATGAATGTATTTATTAAACACATTAGCAACTAATTTTTTTCCTTTTATTGAATTCAACTGGCAACATCTACCAGAGCTCTTTACATAGGATTTGCAATGATACCGGAAAATTCACTACCTAATATGCATTTCACAATAGTTGGACTCAATCACCGTTAGCGCAATCTTCTAAAGTCCGTCCAAGCAAAGAAGACATTCTGGCAAGATGGGGGAAATAACTCCAGCTCAAACAATATAGATTCAAAATCAATTAATCAGGTTTCAAATTGTAATATTCATTCCGATCTACAATTGAAAACCAAACATATAATTTTTAACTGATATTGATCAAGCTGGAATACTTTTATTATCTTGCCAGAATTTCTTCTTTGCTTGTACAGACTATACACAATTCTCTTCCATGATGATAGTAACGTTAAGTATAAGTAACTGCGGTTGTGACAATAGAAACGAGTCATGCTCGTTATGGAAATATTTACCATGTCTCCTAGAATCAATTGAGTGGATT
Organism: Sogatella furcifera; assembly: GCA_017141385.1. Lineage (NCBI taxonomy): Eukaryota > Metazoa > Arthropoda > Insecta > Hemiptera > Delphacidae > Sogatella > Sogatella furcifera. Next base: position 21,019,620 of record CM029556.1, read on the forward strand.
ATGAGGTTATAAGGTTAGTGGGAGGAGAAATAGAAGATTATAACCAATTACAGTACTATCATTACCATATTAGGATGAAAGTAATAAGCAAATAAATACTTTTCACGTGGGTGAGGTCTTACTATGTAAGAAGGCCGAATATGATTCATGATTATTCACAATTGTATCTGAGCTTTCCTGAAACTCTTTAGAATCATCGCAGGCCAGATTATAGCAATAAGAGATGATTTGAAATGGAAATATATATTGCAGGATTCTGTATGGGGTTGTATATATATCTATAGGTAATAGGTGTATGATATAGCTATATTATAACTTCGATAAAGGTTGGTCTGTTTACTAATCGTCATAACACGATTTCAATAAGCAGTTGAGGTCTGGTTTAGTCTGTCCAAGCAAAGAAGACATTCTGGCAATAAGGGAAAATGACACCAGTTCAAGTCAAAATTAGTTTGGATATTATCAGTTTGGTCTCAAATTGTGAATCAGAATGTTTTCTGACATGCATGGATGTTATATTCTGTTCAAGAAAAGAAGACATTCTGCAAAGATGATTAAATGACTGAAATAATATGTTTTTACAGTTTCTATACCCTAGCAGAATAAATTAAATTAACGTATGCGATCAGTCGTATATTAGATAGTATCTATATATAGATATAATATCACTGTATTGAAAATGAATTTCACTGTAGATGGAGGGACATCTTGTATTCAATGAAGAAGTTAGTAGTCTATACAATTTTTTTTACCGTCATGAAAATTATTATGGTTTCTTTGATGAAATATTAACAGAGAGAAGGGAAAGTGGAAAAGAAAGGGAAATACAGTTGATTGGAAAAATTTGGGAATTATTGAGAGTTGCAAATATTAAAATGAATCTTGTTCTTATAATTCCTTTCCCAGCGCCAAAAATGCAGATAAAAGATTATTGAGAAGGAATAAACTCAAAAGAGACAGACGAGAAACGAGACTGAAACTTAAATTTGCAGGCAGTGATGGATAGAATTCTGCCTATTATTTATTGAGTAGCTCCGAAGGTGATATCGTGGTAGTTATCCATATTAAACGAAAAGAAAAGATATTGTCTAACATTATCATTTATTTATGTTAATAATTCTTAACATAAAAATTCATTTACATTATTGATTTATTGCATAATTGAGGTACCGGTTTCGGTTGCTAGACCATTATCCACTGGCGGCTCGTGCCCACGGAACAGGTGGAGTGTTGTACAGTAGAAGATACGGGCACTTCACCTTTTTTTGTGGGTACGAGCCGCCAATGCCATTATCAATCTCTGGTAAACGCATCAGTGGTTTGACAATATCTTGACTTCTCATTAAATCGAATACTTACTTAATTTAATCTTGGATGGTGAAATTAGTGCTACGCCGGTCCTTACTTACAGTTCACCCTCAAACATCCAGATGAAATAAGCAAATCAAACTTGAAAATGCAATAATTTATTTTCAAATAAAATCACGATGTAGCAACACAACTTTATTGCTGTTACTGCTCAGTGCGCTTCTATAGTCTGTACAAGCTAAGAAGACATTCCGACAAGATGGGGAAATGACTCCAGCTCGGTCAATATCAGTTCAAAAATTACAAATTTGGTCTCAAATTGTAGATCATAATTTTTCCTACAATTTGGGACTAATTTTATGATTTTGAACAAATATTGATCAAGCAAGAGTCACTCCCCCATCTTGACAGAATGTCTTCTTTGCTTGGACAGACTATACCTGCTAGTGGATTGTTCTCATCTTTCAAACATTTCTAACTTCATCCTTCAGTTTCTCCTTTCAATTCTTTCTACAAAACACACTTTATCTCATATTTCCATCTCCATCTTATTTAGTTTCTCCTTCTCCAGTCTTTGTTCAAGATACACTGTCATATTTCTCTTTTTCTACAATTTATTGTTCATGCACTTTCGGCGGTGCATCCTTTGATCGCCCGCTGCAATAATGTGCATTACCCGTTCTTTGGTCCTCTTCTCTCCTCTTTGTTTACTGCTATCTTTACTGCTTCTCCTTTTACAGTGCAGTTCGTTTACAGGTGAGAATTACCCAGTTTTACAACGTGCACTCATATTTGCTTCACTGGCGGCTCGTGCCCACGAAACAGGTGAAGTGCTGTACAGTATAAGATACTGCCACTTCACCTGTTTCGTGGGTACGAGCCGCCAGTGATTTTCTTTCGAATAATGGCGAAAAAGATGGATGGCTGGGCTTCTACGCATTACTGGAATATTACGAGTATTATTGTGAGTCTAGCTTGCACAATGATAAGAAGAAACTTGGGAAGAAGTATAAGGAGAAGTATAAGAAATAGAATAAGAAGAAGAATAAGGAGGAGAGTAAGATGAAAAATGAAAAGGAGAATGAGAAAGCAAATAAGAGGAAGGATAAGAAGGAGAATTAGGAGGTAAATAAGAAGAAAAATGGAAAAAACGATATGAATAGAACATGTACGACTTCAGAAGTGGTAGCTTGGTGCGAAAATAAGTGAAGAGCAATGAAGGAGAAAGATAATGGATAGAGGAGGTTGATGAAGTGGTATCAACTCAGTCCAAGTAAAGGATACATTCTGGCAAGATTGGAAAATCACTTCAACTCAGTTGATATTATTGGTTCAAAACTGTACATCAGAATGTTTTCTTCAATTTGAGACCATAATTATAATTTTTGAATCAACATTGACCGAGCTGGAGTCATTTTTCCATCTTGTCAGAATGTATTTCTGCTTGGAGAAAGGAGAGTGATATAGAAAGAAAGACAGTTGAGAGTGAAAAA